>CM042842.1:124234736-124834736 GCA_023653725.1 Bungarus multicinctus | reverse complement strand
ACACAGCACCTTAACAAAGATGTGCATTTTCTGATGCCTGGAAGCAGGTTGACAGTCTCTTAGAAGGAAACTGCTAGTGTGTTTGACTCTTTTTCTGTTTTTCAGTCTCGCCAGATCTGTTTCACTACTTAGGCAGATAAAGAGCAAGATTTCTCCGAGCGATAAGGAGAAAGGAAGGGATATTTTTATTTAGGTATTTGTTATTTCAAGGGATGACACACACACAGGGCTGCCTACCTCTTGGAGATGCCTGCAGGGCATCTGCAGGGTATGGTCAAAAAAATCAAGATGGCGGCCTCAATGGAGTTTTTGATACTCTAAACAGTTTACCTGTGCAACCAATTATCAGCTTTCCTAGTTTTTATTTTGGGCATCTCCCCCAACACACTAGTCTTACATGACATGATGAAAACCCCTTAATTGCACAATATATGCACAAAGAATTGTGGTGGTACAATGGTTCGAATGCAGTATCACAGGCAAACTCTGCCCACAGCAGGAGTTCAATCCTTACTGGTTCAAGATCGGCTCAATCTTTCACCCATCTGAGGTCGGTAAAATGAGAACCCAGATTGTTGGAGGCAAAAGGCTGACTCTGTAAACTGCTTAGAGAGGGCTATAAAGCGCTATGAAGTGATATACTTTATAAGTCTAAGTGCCATTGCTGTATATGGCCAGACTTCTCCATAGTTTCAACTAGGAAACTGTTAGCATCCTAGACCGATTAAATCCAAAAATGCTAGAGAATTCCTGACAGCTTGGCAGTCAGACATATCAACCATCAACAGGCACACAGAGAATAAACAATATCTACATACCATTCCAAAGAGACAATCAAAAAGCTAAAAAGGAAATAAAAGGAGCAAAACATCTCCTGGCCAGCAACCAAGCAGAGCAAAAATTATTAACACCAAACTAATACTTGTAGGAGCGGAGGAGCACAAAGAGGAATCAACCTAGAATTGTCACATAGCCACCAATGAATTAAGTCTAACTTTCCTTATTTTTATTTTATTTATTTATTTTTGTCAATTGCTTACAATCATATAATCATTGCCATTATCCTTATCTAACTATAACCAGATACTGAGCATTAGTTAAGAAGATTCCTATGCATAGGCTTTTAGCAATAAATTAAATTCATGTGTGGACAGGGTCTTTCTTGCTGACCATAATTTCCACAAACACAATGTGGTTTGGAATCTTACAAACACAATAGTCTTATGAGATCCTTGGTGCTCTCTGAGCTTAATGGTTTTCTTCTAGACATTTCATTATCAAACTAGATTACTTCATCAGGGCTAGAAGAAAGTGGGGTTTTCTCTTTTCCTGTCAGTGGTGGGAGTGTCCCTGTAGTTTCTTGATTTGGCTGTTGTTTACAATTTGATTGTGTGCATTGACAGTTCCTCGATTAAGATTGTTCGCTTCTTGATTGCTAATCTAGAGTTAATCTTGGTATTAATCTCTTCTCATATGGGTGTTGATTGATTGCTAGTGAGAAGATGTTCTGGGCTTTTTGTCCCCTTTGGGTTTTTTAATTGTCTCTTTTGAATAGTGTGTAGATTTATCTCTATGTGCCAGTTGATGGCCGATTTGTCTGAATGCCAGCTTTCTAGGAATTCTCTAGTATTTTTTGGGCTTGGTTTGAATTAGGATGCTCAGGGTTTCACAGATTAGGATGAAGCTATGAATAATGTTTATAATTAAGAGTTGGGGTACTTGCACCTATAATGAGAAGCCCTCATTTGCCTAAAATAATTTTCCCACTCTTTAAATCTGGGGTGCACAAAATGGTACCCCTCAACCTTTTAAATATACCCCCTTGAGAGAATCACAACTTGGTAATGCCAAGTTATAGCTTTAAGGTGAGCAACAGGGGAACGTTAGTAAAATATCAAAAGTAACCGCAATTCGGTAAGTGTATCTGATTAATTTAATTGAATGTTCATTCACTTGATTTAAATTAAATTAATTCGTATTTCATTTTGTCTGGAGACCGACTCCCTTCCGAGAGAAAACTCCATCTGCCATTCAGATACCCATACAGCCCTTAATCTCAAAAGTGGTTGTACACGCCTGATTTAAATGATACTAATTATTTTAAATTTGCACCAATTGCTTTGCATTAGCACGTGCAAAGGCTGTGTAACCCTGAGGTTTTTATTCTTCTGTCTTGTCTTTAGCAGTAGTGCCTGCCTGTCTCTTTTGCATTCAGACAGAACTTAAAGAGAATGCGCATGTAAATTATAGGGAGTTCCATAGAAAGGAAGCCATAACCATTAACCTAACCTTGTCCTGTCTTCATTATTCTAAAATTACTCCTTGGTTGGAATGAGGGCAAGGTCTGGGTTGAACTGAGCTCTCAGTTCCCATTGAGTGTGGGATGGTGTTTTCTTTGTGTAAACCCAAACGTGATTTGAAGAAACAACAGGAGTAGAGTAGAGTGGAGTGGCATGGCGTGGCATAGAATAGAATAGAATAGAATAGAATAGAATAGAATAGAATAGAATAGAATAGAATAGAGTTGGAAGGGATCTGGAGGTCTTCTAGTCCAACCCCCTGCTTAGGCAGGAAACCCTACACCAATTCAGACAAATCGTTATCCAATCTCTTCTTAAAAACATCCAGTGTTGGGAGTATTTATGACTTCTGGAGGCAAGTTATTCCACTGATTAATTGTTCTAACTGTCAGGAAATTTCTACTTAGTTCCAGGTTGCTTCACTCCTTGATTAGTTTCCATCCATTGCTTCTTGTCCTGCCCTCAAGTGCTTTGGAGAATAGCTTGACTCCCTCTTCTTTGTGGCAGCCCCTGAGATATTGGAACACTGTTACTGGAACTGGTTGGATTCCACATGGAGAAACCAACAAGGGAGGTCAAGGTCCATGGACTGATGAGTTTTGAGTCAGTCAATATCCATCCATTGATCTTCACAAAGCATAACTAGAGGTATTTATTTGACCTAGTGCACCACCACTTAAATGTGAGCCAGCAGTGTGCTGCAGCTGCCGAAAAGCCATCACAATCCTAGGCTGCATGGACAGTATCAAGATCATGAGAAGTGACAGGACTGCTTTATATTGCACTAGTGAGCCCGCATTTCGAACTAGTGAGCATCCATTTCTGGTCACCATGATGAGTGCAGAGAAGAGCAACAAAGATGATACGGAGATGGAGGCTGTGCTGTCCAGATAATATATGAGTAATGGGAATTGAGTTAGTTAAGTTAGAATTGGGAGCTGTCCCCTTAAGGGAATTCCTCACGGTAAATGTAGTTAATGCATCCTGGGAAATAGAATAGAATAGAATAGAATAGAATAGAATACTTTATTAGCCAAGTGTGATTGGACACACAAGGAATTTGTCTTGGTGTGGATACTCTCAGTATACATAAAGAAAAGGAACATTCGTTAAGAATCAAGAATCATAACTTATAACACTTAATGATAGTCATAGGGTACAATCAACATCAAATCATATTAGGAAACAGTCAATATAAATCGTGAGGAAACAAGCAACAAAGTTACAGTCACAAGTGGGAGGGGATGGGTGATAAGGAGTGATGAGAAGATTAACAGTAATGGTAGTGTAAATTTTGTAAATAGATGAACAGTGTTGAGGGAATTATTTGTTTAGCAGAGTGATGGCTTTCGGGAAAAAACTGTTCTTGTGTCTAGTTGTTCTGGTGTGCAGTGCTCTATAGCGTCGTTTTGAGGGAAGGAGTTGAAACAGTTTATGTCCAGGATGTGATGGGTCTGTAAATATTTTCACAGCCTTTTTTTTTGACTCATGCAGTATACAGGTCCTCGATTGAAGGCAGGTGGGTGGTAATTGTTTTTTCTGCAGTTCTAATTATCCTCTGAAGTCTGTGTCTGTCCTGTTGGGTTGCAGAACCAAACCAGACAGTTATAGAGGTGCAGATGATAGACTCAATAATTCCTCTGTAGAACTGGATCAGCAGCTCCTTGGGCAGTTTGAGCTTTCTGAGTTGGCTCAGAAAGAACATTCTTTGTTGTGCTTTTTTGATGACATTTTTGATGTTAGGTGTCCATTTTAGGTCATGTGATATAGTAGAACCTAGAAATTTGAAGGTCTCTACTGTTGATACTGCGTTGTCTAGTATTGTAAGAGGTGGTAGTATAGGGGGGTTTCTTCTAAAGTCTACCACCATTTCTACGGTTTTGAGTGTGTTCAGTTCCAGATTGTTCCGGTTATACCACGAAGCAAGTTGTATAACCTCCGGTCTGCATGCAGATTCATCGTTGTCTCGAATAAGACCAATCACTATTGTGTCATCAGCAAACTTCAGTATTTTAACAGATGGATCGTTTGAGATGCAGTCATTGGTATATAGGGACAAGAGAAGTGGAGATAGCACACAGCCTTGGGGGGCCCTGTGCTGATTGTACAGATATCTGATGTGATTTTGCCTAGCTTCACCTGCTGCTTCCTGTCTGTTAGGAATGTGGTTCATGTCATGTGGTCACATCTATACTCTTGATTGGTCACTGAATTGACCCTTGGTTGGGTTGGGGGAAGTTCCTTCACTCTTGCCTAGACCCCAGCAGTGTGCTGGTGCCTCACCCCCTTGCTCCTTCGTTAGTCAGTTATGCAAAGAATTGGACATTAGATGGATCTCGACATAACCGTGAGTTATATTTGAGGATGACTGGTGCTCCAATAAAGAAACTTTGAATGGAAGCCTTTGTAGAGTTGTCTGTCTGTCTTTATATTCAGCCAGCAGTCTAAAGACAGAACAGAGGCTAAATCATATGATAAACAGTTGAGGGAGCTAGGTATGTCTACCCTATTGAAGGAATAAGGGTGACATGATAGCTGTCTTCCAGTACCTTAGAGGCTGTCACAGAGAAGAGGAGATTGACATATTTTCCAAAGCACCAGAGGACAGCCTTACCTAAATTATATTCATTGTCTTCCTCAATCTAAGTCAATTAATTGTAATATATTATTACTATTATCACGTGTTTCCATTTCTTACTCTTCTGTCTAACCATTCATAAAATATATTTTTGAAAGATAATAATTACAATATTAATGATAATATAATAATTGACCATTGCAAGATAAAATATTGATTAGAATGGTTATATATATAAACAAGTAAGAAATAGATGGTAATATTATTATGTGCACAGGATAGATGTACCCAACACTGTTGAACTGAAAAATGGTTTTATATGTTTGTTTTTGTTGTAAAAATTAAAAAAAAAACTTTTTCGAAAAAAAAAAGAGGGCAGGAGAAGAAGGAATGGGAGGGAGCTTCTCAAAGAGAGACCCAACCTAGGGGAAATTTTGTGACAGTGAGAAACAACTAATCAATCAAATAGCTTGTGTCCAGGAATAGAGGGTGGAGATTTTCCAAAATAGACAGGACAACCATTTGTCCGGGATGATATAAGGTCTCTGCCTTGAGCAGGGGGTTGGACTAGAAGACCTCCAAGGTCCCTTCCAATGCTATGATTGCATGTTCTTCTTCTATCTCACAGAATATAACAATAACTGAATTTCAGTGCTCCCAATTAGCTAGATCACGAGTGTCAAACTCATGGCATCATGTTGTTGTCACGTGACATATTATGACTTTTTCCCTTCGCTAAAATGGGGGTGGGCATGGCCAGCATGTGACACATCCGGCCCACAAGATTGACGCTCCTGGGCCAGATACTTTAGAAAGAGAGCAGAGAAGAGCAACCAAGATGATTAGGGGGCTGGAGGCTAAAACATACGAAGAAAGGTTGCAGGAACTAGACTGGCTAGTCTAGTAAAGGACCAGGGGAGACAGGATAGCAGTACTCCAATATTTGAAGGGCTGCCAGAGAGAGGAGGAAAGGGTCATGCTGTTTTCCAAAGCACCTGAAGTCCAGACAAGGAATAATGGATGGAAACTCAACAAGGAGAGATTCAACCGGGAAATAAGGAAAAACTTTCTGACAGTGAGAACAATCAACCAATGGAACAGAAGTTGCCTTCAGAAGTTGTGGGAGCTTCATCACTGGAAACATTCAAGAAGAGACTGGACAGCCATCTGTCAGAAATGGTATAGGGTCTCCTGCTTGAGCAGGGGGTTGGACTAGATGACCTACAAGGTCCCTTCCAACTCTGTTATTCTAAACTCCTTCTACTTGGAGAGGTTAATGTAAAAACTATTTCACCTTAAAGTTTGCTGACAATCGCTTCAAAATTTCTGCATGAATACATTTTCAGGGGAACCATTTAGCTCCAAACGATGAAAGCACATTATTTGTTTTTGAAAGCCCTCGTAGACTCTTTCCATGACAGAGTTCTTGTCCACCTACCTTCTGATACCAGCCATACACTGGAGAGTTGATAAATTAACATTTTGAAAGGGAGGTAGGATGTCAGAGAAGAGTGGAAATGAAAGGAAGTTAACAGCTGCGGTGAGCCTAAAAGGTAACCATGAAAAATCCCCCATCAATTCTTTCTTGTTATCTGTTAATGAATGCAAGACAGGCGCTTAGTAGCTTTATAAGTATCTAGTATATAGAAAACCATAACATGGTTAATTGTTACACATGTATTTTGCCACTGTTTTGAGTGGGTTTTTTTTTTTTTTAATTCTTCTTCACCACTGGCTTTCTATCAGACTTCAGAGCTGGGGATGACAAAAGGTGAGCACCTTAAATTGACCGTGCAATTCCTGTTAAAAACATTCTCATTAGTGCGTTTGTTTATATGTATCCTGCCTTTATTATTTTAAAAAAATAACTCAAGGCGGCAAACATATTCAACACATTTTCTTCCTCCTGTTTTCCCCACAACAACTGAGTGAGAGAGTGACAGGCCCAAAGTCACCCAGTCAGCTTTCATGCCTAAGGTGGGACTAGAACTCACAATCTCCTGGCGATTGGCCTAAGTCATCAGGTGGTTTTCATGCTTAAAGCGAGACTAGAACTCACTGTCTCCTTGTGATTGGCCCAAGTCACCCAGCCAGCTTTCATGCTTCAGGCGGAACTCAGTGGTGGGATTCAAATTTTTTTACTACCGGCTCTGTGGGTGTGCCTTGGTGGGCGTGGCAGGGGAAGGATACCGTAAAATCTCCAGTCAGAGGTGGTATTTGCCGGTTCTCTGAACTACTCAAAATTTCCACTACCGGTTCTCTAGAACTGGTCAGAACCTGCTGAATACCGCCACTGGCGGGACTAGAATTCACTGTCTCCCACTTTCTAGCTTGGTGCTTTGACTGTTAGACTAAATTGGCTTTCAATGACTTCTTCAGCTTTAATCACAATAATACACTGGCAAACAATCGATACAAGCTCAAGGTAAACTGCTCCAAACTCAATTGCAGAAAATACGACTTCAGCAACAGAGTGGTCAACGCCTGGAACGCCCTATCAGACTTCATTGTTACAGCCTCAACCTCTCACAGCTTCAACCTCAAACTGTCTACCATGGACCTCACTCCATTCCTAAGAGGTCCTTAAAGGGGACGTGCATAAGCCCACCAACATGCCTACCATCCCTAGTCTTACTGTCCCCATTTATCTGGATTTACTTCCTTATGTTCATTTTTACTTTTTGTCTTGTACATGTTTGACAAACAAACAAACAAATAAAAAATAAAATAAAATAATTATGTATTATTATGTTAATACTAAGAACGTCTCTTATGTTTTCTTGGTGTCTTAACACTGTGGGAGAGGGGTGTTCAAATTTTCCAGACCGCAAAACCTTTTAGTTAAAAGAAATTCTTGGAACCCCTGATCAACAGGCAAAGGTCTACTGATAGAAAACTGACCGTTCTCAAGTGAAACATCCTGTCTTAATGGTCTTGGACAGGTATCTCTGAAGGCAACCCTCGTTAACTCATCTGAGCATCCTTAAAATAGCACAAGGTGTGTCTGCGTAGAAATGTGTATACTTGGGTGTATTTAAGGTAAGAAACTGAACACAATTTGTCCTTGAAATAACCGAAGGAAGGAACCATGATCTCTGTTCTGAAATGATCCAAATTATGCATGTTTAGAGCACCTGTGAATTGATATATTAAAGCTTTTAATGTACTGGTAATGCTAATGATAAATAAATAAATGATATCATTTTTCCTTCTTCCTTTCCTTTTTCTTTCTTCTTTCTCTTTATTATCCTTCTTCCCTTCCTCCCTCCCTATTTCCTTTTCTTTCTGTCTTTCTGTCATTCTTTCTTTCTTCCTTCCTTCCTTTATCCTTTTATTTCTTTTTATTATCCTTCCTTCACCCTCCCTCCGTCCTCCTGCTTTATCTTTCTTTTTTTCTCTTTCTTTTCCTCTTTCTTTCTTTCTGTCTTTCTTTCTTTCTCTATTTTACATATTCCTCTGTACATATCTTGATTGTTTTTCCAAATTGCAGAAAGGAGGAGAAAAAAGAAGAGGAGAACGATTTGATAGCATTTATAACCCAATGCAACTCAAAACAAACTTGGGCAGCTAACAAGAAAACATAATATTAAAAACCGCAATCATGTAAGGCAAAATAAGTCAATTAGCAAAAAGGGGCAATGTTTATGGAAAGTTTGGACTGTCATAATCAATTAGAAGAGGGCCAGTACAGAAAATTTCAGTCCTAACAACATGGACTATTGGTAGATGGTATATTATATCTCATCTGCAGGTAGTCCTTGATTTATAATCATAATTGAGCTTGGAATTTTGCTATGGTTGATAAGCTATGGTTGCCTAGCAAATACAGGGCCATTTCCAGTCATTAAGCGAACCTATTTTACCCCATAAACAGTTTTACCAGAAATTGAAAGTAAATGCCAGTATCTGGCAAAATAAAAGTTGTCAATTGTGGTCATATAGCCACATGACATGGCAAATGGCATAAATGCAGGCTGGTTGCCAAGTGCCCAAAATGCAATCACGTGACAACAGGAAGAGGCGGCCCTTTGAGCTTGAAAGCCAATAGGAGAAGAAGTCATAGAACTTGGGGGTGAAGTTAAAAGAAAGATCACTCTAGAATTCCTACGGACTTATGCTTGTGGCTACATAGGGATTTGAGGCTGTTCCTTCTTTTAATTCCACCCCTAGATTTTACCATTTCTTCTCCTTAATGTCAGGTTTCCAAGTGATGAAATCCATTTAAAAAGAAAAGAATTAAATCCATCTTCCAAGACAATTTATTTTGTTTAGGAAAGCGTCAAATTGGCATTTCCGTGGTAATTTCGGATCTGACACAACCCAGAATTACCCCACAATATTAGAAGTTAGAAACAACCCCCAAAGGTCACATTCTCCAATAGAAGTAATTCAACGTTGCTTGATGTCATAAATCTCCACCTCAAGGGGCCTAAGCACAGACAGCTCGTTTTCCCACGGGAAGAAGAATCACCTAACCAAAACAACTCTCTCTATCTCCACTCCTCCCCCCCTTAGGAATGTGACAAGCCCGAAACCCTTCCCCCATAACTGCCAAAGAGAAAGTAAGAAAAAGAATATATACTAAGCCTAACTACAATGGCTACACATAGGTCAATTTCAGGCTTGATACTTAGGTTGTAAATACCTTTGGGGGGGAGTCTGTGTAACTTTGAACAGTCACTACACAGTCCAAAAACGAACAAGCATATTACTACCATCATCACTGCCCCTAACTAAAACAGATGGGCAGTGTGGGATTCTACCAGTTCGGGGTGGTTCGGGTGAACTGGTAGTAAAAAATGTCACCGTTCGGCTGAACCCGTAGTAAAAAAAATAGCTACCGGTTCAGCTGAACTGGTATTTTTTTTCTTTTTCCCACCCAATGATTAGCTGTTCCAATGATCAGCTGTGCTGGGATCCCCCTCGCTGTCTTACTGCTTCGCTCAGGAAGCTTCCCTGAGGCCCAGGAGGCAAAAAGAGGCATGTGGGGGGAGGGGATGCTGCATGGCCGCCCCCCGCACTCCATTTTTTGCCTTCCTGGGCCTCAGGGAAGCATTCTCGGAGCAAAAAACACCTGTCAGGAGGTTTCCCTGAGGCCCAGGAGGCAAAAAAACCAACAACAACGGAGAGGGAGGGGGGGTGTTGCACAAAAAAAAGAAGAAGCCACACCCACCCAGTCACATGACCATGCCCACCTGGCCACTCCCACCTAGCCACGCCCACAGAACTGGTAGTAAAAATATTTGCCTCCCACCCCTGCAGATGGGTAATAAGTGTAGCCATCTGTTCATTGATTGCTGTGATCCCAGATCAGAACAAGAATGAAAAATAGTAAGGAAAAGGAGAAAGAAACAATAACAACAAAGGAGAGGCACACAAAGGAATTAAGACGCAACCAATACTCAAAATAAGAGCTTTCTTTTCTTTTCTGAGTTTAAAAAGAAAGCACGGCCAAAGCCCACTTGATTGCTAACAGTTGGACTCACAATCTGCGAAAAGATAGTTCATCTGATCCATAGAAGCCTGTGAATTTTTACGTTTATATTTGGCAACTGATGAATGTTTGCAAATCTTCGTTTTTAACAAAATGCGCAACAACCCAACCCACCCGAGACAATTAAAAAAAACATCAATTAACCCAAGCAGCTGTAACTCGCAGCAGCGTTAACAGAGCCCACATAAAATATTATAAAGGAAGGACCTTTGCAATTCTGAGTAGGATTTAAAATCGAAGAAGTGTAAATGACCCTGAATGTTGTCAGTGGCTGCTTTTTTAAACAGCCATTTCACCATAAAAGACAGGCATCTTCAGACAATTCAGATCTTACAGCTCCCTCTGCTGACATTTGCAAACAGATTAGCTTTTTCTCATTTCCACTTAAATGCATCGTAACTGACCCACTGACACCCAGATATAATTCTGTTTGCAATCTACAAATGATGGTTGTTTTGCATTCAAAGCAAAATTAATTGATTATAATGGGAGGGGTTATTTTAGTAAGAAAGAAACCACAATTTAACAGATCCCTGTTTAGCAGACTTCCAAAGCAAGCTAAACATCTATCTTGACATTACTTCAAAGTAACAGACAAATCTGTTGCATTCGAAGTATTATAGAGTACTCCAAGGTCCCATCCAACTAGAGGTGGTATTCAGCAGGTTCTGACCAGTTCTAGAGAACCAGTAGGGGAAACTGTGAGTAGTTTAGAGAACCAGCAAATCCCACCTCTGACTGGCCCCACCAACCCCATCTATTCTCTGCCTCCTGAGTCCCAGCTGATTGGCTGGGTCTTCTTTGGTTGCCCTGCACAGGAGAATGGAGCTGGAAAGCAGGTTAGTGGAATGGGGAGGGAATGGGGATTTTGCAGTAACCTTTTACAATATCCTTCACCTGCTATGCCCACCTAGCCACGCCCACCTAGCCACGCCACACCACGCCCACCAAGCCATGCCCACAGAACCGTAGTAAAAAAGTTTGAGATCTGCCACTGCTTTCAACTCTGTTATTCTGTGATTCTGTTAACTTTAATGATGATTGAGTGATCATATCATCAAGTCAGAATCATTAGTGACTACATAGATTTTCTCTAGGACACTCTGCTTCCAACCTGTTCTTCAGATCTTCCCATGGGACACCTTAACATCAATCAATCAATCAATCAATCAATCAATTGATCAATCACCAATCACGATGCTGCCTTCCTGAACCACATTTTTCCACCCAGATTCTTCCATTCTTTGAGCAAAATAGAACCCAGAAAGATGTGTTGCGTTTAGCTATTTAGCAGCTTATTAATACAAGAT
This sequence comes from Bungarus multicinctus, assembly GCA_023653725.1. Taxonomy (NCBI): domain Eukaryota; kingdom Metazoa; phylum Chordata; class Lepidosauria; order Squamata; family Elapidae; genus Bungarus; species Bungarus multicinctus. Next base: position 124,823,054 of record CM042842.1, on the reverse strand, counting down.
TCTTAATAATTTATTATTTATTAATAATTTATTAATAATGTAACAATAAATCAACACATTAATATTAATTTATTAATAAATTGTTAATTGTAATAATAATTTATTAATAATATAAATAAAAGAGACTGGATAACGATTTGTCTGAAATAGTATAGGGCAGGGGTCTCCAACCTTGGCGGCTTTAAGACTTGTGGACTTCAACTCCCAGAATTCCTCAGCCAGCTGGCTGAGGAATTCTGGGAGTTGAAGTCCACAAGTCTTAAAGCCGCCAAGGTTGGAGACCCCTAGTATAGGATCAACTGCTCAAGCAGCAGGTTGGACTAGAAGACCTCCAAGATCCCTTTCAGCTCTATTACTCTATGTTCTCTGAGAAGACTCCAGTAACATAAATAGTAATTACAATCCACAATGTTTCACATTTGATGGGAGGAAAAAACATCTCTCCTTTTTATTTAAATAACACTTGGCTGGCTTGGCTCCATTCTTTCGGCCGATGAAATTCAGCAAGAACTGAAAAGATGCTCCATTGTCCTGGCATTCAAACCTCCCATTTTCATAACCTTGGTGAAATCCATGCGTCCACAGGGGACATTAAAAGCGGGGCTTAAATGAGGTCATTTATTCAATAGTTGCAAACGGCACAACTGAGGCAGGAGTGGGAAACCTGTGTTCTTAAGCAGCGTGGATGAGGGATGCTGGGAAATGTAGTCTGGTGATATCTACAGGCCCATCGGCTGCCCACCCCTGCTGGAATGAATCGTGCAAACAGTTCAATTACGGGAAGACTCTTCGGGATTAAAAAGACACTGGATCCAATATATCTTCCCTCTTTATAACAGATAATACAACTTAACTCTTGTCAAGTCACATTTTTTTTCCCCCACTGACTGCAGTATCACTGACCACTGCTGTTAAGAGTCAGCTGGAGAAACACAGAATGGTGTTGAAATCAGGAAGCACAGAGAGAACAAGATGTTTTGGAACCAAGTATGAAAATGCCATTTTTAGAGCATGCTTTCAAGTACAGAGAGATTGGAAGACGCAATATTCTTTTGGCCTGGGGCCATCATTACAGTAGAATCTTTCATTGTTTAGCAATCTGAAAAACTCACCCCCACTCATTGAACCTAGGTTCCATATCTGTCAACTTGGTTTCTCTTATTCCAACAATTGATAAAAACAGAAGAGGGTGAATTTTTAACACCCTGCTTATTTTTCATCCTGAACGAATATAAGCACTAGTAAGAAACACAAAATCCCGTGAGAATGAACATCTTAAGCTAAAAAGAGTTTTGTAAATGTATCAGATAATGTCTGCCCATACTTCAAATCCAATAGACCAACAGTTGCAGAAGCTTGACCCTGGAGATGCAACTCACAAAACCAAGGTTCTCATCTCTTGACGTCATCCAACCTTCTCTTTCATACGAATTTTGAATCTGGATGAAATTGTTCTTCCAGCAATCAGAAGGACAATTCTGGTGGGCACACTCTGGACTTTTTATGCTGTACAGATCTATCTAGACTTCCCAGGAAGCTCAAGATAGCTGCTTCTGTCTCACTCATGGTGTCAGAGGAAGACGAGAATATGGAGCTGCCTTATTGGATATGATATGGATTACAGTCCTATAATTGTAGGACTTTGTATAATCTGCTCACTCACACTCCATTAGGTCGTATTTTTTTCTGAGTCAAGGTTTTTTAGACCTGCTGGTCTAGGGTCGCCATTGTTGACAATGGGTTTGGCCCCTGCGATGACAAGAGTTGTAACTTAAAACATCTGAAGGACCTCAGGCTATGAAAAGCTGATGGGCAATACTGTTGATAACTCACTAGTCCTCCACCCCATGTTTTGTAAGAGAACTGGTCCAAAATTATTGTAAAAATTATATGTTCATAATTTTAATAAAGGGATAGCTATTCACCTCTATGTAGGTACACAAGAATGATACGCAAATAATTCATGGGTTTGCAAGATTTTGCAGGAGGCCTCAAGGGAAGGAGGAGATTTTGCTGATCTCAATGGAAATCTGATGAATTCCTTGCCATTCTTTGGTTCATTGTGGGAGGATCTACCACCAGAACTTTGCCAAACTTTGACATGTATACATCACCTGAGAAGCACAGCTAAATAATTATGTGATCTACCTATACATCCAAAGAAAACAGAAGCAAGAAAACGCATCATCAAGGTGTTTTAAAATGATAAAACATTTTAAACCCTAGGAAAGTCACAATGATGGCTTTCAAAACTCCTCAAAAGAGGATCAAAACATAAGTTAGAATTCTACATGTTTTTGCTGTAGTCCAGGTGATCATCATGAACGTTGGAAAAAATAATTTGTGTGTGTGTAGCAGGGGACAGTATGGGAAAATCCTTGGATTTCCTCTCATACAGGAAAATAATCAGGAGCAAGCTCTACCACCTGGTTGCATATTTTGGGAGTGTGCCTGCGATGTAATGACATTTTGCTGCAAAGGACATTGGAATCAACATCAGCATATTTAAACTGCTCCTAAGGTCATCTCACGCAATTGATCCTGGTCTCTCCAGATCTACTGGATTTCTATAATTCCCAACTAGGACAGCCAACATGGATCTAATGTTGGCTAGAATACCAAAATGTGGGGAGAATCCTCTTTGGGATAATGGAGGAATAGCACCTGATCAAAGAGGTGAAACACACGCCAAACATCTGGGAGGAAAAGATTAGCAGATGGCTAGTAAATCTGGAGCTAACCGGTTAACACTTGGACTTTCATCATTCCATGGCTAGTATGTTTTTTCCTGGAATTCTGTTTTACATTCTCCATTCCGAAATCTTGACACTTCCCTCTAAGTCTGCGGGTGGGTTTATAAATCGGTGTAGGCTGGATCCAGGTCCATCCTGTGAGCTTTTCCAAAGATGAGGAATGTACAAAGTCCAAGGGCATTCACGATGGCCACGAGATTGAAAACGTAGACCCAGGAGCCAGTGTTTTCAATGAGGTGTCCAGCTAGGTACACGCAAATGACACCTGTGTGCAGGGAGAAAACAGAAAAGTGACTCTCTCTCTCTCTTACAATCTTGTTTCAACACAGAGATTCTTACTTTGAGCTATTCCGTTGACAACAAACAAGTTTAGATTACTACAACTCGCTTCACCTGGGGCTGACCTTGGAGACTACCGAGAAACTGCAATCTGGGCAGAATATAGTTGCTCACCCATCAATGGGGGCAGTCTAACATTGTCCCATTGTCACAGTAGTACCACAAGAGTTGCAGGAGTTGGTGGTTTGTTTCTGGGTATAATTCAGGGTGCTGGCTCAAGAACAGTTACTCCACCTAGAATAGGGTTTCCCAACCATGGCCATTTTAAGACCTGTGGACTTCATCTCTCAGAATCCTCCAACCTGCATATTAATAATGTGTACAGCTAATAAAAGGGGAGGGATTAAAGAAGGTTAATAATAATATTGCAGCTACACCCTATGGGTTAATATACATACACATTTAGAGAAGGAAATTCCCTTAGTAGTCCAATTGCTATTTCCTAGCAATGGACTGAAAGCGAATTAATAATCCATCCAATTGGTCCAGTGGATACAAGTAGAGCTGAGAAACAATTAGGAAAATGATGAATCGTTTGAAACACCATAACATACCTAGTAAAGCTCCACCTGTATTTGCCACACCTAAGGAAAGATAAAGAAAGAAGGTGAGATATAAGTTCAAAAAATATTTTATATCCTTCCAGTCTGATCTCTGTTCTGTCATCTCTGCCTCCATCAAGAACAGAGCCATCTCCTTGAATAGTTTCTTCCTCTCAAATCAGTCAAAAGGAAAATTTATCATTCTACTTTTTCCTACTTCTTTTCCTCTTTTTTATGAGGGTGTGTTACCATAATTCCTCTCCTTTTGGCCCTACAAATAATCCTGAATCCTTTTGCTACCCTCAAGCCATCATTGATAATCTATGTACTGTTAAAGTGAAGAGATTCTGACTGAAGAGAATGTGATTAGAAAAATATTAGACTGTGCAGAAATGAATAGGTTAACACACTAGCAATCCAAGAGAAGGAAGAAATTGGATATTATATGATATGGGATTTATTTTATCAATGGTTGGAAAATAAATATGGAAGTTAGAAATTAAAGAAGACTAGAGCAAAATAGTAAACATGTGGTAAGAATTAAAAATGTGAAGATGGGGAATGTTAGGGTTAAATGTATTATTATTATTATTATTATTATATGTATGATGCAGATTAGCATTAAGTAAGAACAGAGTATTAAAGTTAAACAATGAATATGCATAAATTATAATGGTTATTGCACAAGATATTTACACCCAGGCGACACACTGTTCAAATGAAAGATGGAATGTTTGTATAAATAAAATAAAAAATATATATTAAAAAAAAGATAATTGATATACTATTAAAACTCTCTATTATGGTAACCTTCAATTGAGAGATAAGGTGTATCACAGGGGCAACAATTTTTGAATCCGTTGTTTGGCCAAGACAAAGAGAATTGAGACTTGTCCTTTTCCCCAGCTCTTTTCCCTCAAATCCCTCTGATTAAAATCATCAGAAGGAGAAAGGATGTTTCTCTACAATTTCATTGTTTCCATCCATCCATCCATTCATTCAGTGACGTTCATTCACACCCTGTGAAGTGTGTGTCATTCGGATCTTAAGGCATGATACAAGGAAAGCAGGTGCGTAGGACTTCGGTGGCTTAACAAAGATTAGTTAACTTATACATGATCTCTAATTATTCTTGACCCATGATAATTACCAGCCAGGATGTCTAAAAGATTGTTTTAATGGTTCCAATAATCTGTGTTAATCCAGATTTTTACAGAAAGCCAGAACCTGTGCAATTACAAAAAAATTGGGTATAAGGCTACATGTTGATCCCTTTCTAGCAACTTTGCCTTGATATTTTGTGGTGATATAATTAGGGTGACTACAAAACAAGGATCTCAGAAGTAGCTCATTGAATACGACAATCTCAAAAGCTAAGAAGGATTAAGCCAGGTTAGCATTTGGATGGGAGCCTAATCAGGGATCCCAGGGCATAATCTTCACTGGCAAAATGGAAACGCATCCTGGTAATGAAAAGCTAATTCCATAATTGTTGCCAGGAAAACTATATGGACGCAACCTTGAAGTCATCAGGACTCTCCCGCTTAACTTGATATATATCTTATAATAGAAAAAAATAATTTTTGCTCACCGAACAATAAACCAGCACATGAAGGAGCCAGATCCTGGATATTGACTGAGATGCCACTATAGAAAAAAATAAATAAAGATGACTTACAACCAAAGCTCAATTAGCAGTTCAATTGACAGCATTTGAAATGAGTTTAAAATTTGATTGTTTCCTTTATTAGGAGTGCCAGCAACCCCAGCAAAAAGTTTCTCTCTCAGTGCAGGCTAACAGGTCTGTCTGTCCGGAAGATGAATAGGTCTCTGCCACACCTATTCATCTCCGCCTCCTGCCTTTTATCCCCAGAGCCAGGATGGGGCTTTGCTAGCAATAGTGGCTCTTCCATCTCAAGGACCGGCCGATAGATTTCCACTACTCTCCTCTCCTCTGCCTTCTGCGCATCCATGCCCCGAGGGTGTGGGCCTTCTCTGCGGGGGCTCCCTCCCTTTGGAACGACTTGCCCCCGGAGATACGACCCATCACCGACATTCACACCTTCCGGCGCGCAGTAAAAACCCTGTTTTTTCAACAGGCCGGCCTGGCCCAGTAACGATTTGTGGGGTTTTAAATTTGGTATTTTAAAATTTTGTATCAGTTTTTTATACTTGTTAATTTTATATTCGGCCTCCAATTTAATCATTTTAAATTGTTTTTAATTTTATAACTTTATACTGTTTCTGTTTTAGCTGGCTATACACCGCCCCGAGTCCCTTTTTTGGGAGAGGGGGCCGTATAAAAATCTAATAAACATAAACAAACATGCATCAGACACTGGACTCAGGTGTTCCTCCTCTTCCTCATCAGCCACCTCCAGGGCTGATGGACGGCCCAGGCTCCACCTCTCTCTCTCTGCCAGCTTCATTCTCTCTTTCTCCTTGGTGCACTCAGATTGCCTTGATGCTGGCCCTGACTCCCACACCTCCTCCTCCTCCTCTGATTTGGCTGCTGGATGGGCCAGCGGCTGATAGGCCACAATGATATACCTGTGTTTTTCATGCCTAGCAACTTTAACATGCATGGATTTCAACTCCCAGAATTCTTCAGCCAGCATGCTTTACATTCAGAAGTTGTGTTGTTTACCTGTGGTTGAAAGTTTGAAGTCCGATACTGGCTGAGGTGAAGGCTACTGCTTGGCAAAAGCTGGTGGAGTAACCTATCCCTAAGGCAAAAAGACTGGATACCCCAGAGCCAATGACCTCAAAGGAAATCAAAAGGCAGAATTTTGGTTAATGTATTGGTTATTAATTTACAGTATGTATTTCCTCTAAGCTTATATATGCCGTTTCACTGATGTCCGATTCTAAACAGGCCTCTGGAACAGGAATAAGCTTAAAGACTGAACATAAGACAAATCTAACAATCTAATACCGGTAAATAACTCCCCAAGCACCAAAGCATCCAGCACAGTATAATGCAGAAGAGATTACAATATAAGGAGCCACAGTTGAGCCCAAAATTTCTGTGGCAAAGTGGGACAGTTGTTAAATAAATTTTACCCCATTTTACGACCTTTCTTGGCACAAGAGTTATATAAGTAAGGATACCAAAATCTCACAAGGGGTCCCTATCATCGGCGCCCATGGAGATACAGCCTTTTGTTCTTTCTCTGTAACAATATTAGAATATTTTCTCCCTTACCTGCATAAACTTACGAGCTGTGATTGGTTTGTACCCTGAAAACAGAAAGACAAACAATCAGCTAATTTCATTACTGGAGGGAAGAGTGGAGGTTGCCAACTATTTTGGTTAAAAGTCCACCACACAATATTGCAACAGGCATTTTATTGTTTATAAAAAGAATAAAGCACATACTTTTAAAGTTGGATTAAAAACTTTAATCGGGTGTATTTCTATTCTGTTTTTTTTGGGGGGGGCAACAATGGATTGATCATGTGCCATTAAATCGGTGTCGATTCTTATCTACCACATCAATAGATTTTCTCCGGCTTGATTTAAAAACAAAAAGGAATATAATTCTGGCAGGTGCAAAAACCAGGGATGTCTATCTTTTTCGGACATGTGGTTGCTTTAAAGAGCTCTTGAGGTGTGCCAGATTTATATCTACCTGCACATTTTGATGTACTAATGTGGAACTGCATCGGAAATGTTGCAAAACTTTATTGAAAACCATTAATTCTCCTTTGCCTTTGCTATTTGTCATATCCTATCTTTAATTTCCCCCCTTCCTCACCCTAGTTAGAAGCAACACTTTTCACCTTTGCATTTCCCAAGAAACAAATACCGTGTTTCCCCAAAAACAAGACCCTGTCTTATAATTTTTTTGCCATCAAAAAAAGGCACCAGGTCTTATTTTCAGGGGGTGTCATCCCATTGACAACCTCACTTGCAAGTGTCACCCCCGGCCTCCTTTTCGCATCAGAGATCTTCAGGAACTTCTTCTGCGGCCGGCAAGGCCTTCCTAAAGGCCTCTGTAGCCGATAACAGAGCTTCAGATTGATCCAGAGTTTTGTTATCAGCTTCACAGGCTTTCAGGAAAACTTTGCCAGCTGTAGAAGAAATGAGCCAGCAAGGCAGGTGTTGGGATATGCAAGTCCTGGGGTACAACTGTCCAAAGGTAAGTAGTAGGGCAGCTCCACCACCCCCTATCCCCACCCTAGCTCTGGAGTGGGTGGGATCTTAATTAGGGCTTATTTTGGGGGGATAGGTCTTATATTGGGCGCACGTGTAAAAATCAAACTAGGACTTACTTTCAGGGTAGGTCGTATTTTCGGGGAAACAGGGTAATTTAAGGAGAGAAACTTTAAATCACTGCAAATCAACCATACTGTTTTCTAACCCTGAACAGTTGCAGCATGTCACTGTTGGATTCTGAATGGACAACTCAGAATTAAAAGAACAAAGAACAAAATACCTTGACTGATACATTGATCGGAGAGGAATCCAGCAAACAAACTGGTTGGAATTGCCACCAGCCAAGGAATTACATTAAAAATCCAGCCCTGGGAAAAAAAAGATACTGCAGGAATAAGTATCTGTAGAGCTTCCATGCTAAGAAATTCCAAGAAAAGAATTACTAAGTGGCAGCTATAAAGGTTTAAAGCAGAGATGCCCAATCTTGGCAACTTTAAGACTTGTGGGTTTCAATTCCCAATTCTGGGAGTTGAAGTCCACAAATCTTAAAGTTGCCAGGGTTGGACACTCCTCCTTTAAAGGGTTAACTAAGTTGACTAAGTACCATCAAATCATTTCCAATTCCTACTAATCATGGATTTTCTTCCAGGCCACCTATCCCTAACCTGCTTAAGATCTTCTAATGGTGCACTCATCACCCCCCTAATGGAGTCTATTCACTTTGCTGTTAGTTGTCCTCTTTTCTTTTCTTCCATCTTTCTCAGTATCAAAACCTTCTCCAGAAAGTTGGGTCTTCACATAATGTGTCCAAAGCAGGGGTGGGATTCTAGCAGTTCGGACCGGTTCTGGTGAACTGGTAGTTCCGATGAGCATTTGGTCCCACCCACCTGCCCCTGCTCTTTCCTGGGTTTTTTTTTAGCACAGCTGATTCGTGTGGGTTGCTCTGCCATGCCTCCGCTGTTTTAGTCCCAGGGGTTACAGCAGACGATAAGTAATTGAGTTGAAAATAGGCTGTTCTCTGATACTACTAAATGACCTCTCTAGGGCTCGCTGCCTTAGAAGAGTGAGGAAAATCTTCAGGGACGACTCACACCCTGATCAGCACTTCTTCACTCTCCTACCATTGGGAAGGAGATATAGAGGCATAGCCAGCCGCACCAACAGGCTGAAGAACAGTTTCTACCTGTGAATTGTCAGACTTCTGAACAGAAAATAACTTCATGTCAACATAGTACAACAGACTTGCGGGGCCGGCGCAATGTGTAACAATGTCCCATAGGGTAATAAGATTGGGACTGGGTTAGGACTTCTGTTCTCACTGTGAATTGTGTTTGGGAGGGGTGCACGAAGGGAGGCTCTGCCAATCTCATTGTACATGTGTTGTACTCTGACAATAAAGGTTGATTGATTGATGTAGTGCATGTGTGCCGAACCAATTGTTCCAGTGGTGGGATTCAAATTTTTTTACTACTGGTTCTGTGGGCGTGGCTTGGTGGGCGTGGCAGGGGAAGGATATTGTCAAATCTCCAGTCAGAGGTGGCATTTGCTGGTTCTCCGAACTATTCAAAATTTCCACCACCGGTTCTCCAGAACCGGTCAGAACCTGCTGAATACCACCTCTGGCTTGTTATACCAGTTGAATCACATCATTGGTCCAGAGTAGGACAGTTTGATCCTGGTCATTTGTGCCTCGAATGTGAACCCTGGGTTGATTTATTCGATGATCCATTTGTTTAAGTGAATCTGGCTTCCTTCTTGATTTTGCTTGTCAGAAGGTCAAAACAGGGGAATCCCATGACCCAGGGTCATTGCAACCATCATAAATAGGAGTCAGTTGCCAAGTGTCTGAATTTTCATCACACGACCATGGGGGGGGGGGGGGGTGCTGCAATGCTCCTAAGTGTGAAAAATGGTCAGAAGTCACTTTTTTCTATGCCCTTGTAACTTTGAACGGTCACTAAATGAACTGTTGGTAAGTCAAGGACTTGTAAATGAAATAATTAAAATACATGCACAAATCAGTGACGCAGGGGAAAATGGGATAGCTTTTTTGACCGGGAGCACTAAAAAATCATTATTCTAATCTAGAAGAACCTGAATGGCTAAAAAGTGACACATTCTTCATACTGTATGATGAAAAGGGATTATTTTGTTATTTGCAGGTCTGACCACTAGGGGGTGCTATTCAACCACAACAAGGCTTGCTATCTAAATTTCAATTTACAGCGACTGTGGTCATATTTTATTAACCTTAAGTAAATGCAAAGTGGAGGCAAACTCCTGATAATTATTTGTCTAGTTTTCACCACTGGCATTTATGCCTATTTGATTTCCTCAGAGCATCTAGGGTGCCATAAAAAGGAAGACAACACAAGATGCTTTTCCAAAAGGCATCGAGATTTTCTTTTTTTTTTTAGCAGAATAACAGAATTGGAAGGGACCTTATAGGTCATCTAGTCCAACCCCCTGCCCAAGCAGGAAAACCTACACCATTTCTGACCAGATGGCAGTCCAGTCTCTTCTTGAAAGCCTCCAGGGATGAAGCTCCCACGACTTCTGAAGGCAAGTGGTTTGATTGGTTGATCGTTTTCATTGAAAATGCTTCATTTCTCATCCAAGATACTTTTTCATATCTGACTGAATAGTGGGGAATGGAAAGATTTATAGTCATCTCGTTTTTGCAGTCATCTCGTTGTTAGTGTGAAAAACGGTGATAAGTCAATTTTTTACAACTTCAAACAGACACTAAATGGATGGTTGTTAATCTATGACGACTGTTGGAAGAAAAATCCACTTCCAGTTCCAAGCCAGGAATATGGAAAATGGAGGCTGATTGGAAAGAAAGCTGGTTTATTGATGAAGCAGAACCACCAGCAGCATGTGGTTCTGGGACAGCTAACAAAATGGAGTTGAGAATGGGAGGGGTTTTTTATACCTTCTGGATTCCTATGGGGTTATATAGGGGTCATGGTTAGCTTTGTAGGCAAATCTTAAGTGTTTGTCTGAGCTAATCTTGTCAACCTTTAGCTTGTTGCTTACCTGGAGTTTCTGTCTGACCCAGTCTTCCTGAATGGATTATTAAATCTGCATTTCTAAAAGCTGATCTCCTCAGTTTCTGTTTGAGGCAGGGAAACTGGGGGCTGGTTTCTGCCTCCCTTAACATTCTCCACCCCGCCATTTCTCCTTTAGGGGAAATATTCTGTCCTGCCTTTTTAATATTCCCCAAAATATTTCATTCTCTAGGAGGGTGGATGGGTGCTGACTTTCTACACTACCTACATTAAAATCCCATCAAACAATCATGAGAAGCAATAGAGGCAGCGAATGAGTCCATTTTAATTTTTAATACAGTCAACATTGATAAGCGTAAGCCATACAAACAAAACCTCCGTCGTTTTAAAAGTGGGAAAGAGACAAAAATGGAAGAAAGTTGTAGGTGCTTCATCATTGGAGGCTTTTAAGAAGAGACTGGAGAGTCACTTGTCTGAAATAATATAGGGTTTCCTGCTTGAGCAGGGGGCTGGACTAGAAGACCTCCAAGGTCCCTCCCAGCTCTATTCTGATTCTAAAAAAAGATATTGAGGCTCTAGAAAGAGTATAAGAAGAACAACAAAGATGATTAGGAGGCTGGAGGCTAAAACATACAAAGAATGGTTATAGGAATTGGCACAGTGGTTAGAATGCAGTACTGCAGGCTACTTCTGCTGACTGCCGGCTATCTGCAATTTGGCAGTTCAAATCCCACCCAGCTCAAGATTGACTCCACCTTCCATCCTTCCGAGATGGGTAAAATGTGGATCCAGATTGTTGGGGGCAATAGGCTGACTCTGTAAACCGTTTAGAAAGGGCTGTAAAAGCACTGTGAAGCGGTATATAAATCTAAGTGCTATTGCTATCCTGATTGATAGATTGACTCTCTTGAAGAATGTAAAGTTTACTCTCTGTTCTGACCAAGGCTTTCTGAGATCACATGCTGTTCCCAAAACCCGTTTTTTATTTCAATGGCTGTGAATTATATGCATTCACAGCTCGTAATGAGTCCCAAACAGTTTGTGAATAGTCCAGCAGAAGTTTGCCACAGTCTTTTGGGATAAGGCTGATAACCACCCAGCTTTATCTCCCTTGAAATGCTGCCAATGACTAAATTGCCAGTTAGCTGCACAAGGCCAAATGGAGCACAAAGTCAACATGGAGCTTCAGATTTTAAACTGACCAGAATGAACAAAGTTGCTTCCTGCAAAGGCTCATGTCCCTTTTGCTCCTCCTTTATGTCTTATGGGAGGGACCAATCATCTCCAAGCCTTACTCCTGAGTTGCCCCTTTTGTCTTAACGGTCCTTCCTTCTGGCAGCTCTGTGCAAGCGCACCCTGGGAACAGGCTCCCCTTGTTCCTCTGCCTCGCTGATGTCAGATTCTGGAGGCTCTGGAGTCAGCACATAACTCTCAGATGGCCCTGGCCCCATCTCTGTGTCGGACGCAGATCCCTCATCCAAGCCCTCCCCAGACTCCAGGACTGGCCCATGTTCCTCTCCAGTGTCCGACTCTGCTGCCAGCTCCGCAGGCCACAACAACCTCTTTCCCCCTTTCTCGTGAAGGATATGCACTTACCTTTGAATCGGGAAACGTTTCACTGAAGAACGTCGGTAGCCAGGAGAGCAGGGTGAAGAAAGTGCTAGCCGCGCACAACTGAGCGACAATCACCGCCCTGGGGAAATCCATCAGCAGGTTCAGGGGAACTTCACAAGTGCACACATGCAACATTTTCTCAAAGACTTTGAAAGGGTCACAGCTCCCAGGAAGAGCATACAGGGGGCCCTTGATTTATAACCACCAATGGGGACAAAATATCTATTGCTAACAAGGAGGTTAAGTGAGTGGTGCTGAATTTTATGGCCTTTCCTGCCGTGGTTGTTAAGCAAATCGCTGCATCGATTAAGTGAATTAAGTAGTAAGTGCTATGGTGGTAAGCGTGCGGACTGGTTGGGAGTCACTTTTTATAGTGTTGTAACTTTGAACAGTTGCTAAATGAATGGTTGTAAGCCAAGGACTACCTGTATATGGTTTTTGCTCTTTCCCTCCTTCTCTCCCTCCCTCTCTCCTTCTCTCTTTCCTTCCTTCCTTCCTTCCTCCTTCTTTTTTCCTACCCCCTCCTTCCTTCCTTCTCTTCCTTCCTCCCTCCTTCCTTGCTTCCTTCTTCCTTTCTTTTTCCTATCGCCTCCCTCTCTTCTTTCCTTCCTGCCATCTTCCTTCCTTTTTCCTATCCCCTCCCTTCCTTCTTTCCTTCTTTCCTTCCTTTTTTCCTTCTTCCTTTTTCCTATCCCCTCCTTTTTTCTTCCTTTCCTTCCTTCCTCTCTCCCTCCTGTCCTTCTTCCCTCCCTCCCTTCTGTCCTTCCTTGCTTCCTTCCATCTTCCTTCCTTTTTCCTATCCCCTTCCTTCCTGCTTCCCTTCCACCCTCTTTCCCTTCCTTCCTTGCTTCCTTCCATCTTCCTTCCTTTTTCCTATCCCCTTCCTTCCCTCCCTTCCTCCTTTCTTCCCTCTCTCCCTCCCTACTTCCCTCTTTTCTTCCTTCCTTCCATCTTCCTTCCTTTTTCCTATCCCCTCCCTTCCTACTTTCCTTCCTTCCTTCCTTCCTTCCTTCCTTCCTTCCTTCCTTCTTCCTTTTTCCTATCCCCTCCTTTTTTCTTCCCTTCCTTCCTTCCTCCTTCCCCCCTGTCCTCCTTCCTTCCCTCCCTTCTGACCTCCCTTGCTTTCTTCCATCTTCCTTCCATCTTCCTTCCTTTTTCCTATCCCCTTCCTTCCTCCTTCCCTTCCACCCTCTTTCCCTTGCTTCCTCCTCCCTTGCTTCTTTCCATCTTCCTTCCTTTTTCCTATCCCCTTCCTTCCCTCCCTCCCTCCCTCCCTACTTCCCTCTCTCCCTCCCTACTTCCCTCTTTTCTTCCTTCCTTCCATCTTCCTTCCTTTTTCCTATCCCCCTCCTTCCTTCCTTCCTGCTTTCCTTCCTTCCTTTCTCCTTCATACCTTCCCTCCCTCCCTTTCTCCAGAAAGGATGAATCAGCAGGGGAATACAGCAATGAAGACCTCATTCTCCTATCACCACAGCCATCACAAAGAGAGGACTCAAACTTTCAGTTAGGAATTTCTTAAGCCATCTTCATTTTCAAGCCATCTTCATTTTCATTTTCAGTTTAAGGAATCAGATTAGAAAACCCCAAAACTGTGATAATTGAACAAATTGTAAATGCTAACAGGACAGAAACTTACCAGACGGGAGGCTTTCTAAATATTTTTCTCCAAGGCACTTTGGTCGGTTTGGATGATAAGGAAAGGCCCTTTGCCAAGTCATGTAGCGAGACTATTATTTCTGCAAAATATAAACAGGTATGTGGTTATAAATAGGAAAGTACAAAACCCAGTGATTTGGGAGGAGAGATTTTTGCACATCCTGTGTTCGTAGTATTTAGCAGAATCTTGCCCTCCCCAGAACTGCAATCGTAAATGGCTCTCTAGAGCCACATTAACCACAAGAACTAGTTTGCTGCAAAGGATACATGGAACGATACTAGTACAATTGGTTCTAAATCAATTGCAAAGCAAGAAATCTGCAAAGTAAGCTGTCAAAAAGGTACAAGAGGGATCCAGGCAAAATCCTATAGGCCAGTGGTGGGATTCAAAATTTTTTTACTACCGGTTCTGTGGGCGTGGCTTGGTGGGCATGGCTTGGTGGGCATGGCAGGGGAAGGATACTGCAAAATCTCCATTCCCACCCCATTCCAGGGGAAGGTTAGTGCAAAATTCCATTCCCTCCCCACCCCACTAACCGGCTTTCCAGATCCATTCTCCTGTGCAGGGCAACAAAAGAAGACCCAGCCGATCAGCTGGGACTCGGGAGGCAGAGAATAGATGAGGGTGGGGCCAGTCAGAGGTGGGATTTCACCGAACTACTCAAAATTTCCACTACCGATTCTCCAGAACTGGTCAGAGTCTGGACAGTCTCTTAAAATGGTATAGGGTCTCCTGCTTGAGCAGGGGGTTGGACTAGAAGACCTCCAAGGTCCCTTTCAGATTTATTCTGATCAAGAGCTGTCCTATAGATAGGGGGGGAAATGTTACTTACGTTTTTGTGGCAGGATGAATTTACACATGCAGTACACCCAGAGCAAGGTGAGCAGGCCTGAAAGATAGAAGACGCTTTCCCATCCATACCAGTCAAGCAGGAGGGAACCAGCTGCCCCCATCACCAACGTCCTAAAAGGGGAGAGAGAATTAGGATGATATACAGAATTAGTAGACAAGAGTCTATGTGGGAGGTGGCCAGGATGAGCCCGAGGGAGGGGTGAAATGCGTCATGAGTCTCGAATCCTTTCATGCCCACAAGAGAACTAAGTCCAGCCAACCTTGAATTTCAATGACTCTTATTGATTTTATTTTTTATTTTATTTAGTTATTTTGTCAAGCATGCATTTGATAATATATATAAGTATAAACATGATTATTAATACATGAAATAGATACAAATAAAAGGGAGACATTAAGAAAGGGACGGTAGGCACATTGGTGCGCTTATGCACGCCCCCTACAGACCTCTTAGGAAAGGGGTGAGGTCAACAGTAGACAGTCTGAGGTTAAAGTGTTTGGGGTTACTGGAAGAAACCTGAGAAGCAGGTAGAGTATTCCAGGCATTGACCACTCTATTGCTGAAGTCGTATTTCCTGCAATCGAGTTTGGAACGGTTTACCTTGAGTTTGTATCTATTGTGTGCTCTTGTATTGTTGTGATTGAAGCTGAGGTAGTTATTGATGGGTAGGACATTGTAATGGATAATTTTATATACTACGCTTAGGTCAGACTGAAGGCGGCGTAGTTCTAAGTTATCTAAGCCTAAAATTTCAAGCCAGTCCAGCCCCTTCTTGAAAGCCTCCAGTGATGAAGCTCCCACAACTTCCGAAGGCAACTTCCGTTCCATGGGTTGATTGTTCTCACTGTCAGAAAATTCCTCCTTATTTCCAGGTTAAATCTCTCTTTGATCCGTTTCCATCCATTGTTCCTTGTCTGGCCTTCGAGTGCCTTGGAAAATAGCTTGACCCCTTCCTCACTGTGGCAGCCCCACAAATATTGGAACACTGTTATCCTGTCTCCCCTGGTCCTTCTTTTCATCCCCTAAATCATCCTGGTTCTCCTTCTCTATACTTTTTCTAGAGTCTCAATGTCTTTTTTATAGTGTGTGAGAAACTCACCCAAACTGAGATCCAGTTCCAACTGTGCTGTATGTCAATGCTCGTTCGCTCTCCTGTACTTTCTGGGAAAGAAGGCTAGCCAAGGCAGGGAAATAAACACCTAATAAAGTGGACAGAGGAATAGGAAACAGAAAGAAATCCTATTACAGGTATTTCTCGACTTACAACCATTCATTTAGTGACCATTCAAAGTTACCACGACACCAGGGAAAGTGGCTCATGACCGCTTTTCACATGGACAAACCATTGCAGTCTCCCCACAGTCACACAATCAAAATTCAATACTTGGCAACTGGCTCATATTTATGACGGTTGCAGTGTCCTGAGGTCCCATGATCGCTGTGGTGGCGCAGTGGTTAGAATGCAGTATTGCAGGCTGACTCTGCCCATTGCCAGTAGTTCAATCCAGATGGGGCTCAAGGTTGACTCAGCCTTCCATCCTTCCAAGGTGGGTAAAATGAGGACCCAGATTGTTAGGGGCAAGAGGGTGACTCTAAACCGCTTAGAGAGGTCTGTAAAAATACTAAGTGCTTATTCTATTCTATTCTATTTTCTATTCTATTCTATTGTTATTCCATATTATTCTATTCTATTTTTTATTCTATTCTACTGTTATTCTATTCTATTGTTATTTCATATTATTCTATTCTATTGTTATTTCATATTATTCTATTCTATTCTATTCTATTCTATTCTATTCTATTCTATTCTATTCTATTCCATTCCATTCCATTCCATGCAGTATTGCAGTATTCCACCTCCACTCGGGAGTTCGATCCTGACCAGCTCAAGGTTGACTCAGATTTCCATCCTTCTGAGGTGAGTAAAATGAGGACCCAGATTGTTGGGGGCAAACGGCTGACTCCGTAAACTGCTTAGAGAGGGCTGGAAAGCACCGTGAAGCAGTATATCAGTCTAAGTGCTATTGCCATTATTGCTCTGAAATGAAAGGCTCCACTGAAGTATAGGAACTGAAATAATGATAAGAAACCTATTTCTTTATAAGTAATTATTTTTTATAAGTGCATTTGCTATGGCTATCACTTTTTGCGACTTTCTGACAAGCAAAGTCAATGGGGAAGTCAGATTCCCCATTGTTAAGCTTAAGCTATTAAGCTTAACAACTGTGGTGATTCACTTAACATCTATGGCAGGAAAGGTCGTAAAATGGGACAAAACCCTCTTAACAACTGTCTCGCTTGGAAACAAAAATTATGGGCTCAATTGTGGTCGTACGTCCAGGGACTATCTATATCATTTTCCTTTGGCAGCAGACATCTACTGTAACCAAGCTTGCCAATACAGCTGCTTAAAAATGTTGCGTTATCCTTATGAGTGTGAAATAGCAATAGCACTTATACTTATATAACTGCTTCACAGTGCTTTACAGGCCCTTACCTGCACTGCACCTCACAGCTGATTTTAGGCCAGTTTGAGGGCTTTTTTGGCCTCCCAGAGGCTTCAGGAAGGCTTCTGCAGGCTTTTCAGGCCAAAAACAAGGCCCGTTTTGTCATTTCCGGTATCTCTGGAAAAAAGGAAGTGATGAAACGGTCCTAGTTTTCGGCCTGAAAAGTCTGCAGAAGCCTTCCTGAAGCCTCTGGGGGGCCGAAAAAGGCCTCAAACGGGCCGAAAATCAGCTGTGAGGCGTGCGCAGTGAGGTAAGTCTGTCTGCAGCTCGCGTGCCGGCACAAATGGCTCTAACGCGTGCCATAGATTCGCCATCATGGATATAACTCTTACCTACTAGAGCACCGCTGATAAGTAAAACAACTGAGGCGCGGCAATCCACTGTGCCACATGAATCAGCTGTTCTGAAAAACACAGAAATGGGGCCAGCTGATTGCTGGAACTACTGGTTCCCCAGAACTGGTCCGAACCGGAAGGATCCATCCACTCTTTACAAGCCTCTCTAAGCGGTTTACAGAATCAGCCTCTTGCCCCCAACAATCTGGGTACCCATAATGTCAGAGTGTATTCATAAACTGGAATAGAGCATGGTAACAAGGTGAGCCAATGAATAGGCATAGCAACTAAGTCAGCCAAAGAAGACTGTTTGGAAACTGAAACTAGAAGTAGCCTAGATCTGGCTCTATATTAAGCTCTGCAGCTCTAAAGCTATGTTAAGCTCTGAGTCTCTCTATTGCAAATGAAACTGCTTCACTCCTCTGCTATGTGTCTTGCTTGCCTGCTGAACTAAAGTAAAACTAAACTAAACTAAAACTGAACTAAAGTAAAGTAAAGTGTTTCTGAGCACTTGAGTTGTTGTTCTGCTCTGAACCTGTGGCATGTCTGCTTCTGTTTGAGTTTCTTCCATGTTGGAGAAATCTACAACTGGTATTGTAAAATTTACTTTATATGTTTATAAAGAAGTTAAATGAAGCCTCAGTCATCTGTGTTTACTTTTCTGGCGCTGAATTTACGCTGCAATACTCTGAACACATAATAATAATAAAATCCCCATTATTCCAATTTTCTCATCTGAGTCAAGCATTTGGAAACAAATTGTCTCACCTTGCAATAGTCCCATAAGGAAGCGCGTGAAAGTCATCAGGGTCAGATGGGCGGAGCTTGAGGAAATGAGGAGGGGCGTGATGGCGGTAATGGATCCCCAGGCCGAGGCAGAGAGGAGAAGGACTTTCTCACCTCCTATCCTGAAAGACAATTAGGTCATCGATCAGCAAGAGCCTTTTCTGCACATCAAAATTCCTTGATGACCCTTTCTTCAGGACAGGAGTCTCCCAAACCTGGCTACTTTAAGACTTGTGGACTTCAACTCCCAGAATTCCATAGCTTGTTAGGCAGTAGAATTCTGGGAGTTGAAGTCCAGCAGTCTCAAAGTTGCCAGGTTTGGAGACCTCTGCTTTAGTGCTTAAGAAGCATAGGTTGAAAACAGGAACTACTGGGCCTGACACAAGGTGCGTGCAGAGCTGAAGAAGCTTCTTGGATGAGAAGTGAAATGTCTTCAAACAAAAAACAGAAAGTCCCGTTGCCTCTTGAAAAAACCACCTTTGGGACAACCATGGCCCGGATGACTGAGAATCTCCACAGACAAGGAGCATGCACCAAAATCCTCATAGAAGGAATCAAAGTTTCCTATGTCTGCCGTAGTTTTAAGCACGAGATCGATCCTTCCAAAAGGAAAAATTGCTTGCCTTATTTCATGTGCCATTCCACCTACAGGGTTGGTTTTTTTTTAAGAAACCAACTCTTCAAGAGACTGTCTTGATACACGGATATTATACAGAATATCTGGTGTTTGACCTGCAGTGGAACTGCGAATCTGAAAGCATTCAAGAGTTGATTTCAATAAAACAAAGGTGCTTTTTCTAAAAGGCAGTTGGGCTTTTTTGGTAGCTGTTTTTTCCCCCATTGAAAACAGTTTGCTTCTTGTCTAGGAAGCTTCTTTGCTTCAGAATTTTTTCAAAGGAGGAAAAAAACCCAAGAAGTCCAGTTGCCCTTTGGGACCTGGTTGACTGAGATTCTCCATAGACATTTGGCTTCAGTGAGATAAATATGTAATTGCTGATAATCTGTGAGATTTTGTAATGGGCTGCTTTCAATGCTCAACGGATGGAAAAGAAGGATCGATCAAATAAATAAGATGATGGCCTCGAAGATGATAAAGAAACAATGAAAGAGAATTCGAATTCTTATCAAAAATGCAAATTCATCCACGTTTCATTGAAAGGCAAGTGGCATGTCCAAGGGTGGGATTCAAATGTTTTAACAACCGGTTCTGTGGATGTGGCTTGGGGGTCATGTGACTGGGTGGACGTGGCTTGGTGGTCACGTTATTGGCTGGGCGTGGCCAACTCAATATCACTCACATCAAGGCACGCATCTCCTCATGAATGTGGAGATGCTGCAACAATCGTAAGTGTGAAAAATGGTCATAAGTCACTTTTTTCAGTGCCATTGTAACTTTGAATGGTCACTCCACACAAGCCAAGTACTAGCAAAGGAGGGGAAAAAAACTCCAGAGAAGTTCCTGAGACAGGAAGTCTAGTCCTACCAAGAATGTAATAAGGGTTAATGGAGAGGCAGTTTCTGTAAGCAACACCAGAATATTTCCTTCCTGCCTTCCTTACAGGATTAGGCCAGTAATTTCTTCTAACAACCGGTTCTCCGAACTGCTTAGAATGTTAACAACCAGTTCTAGTGAATAGGTGCAAACTGGTAGAATCCCACCCCTGGCCACATCCTTATTACTGGTCATTAAGGAATGACGGAGTATTATTTTTATCGAATGTTGAATAATGATAAAGTAAATAAATAAGTTCTTTGGTGCCAAAGAAACGTAAAGACTATTTAATGCAGGGATGTCAAACTCAAGGCCAGGGGCCCGGATCTGACCCACGGATTGCTTAGATCTGGCCCTTGGGGCTGCCCTGGAAACAGAGAAGGACTGGTTGGTGGTGCCTCTGCCAGCGAAAATGGAGCTTGGGAGGGCCGCGCCCAGGGGTGGGATGCTACCAGTTCATGCACGCACAAAACGCAGTCACTGAACTGGTAGTAACACCGGTTGAATCCTACTCCTGGCCGTGCCTTTTCAAGCTCCTTTTTTGCTGGCAGAGGATTGCAGGAGGCTGTTGCAACCAGGGGTGGATTTCAAAAATCCCAACAACCAGTTCTCTGCCCGGTTGCTGGGTGGGTGTGGCCATGGTGGGCATGGCCTACTGGAACTTCCAGAAGGGCAGTTTTTCACCTTCCCCAGAATCCGGAGGCTTCCCTCGGGCTTCTGGGAGGGCAAAAATGGGCTCCCCTGGGCTCCAGGAGGCCCTCCGGAAGCCAGAAACAGGCCTGTTTCTGGACTTCCAGAACTTATGGTTCAGCCTGGTTTTTGCCCTCCCAGAACTTCCACGCAGATCCTGCATTTACCTGAATCCAAAATGGGATGGTTGGGGAGGGGTGGTTGAGGCCAGCCAATTGGTTCAATTACCGGTTCGGTGAACCAACTGTAAATTTAATATCCGGCCCGAACCTGCTGAATCCCACCCCTGGTTGCAGCCGAAAACAGAGCTCAGGAGCCCATTTCCACTGACAAAGCGCTCTGGCCACCACAGGCACCCCAGACATGAGTGACATCGAGGTGGCCCTGCCCCCTGGATATGTCCCCTTCCCCCCCCCCCAAGATCAAACCCAATCTTGAGGCGGCCCTCAATGAAACCGAGTTTGACGCCCCTGATTTAATGTTTAATATTGTCCATACCGGTCACTCAAGTGGCCTCCAACAATTTGAGTCAGGCAGTAACCCCAAAAGAAGCTGCTCAACACAATTCCTGACTGTTTCTTGTCCCAGTCAAAGTGGGAGCTCATGGTGACTACACAGATGGGCATTAGGACCCTGGCGCAGTAAAGCAGGCAGGTTCCGAGCAGGAGCATTGTGGTCCATAATCGGGATTCAGGCCTGTGAATATCAAAAGATAGAGAATATTAGCAGGTTATTTATTTAGGTACCTCAGTAAAATAGTCCAGTCCTTTAAAAAAAACCCTACATCCTATAAAACAGGGGTGTCAAACTCAAGGCCTGTGGGCCAGATCCGGCCTGCGGGGTGCTTAGATCTGGCCCAGGGGGGAGCTCTGGAAACAGTGGACTTAATCCACTGATTAAGACATGATCCTTCAGGACATAATAGGATTAACCCACTAAGACACAGAGCTCACTACATTGTACAATCTCCTAAGGACATCGCATCACCTTCAGAAACTTCAACCAAACTTGGCTCAGACAAGCTATAGAGCAGTGGTGGCTAACCTTTTTGGGCTCCGGTGCCAAAAATTGTGGACGCACTTGCACACTTGCACTTGCGTGCCAGCACCCAGGAAGCAATGCGCCCCCATCCCACGTTCCCCTACGCATGCGTGCACAATCCCCAGCCCCACCCTGCCACCCTCTTACCTGCACTGCACCTCACAGCTGATTTTCAGCCAGTTTGAGGCCTTTTTCAGCTTCCCGGAGGCTTCAAGAAGGCTTCTGCAGGCTTTTCAGGCCAAAAACTAGGCCTGTTTCGTCACTTCCGGTATCTCCGGAAAAAAAGGAAGTGACGAAACGGGCCTAGTTGAAAAGCCTGCAGAAGCCTTCCTGAAGCCTCTGGGAGGCCGAAAAAGGCCTCAAACCAGCCAAAAATCAGCTGTGAGGCGCAGGCATGCGTAATGAGGTAAGTTTGCCTGTAGCTCGCATGCCGGCTCAAATGGCTCTGCGTGCCACCTGTGGCACGTGTGCCATAGGTTCGCCATCATGGCTATAGAGCCAGCTATGACCTCTACATAACCCCTACATGCCCTCCATGGGAGTTTGACAACAGTCAATATAATATATGTTCTTGCATAGGAACAGGAAGCTTAATTGCAAAGCCCAAGAGAAGTATAAAAACCCCTCTCAACTCCATGTTGTCAGCTGCACCAGAACCAGGGGTGAGCTGCTACCGTTTCTCCTCAGTTCAAGCAAACTGGTAACTAATTTTATGGCCGGTTCGGTGAACCGGCAAATCCCACTTCTGGCTGGCCCCACCCACCCTGCCCCGTCCCTTCCAGGAGTCTCCACGCAGCCCATTTTGGATGCCAGGTAGGTGCAGAGCCCACACAGAGAGTCGGGGAAAGCGAAAAATGGGCCTCCTGGAAGTTCTAGAAGGCTGGAAACAAGCCCATTTCCGGCCTGCAGAGGGCCTCAGGGGGCCAGGGGAAGCCATTTTCATCTTCCCAGAAGCTCAAGGAAAGCCTCCGGAGCCCAGGGAGGGTGAAAATGCCCTCCCCCGCCATGGTGCAGAAGGTGGACTAGACCATGCCCACCATAGCCACACCCACCCAGCAACCAGGCAGAGAAGCAGTTGCTAAAATTTTTGGAGCCCACCCTTGACCAGAACCATGTGCTTGGTGGTTCTGCTTCATCATTAAGCCATCTTTCCAACCAGCCTCCATGTTTCCAGTGTCTTTATCTCAGCTTGGAACGGAACCAGATGGATATTTCTTCCTACACATCTTTTTTTGGGACCACCACCAACTTTCTCTGAACATTACTTCCAAAAGTCATTGCCATGGCTATCTTCTGTTTTAAAGAGAAAAATGGAAAATTCTGCTACAAGTGGTAAAATAGACTTATCATATTTTGTTTTTGTTTTTTCAAATAAGTGTGTGTTTGTGTGTTCTTTTTCTAAAATCAACCAGAATAAAGAAATGATGAACACTTTGCTGTCCCAGCCAGTCTATGGGAATGGGTTAGTTACTTAGGAATTGTGAGCTGTCCCCTTACGGGAATGCATCATAGGAAAGGTAGTTCATGTCACGTGGACACATCTGTAATCCTGATTGGCCGCTAAATTGACCCTCGAGGGGTTGAAGGAGGTTGCCCTCCATTCTTACCTGCACCCATTTACTGATAACATCGTTTCCTTCTATTGCTACGCGATGGGTTAGGAGATAACTATTTTCCACGTACAAGGCAGATATACAAAGGATTGGTCATTGAAAGAGGAACTTCGTCACAAATGTGAGTCATGAGGATACCTGATGTACCAATAAATGAACTTTGTTATGGAAGCTTTGTTGAGTTATCAATCTGTATCTGCACACCTTTGTGCTAGAGACAGGACAAATACTGAAAGGCTGCCCATCCCTAGATTACAGCCAGTAAATCACATTTAATAAGGAAATAAAGAATTTAGATAGTTATGAACTGTTTGCAAACAAGTAACTAATTTTACAACCCAAATCCTCTCTTTAAGCACTCCTAAACTCCAACTTCCTTCTAAATAGACGCACTTAGTAAATTGCACTTAATTGCCAACCTATAATTAAGTTAGTGTCACTACCGGGAACCATGAGGCCTGATCTGTACAACTGATGGACAGAGAAACAACTTAAATTTGTAGTGCTTTGACTTCAGAACTCATCTTTTTATTCCTTTTGTTGATTATTAAATTTATTTTCATCACAGTTACACAACTATTTTCCATTTCGGATCTTGTCCTAACAAACCAAAAGGTACTCCACTGTTTAACAATAAAGATTTTGTTACAATTCTACTCTAAATTCCAACTCTTAAAAACAGGAAATCTGCGATTTACGACCACAATTGAGCCCAATATTTATGTTGCTAAGTGAGACATTTGTTAAGTGAGTTTTGCCTCATTTTACAATGTTTCTTGGGAGGATTATTAAGTGAAACCCTTAAGTTGTTATGTTCAGAATATGGTTTTTAGGTGAATCTGGCTTCCTCACTGATTTTGTATATCAGAAGGTCACCATATAACTATGGGACACTGCAACCGTCATAAATATGAACCATTTGCCAAGCATCTCCATTTTGATCAGGTGACCGTGGGAATGCTGCAACGGTTGTAAGTGTGAAAATAAGTCACTTTTTTCAGTTATGTTGTAACTTTGAACAGTCACTAAACGAACGGTTGCCCTGCTCCATTTTTTTCCCTTCAGCTTTGAACAATGGCAATGAAACTCAGCCAAAACGTTTTTTGGGTTAACTCTGCTTGCAATTCAAATATTTGCTTCCTGCTTGTGGAAAGAAGGCATAATCCACCACAAGGCACTACCTAAGCCCTGCTTAGACAACCTTATATTTAGAATGGAATAGAATAACAGAGTTGGAAGGGACCTTGTAGGTCCGTGATGGAGAACCTATGGCATGCATGCAGGAAGGAGCACGCAGAGCCATTTCTGCCGGCACGCGAGCCATTGCCCCAGATCAGGTTCACTACATATGCAAGGGTGGGATTCTACCAGTTCGCACCTATTCGCTAGAACCAGTTGTTAACATTCTAAGCAGTTCGGAGAACCGGTTGTTAGAAGAAATTATTGGCCTAATCAATGTAAGGAAGGCAGGAAGGAAACATTCTGGGGTTGCTTACAGAAACTGCCTCTCCATTAACCCTTATTACATTCTTGGCAGGACTAGACTTCCTGTCTCAGGAACTTCTCTGGAGTTTTTTTCCCCTCCTTTGCTGGTACTTTGCTTGTGTGGAGTGACCATTCTAAGTTACAATGGCACTGAAAAAAGTGACTTATGACCTTTTTTTCACACTTACGACTGTTGCAGCATCCCCACAGTCATGAGAGGCCAGGCGAGGAGATGCGTGCCTCGATGTGAGTGATATTGAATTGGCCACACCCAGCCAATAACATGACCACCAAGCCACGCCCACCCAGTCACATGACCACCAAGTCACACCCACCACCTAAGCCACACTCACAGAACCGATTGGTAAAATTTTTGAATCCCACCCCTGTGCGTATGTGCGCACGCCTCCTGCCAGCCAGCTGATTGTCGGGTATCTGCTATGCATGTGCGGGGGGAGGGGCGCGCACAGGGGTTCACGTGTGCATGCGCAGGAGCGGGGGAAGTGTCGGGGGGATCACACGTGCATGCGCAGGGGGCGGGGGGGGTCTCGCATGTATTGCATTATGGGTGCAGGCACACGTGCGCACACACACGCAATGTCGGCATACAACGACAAAAAGGTTAGCCATCACTGTAGTAAGTCATCTAGTCCAATCCCCTCCCTGCCCGAGCAGGAGACCCTACTCCATTTCTGACAGATGGCAGTCCAGTCTCTTCTTGAAAGCCTCCAATGATGAAGCTCCCACAACTTCCAAAGGCAACTTCCGTTCCATTGGTTGATTGTTCTCACTGTCAGAAAGTTTCTCCTTACTTCCAGGTTGAATCTCTCCTTGTTCAGTTTCCATCCATTATTCCTTGTCTGGCTTTCGGGTGCCTTAGAAAATAGCTTGACCCCTTTCTCTTTGTGGCAGCCCCTCAAATATTGGAAGACTGCTATCATGGTCCTTCTATTCACTAGACTAGCCATACCCAGTTCCTGTAACCTTTCCTGCAACCTAGGGCAGTCCAGATGTCACTTATACTACAGATAGTCCTTGACTTACAGCGATTCTTTAAGTGATCGTTTAAAGTTACATACAACGTCACTGAAAAAAATGACTTATGACCATTTTTCACACTTACGATTGCTGCAAAAAACCCACGGTCTTGTGGTCAAAATTCAGCAACTAATTTCATATTTGTGTCAGTTACACTGTCCTGGGGTCACAAGATTCCCTTTTGCGACCTTCTGATATGCCAGATTCACTTAGTCATCAGGTAACTAGTTTAACAACTGCACCAATTCACTTAACCACTGTGGCCAGAAAGGTCATAAAATGGGGCAAAATTCAATAACTGTCTCACTTAACCACAGAAACGTGGGACTCAGTCAGTTGTGGTCATAAGCCAAGGACTAGCCTGAACAGGAAAGACTTTGATTCAACTCTACTCTAAATTCCAACTCTTAAATAATAGAATGCAAAATTTACTGCCCTACATTTTTTTCCCCGTGACTTTTGAACAATGGCACCAAAACTTGGCAAATATGTTTTATAGGATTAAACCTGCTTGCAATTCAAATATTAGCTTCCTCTTTGCACTGTTGAAAGAATGGGTAATCCATCACACAACAGTGTTTCACAACCTTGGCAGCTTTAAGCTGTTTGGACTTCAACTCCCAGAATTCCCCAGGCTTACAGCCTTAGGGCAGTCCAGATGTAGCTATACTACAACTCTCACCATCCATCACCACTGGCCCTAGCTAAGGAAGATGGGATCTGGAGTTCAGAAGCTCCCATTCTATCCATTCCTAGCCTTTGGGAGGTGGGGGAGGATTGCAGATTTCCCCAAGCTGATGCCTTCCGGCCATATTGTGCATTCCAAGCCAAGATGGCTGCCACTGTGCAAGCAAGGAATTCTGGGAGATTGAGAACAAAACAGCTGGAAAGCACAGCTGGGAAGGCCTAGATAGTCATAAAAAGACCAAACCAGTCTGCAATCGCCTCTCACAACCTTACAAAGTGAACAACATGTCCATTTTTATTCTCTTCACACTATCTCTTTTGCTTAGAAAGATCCAGGCCAAGGATTCAAAAAAACAAAAAACAATTTGCCATTTCATGCCGTTCTCAAACCTTCCGAATTCCGTTCATTCTTCCCCAATTTGGGCACATGGGTGTGGTCTTAGCTCCCAGAATTCCCCAGCCTTCCTGGATGATGCTAAGTATTCTGGGACTTGAAGTCCATACCCCTGGAAAGCAACCTGGGCAAGAAAGGCAGGCTGATCTACTTGGACTACAAGGCCTTAAAGCAAATGTGACATTTGTCTGCTATGATAGCAGCCATGTTGGCACAACCCACGAAGCCTGCCTCTGAGTTAAACAGAATCAAACCTCTAACCATGAAAAGAGACACCGGCAAACACGGGAAGTCATGGTTGGCTGCAGTTTCCCAGATCCTGTCTGTCTGTGTGTGGGGGGTGGTATCCCAGCATCCTTTGAAGCAGCTGGCTCTTCCTACTCCTTGCCTGGAGGGCTGTTGGCTGCAGACAGGCAGAAATGGAATTCAAATGCCTTGGGGTGACCCAGTGAGAATGCAGCTCAGGAATTGCATCGGAGAAAGAAGGACAGGCCATCCTTTGCTCCTTCCAGACGTGGAAGGAAGGAAGGAAGGAAGGAAGGAAGGAAGGAAGGAGACACAAGGGAAGGGAAGGGAAGATACAGTAAGGAAAGGAAAGAGGAAGTAAATAGGAAGGAAGGAACGAAGGAAGGAACGAAGAAAGGAAGGAGACATAAGGCAAGGCAAGATAAAGTAAGGAAAGGAAAAGAAAGGAAAAGAAAGAGGAAGGAAGGAAGGAAGGAAGGAAGGAAGGAAGGAAGGAAGGGAGACACAAGGGAAGGGAAGATACAGTAAGGAAAGAAAGGAAAGAGGAAGTAAATAGGAAGGAAGGAAGGAAGGAAGGAAGGAAGGAAAGAAAGCAGAGATATCATTTCAGGAGAATAGTTTAGCTTGGTAGCCATTCCTGCCCATCACCTCCTGGTGTCATTTTCATGGAGGACTAATCAATGTGTTATGTTATTGACTGCACTTCCAACCAGTATTCTCCTAGTTTAACTTCCCTGCCCACAACAACTCTGTGAGGTGGATTGGGCTGAAAGAAAGAGAATGGCCTAAATTCATTTGAGGCCATCCAAGTAGGGATTCATAACTAGCTTTTTGTAATGCTAACTAACGAAAGGAGTCACTATAGCACAGTACCCTCCTCCTCAAAACAACAGCCATCAATGGCTGAACATCTACAGAGATTCTCAGTCATCCAGATCATGGTTGTCCCAAAGGATTTTTTTCAAAAGGCAATTGGACTTCCTTTGTTTGTCTTCGAAGATGTTTCGCTTCTCATCCATAAAGCAGTTTCAGTCAAAACTGAAAATGATTCTTGGGTGAGAAATGAAACGTATTTAAATGAAAAACAAAACACAGAAAATCCAATTAACCTTTTGAAAAAGCACTTTTGGATAGCCATTAAGCTGGATTGGACTGGACTGGATTGATATGTTCTACAGCTGTCAATGCCAAACCAGGAACAGACCTTGGCTTCATCTGAGCCATGTTCTAAGTCAGCAGGACTGCTAAAAACCACCCTGTTTCTTTGTGGCTACAGGTGTAGTTTTGTTTTGTTTTTTTTAAACGGATCAATGCACCCAGACAAGTTCATTTCTCTTTAAAATGAGGGAGGCGTTAACAAAACTACTACGTATAAATTCCTGCATCTTCTTCTTCCTTCTAGAACAAAAGCACCTATTCTTGTTTGCTTTGCCACCTTCAAAGCAAACACACTATAATCTTTAACTAAGCAGCAGAAAATCCCTTTGGGGGTGTGTGTGGCTAAATGATTAACCAAATCATAGATCCAGGTTAAATTCTGGTTTTATCCCTGCTGCCTTGGAGACAGGCAAAATAGAGGCACGAGAAAGACACTGAACTCTTATCAAACTCTGTGTTTTTTGTGTATGTGTAAAAGAGGAGGGGGGAAGGGAGAGGGGAGAGAGAGAGAGAGAGAAAGAGAGAGATCCAGAAGAAAAAATCCTCCCTTTGTCTTTGATTTTGATTCACCTTTGCAAAATCCAACTCAGATAATCTACAGGTCAATGAACTGCTTTTATTTAATGTCCACAAATCAGTTGGGAAACACATGTGAACCAACCAATGTGCATATTTTCCAGCAGCTCAAGCAAGAGTTCACGGCTGAGGCTAAGAAACACCTGCCAAATTGGTTTCTAGATACCGTAGTAAGGTAGGAAATAAACTTGAAGATAATTAACTGTCACTCAATCGACAGCTAAGTAAGGCCGCTATAGTTGCACTAACACTAACGGATTTTCAGTTTCTAACTGATGTAACTGTTTTCGATAGGAGGTTTTATTTAGAGACTTCCACATTTGCATCTAATTGTGGTGGAAACATGCCCCGACATTCTTTTTTTCTGCTGTGTTCTCATGGTGTTGCCTTTTTCTGATTGCCTAGCCAGCCTCCAAAAGAAATCCTTAGCTATACTGGGTTCAAGAAGTCTTTCCTCCTTTATTCCAACACAAATTTCCCCATGGAAACAGTCTGATGCAGTTCTTTGACTAAGACCAGTATTTTTTCAAGCTAGAGAACTTTTAAGTTGTATCGACTCCAATTCCCAGAATTCCTCAGCCAGTAGAGCTTTCGGATTCAATGGACATTTGCACTCTATTGATTTATAGGGCATCATTTCTCAAAGCGTGGTCCTTGAGATCCTTTCAGGGGGGTCCACGAAGTTAAATAAATACATGTTTTTAAATTTCCTAGTTTTATTTTATTTTTTTTTAATTTTGTTTTTATGCCGCCCTTCTCCGGAGACTCAGGGTGGCTTACAGTCTTTAGAGCACCATGCTAAGTGATCGGCAATAGCCTTCATTCCATTGTATATGCCTGCTTATTACTAGGGCTTTTTTTTAGCTCCCCCAAGCAGCATTTTTTACAAAGTCAGCTCATTGCCTCCAACAATCTTGGGTCCTCAATTTACCTACCCCGAGAGGATGGAAGGCTGAGTCAACCTTGAGCCTGATGGGATTCGAACCTGCACTAATTGCAGGCAATTGAGCTAAGTGCTAGATGATTAACAGCCTGCACCACAAAGGCCCTTTTTCTGATATAGTCTAGATTGATAGACAGAAGCCACACCAATTTTTGGAGTCCCTCAATCAATTTTTGAGGTCGAGATTGGACAACCATTTGTCTGAAATGGTATAAGGTTTCCTGCCTGAACAAGGGGTAGGACTAGAAGACCTCCAAGGTCCCTTTCAACTCTGTTATTCTGCTCTTGTTGTGGTTCGCCGGTAGCAGGTGCGGACGGCTGAGGTCTCAGAGAGCGAGGACTTAGATGAGGGGCCTGCGTGTGATGCAGGGATGGGGCCAGGACTTTGGAGATTGTGGAGGCTGACAGCAATAATGAAGAGGCCCCTGAGGAGCCCGTGCCCAGGGCGCATACGCACAGAGCTGCTCGTAGGAAAGAGCAGCTGCAGCAGCATGGGTGACTCGGGAATAAGGCTGCAAGGTAATGGCCCCTCCCTTAAGAGATAAAAGCCAGCCTGAGAAGCAGGAAGCAAAGAAGTTCTTGCTTTTACTCTGATAATATTACACTAATAACTAGAGCATACAAAACATTTGCTAGAGCAATACTTGAATACAGCTCATCAGTCTAGAACCCGCGTTACGTATCTGATATTAATACAGTTGAGAAAGTCCAGAAATATTTCACAAGAAAAATTATCCACTCCTCTACTCGTTGTAGAATACCTTATGCCACCAGACTTGAAATTCTAGACCTAGAAAACCTAGAACTACGCCGCCTTTGGTCTGATCTAAGTATAGTATAGTATATAAAATCATACATTGCAATGTCCTATCTGTCAATGAATACTTCAGCTTCAACCATAACAACACAAGAGCAAACAATAGACACAAACTCAAGGTTAACCGCACCAAACGTGAATGCAGGAAATACGACTTCAACAACAGAGTGGTCAATGTCTGGAATACTCTACCTGACTCTGTGGTTTCTTCCCCAAACCCCAAAAACTTTAACCTTAGACTGTCTACTATTGACCTCACCCCTTTCCTAAGAGGTCTGTAGGAGGCGTGCATAAGCGCACCAAAGTGCCTACTGTCCCTGCCCTATTGTTTCTTTTATATATATATTTTATTTTTCTTATATGTATCCATGTATTCATAACTATGTTTTTACTTATACCTATTATCTTGTAAACAATTGACAAATAAACTAAACTAAACACTTCAAGCCTTATGGAAGTTCAGACTATCTTGTTTTGTGTTTGAAGACTTTTTATTTGGAATATTTCTTGGCAACTTAATCTAGTGCTTTTGGCAGCCTTGCGCAAGCTTGGCAAGGCTCGTTCTTATCACAGACAATTAGTTTTAATAGCCTTTTAACCGTGATCGCAGAGAAGCATTAAAAGGTTTTGCTTTTATCTCTGTTTGGTGTTTGTTTACTTGGAACAAGGTTTGGGTCAGAACAGTTCTGTTCTTTGTGGCAGCCCCTGAAATATTGGAAGACTGCTATCCTGTCATCCCCAAGTCCTTATTTTCATCAGACTAGATATACCCAGTTCCAGCAACCATTCTTTATACGTTTTAGCCGCCAATCCCCTCATCTTCTTTGTTGATCCTCTCTCTCTGGCCATGCTAGTGACAGCTGGTTGGCATCTGGCAAATTTTGGCTGTTTTGAAAAGCTGAGGAAGTTCAGATCTATTTGGAGATCTCACCAGGAAACCCCCAGGCCGTATGTTAAATTAGGAAGTTAAGAAGAATATTACTGGAAAAGAATAATAGCAAATCCTTTCCATATTATTATTAACAAAACTGCATGGAAACTCTATTGAAATCAAGCTAAGCTCAGGAACAGTATTATCCACAGGTCACATGCAGCCCTAATGCAGTCCCACCAGATCATAAATTTCTAACATTATGATGTGATTGATATACATTAACCATATTATATATTTTAGATGTGCCCCAAGACAATTGCTTTTCATTCAATGCGACCCAGTCAAGCCAAAAGTTTGGACACCCAAGAAAGTTTATAATGCTATCCAAGTATCAGTTTCTATGTGGGTATATGGGTAGTCCTCGATTTATGACCACAACTGGGATTGGAATTTCTATTATAAATCGGGGCGGTCGTAAAGTGAGTTATCACATGACCGGACCTTATTTTACAAGTATATTTTTTTTACTGGGGTTGTAAAGCCAATCGCCACAGTCTTTTAAGCCGATCACATCTTTATCCTCTTAGTTGATTGGCGTAGCAGAGCCTCAGTTGGTGTTTGGAAAGCTCCACGTATATATATATATATTTACAGAAGTGACAATACCCAGCAGTGATACCCCAAATGTATGAATGAAGTTAGTATTCTGCTAGTCCCAAAAGTGTTTTTTTCAAGAGGCAGCTGAACGTTCTTTGTTTTTCTTTGAAGGCCTTTCGCTTCTCATCCGAGAAGCTTCCTTAGTTCTTCTTCAGTACAGCTTGTTCTTCAGAACTAAAGAAGCTTCTTGGATGAGAAGTGAAACCTCTTCAAGGAAAAAAAACCAAATTCCTGTTGCCTTTTGAAAAAAGCACCTTTGAGTTATCTTTCTGTGGGGATGCTGCAATGGTCCTAAGTAGGAGAACTGGTCATAGATCACTTTTCCCAGTGCCATTGTAATTTTGAATGGTTATTAAATGAAGGTTGTAAGTCGAGGACTACTTGTCTGTAAGTTATTTGCTATTGTTTTTTTCCTGATTATTATTTGGATTCTCACAAGTGTCTACTAAATTATTTGGATTCTCACAAGTGTCTACTAAATTTAGTTTTATTGTGTCACATATTTATTGTTTTAATCTGTACGGCTGTGCACCGCTCCGAGTCCTTCGGGAGAGGAGCGGTATATAAATAAATATTTATTATTATTATTATTATTATTACTGTCCCAGGGTGTCCTCCTCATACTACTGGTAGTCCTCGACTTATGACCACGATTAAGCCCAATATTTCTGCTGATAAGTGACACATTTGTTAAGTGAGTTTTGCCCCGTTTTACAACCTCACTTGCCGCAGTTGTTAAGGGAATCACTGCCGTTGGTAAGTTAGTCACCCGGTTGTTAAGTGAATCTGGCTTCCCCCATTGACTTTGGCAGGTCGCAAAAGGGAATTGCATGACCTTCGGAACACAGCAATGGTCATAAATAAGAACTAGTTGCCAAGCACCTGAATTTTGACCACATGATCAAGGGGAAGCTGCAAAGGTTGTAACTGTGATAAATGGTCATATCACATTTGTCACTGTAACTTTGAACAGTCATTAAACCAATGGTTTTAAGTCAAGAACTACCTGCAATCAATTTCAGCCATGCTTACATTTTCTAGATCAGCTCAACTAGGCAGCCCTGGACTTACAACCACTCGTGTCGTTTTTAAACCAGCCTTTCAAACCCAACCAAGGTTCTCCACTGTTGAAATGGACAGACAGATAACAGATAATCAGAGTTGGAAGAGACCTTGTAGGTCACCTAGTCCAACCCCCCCGCCCAAGCCGGAGACCCTACACCATTTCTGACAAATGGCAGTGCAAACTCTTCTTGAAAGCCTCAAGTGATGATGCTCCCACAACTTCTGATGGCAACTTCTGTTCCATCGGTTGATTGTTCTCACTGTCAGAAAATATCTCATTTCTAGGTTGAATCTCTCCTTGATCCATTTCCATTCATTATTCCTTGTCTGGCGTTCGGGTGCTTTGGAAAATAACTTGACCCCTTCCTCCTCTCTGTGGCAGCCCCTCAAGTATCTATCCTGTGTCCCCTGGTCCTTCTCTTCCCTAGAATAGCAAAAACCCAGTTCCTGTAACCATTCTTCGTATGTTTTAGTCTCCAGTCCCCTAATCATCCTGCTCTTCTCTGCACTTTTTCTAGAGTCTCAACATCTTTTTTATAGTGTGGTGATCAAAACCGGATGCAGTACTCTAGGTGTGGTCTTACTAAGGCTTTATAGAGTGGTATTAGCACCTCCCTTGATCTTGATTGTATCCCACTGTTAATACAACTTAGGATTGCATTAGCTTTTTTGGCTGCTGCTGCTGCACACTGCTGGCTCCTATTTAACTGGTTGTCCACTAAGATTCCAAGATCCCTCTCACAGTTACAGATGGGCCACCTTGGAAAAGGTTCCCAAAGCTAAGAGAACCACTGATTCTCACCTGGACCAGAAGACATCCCCGATTCCTCCATCTTTTTTCAGGACTTCCTGCTGTTGGCCTCTGGTGGCTGGCAGCTGATGCTCCTTGTGATGTTGGGATGCCAGCTGGTTGGCCCCCAAATCCTGCGTTCCGTTGATGCCGATGCTCAAGGCCATTCAAAGGCTTAAGTTAAGTAAAAGGCGCTCTTTGTGTGTGTGTGTGTGTGCGTGTGTGTGTGTGTGTGTAAATCCACAGATGGAACAAACCACACCAAGCCAAAAAGAGAGAGTCAGAAGCTCCCATCTACCGGGAGATGGGGGGGGGGAGAGAAAGTTGAGAAGGCAGGCCCTTCCAAAGCAGCCAGAAGGAGAAAAAGTTTTCTAACTTTCTTCAAAGTTTCCTAACTTTTTCCAACCACTGAAGTCGTCACCAACTACTCTTCTTCCGAGACAAGAGACCGGGCTTCAAAGTTAGAAGGGGTTGACAAAGCAACAACCGGAGGAGGAGACGGGGTTGTCGGTTGATTTGGGAAAAGGAGGGGGTCCTCCCTGAAGGTAGTCCTCTGTCTCCACGACGCCTAATCCCAGGTTCGCACCGGAGACAAACGACAGTAAAGCATCACCTCGCCGGCCGTCCTCGGTTTGGAAAGGGAGGTGGGGGGGAGAAAAGAAGAAAAAAGATCCACGTGTCAATTTTGTCTCTTCCTGCTCGGGCCCCCTTCCAGGAAGTCTCGTAACCCGGGCTGCGGCTGTAAAGGAAACGTCAAAGTCGGGTTTGTTTGAAGAAGACTCACCCGGGGATCTCCCCGGTCGCTCCGGATCGGCCTCCAGCAAAGCGAAAGAAGAAACGATCTCGGCCGCGTCTCTCTTGGCAGTCTAGGGGGCAACTTCGGACTGGAGGCGTCATCGCTGTCCCGGAGCGGTTTCCTCGTTGTTCGCCGCGTGTATGTGTGTGTGTGTGTGTTGTGTATGTGTAGGGGGGAGGCGATGCTGGAGTGTGTGTGTGTGTGGGGGCTCCCCTTCGCCGTTAGGGGCGGGTCGTTCGAGAGCCCATTCATTCAGCGGCGGGAGGCTGCTGCGCGCTCCGTTCCTTCACTCCGGCACCAGCCGCTCCGTTGTAGAGCTGGGGGCGCGCGGGGAATGTAACAGATTCGCAGAGTTGGAAGGGACCTTGTAGGTCATCTAATCCAACCCCTCACCCAAGCAGGAGACCCTACACCATTTCTGACAGTTGGCAGTCCATTCTCTTCTGGAAAGCCTCCAGGGATGAAGCTCCCACAACTTCTGAAGGCAACTTCTGTTCCATCGGTTGGATTGTTCTGTCAGAAAGCGTCTCCTTATTTCTAGGTTGAATCTCTCTCCTTGTTCAGTCCTTCTATTGTCCCTTGTCTGGCCTTTGGGTGCTTTGGAAAATAGGTTGAGGGGGGAGGAGGAAGAACAAATAATGACAGAGGTGTTGTTGCAAATTAGTAATGATCTGAGGACATAGAATATAGAATAACAGAGTTGGAAGGGACCTTGGAGGTCTTCTAGTCCAACCCCCTGCTCAAGCAGGAGACCCTATACCATTTCTGACAGGTGGCCGTCCAGTCTCTTCTTGAAAGCTTCCAGGGATGAAGCTCCCGCGACTTCTGAAGGCAACTTCTATTCCTTGTCTGGCCCTCAAGTGCTTTGGAAAATAGTTTGACCTCCTCGCCCTGTGGCAGCCCCTAAGATATTGGAAAACTGCTTATCATGTTTCTTAGTCCTTCTCTTTACTGGACTAGCCATGCCCAGTTCCTGTAACCGTTCATGTTTTAGCCTCCAATCCCCTAATCGTCTATATTGCTCTTCTCTGCACTTACTAAAGTCTCAACATCATTTTTATAGTGTGGCGACCAAACTTGGACACAGTATTCTAGCGTGATCTTACTAAGCCTTTGTAGTGCCTCACTTGATCTTATTTCTCAGATGCTGCAGGAAAGGAGTGTTGGATGTGGTGCAGGGGTTGTTCGTCTCCCAATGCGCAAATTAGGGTGGATTCTCAGCCACTCAAGAGGATGATCTTCCTGGGCTTTATGGAGATTCTTAAGGTCCCAAAGGTGGGGTTTTTTTTCTACCCAATAGACTGGACTTTTTTTGCTTGATGACATTTTGCTTCTCATCCCAGAAGCTTCTCCGGTTCTCTGGAGCATTCTGAAGAAATTTAAGCTTTTTGGATGAGAAGCGAAACAGCTTCAAAGCAAAAGTAAAGTCCGGTTATTTTTTGAAAAAAGCACCTTTGGGATTCCTGATTCTACTGCACACCAGCTGGGTGTGCAATCCAGTGTGTGATTGAATCCCATCACCCTAAGGGGTTAAGTGAACTGGCTGTGGGCTCAGATGACGTCCTGCTGGACCATTGGGGGGGATTTAAAATGGTGATCTGTTCCCAGAAAGTGGGGTGGAAAGAGGTGAGCCTTCACTTCATCAATTGATGTACCTTGCTAATAAAAGAACATTTGTAGCTCAGAGTTGATATGAGGGGTCCTTGCTGCTCTCTGAGCTTGTTTTCCTGCAGACGTTTCATTACCCAACTAGGTAACATCATCAGTGTTAGTCAAAATCAGGATCAGAATCGAGCTGGAAGGGACCTTGGAGGTCTTCTCCTATACCATTTCAGTCAAATGTTCAGTCTCTTAAAAACTTAAAAAGTGATTGAAGCACCTACAATGTCTAAATGCAACCTGTTCCCATTGGTTAATTGTTCTGTTAGGAAGTTTCTCCTTAATTCCAGGTTGCTTCTCTCCTTGATTAGTTTCTACCCATTGTTTCTTGTCCTGCCTTCTGGTGCATCATTGGAAGGACCAGATTGAGGCTAGAGGATTGTTTGGAGGGTGGGGGTGGGGGGTGGAATCTATATAATTCTTAGGAACTGGCAACCACTTGATAACACAATCAGTGACGGAGTCAATCAAAGGTTGACACAAAATTATTACCTATAGTTTTCAAATTGGGATGAACCTAGAATGCAAGCATGACAAGTGAATAAACATGGAAAGTATTCTTCTGTCCCGATGCCATCTAAATGTCCCTTCAGGCTCTAGTACAGAAAATACAATACAATGCTGAAATGGAGCCAAGCCACCAATATGTTGCCAAAATAATCAACTAGTGACTTTCTAATTGTGGCCACAGTGTTTTGTTAACCAAAAACCTGATTCCATTGCAAAAAAACTATTTTTTTTTCAAATGCTAACCTTGAAGGTCACAAAAGTTTAAATCCCTGTAATTATAAAATAGTAATAATTTAGATAAAAGTTTATTTTTCCTGTGGGAAAAAAAAATCTCACCAAACTTTATTGAACTGCTTTAAGATAATTGCATTAATCTAGGAATACAGCAGGTGGCTGAGCTCATAGTAGTAAGGTCCCTGTCCTCAGGTGCAGTAGGTTCAAATTGTTCCCAGGGTAACAGAGGTAACTCCTCCTTAGACATCTCCATCAGACGTGCCACGAGGCTGGGATCCACCTGAAAACAAATCTGAATAGCTTTGTCCAACAGATGCTGATCAAATTTCCTCACGTGTTCCCCTTACCCCATTACCTTTAAGATGTGCTGTCTCCTTTTCATTCATTCCAACAATGCTCCTACAAAACATAGCACCTTCTCCAAAAACTGCACAAACCAGCATCATTTTTATGTTACAGGTAGTCCTCGACTTAACAGTTCAAAGTTACAGCAGCACTGAAAAAATTGACAATTGTTTTTCACGCTTACGACTGTTGCAGCATCCCCAATGGCCACGTAATCAAAATTCAGATCCTTGGCAATTGATTCATATTTATGACGGTTGCAGTGTCATGTGATCCCCTTTGGCGACCTGACAAAGTCAGCGGGAAAGCCAGATTCACTTTACAACCATGCTACTAATTTGCCAACTGCAGTGATTCACTTAAGAACGGTGGCAATAAAAGTTGTAAAACGGGGCAAAACTCACTTAATAAATGTTTCACTTAGCAACAGAAATTCTGGGCTCAATTGTGGTCAAAAGTTGAGGGCTACCTGTATTTATATATGTTGCTGTGAAGGTTGAACCTACCTTCCAAGCTTGGATCCCTTGTGGACTAAGCAGAGCAACCCGTTGTGAAATCTAAAATGTTTTGCGCGCACCCCTCAAAAATATACACGATGTACATATACAACAGTCTGGATTGTAAAACTTACAAAGACTGATGGGAGTGATTAGCACACTTATATTCTCTGAAACATTATTTCTACAAAGAGGTTCATTAAAAAAAAAACTAGAAAAAAAACCAAATGGGAAACATATTGATCAAAGTTGTATTTAATGCTAAGCAGTTAAGAGTGGAGATCTAACATTATGGAGATAAATTGCAACCATTTTTCACAGCCACTAAGTAAGACATTTCTCATGTGTATGACAAAAATTTATTTATGTAGTGAGGGCTGTGGGGTTTTATTTTTTGTGAATAATATTTTCATAAGTTATATTTTACACCCTCCCCATCTGAGAATAATTCAAATTGATTATATTATAATTTGTATAAGCAAACTATTTTATATACATGTGAATATAAAGATCCCTAAAAGTACCACGGGGACTACACCTTTGCACGCTCTGTAAAATGCATAGCTTTTCTTTCATACCATTTTAAATATTTTTCTCTAAAGTTACCCCAAGAAACCTTTACAGATTAAAGCTGCTTCAGTGTGAGGTGTTTTAACAAAAACCAAATTAAGTAAACTGTCATAGTTATATCGCATATTTGGCTCTTAAAATACTATATTCCAGTTATTATGCAACCATGGCTTCAACAGAATGCTTGAACATAAAAGAGACCTCTTAAACATGGCTGCAACACAGGATATCTAGTAGAGAAACATGGTCAAGACAACACTGAAAGCTGATGTTTTAAATCAGGGTTTCCAAAGGTGGCCATTTTAAGACTTGTAGACTTCCAGAATTCCTCAGCCAGCCATTCTGGCTGGGGAATTCTGGGAGCTGAAGTCCACAAGTCTTAAAAGTGGCCAAATTTAGAAACCATTGCTTTATACTTTCTACATTTCCAGAAGACGGAAGATAAATTGGTCATATCTAAAGAAAGCCTGGATATTTTGACTTTCAGCGTAGCTGTGCTTAGTCAATTAAAAGAACTTATCAGGCCCAGTTGAGTTGTTAGGAAACATTCCTGAAGAATACAAAATAACCCAGAACACTAAAACACCATGTTGAATGATCTCCCAAAATGTTAAGTAATTTTCAGTCAGAGCTTTCTCTCTGATAGGCTGTACAAGCATCAGTGCAAAATACAAGTGCCATCTTATCTTCGGACTACTGTTCACACTAGTCTACCTGTGGGCCTTATCCAGAATGCAGCTGCATACAAATACATATCCCTCCGCTATGTCACTCTCAATTGTTTCTATGAGGAATATAGAGAAGCTTCCGGCAGTCTATTACACCAAGCAATGACTGTAGCAAAACCTTGCTGAAAACCAAACCTTTGCGTTCTATAGCTTGCTCATTTATTCACCAAGAGCACTGGTACTACTAGGCTACACCTAACTGGACTATTCTATTTTTTTTTCTCTTCTTTCAGCAGAAAATATGTAAAAATGAGCACAGAGAGACAGATTTATTCTAGCTGGCAATAAGATTAGTTAACAGCTTGGCAACTGGAGACACCTTGGCTTCAGCAACCTTGGAGATAACTGAGTTAGTTGCAGGATGGTAATCTTGAAACTGGCCAGGCTATCACTTATTACTACCAGACAAATAGGGGAACAATGTTTTTAAACCAGCCTTGCATTGCCATTAACCATCCATAAAGTAAAATGCAATGCAGCAAGTGGGTAAGAAATAACTCATGGAATTACAAGGGCTTTAACAAGGGCAGAAATAAATCCTAACCATGATAACAATATCCCTACCATAAAGAAGGGAGCTCCAGGGAGGGAGAGTTGTAAAATCAAAGTACTAATTACCCAAGAAAGAAACTTGTTAAAATAATTCCATCATTTAAAAATTATGCCCCCCCAATATTTATACTATTCCACTGGGTTTTTACATTAAGCTATTTCTTCTTACAGGGAATGGCTAACATTATTTCCATTTCCATATTGTCCGTAAATATATTACAGGCTTTAAGACTGTAATTGTCACCCCAAGCAGTATAAGGACTGCAACTGACATTAAGAAATAGAACCACAAAGAAACTCTGAGGAAAGGACGCCTACATATAATGTGATTATGTCTTTCTTCAGAGGCTATTTTGGTCATTCTTGAAAACTACAAAAGAAAATGCTTTTATTTTTAGCAATGCTTCTGAGAGAACTAGGCCCATCATGAACATAACATTCAGCCCCATATAAATAAGTCACCAAGGTGTGAAAAGCAAGGGCAGTTATCTTCAATTACAGCTTACAAGCTTTCTATACTATAGTCTATGCAGTAAACAACACTGGCAGGAGGCTTACAAAATGATCACTTTAACCAATCGCTAGCTTATAAATAGGGAATGCATATTTGGCTATAAATTAACACAGAAATAAGTCCATGTTTCAAGTGAAAAACAGGTGAAGTTTAACTGGAGAGTTGCCAAGAGCTTTAACATCAATTCGTTGGCTACCAAAATATGCTTCAGTGGCCAGATGTTGCAAACCTTCAGCACGGTATTTAAAAAAGAACCTTGGTATTTGGCTAAAAAAAGTAGGACAGTGCATAACCTAAGTCAGATGGACAAAGTGATGTAATGCTTTTCCAATGCCAATTTGCTGCATTTTAAAAGGGACCCCTTCCCTTTACGTATGCTTGCCAAGGAAAGAAACAAAACAAAACACACAACCAAATTGCAAAAGTCCTGAACTGTAGTAAAAATATTTCAGTCACAGACTGATTAAAAATGTATAATCACTGTGCAGATGTGAGATTTAGTGTCCATCTGCACATTTTACTTGGGTTCCTCAATTGTCCCCTTGCTGAGATCTGTCATTTTGGGATATTTTACTTTCTTCTGGTCCAGCTCATTTTGAGCCCACAGTAGTAGCTTCAATAATTTAGCCAGCTTGGGGGTTGACTCACGATTTTCATAATCTAACACAGCTTGGTTTACTTCACTCCACACCTAAGGAAAGAGACAAATAAAGTGGATTAGCAACATATTTCTATGAAACAAGAGATTAAGTTTTGCCCCATTTTACAAGTCTGTAGAGATTCTCAGTCATCCAGGTCATAATTGTCCCAAAGTGCTTTTTCAGAAGGCAACTGGACTTTGTTTTTTCTTTTGAAGATGTTTCGCTTCTCATCCAGGAAGCTTCTTCAGCTCTGACAGGATAGTGGGTTATCCTTCCATTCCCCACGATCCTGTCAGGACTGAAGAAGCTTCTTGGATGAGCAGCGAAACGTCTTCAAAAGAAAAAAAACAAGGAAGTCCAGTTGCCTCCTGAAAAAGCACCTTTGGGACCTATTTTATAAGCTTTCTTGCCAGATTTGCTAAGTGAATCACTGCAGCTGTTAAGTTTAGTAACACGGCTATTAAGTGAATCTGGCTTCCTCGTTCACTTTGCTTGTCAGATTGCCTTTTTCCCACAACCGCTACTCTGCGAGGTGGGTTGGGTTGGGTTGAGAATGTATGATTGGCCCGAAGTCAACCAGCTGGCATTCATACCTAAGGCAGAACTAGAACTCAGTTTCCTGGTTTCTAATCTGGTGCCTTAACCACTAGACTACACTAAAAGACACTATTTTACAATTGTATTCTGTTCCATTTGGGGCAGACACCATGAAACCTATGATGGCAAGAATATGATTATTAGGGGTTCTTGGTATTCCATTAGCTTGCTTGTTTTTCTGCAGATGTTTCATTACCCTAACTAGGTAACATCATCAGTGCTTGACTAGCATTGATGTTACCTAGTTGGGTAATGAAATGTCTGCAAGGAAATGAGAAGCTCAGAGAGCACCAAGGGCCCCTTATGTCATCCTTGAGCTATAAATATTCTCCTTTATTAGAATCTCTATTATTGTTATAGTTATCTATTAGAAAAGTAGGCAGTAATTTTCTTCTTTATATTCATCACACTCGGGCATGTTTACTTCACCACTCAAGTTGAATCCGCATAACTGATTAGTTAAAATAATAGTTAACTAAGCAGTTTAGCTGACTGAGCAAGCTCTTAAAAAGAAAACCTTGATCAACTAAAAAGACATAAAGCCATCTATACTCCACAACACACTAAAGAGATAAATGTAAATGCACAAGCAGTTAAGAGTTCTGCAATCTTTAATTTTAGTTCCATAACTAGGACTTACTTTCTGTCGCTGCATCATGTTGAGCAAATCTCCAAAAGGGGATTCCTCCGGATTATCAAAAGCAAGGAGAGCAAGTGTGCGCTCCATCTCCGTCAGACATTCCCGGCTCTCTTCTCCTTGTTCTGCTAACTGAGTCTGAGCAAACTCCAGAGCGGCTTCAGTTTCCCGCTGCCGAATCAATTCAATTAAATGTTGCTGCTGCACAGATCAAAGGGGGAGAAAAACAGAAAGTTAAACATAGTTTATCTCCTATATTAAAAGCATCATTTGAATATTCGGCTTTGATCAAACATCTTTAAATTTATTTTAAAAAAATCTAACAGTCAGAAGCGAAGCTATGCGACTTAGCTTTTCAAGCGTTTCTTGTGTCAATAAAAGAAGAATGTGGACACTTCATGTCCTAGACCTCTCTAATGTGATTCTATCATTCAAAGATTGCCCTTTCAGGATTAAGGTATTTGGAGTGTTAATGCTCAGCTAGAGAACTGCACAGGATAGTACATTTAAATGGGCCAGATGCGTCATGTGCAGGCCACGCCCACCCTGTTCCACAAATGGGAAAAATGTTACAAAACATTACACGACAGCAATGTGATGTGGCGAATTTGACGCCAGTGTTCTAGACAATTGTACTGTTCACATTTTCACGTTTTATCTATCACAATTCTCACAAGGCCAAAGGGCATACAAAATGTCTATCTTACAAATTAAAATAAATTATGGATTCAATTATAGTTCTTAAATAATCAATAAATGTATTATTTAGATACATTAACTATAATACCTGCATCTTTAAATCTGTTAGCTTACCTGCAAATGGAAGTAAAGGTACCGGTTTGTGTCTAATAACTCTGGATGAAGGCTGTTGATCAGTGCAATGGCTTCCTGAATCTGACCTTTGAGGATCATCTCCCGAATTTTTATTCTTTCATCCAGAGTCTCTAAATCAACACTAGGTTCAATTCCAGATTCCATCCGAAACTTCTCAGCAGCCTCTTTAAATCCTTCTGAAATGAAATGGAAGAAGAAACTGGTCATGAAAGAGGAGGAGAAAAGTCATCTACAAGGTTTTTGGCATTGAGTGACATTTGGTGTTTTTGTTTTTACAATAAAGAGGGAGTTGAAGTTTCCGACTG
This sequence comes from Bungarus multicinctus, assembly GCA_023653725.1. Taxonomy (NCBI): domain Eukaryota; kingdom Metazoa; phylum Chordata; class Lepidosauria; order Squamata; family Elapidae; genus Bungarus; species Bungarus multicinctus. Next base: position 124,779,513 of record CM042842.1, on the reverse strand, counting down.
CAAAAGAGGGCAAAAAAGATTAGAAGATGTAATTCTCTTATTAAAGCCCTTTCTCAAAACTAACTTCCTCGGTGGCCAGTTCTTGAAGTTAATAAAAACTTTCTGAAAAAATTAGTCGCTATGTAGTACTCCTTCCTTGTTTTTTCCTTTTCCTCTTTTTTCTACTTGTCCTTTTGCCTGTAAGCTTGTAGGAAAAGACTATATTGTTAAAACTTAAGAAACTTTTTCAGAGTTTATATAATAATATGGCACATAATTACAGATCGTGGAGTGGGTAGCAGCTGTGTTTTTGATCTTCATAAGACTCTCCTAGAATAGTGCTATCACTGAATATAAACACGTGCTGGAAAAGCTGCTCTTAAATATCATTCTTAAATTAAGAGGCAATTGTAAATCTAGTGATTGTTACCTGTAACAAGATAGTTCATAATTAAGCGATTCATGTCAGCTCTTTGGATGTGTAAATTATTGAGTTTTTCCATCCACTCATCTTTTGTAATTTCATCGGGTTTTTCTGCATAACTCATTTTTGTCCTTCACTAGAAAGAGAGGATAAGAGATTTTTATCCATCTGAGCGCTGAGACACAATCGTAGTTAGATGAAACAAAAACAATTTAAAAATATATTGAACCCTGAATTTACCAGATCTCAGTACAAGGGACTTTTCATGTAATAGTCCATATTGCCATGAAACAATGCTATTTTGCAGATGATATGCTTTGCAATATTTGCACAGCCATATGTACTTCATTACTCAGGTGATATAAATCACTGTGCTGACATACTTTTTGAATGATCGACACACAGCCCCAAATGATCAATGAGAATGAGATTTCATTGTAGTTAACTATTTAGCATCAGTAAAAAAAAAGTGGTATCAAAAAGCAATTTGCAGTTGTAAGATTAAATGCAGTTCTCTAACTCTGATGGAAGACTTGCATTTTCTAGTGGACCTCTCTGCTGTCAAATGGAAATTCAATATGCATGCTAGATGACATGAATCTATCATTTTGACTTTGATTAACTTCTTCAAATTCTTTATTTTCCGCTAACAAGCTGCTGTCACGTGCCACTCTCAAGATAGCTATGCCTATCTGGACTTGAGCTGTCATTTATCCAATCTTTGCATTCTTCTATTCCTTGAATATGCTGAACAGATCATATGGAAACAATATGCATTTTTGACTTAACTCTCTTTCCTATTCTGTACCTCTTTGTTTTTCCAGAGTCAGTCCTTACAATAGGCTTCTTGCTCATGATAAAGAGCTCTCAGAAGAATATGTGAGTGTTCTGGTATATACCCATTAACCTAGATTCTGGTACGTTTAACACAAAAGTCTTGCTGTAGTCAATAATGCAAAAACAATGCAAAAAAAAGAAATCCCATTTGCTGTTTTTGTATTCCATCTTAGGTTACCGATCTGACCTTGTAGCCTACTTTCTTTTCTAAAAGTTGCTTCTCCTTATGGCTCTGTTCTGTAAGATTTTAAGTAATATTTTGAGGTGTGAGGAATTAGTCTGGTTTGACACATTGCTTTATATATCTTTTGTTTTGTATAGGCATATTTTCCAACTTCTAGGCCAAGAGTGTTAAATTGGCAGCCCACAGGCCGGATATATCACGTGTAGGCCACACCCACCCCAGCCCTGCAAATGGGAAAACTGTTGCAAAATGTCACATGATGGCAACGTGACATGGCTACACCTGTGCTCTAGGCCATATAACCTTGTTCCATATTTGTTGACATACAACTGTTAGCACTTTTACCTGCTTTTCACCCTCAACTTTAAACAACAGGCATTTCAGGAGCACCTGGTATTTAACAGCTGGTTCAGTGCATTTTGCACTTTGTTTTCCATTGCAGTCAGCTGTTGTGTACAACCTCTCTAAGTGTTTTTGTTTTTCTATAAGCTACAAGAAGCTGTCTCTTCCCCCAGGCACAGGGTTATGGTATGAATGCCTAGCAAATATAGAATGAAACCGTTTCGTGGAAGCACTGTTATGCAGGATATCACAGGCATTGTCATTGTATATTGCTTTTTAAATCTTATTTTGTTTTACTGATCTTGCCATCCTGGATTATTGTATATAAGATGCATGGCCATACAATTTTTTTCAATGAGTAAATCATGTATCTATAATGTATCTTCCCATTTTCTTTAAATATCCTTTGCTTGTATTCCAGGCTTACTCAACTATTTATGCCTTAGCTGTAAAATTTCCTGCAATTTCTCTGTTCTTAAAACTATCTCTCACTTTTGCACTATATTCCCCTACTTGTTAACAATCTTGACTGAGGTATATAGAGCCTTGTTCAGACATGATTGCTTGATAGTGAAAATGCTACATTTATAAAATTTATCTGTGGGACCAAGCATCCTTTTTTCCTGTCTATTATAATTTCTTCTGAAAGCCACTTGGATCTTTTGTTGTTACAAAATTTGGGAATTATTTTCCCCCTTCAATTTTCATAACATCTCTAATCTCTTTCCACATCACTTATCTCTCTCCATTGTTCAAGTTTTCTTTCATAAAAGGTAAGCATATTGGAGTAATATTCTCACTGTGTATTTTCCAGAACAAATCTTGCAACTATACCTATTCTCTTTAATTTACTAAGTTTCTATCAATTATACAGATAAAATTGGGCATTTTACTCTTTTTGTCTGTTTCTGGAAATGTCTGTTTTATTCCATTGCACTTCCTCCTCCTGTGTTACCTATGTGATCAAGCCAATTAAAGTCATAGGTACTAAATTGCATATTTTAGGCATATATGACCTTAGCTTTATGGAATGGGACACTTTAAATCAGATGAGTGAGATTATGCAAAGAATAGATAGCAATGTTACTCAAAAAACATTGCTTAAGTATATAGTTGGTTATAACTTAACAGCAGATCAATCAGAATCAGATCAATCAGAATAGAGTTAGAAGAGATCTTGGAGTTGTTCTAGAATCTAGTCCAATCCCCTGCTTAAGCTATACCATTTTAGACAGTGACTGTCCATATACAGAATTTGTGGTTTTACAGTGAATATCATGATTTTCAAGTTCCTATGAGGTGGAAAACATTGAGGAATTATTTGGCAAATAGAGCTAAAAACTGCACAGACTTAATAATATAGTACAATATTTTTATTGGCTGAATGGAATGCAGGTACTGAAAAAATAAAGGATCATGAAAATACTGGAATATTTGCGTTGAATAAATGCAATAATGCAGAAGATAGGTTAATAGAGTTTTATAAAGAGAAGTATTTATTGCTGACACTTGCTTCCAGTTTGAAAAATGCAGATTGTGTGCAGGAATGGCACTGAGTGCCATATAATTCTGATGCAACAATTTTAAGTTCTCTCATTCCATACTTCAATCTTATAGATACTTGTAAAACAAGAAATTCCTCTTTCAATATTGATACTACCAATGGGCAAGCTTCCTTATAGCTTAGGTCCCCTTCAGCATTACTACCATTCTTGACCAGACACTAGGATGTCTTCTGATCTGGGGTTTATCAAATAGTTATCTAAAGCTATCTTCAGATTTCAGACATGTCCAGAAAGTTTTCTTTGTAACATGTCCCAGAAATGGACATCAGTGCTGAACTGTGGAATTCTTGGTTTTTGACACCCTACATAGAGTGTACTTCAGTACTTTAAACCACTAGAATGGTCGGTCGGTCCTAAAATAATCACACTAGTACGTAAGGATGATCCCTGCAAAAAACTTCCCAGCTATAGTTGCCACCCACTTTTCCATCTGGAGCCATGAGTCCGAAAGGATTCCCAAATTGTGTGCTAGTTTGGTCTGGGGAAATAGAACTCAATTGAGAACTAAAGATGAGGTGTCCAATTCCTGAATCAAAGCCACTTTATCTTGCTAGGATCGACCCCGTTTCTCACCAGCTAGACACTAAAAATATCCAGGCACTAGGTTAGTACCTCAGCAGCATCACATGGATTCCGATGATAACTACCAACTACCAACTACCTCCATAACACCAGAACATCCATAAGCCATTATGAATGCTCATATAGATTGTGCATACTCATGTTAAGTTTCCTGATGTGAAAACTGTTGAGTCCTAAAGAATTCCAGAAATCAGGGGCCACGGGTTTGACCCGTCTTTCCCTATCAACACCGACTGGAACAGGCTGCATAGAAAGAAGAATTACTGCAAAACAGAGCTTTCCATACTCAAATACTAAACTGGTCCAAAGAATGATGAACAGTGGTGCAGGAAGTCACCAAGAGATTAATGCCCAGGAGAACTGTACCACCCTTATTCTACCAGAAATCATCCACAAATGTAATCAATGCTGCCTCAATAGAATATCCCTGCCTAAAAGGGTGACTCAAAATGGTCCAGGTAATCTGTTTCTTCTATACTCCTCTTGAGTTGCAGCCCAACTATCTTCTCCATACTCTTCCTCCCCCCACCCCCAAACGGAAGCTGGGGACTGGTCAGAAATTGTGCAGTACTATTGTATCCAGTGAAGTTTTTTTAAGATGGGTGTACCATCACCTCTTTCGCTATGCCTTTGCTCAAGGATGAATTTATTACTAAATTCAACTACAGATGGCCTTGCCAGCCAGAAGAGTTATGAATTTTATATACAGGAGGCAATGCTAATAGCACTAAGAACCTGTCCACTTCCTTAAGATTCATAGGATCTAACAGTATAATTGGTTTAATCAGGGAGTCATATTTATTTGCTTTCCAACACAATATATGCCATAACTTATCAACAATATTGTTCATTCCCCAACACACATGGACTAACAGAAGTGACAAAATGGGGACCTCATAACTTTTCAGACAGCAATTCTCTAACATAGGAATGTCGAAGACAGATTAAAAAATGCTGAATGACCATTCATCAAAATATGTAATTCTATCTGCAATTATTTAAACATGAATAAAGGCAAAAGTAGAAGCTCTGGGGTGTTTACTTTGGTGATTCTTATACGATACAGCATAATAATAATAATCTATCTTGAAAAATTAGGAAATGCTGACTATTTTAAAGACAGAAAAATTAGGAAATGCTGACTATTTTAAAGTACTGAGGTTAAATAGCAGAGTACAATTTTGACTTTCTGGTTCACAGCTCATCTCTTAACAATCTATAAGTACACAGTAATCAAGCAAATTGTCATGACGTAACATTTATCTGCATACTCAGAACTTTTTGTTCTCCTCTCTTTAAAAGAGATACATACTACTAAAATTTAAAACTACTTTTCAAACTGCCCCAGTTTGAAAAAAAATGACTTGAAGAATGGCAAAGGAAGCCTAAATAAAAAAAGGATATTTTCCGTTAGAAAGTGAAGCTCAAGAACTTACTAGAATTGCAAACAATGTTAGCTCTAGAACTTTATTTAGCTTATCTAACTTTTTCTCAAATAATACATATAGCTGATAAAATTCACCAACATGAGCATTTCGGTAGTTTTTCTAGCAGCAATAAGAAAGTGACTTATAATTGCTTTTTTTTTTTTTACAATTGTTTCTTACTTTCACATTCAGCCTACAACCCTGGCATTACTTGATGGTCTCCCATCCCTCACTCAGGCCCAGCTCTGCTTTTCTTTTTTGCTGAGGCAAGATCAGTCAGGTGCTGCCACCTGCTGAGTCGCGATAAATCATGATTTATATTTAAATAGCCCTCCAAAAAGAACATTAATGAATTAGTGGAAATGGTGCTATCAATAACCTGCAAGCGTAATAAAAGTTGAGTGGTTGACATCCAATTGGAACCAAAGAAATGGGAGATCTTAGAAACATAATATGCCACCCCAGAGTCATCCTGTAAGGGAATGGGTAGGATAAAAATTTAATAAATAAAACACCCACCAGCACCAACTTTACAAGAGTATCATTATTTATGGCACAAATTTGTTTGCAATTTTGTTAGAATGAGAGCTTGGTGTCTCACATAAAACCACCACAAGCCATTTAGAGTCCATTTACTTCCAGGAAGCTCCAAACTGACTTATTATATTCTATGAATGACCAGGCAACACCCAGCCAACATCTTTCAGAAAGGGAAGAACCTCTCAATCCAGTTTATTTATTTATTTACAAGATTTATATACCGCCCCCTCTCCCTGCGGGACTCAGGGCGGTGTACAGTCTTTAAAAAATATAATAATAATACAATAATTAAAAACAATTAAAAGATTAAATTAGGTGGTTGAATAATAAAAATGAGACAAGGGTTTAAAAATAAGGACTAAAACCAATTAAAACCGAATTTAAAACCCATTAAAACCCTAGGCCAGACTGGCTTGATGAAATAAATAAGTTTTCAACGCGCGCCGGAAGGTCAGAAGATCAGGGATGATCCTTATCTCCAGGGGTAATTCGTTCCAGAGGGAGGGTGCCCCCAAAGAGAAAGCCTGCACTCTCGGGGTCGCCGGCCATGCAGCCGGCGGCACCCCGAGGAGACCCATTTTATGGGAGCGCACCGGCCGACGGGAGATTGATGGTGGCAGTAGGCCATCCCGTAGATACCCAGGCTCCAAGCCATGAAGCCCTTTAAAGATGGTAACTTAACACCTTGAAACGCACATTAAGTTACAGCTTAATCAACTCACAGCCACAACTGAGCCCAAAATGTAGACATTGAATGTTAAGTGAGTTTTACCCGGCTTCACAACTTTTCTTGCTACAGTTCTTAACTGAATCATTGCAGCTGTTAAATTCGTAACACAGTCGTTAAGTGAATCTGGTTTCCCTGTTGATTTTGCTTGTCGTAAGGTTGCAGAAGGGGTGATCACGCGACCCCAAGACACTGCAACCGTCATAACTGTGAGTTGGTTGCCAAGCATCTGAATGTAAATCAGGGGGCCACGGCGGATGTTGTGACGGTCGTTAAATGTGAAAAACGGTCATAAATCAGTTTTTTTCAGCACCGTTAACTTTAAACTGTCACTAAATGAACTGTTGTTAGACCACCTGTATCTCTTGAAGGACCTAGTATTTAGGGGGAAGGAATACAGGATAACAGAGATGGAAGGGAACTTGTAGGTCTTCTAGTGCCAGGGGTCTCCACCTTGGCAACTTTAAGCCTGGAGGACTTCAACTCCCAGAATTCCCCTGCTGGCTGGGGAATTCTGGGAGTTGAAGTCCTCCAGGCTTAAAGTTGCCAAGGTTGGTGACCCCTGTAGTTCAACCCCCTGCGCGCAATTGGACCCTCTACCCTGAAAGGTCACTAAGCGAACTGTTGTAAGTCGAGGCACTGCCTGTATAAGGCCGGAAACTAGCACCCGTCAAGCCATTTTGTACGTTATGTGCCAGAAATATCCTTCCTAAGTTCGGCGAAGTTTAGCTAAGGCAGGCAGACCCTGTTGGGTTGAAAGAGGCGGGCGCCTCAATCTGACGTGCTCGAGCTCGGTCCTCGAGGCTTAAGGCCTAAGCACTCTTTCCTCCGGACGCCCTTCTATGCACTTCTCCCGGGGGCAGCTTTAAAGGCGAGAACCGGAGTGGGAAGAAGAGCAGGAGAGGCTCCCTGGGAAGCGGCGTCGCTTGAGGGGTCGGGGGGGACGACGTGTGGAGAAGGCGGGCCGGCAAGCGCTCTGGGCCTCCGAGCGCCTCAGGTTGGGGCTTCCTGTCTCTCCGCGCTCGCGGCAGGCCCAGGAGGGGGCGGGCCCCTCCGCGCGGCCAAGCGAGCCTCTCACAGGCGCCGAGCGGGCCCAAGATGGCTCCTTCCCCTCAGCCGCCGTCATCCCTCGCCAGAACTGTACCTTTCCGCGGCCACCCTTCCTGCCACTCACCCACCGAAGCGAGCGAGCCAGTCAGCCGCCTCGTCCTCCGCCGCCACCGGGACCTCGACGCCAGCCAGGCCCCTTCACCCGCTCCGCCCCCCCTCCCTCTTTTTTTTTTTTCCTCGCCCGCGCGCTCTCACCCCGTCGGGCCGCGCCTCTCGCGAGAACGCCGCCGCCAATCGCGCCGCGCCGAGCCTCGGAAAGGTCGCGGGGATTGGAGGGGGGGGGGCATAGAGACGAGAATGAAGGAAGGGGACCGGAAGTGTGAGGTCGGATGTACCGGAGAGGGAAGGAGAAAATGGTTGCCCGGAGAAACGCGAAGACGAAGCGAGTGGTTTGGAATCTATGAGAGTGGCGTCTTACGTAGCCTCGGCCGGGAGCAAGAACTCTAAATTCGTACTTTATTCCCTCTGAGCGACCTTTCATGTGGTTGGTGTCAGGTTCCTGAAGTTGACGCATTCTGTAATCACAGTTTGTTTAATAGTGGTTGACACACTCTGAATCATAGTTAGTGGTTGACATTGTGGATCACAGTTTATTTACTGATGGTTGACACATTGAATTGCAGTTTGGTTAATGGTTGATACACTGAATCAGTTTGTGTAATGATGGTTGACACTGAATCACAGTTTAATGGTGGTTGACATACTCTGAATCACATTTAATGGTGGTTGACATACTCTGAATCACAGTTTGTTTAATGGTTGACACATGGAATCACTGTTGGTGGTTGAACTGAATCTGTTAAATGGTGGTTGATACACTGAATCAGTTTGTTTAATGGTGGTTGACAGTGAATCACTGTCAACGGTAATGTAATGGTGGACACTGAATCAGAGTTCGTTTAATGGTTTGTTTAATTGTTTACTTCATGAACTACAATGGGCTGGCTATTTATTTATTAAAAAGATGTATACAGCTGCCCAATTCACAGTGATATGAAACATTCAAAACATTGAAATGTGACTTTGGCCTAATCACTAGGGGACAAGTGAGTTCTAGTCCCACCTTAAGCAGGAAAGATGCTAGGTGATCCTGGGGCAGATCCACGCTTGGCCCAAACCCACATCACAGGGTTGTTGTTGGGAAAAGAGGGGAATAGGAGGAAGGATATGTTTGCTGCCTTGAGCTATGAAGTAATAAAGGTAGGATAGAAATCTAGTAAGTAAAATAAATACAAATCCACAGTTTAAACCCCCTTGCCTTGTTGTATGCCCAGCCACAAACAGGCAAATTGTATTTTACTTCTGGGGCTAATCCACCCTACTGTACTAAAACAGTTTTTCCTCATCTGATGACTGTTTTTGATTACCTCTCCGTTATTCTGAACACCACAATACAAATGTACTTGTGGCAACTGTTTTTTCCTCAGGATGTATTGTATTTTAGAGATTCTGATATCTTTCATTGTTTCTTTAGGCACCTTGTACTAAACCTTTTGTGTAAACATTAATTGTCCAAACCATACATTTTAGGGTTCATAAAAACACAAAACTATAAATTCTACTTTACAACTATGCCGGCTGAGTTTATTAAATTCAGTAAGCTCCAAACAAACCGACTCTCTTTGTTATAGCAAAATGACTGAATCCAACCCATGATGGTGAGATTTTAGTTGTGGCCATTTGAAATAGCATTATATTGTGAATAGATATCCCTTGATTTAAAAGAAACTTCTTTTTTAACATCTACCTGCTGAGGGAAGGGAACACACTGTGCTTCTCTTAAGTAAATCAACTGCCGCTTCCAATCTCTAAATTATTCTAGCTTCATCCATTCTGAATTTCTTACCATTTTAATTCCAGTAATACATGCAACTCCAATGGTCTTTGCAAATAAAACAAATCATTTTCCCTTGGGGTTTGTTGCATATGAGGAACTTCAACCAGAATAGAAAGATATTTCTCAAATAAACAAAACCACCCAGGGGGATCCTTGAAAATAATACAGCTCCTAGATGCATGGTAGCCTATAGTGATAGCAATAGCACTTCAACTTATATACTACTTTACAGTGTTTTACAGCCCTCTCTAAGCGGTTTACAGAGTCAGCATATTGCCCCCAACAATCTGGGTCCTCATTTTACCCACCTCAGAAGGATGGAAGACTGAATCAGTCTTGAGCCTGGTGAGATTTGAACTGTCAAATTTCAGGCAGCAGCAGAAATAGACTGCAGTACTGCACTCTAACCACTATGCCACCATGCTAAAGTCTTGGGTGCCAGATATTGTAATAGAATTTCTAACTATGTAGCATCTTTCAGAGAGATGAAGGAAGTTGAATAAATAAGTAGTCATATTCCATATGTTTTAGGTTTGATAGGTCATTTAGAATGACTGTCCAACATACTCCATCAGTCAAATTCCAGTCAGCTGGAAAACCCTGCTCACCTAATGTTTTGCAGAGGATTCTAGTGGCTGCAACAGCATTATGTTAGAGGTATTTAATTGTGGGAGGCTGATCCAAATTTTTAAAATAGTAATCCTTTTACGTATTGCTTTTTGGGTTAGGGTAAGGATGCTCAACCTTTGGAATCTATCAGCCTTAAGTCTTCCTTAGAGGTGTCTAGAATTTAATTCCAAATTGTAGTTTTAATATATTATTGAATGTACAAGGAAATACATTACATCACTAGGGAAGGCTCAGTTAGCTATTAAATGCCATTGTGTTGGGAGTGACTTTTCATAACTATGTATATCCTTCATTTCAACCCATCCCTGGTGCGATTGCAAAGCTTTTAAAAGGGCATTCTAATGATCTTCAGATTAGACATGGTTTTGCCAACCTCTTTTTTCCTGTGCCATCATCACATGACCAAAGCAAATGAGTTTGTTGATTCTTCTTCAATGCCTCCAGAAATTTTATTTCATCTAGGAGTAATAATATTTTTTCTTCCTGAAGTCCAGTTAGTCACCATCTTCAAATCCGTAATTCAAAGGCTTCTTTTTCTTTGCTCTTGCACATTGTCCAACTTGGTTTTAATTTTATGACATGTAAATGAAATATAAAATAAAACATTTTTCAAAATAATCTGGCATTATCTACTAATTCTGAAATTCAGTGGTTGCATATCCCTCAAGGGCCAAAGGTAGCTCTCACCTTGGATTAGGAGATGGGGCTAGAAAATGTTGAGTAAAATAGGTTTTGCCTATTTGGGGCAAATGTCTGTGGAGATTCTCTGTCATCTAGATCAGGGGTCTCCAGCCTTGGCAACTTTAAGACTTGTGGACTTCAACTCCCAGAATTCCTCAGCCAGCAAAGCTGACTGAAGAATTCTGGGAGTTGAAGTCTACAAGTCTTAAAGTTGCCAAGGTTGGAGATCCCTGATCTAGATCATGGTTATACCCAGGGGTAGGCTTCAAAAATTTCAGCAACCGGTTCTGTGCCCGGTTGCTGGGTGGGCATGGTCATGGTGGGCGTGGCCTAATCGGCCTCCTGCACCATGGTGGGTTGGGTGCCCTCGCCAGACTCTGGAGGCTTTCCTTGAGCCTCCGGGAGGGTGAAAACAGCCTCCCCTGGGCTCCGGAGGAACTTCCGGGAGGCCCATTTTTCATCCTCCCCGAGCCTCCATGCGGGCCCTGCACTTACCTCGCATCCAAAACGGGCTGCGTAGAGACTCCTGGGAGGGTAGGACGGGGTCAGCCAGGGGTGGGATTTGGCAGTTCGCCGAACCGGCCATAACATTAGCTACGAACCCAAGTGAACTCATAGCAACCCACCCTTGGTTATATCCTTAAGGTGCTTTTTCCCAAAGGCAACTGGACTTTCTGTGGGTTTTTTTTTTTCTCTCTTGAAGATGTTTCACTTCTCATCCAAGAAGCTACTTCATTTTCTAGCTGAAAGTGCTTCTTCAATGAGAAGTGAAATGTCTTCAAGACAAAAAAAAAAACCCTCACAGAAAGTCCAGTTTCCTTTGGGAAAAAGCATTTTTGGGGTTACCTTGAGCAAGTTTGGTTGTCTCCCATACCTGGGTTGCAAAACTCTGGCCCACTAGGTGGCAGCAAAGAGATATAAAAATTTCTACCTAGAGCAGGGGTGGCCAACCTTTTGGACCTCAGGAACCACCAAACTCATAATTTTAGATCCCAGGGATCACTAACCAGTTCCGTGGGCATGGCCTAATTTGTGAGTGTGGCTTGGTGGTCATGTGACTGGCTGGGCATGGCTTATATGTAAATATTATAAATATTTATATAAATATTGAATTCTTTTATAAAAAAAGAGCAACTTTTACCCAAAATCAGGTAAAGCAGGCAGGCAGATTGAGTTGCTCACAGAATCACAGATTCATTCAGAAATCTATCTGCCATTGGCTAGCTCAGTCTGTCACATAAAATTTGCTAGCAAGCAAACTCACAAAATTAACTCACAACACACCATGTATGCAAATACTGAATTTTTTATTTTAAAAAAGCAACTTTTATCCAAAATCAGGCAAAGCAGGCAGATTGAGTTGCTCACAGAATCATTCAGTGATCTATCTATCTACCATTGGCTAGCTCAGTCTCTCAAATTTGCTTGCCGTGAGTCTGCACTGAATTTGCTTGCAAACAAACCAGTCCTAAGGGAGGTTCAGCTGTGCTTAGCTGCTTCCTAGCTAATCTAAATCTCCCAGCGCAGCAGAACAGATGATGGTCAGAAAAAGGAAAAATAGCAATTTAGCAGGCAAGTTTACCGGGTAAGGAGTGAGTGGACGGGGAGGGTTCCCGTGGGCCATGTGGGCTGAGCAGCCTTGTATTTCTGCGCAGCCTGGATTAATTGCTTTTTGGGGTGGGGGTGCGCAGATATTTCTCTGCGGCCCACCAAAATTTTCTCACAGCCCATCCACCAGTTGGCGACTGCTGACCTAGAGTACTGTTATTTTCTGCCTTCTAGTGTGTGTTGGAAAGTCTGCAGGCCAAATGTGATAGGAAGTGTGGGAATGTGTGTATATGTACACTTTAAATCAATATTGACTTCTAGTGACTACCTGGACAAATGGTTGTAGTTTCTTGGCAAGATTTAAGCAGCGGTTTGTGATTGCGTTGTAACCAGGGCTGAGAGAGTTTACTACCGAGCTGCTGGTTTTGTGCCTAAGATGGAACTAGAACTCACAGTCCCCGGGTTTCCTGATCTGATTTATAGGATCTGAAGAGAAGCTAGACAATGTTTATTTTGCACAGTTGTTCCAGTTTGTAGCTCTAGTTTGTAGTTTTATTTAGTCCGGGTTGCTGACCTTTAATGATTTGAATTTGAATGCTTTGAAAGCAATGGGAAAGACACTACAAATTCATTTCATAATCCATAAGATGTATTCCAAGTTGATCAGTGATGTTTAATGTTTTTTGTTGACTTTTAACAGTATTGGGCAAACCAGCATTGTAATGTCTAAACAAATAAAATCCATCTCTCTAATCCCAAAATTAACAAAGGAGATGACAACTGAATAGTAATCATAGTACTCTTTGTCATATGTGGCAGAAGACAGAATTATAGCAAAGAAATACAGATAGTCCTTGACTTACTACAGTTCATTTAGTGACTATTCAAAGTTACATCACTGAAAAAAGTGACTTAAGACTATTTCTCACACTTAGGACCACTGCAGCCATCCCCATGGTCATGTGATCAAAATTCAGACAGGTGGTAACTGGCTCATATTTATGATGGTTGCAGTAGTAGGAAGTTAGCACCCAGCCCTCTCCTAGAAAATTGAAATAGCCTACGAAATATTAAAAAGTCAGAATATTTCCCCTAAAAAGAGTAGAAACTCAGAAGCAGAAACTCACTTCAGAAGTAGAAGCTCACCCCACCTTTGTTAATGGGTGGGCCATTAAGGCCTGGGCCAGAATACTTTACATAACAAAAATCTCCAGGTAAAACTATTGCAATTGCCTAAAGCTCTTTCAGTGCATCATCATCCAGCAAGGCTCAACCAAGCATGGAATAATAATAATAATAATAATAATAATAATAATAATAATAATAATAATAATAATAATAAATATTTATTTATATACCACTCCTCTCCCGAAGGACTCGGAGTGGTGCACAGCCGTACAGTTAAAACAATAAATATGTGGGAAAATAAAACTAAATTAAACCAAAACCCTGGCTGTAAACAATTTAAAACCCTTCCCTAAAACCCTAAAATTTAATAAAAAATAAAACACCCCAAAACTAAAATCAGCCCAAGCCGGCCTGGTCAAAGAGCCAGGTTTTCAAGGCATGCCTGAAGGTCCCCAGGTCCGTGGCTGTCCGTAACTCCGGGGGCAACCCATTCCAGAGGGCAGACGCCCCCACAGAGAAGGCCCTATTCCTCGGGGTCACCAGCCGGCACATAGGTGCCGATGGGACTTGCAGGAGACCCTCCCTGTGGGAGCGCACTGGATGGTGAGAGGAAAATGGAATTCAGGATAGCCTACAGAGTTGCCCCTGCATGGCCTTATGGGAGTCTGACAAACAATCAGAATACAAGGTCCAATTCAAATCCCAACAAAGGTTATAAAACCCAGGCACTCTCAGCACCTCAGCTCCTTTTTCTTGATCTCTTTCTTCACCTTGAAGCATGTGATCATCCTTCCTTTTCACTCTGAAGCTTCAAACCATGTCCTCCTGTCCACCATTAAACCTTCCAAACAGCCTCCATGTTTCCAGTGTCTTTTTCCCCACTTGGAATTGAACCCAGAAGGATAGTTCTTCCAACACAGTGTCCAAGGGTCATGTGATCCCCTTTTGTGAAGTCAGTGGGGGAGCCAGATTCACTTTACAACTGTGTTACTAACATAATAACTGCGATGATTCACTTAACAACTGTGGCAAGTAAGGTCATAAAATGGGGCAAAATTCACTTAACAAATGTCTCACTTAGCAACAGAAATTTGGGGTGCAACTGTGATTCTAAATCAAACTGTCATCAGAGTGTTGGAAGAAATGTCCATCTGGGTTCATTTCCAAGTGGGAAAAAAGACACTGGAAACATGGAGACTGCTTGGGAGGATGGTTTAATGGTGGACTGGACCACATGGGGTTTGAAGTCCTGGACAAAATGGAGCACATGGTGAGAGAGGGAGAGAGATTGATACCCTCTGTTGGGCTTTGAACTTGCTTCCTGTTTCTGTGGCAAGAAATGTATCCTGATTGGTTGTCAGACTCCCATAGGGCCATGCAGGGGTAACTTTGTAGGTTGTCTTGAGTCCCAGGCTTGGTTGAGTCTTGCTGGGCGATGTAATGAAGGGGCTTTGGGCAATTCCCATTATAGCTTTATGGCTTTCTCCCTGTTTGGATCTGAGTGAGGGCTAATCGCATCACTCTGGAGCTGAAGGCCTTTTGTGTTGTAGATAAGATGTCTTTTGACTTGTACATAAGATGGCTCAGTTTTCCTGGGGTTATTAACAAAGGTGGGAGCTGCTTTCCAAGAGCATGTTTCTTCTTTTCTCAACCAGGGAGGTATAATATTCTGCCTTTATTTTCTACAATGGCTTAATGGCTTTGTCCTGGTTAGTGATTGCTCTGAGTTTTTCTTTCCTGCCCTGATGAGCTAATCCTGTTTCAATCTTTTGTCTTTTCCTATTTTAGGAATTATCTTGTCAGGGCAGGAAAAAGGGAATTTCGGCTTACCTTGGAAAGTTTATTTTTAGGCTGCCTCCCCTTATCTTAATGGCTCTACTTAAGTATGTGATCAGCTTTTGTTACCTTTGTAACAGCCTTTAACAGGCTGCTCTGAGTTTTTTTCTTCAGCTGGTGATTCTTGGTTTTCTTAAAGGGGGAAAGGCTGGCTTGAGTTTTCTTGGCACTGATTTCTGAGGTTTCTGGTGCTGTGAGGTTTCTGGCATTGTCCTTTTGGGGTATACTTCTCACAAGAGCTATTTGTAACATATTTTAACTACCGGTACCAGAATGAAAAATGTTCATTGAATTTAAAATGTTAGAAAATAATATAACTAAGGTGGTTGCCAGAATCAAATGAAACGAAGCAAATGTTAAACAGTAATATTTATGTAATTAAGTTATGTACATTATATTAAAGCAACCAAGATATCTTTACAGTCCCCAAGGCATGTCACTCCTAATGTTTGGAAATTGAAAGTTGAAAAATTTGACACACCCCAGATGGTACTAAATCTCTGCTTTTACCGGTATCGTTAAAGCACCTTCAACAGTAGGCTGAGAATATAAGCAGAATTATTTAGTTTACCATTCCTTCCTAAATCAGAAACCTATATTAAATGGTCCTTAACACCAAATGGATTTGTTAATGACTATTAATCCGTCTACTTCTAAGTCCATGTGGCTTGGATTCCTCCTGTAATGGCAATGTAAAAGATCATTCTTATTACAAGGGAGTTTAGTGACATATTTTGATTTCCCCTTCATATTAAGAAAAAATCTAACATTCAGAGCTAATTCTAAGGCGGTCTGCTTGGTTTTTTTTAACTGCTGTTTATTGAATTTTTTTTTAAAAGGGGAGGGGAGGAATCTCCATGTAGCTTCAACCTTTTCTCACTATGTGACTCTCAAAATCCCATTCCAGAGTCACTCAGTGAGGGTCAGATCTTGCAGTCTCCTGACTATAGCAATTGCAGTGATTCACTTAAAAGCTGCATTGATTCAGTTAATCATCATGGCAAAAAAGGCCATAATATTAGATGTGACTTAACAACCATCTTGCACAAAAACAGAAATTCTGGGTCCCAATTAAGGATTGCCTCTGCAGATAGTTCTCAACTTACAGCAGTTCATTTAATGACCATTCAAAGTTACAGCGCTGAAAAAAGGGATTTCTGATGGTTTTTCACACTTATGACCGTTGCAGCATCTCTGGGGTGTGTGTCACATGATCAAAATTCAGATGCTTGAGCAACTGGTTCATATTTATGATGGTTGCAGTATCTTGGGGTCACATGATCCCCTTTTACGACCTGACAAGCTAAGTCAATGGGGAAGCACAGATTCACTTAACAACCGTGTTACCAGCTTAAGAAATGCAATGATTCACTTAACAATCATGGCAAGAAAAGTTGTAAAATGGGGCAGTGAACTCAATCAATGTTTAACTTCGCAACCTAAATGTTGGGCTCAATTGTGGTCATAACTCGAAGCCTACCTGTATTAAATCCAACGAACTATGTGCAGAAAGTGCTCCAAAACATTCGAAACGGATATAAATCGGTCTTTTCATTGTGTTTCACCCTGTGCTAAATCTGTCTGTCTCTCTCTCTCTCTAGGAATGCAAAGACATGCTAGTGAGTTCAGGTGTTGCTTTGGCTAAGTTTCAGAAGCTCTTCACAGAAAAAAAGGTCAGTTATTGCAAAATCAAGAATCAAGCTCCAGAATGTTTAAACCCTGTGTGAGAGTTCCAAGTAATAAATCCATAGCAAGCAAGACTGAGGCAACTGAATCCCTCAAAGATTACTTTTATTGGAAATACCATATTGACACATATCTGGCGAAAACCGACTCTGAAAACTCTCGCGGTTTTCATCTTATTAAAAGTAAAAGATTTTCTACTTTCTCAAAACAGTTGTCACATGGTCCAAACACGCCGCTGTCTGGTTGCCTGTTGACATCACTCCGCCTTCCTCTGCCCAAGTGTGAGAATGTCCTTGGTTCTCAAGAGAAAGTACTTTGTTTTGGCTACAAAGTCCCCTCTATCTCAAATCCCCCCCCCCCCCCCCCCCGACCCTCAGCTCCCATGTGGCAACACTGAAGCGGACAAAATGGCTTTGGTCAGGCCAACTTCAGGGTTGACAACCTGATTGATTGATTCTCCAGCCCTGATGTGATGAAAAGTATATTTTGCTGCCCATTTCTCAGCCTTGGATGTTCAGAGCATCAACCAGGTGTTTTGATAACTTGTCTGGCCTTACTCTCTTTTATATTTCGTGGGCTTCAGCCTTACGGATGGTAATTTTTTCTTTGGAAATGCTGAAAGGTGCAGATAAATACAGGTAGTCCTCGACTTACAGCAATTACATTCAGTGAGCATTCAAAGTTACTGAAAAAAGTGATTTACTACCGTTTCTCACGGTGACTTGCGACCGTTGCAGCAGCATCATCATGGTCACATGATCAAAATTCAAACACTTGGCAACTGGTTCATATTTATAATGGTTGCAGTATCATTGTATTTGTTAAATTAGTAGCATGGTCGTTAAGTCAATCTGGATTTCCCCATTGACTTTGCTTGTCAGAGTTTCGCAAAAGGCTGCTCACGTGACAAGCAAAGTCAGTGGGGAAATCCAGATTAACTTAATGACCACGCTACTAATTTAACAAACGCAATGATTCATTTTAACAAGGAATGCGCCATGGAAAGTCATAAAATGGGCAAAACCCACTTAACACATGTGTCACTGAGCAACCTAAATTTTGGGCGCAATGGTGATTGTAACTCAACGGCTACCTCCACAGACTCCGTTGCAACAACTTCCACATTCTCTTCCCTTGCGAGGCATTTTTACATTCTTTCCGAGGACATGAGGAGCAGACCTTGATCGCATGAGATACTGACTTGCATTTAGATACAAGGCATATAGTTTTATCCCAAAGGTGCTTCTCCCCCCACCCTCTGCACCCAGAGGCAGCTGGACTTTCTTGTTTTTCTTAGAAGACATTTCACTTCTCATCCAAGAAGCTTCTTCAGCTCTAAGTTGGGATGAGAAGCGAAACGTCTTCAAAGAAAAACAAGAAAGTCCAGTTGCCTCTTGGAAAAAAGAAAAGAAGAAAGCACTTTTGGGACAACCATTTATTTATTTATTTTGTCAAACAATTATTAGATAACAGGTATAAGTATAAATATGGTTATAAATACATGAAATGGATACGAATAAGAAAAAAAGAAACAATAGGACAGGGATGGTAGGCATGTTTTGGTGCGCTTATGCACGGCCCCTTAGGAAAGGGGTGAGGTCAATAGTAGATAGTCTGATGTATTTATTTATTTGTCAATTGCTGACAAGATAACAGGTATAAGTATGAACGTAGTTATGAATTCATGAAAGGGATACATATAAGAAAAAGAAACAATAGGAGAGAGACGGTAGACACATTGGTGCGCTTATGCACGCCCCCTACAGACCTCTTAGGAAAGGGATGAGGTCAATAGTAGTCTAAGGTTAAAGTTTTTGGGGTTTGGGGAAGAAACCACAGAGTCAGGTAGAGTATTTCAGACATTGACCACTCTGTTGCTGAAGTCGTATTTCCTGCAGTCAAGTTTGGTGCGTTTAACCTTGAGTTTGTATCTATTGTTTGCTCTTGTGTTGTTGTGGCTGAAGCTGAAGTATTCATTGATAGGTAGGACATTGCAATATATCATTTTATGTACTATTACTTAGATCGAACCGAAGGCTGCGTAGTTCTAGGTTGTCTAGATCTAAAATTTCAAGTGTGGTGGCATAACCATGACCTGGATGACTGAGAATCTCCATAGTTTTTATGTTTTAGATTTAGAGGAAGGATTTGATTTGCGGATTGAAGCACACGGCTCTTCCTACAGTGCGCATCTAAAGGAGCCGGTAAGCGCTTCCTTCTCCAATCACAAGAGGTGCCTTGTCACTCGGCGGAGCACACGTTTCTTTTTTTAATCATCTCGCCCGCGCATTCCCTTTTCCTCTACAGAAAGAAGTGCGTCTCTATGGTTCGCGGCGAGCCAGTCTTCCCAAGTGCCAGTGTGTTCTTGGGATAGAGCGGCCACCCTTTTCGGCGGCGCTTGCGAGCGCTGACCGCCTCATCGGACGGCGGCCATTTTGGCGACGGGTTCAGCAGCCGCCTCAGCGCGGGCGGAGCAACAAGTCTCCCCGCCTGGCGCTGCCGAGAGTGAGCCCCGAGGAGGAGGAAATGGCGGCGACGGCCGCCGCTCTCAGCTGAGGCGGCGAGGCCGAGGAGAGACAGCGACCCCCGAGTCCCACCTCAGCATCTCTTCGTGGCCCATTTCCCTCCTCCGGTGAGTGAGGCACGCGGACGAGCCCGGGGCGTCGGGGCCTGCTTGGAAAACGGAAAAAGGGGCGGCTCACCCGCTCCCTCGTTCCCGCGGGGCTAACGGGAAGCGGCCTTTCTGCGCTTCCCGGCGGTGACCCCACAATCGCTTAACGTCAAAGGGGCTTCGTGACGTGACGGCGGCCCCGCCTCCGTCGTCGTCCTTAGAGAGGCCCGGGCGAGCGAGGCGGATGAGCGCTCTCGGCCTCGCTTCTCCTGGATGGGACGAGGAGGGCCGCTTTCCAGGCCTGGCGGGGAGGTGAGCGCGAAGGGAGACCCCACCTCGCCCCAGCCGACCGTCATAGGCTGCGGCCTAGTTGTTGTTGTTTTTTCCCTCTCGACCCCATTTTTTGGGCCGGTGGTGGGTGGGGATTTGGGACTCACGTTTTTCTCCTCACATCACTGGAGGCGGGGCGGGCTGGGGTGGGGGAACCGCGGAAACGTTTAAATAAACATTTTAAACGCGGGGGGAGGTTTAAAATTGGCTCTCTAACGTGGTCAGTATTCTCCCCTCAAGGATCGATGGGACTGTCCAAGGGATCGTGGTCGGGTTTTTTTTTTTGGTTATCATTCGTAGTACTGGTTAGTTCAAGTAGTATTGGATTATTTGGGGTTTTCGGTAGATAAACTCAAATTTCACGGAAGGCTTGATGAGCTCAGTTTGGGGAGGCCTGGCTTTAAAAAACAAGGGACGTAACCGCCACTTTCGCTTGTGGGGCCTGGTGGGGGTTTTGCAGGAGGGGAGCTCTAGGTATTTTTGGACGTGCTTTCACATCGCAATCGTGTAACAACATCTCTGCTCAGAACCCCTGTTGACTTCAGTTTGGAGAAATGCCGCTTGTGGGGGGCCAAAAAGCCCTAGTAATAAGCAGGCATATACAATGGAATGAAGGCTATTGCTGAGCACTTAGCATGGTGCTCCATAGACTGTAAGCCGCCCTGAGTCTCCGGAGAAGGGCGGCATATAAATGCAAATAAAAAAATAAAAATAAAAAAAAATAAACGAAGAGAACTTCATCTTTGTAGGCTTTTTGAGGTACTATCCGTCAGCTGCAAATATGCAGACAGCCACCAGATGGCAGCAGAGAGCCCCGTGGGCAGTTCTAGAATAGAATAGAACTGCCCTCCTTCCAGACAAAAGTTTGCACTCTCATCAAATCAACCCCAAAAGATAGATGGCATTAAGAAATAATGTATGGTCCAGATAAGCTTTGTTGGCAGCTACAGATTTTATGAAGTTTATACAATCTAACTGGCAATGCATGTATAGGATTGTGCTATCAAGAAACTAGCTGACTTTATTTTCTTGGTGTTTCATGTAATTATGAGACATGCTAGACATCGGTAGCTCCCTCCCAGTAACACCTGTTTTGTTTGATTTTGCTAGCTGCTCGCTGGAACCTATTTTTTTACTAGCAAAAGTTTGTTTTCCATCTTCTCACCCAGTAATTAATTTTTGAGGAGGGAGATTGAAAATGAACATAGCATTTCAGTATTTCTCAGTATTTCTTTTCTGTGTATTTAGGGATTGATGAAATTAAAACTTAATTGGGTACAAGTTATAATATTAAAACAAACTTTATAAAGGATGTGGAAATCTATATTCAATGTGTAGAAAAATGGGGGAAAGAAAATGTTTGCAATATCAAAATCCTTTATTGATCTACTCTCCTTCCCAGCACAAATAATTTATAAACAATACTGTATTAGTAATATTTAGTAGAGTTTAATTCCTGTTCTATGTTTCCTAATACGTTTATGGATAAATTTCTCAAGAATTTCATACATTAATTGAAGATTGAATTATTTAATTTGTGATTCCTATTATTTTGCAAAGATAAAATAGACATTAACTAATATGTGGATAGTAAAATGTTCACTAGGCCTGGATGTAGTTCAATATTAGACATATAAGAAAAACATGGCATTTATATTCTGTTTATCTAATAAAATCTTGTGATATAATTTGACAGTTACAGAAACATTGAACATCTTTGTCTCAATTTGAAAGATCATAAGCAATGTTATCTCAGTAAAAATTTTGGAAAGATTGTTAGTCATTTTGCAATAATTGTAAAGCATCCTCATCAAAATGACTGTATGAGGGAAGACAAAATAACCCACTCCATAATAACATTAATTTTTAAATAACAATATTGCACTCAGATGGCTGCCTATAAGTTTGCTGAAATAAAACAATTTTAAGGACCTTCCAGAATGAAAGGAGTGTTGGAGCCAGGCATGTGTATAAGGATAATATATGTTGGTATGTAATTTAAGAATGTCTTATCCCTTCCTTGATGTTTGAACTGGATGGAAGAATCATGCTTAGCAAGGCATCCCCCCCTTTCTCTCTCTCAAACATATAGACATAGGTAGGTGGCATGATATATAGAGCTTTTTCACTAGTACTTTTAATTTGTCTTAGAGCTTGGAAGCCAATCAGCTGCTCATGAAATAATCCTAAATATAGCTGCATAGGATAGACTGCAGTAGGCAGTTCTGAGTTGATTTGGGGAGCTAAGGGGGAAATAGAATGCTTTGGATTTCCTCTTGTTGCTAGTGAAAGTTTGGATAGAAAGCTTTTGAATCAGCCACAATATTGTGTTGAGGGGATCCAAAGTGGTCTGAGATTATGTTGGGAATCTGAACTTTGTAATATCACACCAGTCAACCTTCATTGGCATTGAAAATTAGGTATTGGGCCTAATTGATAGACCACCAGCTGTTTTGATTTCAAATTTAATATCAGTGAAATCACCAGAGTTGAACTTATGTTGAAGGAAACTATATTTTATTTTCCCTGACATTTTCCTAGAAGGTCCCTAGAATGTGCTAATTAGATTGGAGCTTATTAGCTAGATCCTTCTCTTGGTTTGGAAACAATGAAGTCCAAGAATTGTATATAACAACCCAGGGTCCTTTCAAATGAGTCTTTGCACAGTTTGAAATCATTTCCAGACCTGCCAATTCTCACTATATTTGAAGAGTATGGGAGTTGCATCTTTTTCTTTTTCTTAAAGTTACCCTGAAGAGTGAAGCTATATCAAATTTAGTCTTTTCTAAGATGCTGCACCTCTTCAATATTTTGGAAGAGACCATTCTCACTTTGGCAGTAACTTTTCTCTCAGCTATCTGTCCCAAATATCCGAAAGGTGCTTTTCCAAAAGGCACTGGACTTTCTTGTTTTTTTCTTTGAAAGGGTTTCACTTCTCATCCAAAAGATTTCTTCAGTTCTAGCCTTGAAGCTTTTTGGGATGAGAAGTGAAATGGTTTGAAGGAAAAAAACCCAGGAAAGTCCAGTTGCCTTTTGGAAAAGCACCTTTGGACCTCAATTATTGGTAATCTCCATATACATCTCTCCTAAATATGTTATTCACATTTCAAGATTGCTGGTCATGAAGATAACCCTGAGATAGCTTCATGCTATTATTTGAGGGATTGTGGAAGGTCACTTGGAGCTGGAAAGGATTTTCCATAATGGTAATTCAGTAATTGCCTCTCCCCCATCCCTGTTTACGATTGCTCTATTTTTCTGTAAAGCAAATTGATGAAAATTGATGCTTTTATCTTCACTGGACTTCTTGCTAGTATTGTAAAGCTGTACTTTACATTGAAATAATTGTAAATATGTAAGTGTTTTAATACAGTGTTTTCAGAATTGCACCCTTTTAACTTAGGCAACAATACATATCTATTTTAATAATATATGAAACTGACCATGTTATTTAATAGTAATAAATATATTTGATTCTGTTGGTCTAGTCTAGTATAATGCTTTTTCCTCTGATATAGCAGTACAATTGTTTGAGTTATTGCTCTGCTACTATGAGGAACTATTCTTACCGAGACATTAAAAATATAAATTTACTTCCTTACTCTTCCTTAAAACATAATATACTAATATAGGGGTTAGGAAAATGGTAAGTTTGTTGAAGATTTATGAATTCCAAAATGTTATCACTTGCATAAAATCTCATCTGCCTTTGGCTTCTGCTTTTGTAACATACTTGTTTCCATTTCACAATTGCTGTCCTTGGCACCATGGTAGGGTATGATGGGTCAGTATGAAAATAGAATTTCATGATGGGTCAGCATGAAAATAGATTTTCATAACACAGCAAATTTTACATATCTTGAAACATTAGCTTATAAATTGTTCCAAAGTGTTGCAGAAGGCATTTAATGGTGTCATTGATGCTCATAGTAGGGATATATAATCTTAACTTTTATGTTTCATATATAGTTTTGAAATTAATATTTTTTAAATAAACCATTTAATATCTACTGATTTCTTTCCCTTCACCCAAAGTCTTGTTATCCATTTAGCTAACATTGTTGCAGTAATAAACATTAGTAATATGAGTATTAGAATTAGCTATATTTATATACTAATGTTGACTTTTTATAGTTTCAATTCTTAGTTTTCCAGCAGTTTTGTTGATAAACTGTAGTTCTGAACACAATAGTACAGTGTAGTTTTGCACTGTAACAAAAAGCATGATAAAGTATTCTCAGAAAAACAATGAAAATATGAAGATGGATACAGTTTAATAGAAGAGAAACAAATATTGTGTGCAGAGACTGACTTAACATTGTGCTTAATGAATTAATCAACAAGCATGTATTTGACGTAGTTGTATAATTGAAACTAATCCTATTAAAACATTTCTAAATAGGTATAAACTTTTCACTCAAATAAATTCCTAAACAATTATTATTCTTTCTACAGACTATGTACAGATTTCACATAATCTCTTAATTGATAAAATTAGAGTTATATGTGATAGATTAATAAAATGTTTATAATATTAAAAACAATATTGTGTTTTGTTATTTAAGCTTCAGGATAGTAATTGGACCATGGGTAAGCTGCAACAGAGTATGAAAATAAGAAATCTGTTGGGGTCCTCTATAGAAGTGCCTTACTGTTCCTACATTACTAAATATATACACATAGACTTGGTCCAGTCTCTTGATTAGACATGAGAAATCCTCTCTGGTGGTACATATTGTGAATAAGAACTACATGGCCTGTATATTATCTCTAAGAAACAACTATATTATGGAGTACTAGGACTGACTGAATCTTTTTTTAAAAAAACAACAACATACCCTTCAGGCCCTGTTATGTAATTGAATTGAATTATTGAAGGTAATTGTCAGGGTAGGATATATAGTGTATTTCAAGAATCATAAATCTGCAATTTGACAAAAAGTATAGAGTATCCTGTTGTAAAACATTTATCAAAGAATTATCAGAATTATCAAATTTTTAGCAGATTATTCATTGTGTGGTTCTTGGTGCTCTTCTAAGCTTGGTTGTTTTCTTGCAGACATTTCATTACCTAAATCAGGTAATATCAATAGTCCTAATAATTCATTGTGTGCATTGCACTACAAATGCAACAATTTAGCAATATTGCAAATAAATGATCTAGCTATTTGGACTAGATGCTTCAATTATAGAAAGCCTTAATCTGGAAATTAGTACTGCATATGTCTCATCTATAACTAATGCCAAGATTTGTGCCCCTCAAATTTTTCAATGGACATTTTTACCACCGAAGCCTGTTTCAGGGTAGCTAAAAAAAAATAAAGCCAAAACATTTTGTTCTTCATGTTTTAATATTTCTCCTTTGTTAGTCATCTTACATATAAAAACATTATGAAAAAGACTAGTGTTAACCAACTCTTTTATCAGATTATTTAGAATCAGATGATAATTAAGCTGCTGCTTAAAAATGGGAGTATACCAATTTTCCTGATTCACCTACTGACCAGGAATAGATTGAAATTAATTCATTAATATGTGGGGGGAAGGATGAAAGTGAACAAAACTCTAGATCTGTGTTGTCAAGTAAGAGAGGCATATTGACTGTATTCATTATATGCTTATAGGTTTTCAGTGATCCTTGTTTCCTCGGTTCATGTAATGAGTTACAAACTTACCAGCTATGTTCAGGCAGTACATGTTGAATGAATCCAGCTTTTAAAAAAAAAAACTATAGCTAAAAGTAAGTTATTCAATGGATTAGGAAGCTAAATTCCATATTAGGAGATCTACTTTAAAATTTCTAATAATATGGTCTAGATCTTGGCTTTTAACAATTGTCAATCATTAAGTCCAATGTACTACCCTTCTATACATTTTCTTCTCTCAGTTCCCATTTTGCATTATGGTTACTTGATATTGATCGTATTGGTTTGGGCTTATGGGAGTTAGTCCTATTGGGTATATACTGTGTTGAGACTTTGCTTGCTTGTACACTTTACTGGAGAATTAGTTTGATCTTGTGGTTAAAGCGTCAGGGCAGAAACCAGGATACTATGTCCCTCCTTAGGCATAAAAGTCAGCTGGGTGATTTTGGACCAATCCCCCTCTCAGTCCAATCCACCTCACAAGTGGGGAAAATAGGAGGAGGAAGTGGTATTGGATATATTCATAGCCTCATGTTATATACAAAATAATAAGTCAGGATAGAAAATAAATAAATAAAAATTATAAATAAATCAGACTAAAAATGAATGCTCCTGCCTATGGCACAAAACTAGCTCATGACCTTGGACTAATTTATTTCAGCCAAGGAAATAGGCAGCGGCAAACCACTTGTGAAATATCTTGCCAAGAAAACTGCAGGCAGGCTCTGGGAATCAGACGTGGTGGAACAGAAGGGGGGTGGGAAACCCCGACTACTGAAAGAACCCTATTGAATTAGCAGTTCCCATGTTATGTGTTATGTGCTGTCCCTCTACAATGTATGTGTCAGCCTTCAAGATTTCTTCCTTTATTTCTTTTTCTCTGCTTTGCATCTTTCGGCTGCCATAAGTAACGGGAGGGGGAAATGGGCTATGATATATTTGGGAAGCATGCTGGAGTGTGTAGGAAACGAAACTGTACATCTAGGGGAGGGGGAGCTTTACTTAAGTTTCTATTCCTTGCTTTTCTATTCCTTGCTATGCGCAACTGCGACTCCTTATCAAACTATGCCAAGGTCAACGGACAGAGGCCTCATCACCACATGATGCTATGCATATTTCCTCATTGGAGGAGCAATATGGACTGTTGGGGGTGGGAACGTTGCCATCACTTTGTATATGTGGTTTTCGCGCTCATTTCTTCAGATTCAGAATTCTTTTGTTGCTACCACTTTGATTTCCAGTAAAAGATATCTTTACTCTAACAAAATGGAGTTTAAGTGTTTCTTTCTTGGATATTGAAGGGAGCACCAGCTGACAGTATGCAAGTTTCTCATACACTATTGTTAGTTTTTTAAAACACTCTAAAAAGACTAATCATCCTCCATTATGAATCCTATCCTGGTTAACTGTACTAGTGTATATTCTCATTCGCTTTAGAATTGCAGTGATTCACTAAACAATTAGAGAAAAAAGATAAAATAAGGCACAACTTACTTAACAACTGTCTTCCTTAGCAATAGAAATATTGGACTCAGTTGTGGTTGTAAGTCAAGGACTGAATGTAGCAGAAAATGATCTGTGAAATCAATCATCAATTGCTTAATTTGATCTTTTTTGATCTATTTTTAATAAAAATGAAGCAGTGGTCATTTTATATGTATGTATGTATATATGTGTGTGTGTGTGTGTGTGTGTGTGTGTTAGGTTTTTGAGCTGATAATTAAACAAGGGAGACTAGGATAGATCTATTTCGAGCTACTTAGCTTTCCTCAGCTAGCCATACCCTTACTGGGACATTTCGCTGTTTAGCTGAGTAACTTCTTCAGTTTGAACAACTTTTTTTCCCTTTTAAATGAAAGTAGACTGCTCATTTCTGATCCTGTGGTGTTTCTTCTCTGGGGCCAACAACAGCGATGTAGCTTTCATTATTTAATGTGTGGGTAATCCTGTTGCATGGCAGAGAGTTTGTGTGGTAAGTTTTTTGTTTGATCCAACTTTGCTTAATCCACAGAATCTGATCTCTGTCAGTGTTCATGTAATGAGATTGGTTAAACTGTACTTGAAGCTTGAGACCTATCTATTGTAATTTTCTACTAGGCAGGTTTAATAATTCTGGAATAGTGATGTAACTTAACTGGCAGGGAAAAGGACATTTGTGCCTTATTTTGGATTCGTTCCAGGAAGCATTGCCAATTACTGGGAACTGTGGGACTTCAAAAGAGGTAGCTTACTTACTTGGAGATCCTTAGAAACACCCCCCCCCCCCTTAAGTCTATTTTGAAATAGAGGCTTGATTGAACTTTTCTCCAATTATTCCTGTACTTGTAAACAGCCAGTTGAAATATAGCTACTGAGAAGTAAAATTTTAAAATAGTCTTCCTTCTAATCTCCGTCGCTGGCTATTGGGGGAGAGATCTTACCCCTCACAGAGAAGGCTCGCAATTTGGGTGTCCTCCTGGATGTACGGCTGTCTTTAGAAGACCATATTACGGCTGTCTCCAGGGGGGCTTTTTATCAGGTTCGTCTGATTTACCAGTTGCGGCCCTTTCTGGATCGGGACGCCTTGCGTACGGTCAGTCACGCCCTTGTCGCCTCTCTCCTGGATTACTGTAATGCTCTCTACATGGGGCTCCCTGCGGGGAGCACCCGGAGACTCCAACTGGTACAAAATGCGGCCGCGCGGGTGGTTATGGGGGCGTGACGAAGCTCCCATGTGACGCCTCTCCTGCGCGAGCTGCATTGGTTGCCGGTGGTTTTCCGGGTTCGCTTTAAGGTTCTGGTTTTGACCTTTAAAGCGATCCATGGCATTGGACCAGGTTATCTGCAGGGCCGCGTTCTGCCGGTAACCTCCCACCGACCTGTGCGTTCCCACAGGGAGGGCCTTCTTCGGGTGCCGTCGGTTTCTATGTGTCGTCTGGCGGCCCCTAGGAGTAGGGCCTTCTCTGTGGGGGGCCCCGCCCTCTGGAGTGGTCTGCCTCCAGAAATACGCACTAATATGGATCTGAGAGCTTTCAGACGTGCATTAAAAACCTGGCTCTTTGAGCAGGCCGGCTTAGGCTGACATGGGATTTTTAATTTAGTATTTGCGTTTTAATCGGATTTTTAAAATTTAGGTTTTAATTAACTTATTGGGGGAGGGTATAATTTTAGACAGCCTAAATTATTTAATTTATTTTTAACTTTTGTATATTGTAATGGGGTCTTATGGTTGGCTGTGCACCACCCTGAGTCCTTCGGGAGAAGGGCGGTATATAAATAATAAATAAATAAAAATAAATAACCATCCTTGCGGAAAGAATGAGGCAGAAAAATATTGTAAGCATATCCAAATTAATGTTTCTCCCAGTAAATGGGTGGATGTGAGGTACTTACACATTCTTATACACATTTATTTGTACCAGTATAAACTCACACTAACTAGAGGTTGCACTCCCTTTCAAAAACCAGCCATCACAAAAGGTTAGTACTGGCATTTGAGTAAATAATAATGTAAATAATAATTGCTTGTAAACTAAAGCACCCAGATTGTAATGCAGAGATAAAGGATCAGGTAACATTACCATCTATTCTTTCTCATCCACACTGCGATGAGAGTCCAGGATGGGTATGACTCCTCCCTCTGAGGTCATAGAGCTGAGTCTGCCACTGTATAAAAAGCCAACCTCTAGCTGACTCCCCAGCTTTTGACTCAGGTTGGTGTCTAGAGAGCTTGTAAAAGAGTTTAAAGCGTGATAGTATTCCTACAGCTACTGCAATCTCCAAAAGCCTGAAAACAGAAAGAAAGGCTTCTACACAGCTCTCAGGAATCTGGTGGAGCTGTGCTCAAAGCAGAATGGGGATCCACTCTTTGGCAGCGTCGAGGATTCAGCACTGCCCATCGGAAAAACGGACCTCGGAGTATTTGGTTGAGCCTCCCACACAGTTTCTCAGCCAGAAAGAGCAGCGGCTTCTTAGCATGCTCCAGACTGCTTCAGCTGATCTTCAGAACTCCGCTTTGCCGCTTTGCAACTGTTTCTTCGCTTGATTGGTTGATCGCTCGGGGCCTGGTAGAACCTAAGGAATGAGTGAGTAGACCAGACCATCCCAGGGCTGACGCACATGGCAGGTGGCCATTTTGAGTGGCAGGCGGCCATTTTGTTTGGGGAAGCAGCTATTACTAGGGCCTCACAGCTAACACAACTCACCTGGCCCTCGCAACAGGCAGCACTCTTACAGGGTAAGCTCCCAGCACCGCTGGTGTTTGTTCTGTTTCAAGGATGGAAAGCAGATTGGCCCAATCAGACCCCTCTGGCCTGGAAGAAGCCCAGGATTCTCAAGCCCCAGGGAGGAAAAGAAGAAGACAAAAGGGCCATTCAGCAAAAAGGGAAGCTGCAGCAAAGATCAGGGCCAAGGCCCTGGCTCCCAAACAGATTTCCAAATCAGATCTCAGGGCTTAGAAGAGAAAGCATGCTGCTTTGGAAAAACAGTTTGCCAAGACAATGGAGCAGATGAGGAACAGATTCAACCGGCTTCTCAGTCTGGGGAAGTGCAGGTTTGCCCAGAAGTCACAACTAGGGAGGGGGAGGCTGAATCCAGCTCTGCTAGCCATGTTTTAGTTTGGTCTCCAGAGGGGATGTCAGGAAGTTTTACTCCAGGATTTAAGCAGGTCTGGACCCAACTTCAGTCAGGCTGCCTGGAGCTCAGGTCCCTCTTTCCCAACAGATCAGGTGGTTCAGGGAGGCCTTAGGCCTGAGGCTACTTACACCCCCACTGCTGCAGGCCTGCATCCAATGGACCCCACAGGGGAGCAAACCTGATGATATCAGAGACATAGTCTCAGTGGCCATCAGGCAAGGCCTAGCTGAGGGCTTTCAGCAATTCCTTCACCCTTTAGGGGGCGGGCAGTCTTTGGTCCCTGGCTACTCCCAAGCGATTCCCCCAGCTCAGAGAGATTTTTCTAGACATCAATTCAGTTACCCATCTACCCAATCTGATTGGGGTGAGGATGAGGACAGGGATTACACCAATCCCTCTGAACACTGTCGTTCCTCCATGTCACAGGAGGGGAGATCAGGGATCCCAATTTATCTGAGGAAGAAGGACCTAGATCTGATCAAACCCCCTCAGCAGCGGTTTTTAAACCTCTGTTCAAGCCGCTTCTGAATAAGGCCCTGCTCACAGCTCAATTAAGTCCCGAGGAGGTGGCTCCAGAACCCCAGGTGGCTTCTTTTAGCCACAATGACTCTCTTTTCTCTAAGCCAGTGGTCCACACAGAGGTACTTCCATCCCCTCTGTTATTCCTGGATTTGGTTAAGGAGCAGTGTGCCTCCCCTTCCTCACATGACAAGCGTTTTTACAACGTGGGCCCTTCCTTGGCCAATGCTCTCCTGGTTCCAACTGTGGATGCCTCGGTGGTCGCCTTATTCTCAACATCAGGCATCCCCACTGAGCCAGAGGATGTTCTCAAGGTGGAGGATAAACAACAATCTGTCAAGCGCACCTACCAAGCTGCAGCTTGGGCAGTTTGGGCCTCCACAACAGCCTCATTTTTTATGAGGGCATCTCTGCGATGGCTACGCCAGCTGCAAGATCAGCTTCCTGCCACCGATTTTAGGTCATATCAAGACCTTATAATCATTGCAGTGGCAGAATTCATGGCGGACGCTATGCTGAATTCAGCCAAATTTGCATCCAAGGCCATGGCCTCATCAGTGGTGGCTAGGAGGCTCTTTGGCTGCAGAATTGGCAGTCTGATTCCCGCAGAAAATGGAAGCTGGCATCTGCTCCATGCACCAGAGAAAAGTTGTTTGGCGATGCCCTAGAGCCTTACTTGGTGGAAACCAGGGACAAGAGAAAGTGTGGTGACCCGGGGCATGGCACAAAAGCAACAAAGTCACAAAAGTAGGTATTTAATACCTCCAACGTGGCCCCCAATGTCCAGTTATCATCGGCTGGAGAAAACCTCTCCTAAGAACAATTTTTAAAGGGAAGAAATTCTGTCTGAACCCAAAGTACATATAAATTATAAATAAAAAACAACACAAACCACACTGCAGCAATTAACGAGACAGGGCAGGATAAGGAATTGCAGACTTTAAAAGATAATGAAACATGCACAGTTGGGAGAATGCCAGAACCCAGATAAGATTTGACAAAGATAATGCACACGTTGCTTCCAGCAAGGTGGTGGTGTGCGCAAATGCCCTTTTTAAATCCTGTTTTCCCAGCTGCAACTAATGAAGGGAATCAGGGCCCTTTTCTCCCCCTTTTCTCCCCCGTAATCCTTGTAATTCAAGTTGCTCCCTTCTCCGTTCCTCCCTGCGTGCCCTAGGAGGAAGAGGAGGTGGGCCTGGGTCTCCCTCAATGCCCAGCCAGACTGTGCCCTTCCCCAGTTTCCTCCAAAGCCACTGGAGCCACACTTCCACTCCCTGTCAACTGCTCAGCCTCCCCCTAGGAAACAGATTCCAACAGGGGCATGACAGAAAGGTTCTCTCTTCGGCGGGGAAGAAGTCAAAATACCACCCCGCTCCATTACTACCGACCTTCCCCTCGTTTCTTCCGGGGCCAGAGAACGTTCCCTCCTTGTCAGGAACAGCTGAGGCGGCAGGTAGACAGCAGAAGCCTTCTGGTAAACGGCCCTTTCGAGAAGGAGGAGGTTGTTCTTTCCGATGCTCAAAGTGAATGCCCTTTCTCGCCACCCATTGGAGGGCGTTTGAGCTTCTTTGCCTCCAGATGGGAGGGGTCGACATTGGATGCCTGGATGCTCAGGACGGTGAGGGTTCAGGTTCTACCACAGATCCTTCACTCCCTCAGGTGGTGGCAATCCCCGGCTGTCTGGAAAGGACATCCATTCAAGGAACCAGACAGAATCCTGCTCACTACAGATGCCAGCCTCCTGGGTTAGGGGGCCCTTCTAGCTGGTGAGATAGCCCAGGGGACCTGGTCTCAGGTGGACAGGGCCTGCCCCATAAATTGGCTAGAGCTCAGGGCCATCTTCCTAGCCCTGAAGCATTTTCAGAGCAGGGTGGCATTTTGTCATGTGCTAGTCATGACCGACAATGTGGCCGCAAAGGCACATGTCAACAGGCGGGGGATACCAGGTCCAGGGCCCTGATGAAGGAAGCAGAACGCCTGGGACGGTGGGCGGAGACTCACCTTCTTTCCATCAGGGTGGACCACATTTTAGAGGCCGACAACACCCAGGATGACCGACTAAGTCGGTCCAGAGTCGATCAGTCGGAGTGGAGTCTCCATCCATCCTTGTTCCTGGAGCTGTCCCAAAGGTTCGGGACCCCAGCAGTAGATCTCTTCACCTTTCCTCAAAATATTCAAGTAAGCAGATTCTTCGCCAGGTACCAGACCCAGGGAGCGGAGGGGCAAATGGCCTCCAGGTCTCATCTATGCCTTTCCCCCTCTTCCGATCATTCCGGCAGTCATTCGGAAGATGTTGGAGGAAAAGGTGGAGCTAATACTTCTGGCATCCCATTGGCCCAGGAGACCCTGGTTCGCCGACCTGGTGAATCTATCTGTAGCCCAGCCGTGGGGGATTCCGGCCAACAGGATCTCCTTCCATCAAGGAGCCTTAACTCCACCCGGACCTTCAATGGTTTCACTTAGCCGTTTGGCCCTTGAGTAGCAATCTCTGAGGGACTCTGACCTGCCTGACAGGGTGATAGAGACTATCCAAGCTTCCCGTAAACATTCCACTACCCGCATATACGATGCTACCTGGAAGGTCTTCTGTACTTAGTGTGCGAACTCAGCCCGAGACTCCCCCTTCTTCATCTGTTGCAGATATTTTGACATTTCTCCAAGATGGGTTAGATCAGTGATTAGCACCTAAACACTCTTCACCGTCAGGTGGTGGTTCTGTCATCTGTGTTGTCCC
This sequence comes from Bungarus multicinctus, assembly GCA_023653725.1. NCBI lineage: Eukaryota > Metazoa > Chordata > Lepidosauria > Squamata > Elapidae > Bungarus > Bungarus multicinctus. The sequence goes on along the minus strand of CM042842.1, from coordinate 124,745,997 downwards.
GAGAAAGTTACTTTTCCTTATCCCACCATCCATCAGTCTGCAGATTCCTGAAGGGGGCTTCTATTCTTCGCCTCCCGGTGGTCCATAGATACCCCACTTGGACCTCCCTAAACTATTATAGGATCTTACAGAACAGCCATTTGAACCTCTTAATTCAGTGTCTCTTCAATTTCTAACCCTCAAGGTGTTTTTTTGGTGGCTATTACTTTGGCCAGGAGGGTGTCAGAACTAGTGGCACTCTCAGTTTGGCAGGACCTGTGTATCAGAACAGGATGGTTTTTAGCCTGGACCCTATGTTAGTTTCTAAAGTGAACTCTTGGTTTCATCGGACACAAGACATTGTGTTGCCAGATTTTTGCCCAAAGCTTCACCATGACTTAGAGCACAAATGGCATACGTTGGATGTCCGGCGAGCTCTCCGTATTTACATCAAACATACTGCAGCCTTTAGGAAATCCGAAGCAGTGTTCATTTCTTCCCAGCCCTCATCTTTGGGGAGTAAGACTTCCTCATCTACTATTAATAGATGGATTCGAACCTGCATCTCTAAAGCCTATCAGTCTTCATCCTGTCTGGTACCCAAAAACATTACGGCTCACTCCACTAGAAGTGTGGCTACTTCAGCCACCTGGAACATTCAAGCATAGCTTGAAGAAATCTGCAAGGCGGCTACCTGGGCGTCCTCATCACCGTTTATATGGCACTATCGCCTGGACTCGTTTGCCTCCACTGAGGCAGCATTTGGACGGCGGGTCTTACAGAAGATTGTCCCACAGTCGGAGTGAGGGGACCAGATGAGGGCCCTCCTGTGGACATGCAAACTTTGGTATGTCCCATCTTGGACTCTCATTGCAGTGTGGATGAGAATGGGCATTGGTATAATTACCTGAGAACGCCCTTTCTATCTATGCTGCAAGAGAGTCCAGCCCCACACTTGGGCGTCTGGTCCTGGTGGGGGGGGAGGTGAATTAATTGTCATGTTTTATCTTCCAGATGCACGTTATGTCTGTCCACGCAATCTTCGCATAAAAGCTGGGGAGTCAGCTAGGGGCTGGCTTTTTATATAGTGGCAGACTCAGCTCTATGACCTCAGAGGGAGGAGTCATATCCATCTTGGACTCTCTTGCAGCATAGATAGATAGGGTGTTCTCAGGTAATTATACCAACACCCATTTTCATACAATTCCCCTTCCCTTTTAGTAGAAACTTTAAAACAAGGAAGGAAGGTAAAGAAAGAGACAGGTAGATAAACAGAGGAGTGTGAAAATGATGATAGAAAAGAAGTTAGTTATGCCAAGAGGGTGGGGGAGAGAAGGGGAGGGAGGGAGGAAGGAAGGAAGGAGGGAGCGGAAAGCTCAACAATTACGTTGGACTCCATAAGCATGAAGCTGTGTATCTCTTACATGCATGCTTACTATATTACCTAAGCATACCTATATGGTTAATCAGTAAAAAGTTCCTTTAAATATCATGTCTCTTATTTTCCAAGTATGAATTAATTATGTTTAGGTGCAGAATCCTGCAGTGGGAACTGGACTTTAGAAACATGCTGAAATTCAAAGATAGAAAAGTTTCATAGCCTCCTATTCTTTCCAGATAAACTATAATTATCTGAAATAGTTTTTATTATGAGTTTTTATTATATGGTAGAAATAGTTTATGGAACTTCCATTTTGCATCTATAAATAAACATGGCTGCTAGAAGTTTTTGGTGGCAATTTCTGGTACCCCTCCCTTTTAGGTTTAATAAATTTGTCACTTGTTCCAATAGTATCTATTTTCCCCTGGATTTTGGAGAAAGCATTCAGGCTCCTTTAAGTCACGTTTGACTCCTAGGGACTACATGGACACTATCACAGTTTTCTTGACTACTGTGTAAATCTGGTTAGACACCATCTGCTTTTTTATTTCTTGGTTTATTCCATGATGGTCTTTCCTCCAAAGATTTGGCCTAATTAGGTTTAGCTTCTGAGCCCAGATCATTTCACCTAAGTGCCACCTTTTATTAGGGCATACTATGCCAGAAAAACAAGGAATTGTCCAGAAAGAGAGTCTGGGTATATATATAAAAAGTTTGGATTGTAGGTATTGTACTTATTGGCTTGCTCTTGGAAGGAAGTACTGTGTGGAACAAAGTAGATAGGAAGAGTCAAAACTAATTACAGTGCATTTCATTCAGAAGTGACTATTTTTTTAGGATTCTAAGACCAGTCTAGATCAAGGAAGCTTTATTAAAAGGCTTATTACTTAACAAGTTTTGGTTCCAGGTTTGTTTGTTTGTTCTCAGATTGATTTCATTTCTTTGAGACTTCAGAAAGCAATGACCTATATATATGGTAATTATGCTATATTCTACTATCTCTCTCCCCTCCTTCCCTCCCTGATGTAAGAAGAACTCAAATGTTCACACTATGACCATTTTGGTCGAAAAAGATGTTAATTTTAAAGGTTTTTCATGGACCCATATGGTTGTCTTTTTCATATTGTGATGCTTTCCTGCATTATTTTACATCGCTTTTAGTTTTGATATAACTTGATTCCAATTTTCAAGTTTTTTTTCTGGTCAATCATATTGCCTTATTTCTTAATATTTAAATATAAATATACTATAGAGAGCTAAACTATAATGGTTATATTATCCTGCTGATTCTGCATGGTATTTGTGTTAGTTGCATTGGTGCTCAGGAGCATTGCTAATATTCGCACTTGTTCTTGCCAGTGTTAAAGAATACTTTGTACAGAGACAAAATATTGCAGTAATCCTATACAGACCATGTACTTTCAGAGTAACTTGTGTTAAGAGATAATTCATGTAACCACTTTTTAATGCCCAAATCTCCATCCTTTCTTAGCCAGCAATAAAAATGGTATGTTGTATCTGCCCAATCCAGTCCATCAAGCAAGATTTAGGTACAATCTTGATCCTGCTGAATCCCTGGGCAAGCTCAACAGGCTCTCCATTTCTTTATCAAATAGTGTGATTTGTACTGATAATAGCAGTAAAAAAATATAATTCATGTGCATGAGAAAGAACTTGGGATCTGAAAAGTCTCCGTCATTTTAGTTGCTTCTGATAAAAGTGTTTCCCATCTATGAGTTTGGAGGCATTTCCCCTCATGTTTCCACACGGTCATTTTTGAAGGATGCTTCTTACAATAGTTTCTCATGTATCAGGTGTTGTGGCAACTGTATCAATTTTTAAGAGGACTTTATTCAATTCTATTTACTTCTTTATTAAATCAATCTATATCCATCTTGCACTTTTACTTGTTTAATTCTGGATTTGTGTATTACATTCAGTTACATTAGTCTTGGTAATCAATTTAACATTATTTCATTTTTGGTGCAAGGTATTGCCCGTATAACAAGCATCCATTCTTTTGCATTTGATACTTATGCATTTAATCCCTTATTCCTAGCCTTACATTTTTTTAAATGGCTTCTTCATTTCTACATGGTACATTCCAATAATCAGATCAACTATTTTTTATATCTGCATACTTTATACATTTATTGAATAAAGGTTGCCAAATTTTCTTTCTGCTTTCCCAGTTGGAGAGGAAAATACTTTTTTGAAATTTTGAGGCGGGGGGAGAGAGATGTAAAAAAGCAGCCTAGCCATACCTCTCTTTTGGCTACCCAAAAGATTGATCTTTCTATGTTTATTGTTAATGTTACTGTGGGGAAAAAATAGCACAGCAATAACACTTCTTTTTTAAAAATTAAAAATAAACTTTATTAAGATTAAAAAAATATGTTCAATACATAGAATACAACTTTTCATTACAAATGAAATCAATATACAATTACATAACGAATAAACAAAAATAAAATGTATACGTTTCTAATCTAAGACGGTGTGATCTTTTATTGAAAACAATTTTACTAATATTCAGTTCCTGGTTTTGGTAAACGCTCTTAATCTAGCCACTTCATTTTTCAAATTCTTATCTTTTAATTCCCTGGTTTTTTATCTTTAATCCACTTATACCATTTTTCCCAAGCTGTACTATGTCTTGAGTCTTCCTTATCCCTAAGTTTTTGTGTAAGTAGGTCCATTTCAGCGCAGTCAAGAACTTTCTGAATAATCAAATTATTCAGTGGCATTTGGTCACCCTTCCAGCATTGTGCCAACACAATTCTTGCTGCCGTAATTATATGGAGAATTAAATATTTCGTTTCTTTCGTAGTCCACTTTTAACATTCCCAACAAAAATATTTCGACCTTAAGTTCTAGTTGGATATTTGTAATTTCTTTTATGCAAATTCTAATTTTTTTCCAGTATTTTTTACATTTTGGGCAAAGCCACCAAGTGTGGAAGAAGGTACCTCTTGCTTGCTTACATTTCCAGCAAGTCGGACTTAAGTTTGGGTACATATTCGCTAATCTTGAGGGTGCCCGGTACTATCGGTAACACATTTTATATTGATTTTCTTTATAGACAGCTAATTTTGTTATTTTGTAATTTTGTTTCCAAACTTTTTCCCAGTCTTCCAGATTAATGTTGTGCCCTACATTCCTTGCCCATGCAATCATTGGGCCTTTAACTAATTCTTCCACCATTTCAAATTCTAATAGATAATTATACATTTTAGAAATTAATTTTTCATCCGTTCCCTCTAATATTTTATCTAATTGGTTCGGTTTTCCCTCAATTCCTAATTCTTCTATGTCTTTTTTATACCTCGTCTTAAATTGTATATAAGGCCACCACTCTATTTTCATCTCTTGCTCTCTAAGTTCTTGGTTTGTCTTTAATCCTCCTTGAGAATTTAAGACATCATAATATCTAATATTCCTGTTTCTAAAGCACTTAGACTTCTATACCACCCCATAGTGCTTTACAACATTCTCTGAGCTGTTTACAATGATAGCATATTGCCCCCAACAATCCTTATTTGAGCATGATAGGATCAAACTCCAGACTGTGGGCAGAGTTAGCCTGCAATACTGCATTTTAATCACTGCGCTACCAGAATAAATAAGAAAAGATAGGCAAAGGCTTTGTCTGACTTGTTCAATGTTGTTTGAATTAATATATTGGATTCTTCGCTTAGAATTTTGAAAACCAATCTTTTTCATTGGTCACTATATTCTCCTTATATGAACCTCAGAGTCCCCATTTAATTTCAACTGCAGTATTTATGTTGAAACGGTTATATGACAAGTATTGTAATATTTGCAAATCCAGAAAAACAAATTGTTTTGAAAGACTTAGGCCATGTTGCTTAATATAATATAGGTAGACAACATAAAATACATGCTGTTGGTATTTACAATTAAAAGTAGAGTATTGTAGATGTTAGGTTTAATGAAAATCTTTAATCATAGTGACTTCTTTTTATGATTAAAGTAGTTTTTAGTACCTCTCTTATATTAGTCCATTATTTACAGCTTCCTTGTATTGGATTGTTTCTGGATGTCAATTATGGTTCTTGTGGTTCAGCATTTCAGGAAGTTGTTATTTTGATAATTTAACCATTGATAATTTATGCATTGGGATCAGGATGAATTAGTGTGCTGTGCACACTTTCCATTAAAATTCCACATATCAGGATCCAGGCAGCATATTGTCTCTAATGATCTTCCCTAATAATGCTCTGGAAATATTTAAAAACCTTGACTCTTTTTCCAGGCCTGGTAAAGGGGAAGGGCTGTTGAGTATATTTTGTGTAGTATTTAGAGTTTGTTTGTTTCAACTTGAATGGTTTCTTCTGCCTATTATTACTCTTATAGTATAAGCCGCCAAGAATCATTCCGGAGTTACTCTGAAATAAATCTAATGAATAAATAGATAAATGATACATTCATGTTGAACAGTTTAATGTTGCTATTTTGATACTTTCAAAAACAATAGTTTTCATATTAAAAAAAGACATAAAGGACAACTAGACACAAGAACAGTTTTTTCTGGAAAGCCATCATTCTGCTAAACAAATAATTCCCTCAACACTGTTCAACTATTACAAAGTCTGCACTACTATTACTGCTAATCTTCTCATCATTCCTTACCCATCCCTTCCCACTTGTGATTGTAGGATTGTAACTTTGTCCCTTGTATCCTTACGATTTATATTGACTGTTTCCTAGTATGATTTGATTGTTGATTGTACCCTATGACTATCATTAAGTGTTGTACGTTATGATTCTTGATTCTTAACGAATGTATCTTTTCTTTATGTATACTGAGAGTATTTATACCAAGATAAATTCCTTGTGTGTGCAATCACGCTTGGCCAATAAAGTATTCTATTCTATCTATTCTATTCTATAAATAATTGTACCCTAGATTGTGCCCTGAACATTATGTTTTAGCCCATTCTCCAATGCTAGAAAGAATTATCAAAATTGAGACATGCTTTAAAATGAGGCTGTGATACAGTATAAGAAAGAGGGTCTCTTTGGCTGGAAAAAGCTGTTACATTTTGTTATGTACAGGTGGTCTTCAACTTAAGACCACAGTTGAGCCCAAAATTTCTGAGGCTAAGTGAGATTTGTCCCATTTTAAGACCTTTTCTTGCCACAGTTGTTAAGTAAAACACCACAGTTGTTAATAGTAACATGGTTGTAAAGTGAATCTGGCTTCCCCATTGATTTTCCTGTCAGAAGTTCGCAAAAGGGATGCCATCACCTTGAGACACTGCAACTATCATAAACACGAATCAGTTGCCAAATGTCTGAGTTTTGATCACATGATCATGGGGATGCTACAACGGTTGTAAGTGTGGAAAAACTGTCATAAATCACTTTTTCCACTGCCTTTGTAACTTTGAAGGATCACTAAATGAACTTTTGTAAGTTGAGGACTAACTACCCATATATGCAGTCTTTGCGATTAACTCAATGCAGTTTTAAAACCAACCAGATTTTAAATATGTTTACGTATGACCATCTTGAAATTACATTTGATGAAAACATAGTTAATAGAAACACAGTAACAGGTATAATTTTAATCTGTGGCTGTGTAGAAAACACAGAGAAACCATGCTCTCCCTAGCATTTTATTGCTTGTCAATTGCAAATTGGAAGAGAGAAGGGGGAGGCAGGTCAGCCAAGGCTGCTGTCTTCTTTCAGAGACTCCCAATAAAACACTCACATCCTGATTTCTTAACGCTGAAGATGCAGTACTTATCCTTCATAACATATTATGCTAGTAGTGGTTTTAAAAATCTTGTCTAGGGCGTTCTGGTCGACGATGGATCAGAGACTGCGATTGTCCACGGCTTTGATCTGTGCTTACTCTGTTGAAGGACCGGATCCATCTGACCCACTTTGTAGGGGTGTGGGGAAGAGGGGGAGACCGTCAGCTGGGTCGAGGGGAACCGCATCTCCCCTCCCTGGCTTGGCAAACTCCCCTAGAAGACAGGAAGAAGCGGCAGTCTTTTAATGGCTGCTCAGAAGACAGGAAGCTGCCAGGACACAAGTTTTGTGCTGGAGAGTGAAAGTGGTGAGCAATGTGTAACTGGATAAAATATTTTGAATATTCTTTTTGATAACCCCGAAAAGCAGAAAGAAAGAGCCCTCGTTTAGAAGAGTGGAAGCAGTGAACGAGAAATAAGAGGAAAATATAAGGTAAAGAAAAAACTGGAAATAAAAGAATTATATGTGATTAGAGACTAAATTTGGAAAAACATATAGAATTGAACATTAGGAATTGGATAAAATGCTGGATTTATTTGGAATTGGTTAAATCTAATATTAATATTATGGAAAAGTGAATTAAAAATAAAAGAAAGTTATATAGAGCACCACCTAAGGATTAAAGATTTCTTTTATGTTTCTATGGAAAATTACTAGTTGTATGTAACAAGATCCCCGGAAGCTTTATAAAAAAAGAAGAGTGGATTACAGTTAAAACGAAGACTTTTGACAAGGACTAAAACAAAAAATTGACTTTTAGTAAAATAAAGAATAACTTAATAGACCAAAGAAATGGAAGAAATGAACAAAGAAGTTGGAGCTCCAAAATATGAGAGAGATGTTTAAAGAAAAAATAAGATTGGTGGAGTTAATGCTGAGTAAAGTAATGGCGTTACAGCTTGCGGAAGAACAAAGGAAGCCCAGAGAGGATGAATTTAAAAAGGAAATAACAGCTTTGATGAGCATGAAGAACAAGGATCATTGTCAAAGGACATAAAAGGACTTAAAACAGAGACATCGATATTAGAAACAATAAATAAAAGAAAGACACTCAAGACTAAGAAGGAAAAAAATAACATTTTATATCTTGACTTGCCCATTTCAGGGGCTGCTTATGTCTTGGTTTGAAATTTTTGTCATCTGTACTCAGCATGGCCCAAGGATATTGAAAATTATAAGCCCAACAGGCTTTCAACAATTTACAAAATTTAGAAATGGCAGTTGAATGCAGGAATTTTTCTGTATGCACTGTTGGGTGCATAACTCTTAAGAACCTGACTAATTTTAGGAAAAATATTTATAGACATAAATAATAGCAATTCAATGGTTAGAGTGCAGTACTGCAGGCTATTTCTGCTGACAACTAGCTGCCTGCAATTTGACAGATCGAATCTCACCAGACTCAAGGTTGACTCAACCTTCCATCTTTCTGTGGTGGGTAAAATGAGGACCCAGTTTGTTGCGGGTAAGAGGGCGACTCTAAACCGTTTAGAGAGGGGCTGCAAAGCACTATAAAGCAGTACATAAGTCTAAGTGCTATTGCTGTTTCAAGTTGGTTGAACATTTCTAGCATTTGAAGCAAATCAGATTTATGATGATAATGTGACAAAAGGATAGCTTTTGTGTTAGTACCATTAGCAAATTTTGGTCGTAAATATGATCAACCACAGTCATTTATGAGATTAAACTATAAGTTAAGGGTGAATATACAGAACAATTCCTTCCATGACCATTTCGAGGCAGGCGATATTCAAAAATTGTAGCATATACTTCAGTATAGGCTCAGGATAATTAAAGGAAAAATAAACTCCAGCAAAAAATCCTGGCTATGTGCATGTACTGTATCTGACACCCCCACCCCAGTCTGGTCCTCCCAAATATTAAATATTTAAGTAAATATCAAAATATTAAATGTTTCATTATAAAAATATTTGTCTGCCATAAGCTACAATTCTGTAAGAGTATGAGTGGCTCTTTTTTTAAAGAATTGGCTAGTATGACAAATTCAAAAGCAGGCCCACATAGAATGAAAATTGGCTGAAGTAACTTTGACATTTCAAATCAGCAGTGCCACTCAAACATTACTGCATTGTATCATGTATTTCTATGGACATAGAAATTTAAATACATGAGTGAAATACTTTGCTAGAAAAAGATGAATGCACATTTATTTTTGCAACACATTAAGTTCAGCTGAAGTAACTGCCACATTCTGCTATTTTAAAGGCAGCCAACAGTACTCTTCTTTCAGATCGTACTTTTATAGCTACTGAAGTGTGATTTTAAAAATCAGTTTCTTACAATACTAATTAAAACGGAAGTCCACAAGGTTGCCATGCCACCTGAATTAATTAGATTCAAACATGGGTGTAGTCCTTACCCTCCAAGGAATTCACAGTCCTGTTTTTCTAACAACACAAGCAGTTGCGGAAGGAAAGGGTAATCAGGATCTGCCTCCCATTACTCCATCCAGAGTTAATTGTTTTCTCTTTTAATACATGTTTCAGGAATGAATTACTAGATGGGAAATGGGAAGGCTTTTGTGTGCTGGAGTTTTTAGCCTATTTTCTTGCATTCCAGTTTTGATGGGAGAGATGGAGGCGGAATCTTTTTTTCTCCATTGCTCCAAAAAGGAGTTAAATATGCTGTTTGCTAGCTGTTCTGGATGCTAGTTTTTATTAAGACTGAGGAGTGTTGGGGATGTAAGTACAATAATGGGGAAGGTTTCTTAGCATGAATAGTTTTAAATTCCATTGATTCTTTCCGGATTGCATATAATGTTTAAGTTGCTTCTTTGTGGAAACATGAATAGACTTTTATAATTAAAGGTTTGTCTGTGTGTGCATGTGAGTGAATTGAACAAGAAATGATTAGCCAATTTTTCCCTCTTCTTCTGGCAGATCTTTTAAAATTGCATGATGTCTGATGAGTTGGAGATTCTTAACAGGGAGATTGAGAGGTTATTACAGAGCAGCATCGTGGAAAGAAGCTCTTTAAACTCAGAATCTCTTCAGACATCAACCTCTGATTCCTGGGATGTAGTTACTGCTTCAAGCAGTGGACCGCAAGGCAGTTTAGTGAAGGTATCCGGTACCTCAATGTTGTTTCAGGATTCGCAAAAGCATCCTGTCTTTTCTCTATTGACTTAATTAACCTTCATAATATCTAGAAAGCCTTCCGTGATTAGCTTTCCATGATATGTGTTAATCTGGATGTATCCATAATGCAGCACACTTTAATGTGAAAATTTTTTTACAAGAATAGGGGGAAATTTCTGTTTTAACTGACAAAAGACATTTCATGTGTCCCTACAAATTTCTGGATAATAAGCCAGCTGTGAAATATAATTGGGCTAATTTTACAGACTGTTCAATTTTTTTGCATCCAGCTGGCAACTAAGATATTACAAATAAAAGAAAACCTTGATTTCAGAGGACAGGACACAAGTAGTTGTTTGAGGGGTTTGCATGTAATAACTAGGGGTGTTGTTCAATAGCTATTGTAGCAAGATAAAGTCAGTATATTGTTTAAAATGTGGTTAGTTTTCTGTGAATATTGAAAGTCAATAGCAGAATGTTTCCTGTGCTGTCCCTTTAAGGGAAAATATTAGAATGTTCAGACTTTCGATTTTGTGGTAGCTGGGATTTGTCAGTTGGGAAATACCACATTTACTTTAATAATAGCTGAGGGGAGAAGAGAGGTAGATAGCTGGTGCTATATAAACAAAATATTTTATACATTTATTGAATAAAAAACCCAACAGTAAAGAACTTACAAATCAGGAACACAGATTATTCTGAGAATCATTTACTGAACAGAGTGAACATGAATTTTATGTGTATTACTTGCTTTGGTTCTGTAAATTTTGCCTGTATTGTTTTTAATAGCGAAAATCTATTTGAGGTCATAGTGGTTGCTTTTCTATAAATTAGTGATCAAAGTATAAAGACTTGGTATTCTTACAGCCTAATAAAATGCTTAATGTGTATTAGATCCGACGTTGCTTTGTAATGTAATTAAATTAACTTTTAAACTTATTGATGAAAGTTTTAATACCTAGTTTTCCAACTTAAACAGTAATTTAGGTGAAGAAAACTATAAATAAATTTTCCTATAACAGGCAGCTGTATCGAGTGGAGCATTGCTGGTTTCAGAGTCTTCAGGATGGCATCCAGATGACCATTACTCTTCTGGCTTCCCCAGATTAGCGTCTGTTGTTGGGATTATGCTGAATGACTCTGATTTACTTCTGCCCTCCTGTGATTCCTCCCTTGGCTTAAGTGGACAGGAAGAACTAATTCCAGCAACCTCTAATGCTGTGTCAGGTAAAAAGCATTTAGAGGATAGTGAAGACTCTTCTATTTCTCTTGCTTATTCTGGAGACGGGATTCGTCTGTACTGTTAACCTTTCTTCGCCTTCAAAGGTAAACCCTTCCATTAAAATGTCAATTGCATGTTGTGATATACTGTACCACACCTTTCTTTTTCTTCAGAAATTGCGGTGTGACATTAAATCAAATTGGAGACTTTAAATTTCACCAAGGGCTATCTGAGGACAAACAATTGACATATTGGGAGAGAAAGAGGTAGCATGCTGCTTTGTTGATGTGATAGCAATGTTACAAGCTGAAAGAAAGGCTGTTTTCTGCAATGGCATTGGTAAAAGCTGTAGAAAAGTTGGGTGTGAACTCTATCATGAACAAGACAAATTATATCCCATTCTGGTCCCAGTATTTGGTTCTTCCAACATCAAGGGCCATTGAACTTAGGGCAAAAAATTGGGTAGGACTAAAACAGCAATGCAAAGCATTGCTACCCTAGATCAGCTAATGTAAGATTAGGCACTGTGATATTATCAAACTACTGTTAGCATAATGATTTCCATCTGCTTCCAAAGGCAGTCATACCTTTCGTTATGACTTGGTCACAGGATAAAGGACTAGAGTTCAGTGGTGCAAAATGTACTGCAGGGATCCGTTTCCTTCTTGTCTGTAGGCCAGAAACCAGGCTGCCACCACCCCAGTTCCAGGGGACTTATTGCTCTTCCTGTGCCAAGGTCAACCTGTCACCCAAATGGTCATATGGGGTGGCACTCCCTTGCAGGGCAGAGGAATATATTTCTTTTTGCAACTGTGAGTCAGATAATCATGAGTGATGGACCACATTCATCTCGCAAACCATAGGTCGCCAGTCCCTGGTGTTCTGGATAAGGGGAGCTCTGTAGATAAGAGGACACAACAGAACTGTGTCACAAGTGAAAAAGACTGAAATCTGACTAGGTGGTATCATGATTTTGGAGAGGTTTTTCTATAAGGAGCAATTATTATGCCCGTAGCAGACAAAGCAGAGATGATGGTAAAGTAAAACAAAAATACATTGCTAAATATTTACTAAGAAATGAGAGTGAAGCCAGAACCTTTGAGAGGGTAGGGATGACTGGAAGCTGTAGGTTATCAAGTATGATTAAATCATCTTCAGTATTTTTGATAATTTTATGAGAGGAGAGAGAATGCAGATTTAAGATGATGTTTTTCAGTGAATATATGTTTTTGTATATTTACTGTAACCTATCTCCTGTTCATGCAGATCTTGTTGCCTTGAAAGACAAGCTGTAAATATTTCAGATCATTTGATAATAGTGCTTTCAAAAAGCTCTAATAATAGACTGATTATTTAAGAATTGACTTTCTAATGACATGAACGAGGCGCTAAAATGTTCGCATAGTTAATCTGTTTAAAATGAAATTTAGTAAGGGAGGCTATATCAGAATTACATTTATGTCTGCTGGGTGATATTGGGCCAGTCCCATTTTTTCAGGCCTAGCAAGGAAGTAGTGGCAAACCACATGCAAAATCTTGCCAAGAAAACTAGAGGAGCTTCTCCAGGCAGTTGCTAGGAGTCACCAGTGACTTGAAGGCATGTTCTCACACACAAACATCCATACATGCTTATCATTACTTTTTATCTGTTTTCAGAGGTGACTTTTTGGAACAGTAATATCAGTACTATGGAAGAAGACAGTTTGGAATCTATGACACTGGAATCTCAGTCTAACATGGAAAATTCTTCTATTGGTAAATTATTTTATTTAGGAAAGTAAATTTAATAGAAGCTAAGCATGGTTCCCACTATTTTGCTTAGGCTGCAGAGGTCCAAATTGCACCACTGCATTGGCAGCTTTTGATGAACTCGGGGTTGGATTCTAGTATCTTGGAGTAGATATTCTTTCTAGGGAAACACAAAAGTTTAGCTCCACCTCTGAATTTATAATTCAGAAGCTGACTTGGACATAGTCAGATGAGAATGCATCAGGCATTTTCCATATTTTCTTGCTCATTATTGCCAGGACAGTCAACTGCTATAATATTGTGACTATGCTCATGGTAATGTGACTGCACTTTCCCTGTTGACAAGGATGATGAGGCTTCAGGTTGTGTACACAGGCATCAAGAATCAGAAGTAACCACCTCCCTTATCAATAATCAAATTTTGTCTTTTATAAAGACAGAATGGGAACAGGTAGCTGATATTTTCAAAGATATATAAGTAGTCCTCGACTTAATGACCACAAATTGAGCCCAAAATTTATGTTGCTAAGTGGGAAATTAGGTAAGTCAGTTTTGCCCATATTTATGACTTTTCTTGCTATATTTGTTAAGTGAATCGCTGCAGTTGTTAAGTGAATCTGGCTCCCTCATCTTTGGGGGAGCATGTGATCACATAACATCACAATTGTGATAAATATGAACTGGTTGCCAAGCATCCAAGGGTAAATCATGTGACCATGGGGATGTTGCAAAGATAAGTATGAAAAATGGCCATAAGCCACTTTTTTCAGTGCCATTGTAACTTCAAACGGTCACTAAATGTATTGTTGTAAGTCAAGGACTACCTGTATTTCTGTTGATGGGATGAGAAGTTATATTTAGCTTCATAGACTACAAGTAAAGTGAGGTTATGTATTGTGCCCCTAAAATCATTTTGACAAAAAATACTTGGCAGTATTTCATATTTCTACCAGGGTGCTGTTGCTTATGGAAGTGATACTATATTTCAGAATTTGGATCTTTATAAAAGGCATAATTCTTTCCCTTTTGTTAGCTGTGGATGACAAAGATGAACAAAGCAACGAGGATGAACAAAAGACTCTGAAACCCACTAGCAAGGAGTTCAAGAAAACGTGGGGGTTTCGTAGGACTACTATTGCAAAGCGTGAAGGCTTAGGAGATGCCGACATGGACATTGCTGAACAAGCATCTCCTCAGCAGCAAAGCCTGGCTCTTCGGCGTAGCGGACGACAGCCCAAGCGTACCGAACGGGTGGAAGAATTCCTTACAACCGTCAGGCGCAGAGGACGGAAGAATCTTCCCACAGCTCTTGATGACTTCAATGAGCCAGCTTCTTGCCATGTTACCGATGTCGAAACTGCTTCCGAAGGCAGTGTAGATAGCATGCCCGATATAAAAAACGTAACTCAAAAGAACCGTTCTAATGAAGGCAAAGGCCAGCCGGCTCGAAGAGGCAGAAGTGCTAAAGAGCACGATGAGGAAGAGGATGAGGAAGATACATCTGACAGCGATAGTGATGGGTTAACGTTGAAAGAGTTGCAGAACCGTCTGCGAAAGAAACGGGTGGAAGAGAAACCCTCAGAGCTAACGCTGAAAGATATACAGAATCAACTCAGGAAGAAACATCCAGAACAAATTCCTGCTGAGACAACTGATGTCCAGACCACCAGCCAAATTAAGCATGAAATAACTGTAAAGCAAGAACCAGGAACTACAGATAATGCTGAGATTGGAGAACAAGGATCTGTCTCCAAGGAAACCAGCGAAGCAGGTCAGATTAAGAAAGAAATAAAATGTGCTTCACAGATCACCGATGAACTTGAAGTACGCACAAAGGGCAAATCGGAAGCAGAAGTATACGACCCCAGTACACTTTATTGTATCTGTCAACAGCCTCACAACAACAGGTATTCTTTCATAAATAATGTCAGAAGTATGCCATAAAATGGGTCCAGTAAACCTTTGAGAAGCTACTCTAAAATGGGTCCAGTAAACCTTTGAGAAGCTATGCTTTTATTAAAGATCAAAAAACAATTTTCCTATTAGTGCTTTCAGCAACAAATACTATAGACAGTGTTGATAGAAAGGAGAGAATGGAGAATTAAATGATGATGGAAACAACTGTTTATTAATTTAAATGTATGAGAATAATAGCGTGTTTTAAAGTGCACTGCTCCTACAAGGCAGTTTTGAAACGATTTGTCATTGTATTGTAGCAAAAAGTCAAAAATGTTGAATGCCAACATTGGCAGAGGAAAATAGCTTAAAAAATGGAAATAAAGGCTATAGGGATACTTGTTCCTATGGGGTATACATCGGTGGCATACAAAGAGAATAAAGCTATGAGTGGGTGGACACAACAGTAGAAATCATATATAAGGCAAAACTTGATCTCATCTTTTCTAAGATAAAACTATAAAATTCTGAAAAAAAAACAAAGTTTACATCTTTGAGGGTTAAAAAAATTTCTATCACTTGGTTAAATTAATGTAACTTCATAACATATATACGTATAATGGGGCCGTGATGGTGAACCTATAGCACAGGTGGCACGCAGAGCCATTTGTGCCGGTATGCAAGCCACAGGCAAACTTACCTCACTGCGCATGTGCATGCCTCACAGCTGATTTGAGGCCTTTTTCGGCCTGTAGAGGCCTTTTTCAAGCCTCTGGGAGGCCGAAAAAGGCCTCAAACCAGCCAAAAACCAGCTGTGAGGTGCAGTGCAGGTAAGGGGGAGGGTGGGGGGATTGCGCCCGCATGCACAGGGGACATGGGGATATTGCTTTCTGGGTGCTGGCATTCGAGCACGTGAGCGCCAGCGTGCACACAATTTTTAGCACTGGAGCCCAAAAAGGTTAGCCACCACTGCAATAGGGCGTGCTACATATTGCAAAACCTGATTGATAATATGTTACTGATACTTTGTTAATGTTTTGTTTTTTAAAGGTTTATGATTTGTTGTGATAGATGCGAGGAATGGTTTCATGGGGATTGTGTAGGTATTTCAGAGGCCCGTGGGCGCCTGCTGGAAAGAAATGCAGAAGACTATATCTGTCCAAACTGCACCATTCTGCAGGTGCAAGATGAAATAGCTATGGAAACAGATCAACAGGAAACTCTGCTGGGACAGGTTACAGGTGATGGCACAGAGTTCACAAGCATAGGAACTATTGAACAAAAATCCATTGAGGATCAAGGCATCAAAGGTCGTATTGAGAAAGCTGCAAATCCAAGTGGAAAGAAAAAACTCAAAATATTTCAGCCTGTGAGTGTTCAAATGATTCAATTTAATTTTACTGAATTATTGGTAAACTTCTGGTGGAAACATTCTGAGTTACCTGCCAAGTATATGTGTGCGTGTTAATATCATACGAAACATTAAAATTCTGACACCCTAGAAAAGAGCAAGGAACACTTTGTAAAATAAGACTTTTTTTAAGTATAATTTTTTATTAAACTTACCAAAACATCAAATACAAGTAAAAATATAAAAAGTGGGAAGTAGAGAAGGGAGAGAAAAAAAAATAAACTTCCAACTTTATTAATTGCAGTAAAACAAAAGTGGTAACATTACAGGCTCAACTTTTTACTTTTACATATTAAGGTATGCTAACTATTTCTCTAACAACAAACCTATCTAATCAACAGATCCAAAAGTCAGAGTTTCACTTATTGCATAAAATCTAGAAACTCTTTCTAAGTAGAAACAAAATGGGATGTATTCTTTTCTTTGATTGAAGAGAACTTTTCTGGCCATTTTTCCATTGTGGGAAATAATTCTTAGCACACTTTGTAACTTGTTAGGGGTTCAGTTTCTTTTTCTGTGGATTTACTTATTTTTTTCATCATACACAACCCAAGAATCTAAGTCCCTCTTGAAATGCAATTGCTGAAAATCAATAGCCTATTATCCTTTTTAAAAGTAATACAATGAAAATAATAATGTAAAATCCACAGAAAAAATGTCTATATGCAAGTGGCCTCCAGCCCTATGGATTATTATTTTGTCATAGTTCTTTGCTGAGACAAACAATTCCACCATGTTATAGCTTAGCATAATGTGTTACCCTAAGAAAGGACAAGAATAGAAGTAGAATTTGATGGGGAAAACAGCCATGGAAAACTGTATTTCTTACGGTTTATCTTGTTCATGTTGCATGCTAGAAGCAATTATAACCAGACATTTATAATTACAGATGTGCCTATAATTGGCAAACATTACTTGCAAACACCTTTAATAAAGATAGAAATGGATCTATTTGGAAGGAAACCAAAGAGCTGACACCTTTGGTTTCAAGAGGACTATATTATAGAAGTATTAGTAAGCTAATAAAATTCTGCACTACAATGGATTGTTATGTAGCTAAGAAAAATGTATTATAAACACGTACAGTATTAATGGCAATTAATTTTCTTCTGCTACATTTCAGGTGATTGAAGATCCTGAAGCAGCCAATTGCATTGGTCCAGGATGCTCCAAGGTGGCTCAGCCAGGTTCAGTATACTGCGGGAATGAGTGCATCCTTAAACATGCTGCTGCTACCATGAAATTCCTCAGTGAAGGCAAAGAACAAAAACCCAAAGAGAAAACCAAACCCAAGCCTCCTCTGATAAAACCTCAGACTCTGGTAAGTCTGGATTCGCATTAAATCGCATAAAAGTAGTCCTTGACTTATTACCATTCATTTAGCAACTGTTCGAGGTTGCAGTGGCAATTGAAGAAAGTAACTTACAGCTCATCTTCGCGCTTATGGCCGTCACAGAGTCCCCAAAGTCAAATGGTCTAAATGTGGTTACTCTCCAATCGGCATATATTTATGATTGTTACAGCACCTCAAGATCATGTGATCTTCATAAGCAAACTTCCCAGCTGGCTTCTGGCAGTCATTTAAGGACAGTTGGATCACTTAATTGACTCCATGATTCACTTAAAAACTGCAGGGATTTGCTTAACAGCTGTAGCAAAAAAGGTGATAAAATGAGGCATAACTCAATAACCGCCCGGCTTAGCGGCAGATGTTCTGGTCCCAACTGTAATTATAAGTCAAGGACTACCTGCAATCCCTTGGTGATTGTTTGATTTCAGGAGACAAATGCCCCTGTATGGTAAATATTTTTATTATATACCCAACTTCTCTGCAAATTACTTTTGCCTTTTAGCATGCACTTAAACACAGTTTTTCCTACATTCATATAAATCTGGATATATCACTCTATTCTTGATTTCTGCTATTGTAAAAGCATTAGTGTGAGAAAGGTATCTCTTACAAACACAGAAAAAGAGTTTCCCAACTGCTTAAGGAAGTTATATACTATGGCCACTGGTCACAGAAAGGTCACTTGACCTTTAAATCCATATTCAAATAGAGAAAATATAAAAATATTTTTTTACTGGAAAATGTACTCAGAATGACTTTGAGTGTTTAGTACCCTATTTAAAAGCCCTCTGAAATCTGTATAATTCTACCAGAATGCCTCTAAAACCCTTCTCTGGCATAACAGATTCATATATTCATATTCACATTCATGATTCCATGATCAGTTATGTAACACTAGCTATATCTTTGATGATCCAGGAATTCTGTAAGCTATGTCCATCCTGGTGTTGCATTGAAATAGCCAGTTCAGTTTTTCTCAGCCTTGGCAACTTTAAGATGTGTGGACTTAAAACACCCAGAATTCCCCACCAGGACCACTGAATCACGAGGCACATAGTGCAGCGTTTCTCAACTTTGGCAATATTAAGATAAGTGGACTTCAACTCCCAGAATTTCCCAGTCAGTCTTGCTGGGGAATTCGATCATGTTTAGTTGTATTTTAAAAAAGGAGAGTATTAATATATAAAAATGCAAATGAAATCCATTTTTCAGTATTAACATATCAAGCACATTATGAATATTGCAAACATTTTACAAAGTTTTCATTTTAAAGTAAATGTGAATATAAATATTCATTTTATCGGATACAACCTAAAGAACAATATAAATACATTATTGCACTATTTTATAAAAATAGCATGTATTTCTTAAAAGAAAAATGGCTGTGGTTTCTGGCATCCCGATATGGTCAGCTGACTCCGTCACTGGCTATTGGGGGTGAGATCTTAGTTCCCATAGAGAGGGCTCACAATCTAGGCGTCCTCCTGGATGCACGGCTGTCATTGGAAGATCATATTACGGCCGTCTCCAGGGGGGCTTTTCATCAGGTTCGCCTGATGCGCCAGTTGCGGCCCTTTCTCGATCGGGATGCCTTACGCACGGTCACTCATGCCCTGGTCACCTCCCGCCTGGATTACTATAATACCCTCTACATGGGGCTCCCTGTGGGGAGCACCCGGAGGCTTCAACTGGTGCAAAATGCGGCCGCGCTGGTGGTTATGGGGACGTCTAAAAGCTCTCGTGACGCCTCCTGCGCGAGCTGCATTGGTTGCCAGTGGCGTTCCGGGTGCACTTTAAGGTTCTGGTTTTGACTTTAAAGTGCTCCATGGCATCGGACCAGGTTATTTGCAAGACCGCGTTCTATCAGTAGTCTCCCACCGTCCGGTGCGCTCCCACAGGGAGGGCCTCCTCCGGGTCCCGACGGCCTCCATGTGCCGCCTGGTGACCCCGAGGAATAGGGCCTTCTCTGTGGGGGCACCTGCTCTCTGGAATGGGCTCCCCCCCCAGAGTTGAGAACAACCACCGACCTGAGGGTGTTCAGGCGTGATTTGAAGACCTGGCTCTTTGAGCAGGCCGGCCTGGGCTGATTTTAAATTGAGTTTAAATTGGGTTTTAATTATGGTTTTAGTATTGCGGGTTTTAGATCTGGGAGCAGCCCATATTTAATTTTGTTTTAACTTTTTTATATGTATTGTTTTAGTTGGCTGTGCACCGCCCTAAGTCCTTCGGGAGAAGGGCGGTATATAAATTGAATAAATAAAAAATAAAAATAAATAAAAAAATATCCTGCATCAAACTGCTTAAGAGAAAAGGCAGAAAAGAAAAGGAATTCTAGAAAATAACAAAACAAGTATAAATAACAAAAAGAAAACTAAATAAAATCCAATCTATTATGTTTATTTCAAAATATATAAAGGAGGTGAAGATTAAGAAAAGAAATTATATTATTTGTAAAACATTTTTCTGTTTTATTGGGAGTTTTTGATTATAAAAGGATCATATTGCCCAATATTTCCTCTTTATCTAGATGTAACATATTTAACAACTTTTAATAATTTTGCACACACAAAAATCAGTATACTGTGTGATATCTCATTCATTACAGGCTAAGCCATTCTTGTAATATGTATTCTCTCCTTCCCCCCCCCCCCCCCATTTTTTGAGCTAAAGTTTGTTTTTACAACTCTGTAATGAATTTTAAAAATTTGAGAATATTTTTGAATGGGGTAATACTGAAGCTTATTTTATCGTTGTAGATTTGGGTCAACAAATTTTGGGCCACTTCACATCTTTCTTAGTAATTGAAGGTACAATTAGGTCTTCATTGCCATCAGAGTAGCAGCATCAAAGGTTTTGCTAAGCCAAATATTTAGTGAAATGTTTTTGTCTTCACTTAAGGGTAATGTGTTTCAGAAGTGATTTCAAATTGGTAGGTAAAGATTTTTGCATAAGTGTGCAATATTTGGATTAGTGTACTAGAAAGTCAAAAACTTGTCAGCAGGAAATAATTTTAAGGTCATGTAAGCATTCATTGTACAGAATGAGAGATTGGGTCCAGGATGTGATTTCTGCTTGAAAAAGTATAGGCGTACCTTTTTGCATAACAATATTTCCAGTATACCTTCCTGTGTCATAATGATTTTATCCTTGCAAAATATAGTGATTAGGGTTCTGCTGGTTATACAGGCGGGTACCAAACCTTTGTCCATGCAGAAGAGGCCAGTTGCTGAGAAGAGAGAGGTGACCGTGAAGAAAACGCCAGTGGCCGCTATTAAGACAGAAGCAAATGCTCAGACAGTTGGTAAAGAGCCAAACCCAGAGAGCAGCACACCATCCTGGGCCAGCGATCATAATTATAATGCAGTAAAGCCAGAACAGACTCCTGCCATTTCTCCAGCACTGTTATTCAAATGTATGTATTTTCCAGGGATATTCTTCTGCAGTCATTTATTCTTCCTATCAATACATTTTCCATTTTGGGGCCAGCAGAAAAACAGAAAGGGATTTTAATGGCTCCCTTGCTCTATCTTCAAAGATTGACACACATATTTCTCAGGTGGTAAAAATTCAAGGTTCATGCATAGTGTTATTAACAACTCTGGTGTTCTTGTTTAGTTGTACATAATTGGAATTTAATCTGCAATGGTAGGCATAGTTTTCTTATGTGCTCCATAGAGGGTAGCTATAGTCTTAACAGAAGGTAGGTAAAATCATTTATAATATTATTATTATGTAATGTATAGTGTAATTGTATCTACTGTTAAGATTGGCCCCTTGTATTCCTTTGCATTTTGACTTAGAAATGTCAGAATTTGTAAGCTTTTATGGGATTTGAACCATTAATTTTCCTCTTTACACAAACACACCTTTTTATCAGTTTTGAGGAGAAAACTCCTACCAAGAAAACGAATCTCCTGAAGTGATTCCAGAAGCCCAGCATAAAATCCAGATGCTTCCTTTGTTTTGCTTTTTAAACAAAAAACAAAAAAACAAAAGCTGTGTGCTATATAAGCTCTCTTCAAAACAGGAAAGCAGACTGAGAATTCTCAGCTTGTACATGATAAGTATACAGAATATATTTAACATCTTGGTAACTTATGAAGGTAAGTAAATGGATGCTTGATAATGTAAAACCATTCTTTTAGGAACTTTTTACCCTTCTGTTTAAATATGTTATAGTCTGCAGTCTGAATTTTGCATTTTTCAATTCTGATGTATTATTTGAGTCAGTGTGAACCTTAATAGGGTTCCGGGCATGCAAAAGAATTGACTTCATTTTCCCCCCATTAACCTCTGATGGTTGAGTTTGGCTACATCTTTATAACCATTGGAAGATGACTCTGATGAACCCCCTGGAGGAGTGGAGCTCCCAGGCTTGAGAGAAACTATCCAGAACATCTTCCTGTTCCCCTTCACATGAGGGGTGTAGCCCTCCATGTTTACAGTTTTTGCTTGGTAATCATGTATGGAAGAAATATTTTGTTCCTTAGGCTTGTGAATCTTGAACCCTTCTTCTATAGGAGTGTCATAGAATTGTAGAGTTGGAAGGGACCTTGAAGGTCTTCCAGTGCAACCCCAAATAGTTTTTCCTCAGTCTTTTCATTAATTCGGATGACCAGTTGAACATTTCCAAAAGGAATTAATCACTTCTGTACGCATATTAGTAAATTTGTTAGCAGCAGCAGCCTGAAAGTAGCACTTATTTTTCAGCATACATGGGTTTCCTTCCTGCTACGCTCAGAACTGTTTTCTTGCTGGGCAGTTCAGGTACTAACAATTTAATTTTTCATATAAGTGGAGTCTTTTTCTAAAACGCTTATAAGTTAAAAGGAGATCTATAGTTTGATCATGTTTTTACGGTTACTGATGGACACAGAAATGAATGCATTCAATTCAGTTTATGTTTAGTGAAGAGCTTCCATCATCTTAAGAAGACTTTTGGGCTTGACTTTGAAGGTAAGTTAATTGCTGTCTTGAAGTGCTTTATGTCCCTTCCAGATACAAACTATAAATTCATACGTTAAATCAACTCCATTATCCTGCAGTGATTGCGGTTATTCAGGAAAAAGTTACTCCTTTCTCTTGGGGTAGGAGAGTGATGTAATATTTGTAGATAGCAATTAATGGTTCATATTATGTAGAGTAAGTACCGTAAGAATTAACCATATACAGAAGTTAGGTGATTGTCATCTAATGAAACAAGATTGGATCTCCTAAGCATATACATCAGTCTCTGTATTTATATGCTTTTCAGCCTTTAAAAGAGACATCAATATTGTAGAAAAGGATGTGTTCTGCAGCATTTGGGGTTAAGGCTGTGTCACCATACTTGAATAACAGAATTACATGGCTTCAGTTGCTTTTATATCTGTTTACTGTTCACAAATGTCTAAAATACCTTAAAATGTGTGTTGTCTGCTTGATTCCTAAGCTGTCCCCAGGTTGGAAATATCTCCACTATATATCTGGATTTCAGGGTTGCTTTTTTTACCTTGAGAGAGCGGAAAAGACTAATCATAATTATATGTTAGGTCTTAGAAATGTATTATCTAGCTGATCTAAATCTCAAACAACCTAATGTTTAATTCTTAAAAAAATTACCATTTGATCATTCCAGATTTTTAGTCAATGGTTTCAAGAAAACACCTAGTACTTATATAAAGTGGCCTACAGTGCTTTTGAGAGGAAAAGCACCATATAAAGTATTGTTTTTTCCTAGTAGATCAAGGAGAGTCAATAATGGTCTCAAGAGGAGGCAGAATAGTTTCAGCACAATAGTGTATCAACACGTTATTAGGCCTGGAACACTAAATTCTACCTTAAATTTAGCTTGAAAGGGTTTCCAAATATTAAGTCATTAAGAAAGTTATGAACTTAGGATAACATTTATGATTTGAGCTTAATTTAGCCAGAGGGCATCTCATAATATCCTTTACAATGATACAGGAGGCAGTGAGTCCTTTACTTAAATTAGACTTTGAATATAAGTTCCTTATATCTAAAATCCCTATATCTAAAAGCTATTCCACAGTTCTGGAATTTATGTCGAACAAATGAATATGCAGATTGGATGAGGGAGTGGAATTTTAAAATACTAGCACACTTGTTACTATAAAAGCAAAGCCAATGAGTCACAACTTGCCCCTGCTATAACGATATCTGTGGTTTTGTATTAGTATTTCAGGTGCTGCGCTTTATTCTGCCATTCTGAAAGTGCATAGCTTCTTAGCCTTTGACACAGCCTTGGAATAAATGTCACAAAAATGGTGGTTTTAAGAATCCAAATAATAGACAAAATCATAACATGGTAATATGCTTTAATTGGACATCCAGCCAATACATCCCAAGGATAAGCTTTCTGCCCACCCACTGGGGTGGGGGAGGGGAAATGTCCTACATTCTACTGTTCTTGTTACTTTGATTCTGGCTGTCCACAATCAAAACGTTTAATTTAATTTCACACCTCTTTTTTTGCAACCAATGGGAAAAAAGAAAATCAATTCTAGAATCAGGAATCAGTAGCTAGAGCAAGGGTGACAAACTCGATTTCATGGAGGGCTGCATCAGGGTTGTGTTTGATCTCAGGGGGCCGAGGTGAGCGTGACCAGGGTGGGCATGGCCAGCATGACATCACTGTTGGGAGGGCATGAGGGCATGAGCGCTCTGCCAGTGAAAAGAGGCTGCCAAGCTCCATTTCCGGCTGTGACGGCCTCCTGCAACCCTCTGCCAGCGAAAACGGAGCTCGGGAGGGCTGCACATGGTCCTCCCAAGCTCCGTTTTCACTGGCAGAGGCACATCGGGCCAGTCCTTCACTGTTTCCAGGGTGGCCCTGCAGGCCAGATCTAAATACCCTGCGGGCCGCATCCAGCCCCCAGGCCTTGAGTTTGATACCTCTGACCTAGAGTTAAAAAAAAAAAAGTCAGATGGGCATGTATGGAAAGGAAAGATTTCAGTGAATGCTTTTAAATAATTTGAAAGCTGTTGTTTAAAAAGGATTTATGAGCAGCCAGATAAATCAACAAACAAACAAAAGGAGCAAATTATGCTATTGTCTTCATTGGAGAAACTAGCAGTAAAATTCTGATCCTTTTAGCATCACCTTGCGTGCATACACACACACACACATGCACATACATACAGAGGAATATATATATATATACTAAAAGATCTTGTGTGCTGGAGTTAGTGGACCAGGTGTGCTTTTCAAAAAATTCTGAGGAAGTAAACAGTACCTTGCTCTCTGTTACGGTTAGCATATCAAAATGTCCTGTATGGAGGGTTATAAGATAGCAATAGCACTTAGACTTATATACAGCTTCATAGTGCTTTACAGCCCTCTTGAAGTAGTTTACAGAGTCAGCATATGACCCCCAACAATCTTGGGTTCTCATTTTACCAACCTCGGGAGAATGGAAGACTAAGTCTACAGTTTGTCAGGATCAAACTCTTGGCAGTGGGCAGAGTCAGCCTGCAATACATCATTCTAACCACTGCACCACCAGGGCTCTAGCATATTATAAATGGAGATGGGATAGGATAGTAAGTATAATATTTAGGATAATAAGATATTATTTGCTGATAGAGAATACTCTAGGCACAGAATGTTTCTTACATTAGGACATGTTACAGTTGCTCTGAGTTACGTAGTATTTAGGTACAAACACAATTCAGATAGTCCTTGACTTACAACAGTTCATTTAGTGACTGTTGAAGGTTAACAATAGCATCAAAAAAAAGGAACCTTCAACTGTAATCTGCTTTGTGCATCAAAACCTAAGAATAACTTAATTTTTGTTTCTGAAAATAGTTTAGAAATAGTTAAGTTACCTTTGTTAATTTGCACTAGAAAATCAGTGATGGCATACATTTACAATTGGAATTTATAGTGATTAATCAGTAGGAAAGTTCTCAATGTTTAGCTTGAATATTCAGATTAGAGGAAACAGTCCTATATCTAACAGTAATGAGGCACCTTGAACACCTATGTTCAAGGTCAGCAAATCAGTGTTTCCCAGAGACATCAAATTCCTCACTTGAAATTTGTAAGACAGTATTGTTGAATCGGACTTTACAGCTTAATTCTTGGAAGAGTTCTGTGCCTTGGAGCACTATAGGCAGAATGCAAAGCTTCAGGCAAAGATTGATAAATAATTAAAAACACAGTATTTTATGGAATTAAAAACAATCAGGGTTGAAGTTTTACCTACATGAAGCCACGTGAGCGCAAAGGGAATGGACAAATTCCATTAATTTTTTCAGGAATGCTCAAATTATTTGAGGCTTCTTTGTATTGTCCTTTCCAGCTTTTTCATAGCCAAATGCGAAATGTTATTACTATATATAATATGTTCTGTTTTTATCATTTTCTTAAGCTGGCTGAATAAGTCATTAGAAATCTTTCACCTCTTCCTTCCCCCCCCCAAGTAAAAGGGGTTCTCCATGCTGGTGTATCGTATATCCAGTATTAGAGACCAGGAATCAGATCCAGACTACTGTGGCGGCTTCTCTTGTGCCTGAAAGCAGCGAATGGGAACTGAAGAGGCCATCCATGGAGCAACATCTTCAAGACCTACCTGAGAAGATTTAAGCGGTGGGCTGCACCAGATATTGGGGGATGGAGTGTACCAGCTGCAGAATCACACACAAATCTGCACTGGGGGGTGGGCGGGAAAGAAAAGTGTAGATTTATTCTTATCCCACAGGCCAACAGCTGAGGTTTTGAATACTCCAGGAAGCCATATAATCTTTTACCCCAGGCCACCTTCAGCCCAAGATACACCAGTTGAGTGTTTTGTAATTGGTGTGGTCTTGAATGGTTCATTTGAAAAACCAGGCTTCCTTTTCCTGCGTTTAGTAAGACACTGATGATACGTTCAGTAAAAGTCATTGCAAGCTCTTGCATTCTTCCAGTTGATGTGAAAACAGGTGCTTCTGCTGTGGGAAATGTGGACATACTGTATAAGCAATAACTTGTATCTAATTTGATAGGCAAGTGCATCCACCTCTCTATAGCTTCCTGTTGGGGGAGAAGGCTGAGTCCCCTTGGGTGAAGTATAGAGAAGTTGATGCCTTTTGTTTTAGTAGCAATGCATTGATACCGAAACATGGAATCAACCCTAAATGTATGTAATAGCAAACATTTATTTCATTATTTTAGTTTTTAATATTTGTAGCTGCCCAATTCAACCAAAAGGTTCTATTTGTTCAAACTAGAGATAAAAACAACCGAAGCTGACCTGAATCAAGAATGAACATGAGTGGTGTGGAACTAGGCAAATGGTCTTACATGCATCTCTTTCATTGTGCTTTTTATAAGGAGATATGGGCATGAATCTGCTAATCTCTTGTCAAATATTGTGCCTGGTAACTTGGGTTTCAAACGGATGTTTCACGTTGGATCAGAGCTGGAGAGTGGATACAGTCAAATGCTACCTTAAAAGGCACAATCGTAGCAGTATCTTCCTCCAACCTCTGACATCTGCAGGTGTGGGTGACATCTGCAGAAACTCAATGTTAGGCTTGCAAGAGATATCCTTTTCAAGTATGCTGATATAGGAATTGGGCTCTGCAGCATGATGTGCATCTTCTAATACAGTGCCCATGCAGGCGCAGTATGAAAAGCTGTTTGGTAAGTAAATTTGTAGAGCGTCTACATTGTTTTTTTGTCTAAGGTTGTTTTTCAGGTAAATAGAAGTGCATGGAACAGGCTTCCTGTTGTGAGTAAAATACCCTTTCGGCCAAAGTTCAAGCTGCTCATTTCTCATTTTGGGTGGGTGTTAAAGTCTCTTGGTCCCCAAGGTTTATTCACTCCTAGGAATCTATTTCATTCCATGTGTGTACAGACCATTAAAAAATACTATGTTAAATTAGAACAGTACAATTTTATAATTCTATAACTTGTCAGTACATAAATAAAAAAAATTGTGGGAAGTCTACTGTTAACCACATTTAATTAAACACATTTACGCTCTTAGAGGCCAGAACAAAGGAGGAAAATTTCAACTTCAAATCATAGCAGCATGGCAAAAGAGCATTCTGTTCAGAATCGGCACTTGAAGGGGGCTATGCGTGTATCTGTTTGTAGTTCATTAGCTTAGCTGCCATTCCAGTATTTCTTCCCCAGAAGATAATGGTACAGTCCAAAACCGATGGCTTGGCTCACTTTTGACAGGAGAGTTGGGTCAGAATTCAGAATTCTCAGCACTGTGAGCTGTTTGCATGTAGCAGAATTGGTATAAGGCCTCTAGAGGTTTTAGTCTGCTGCGTGTTTTTCCATATACTCCCAGCTTTACAGAATGGATACTGGAGATTAAAAAATATCACATGAGATTCCTGTGAACCAGCCACTATGGAAATCATTAGAACATTGCATATTATTTATTAAATGTATTTGCCGCCCATTTTGTCACCAGAACATTGCAGATCATTTCAGGTGGATAAATAGCATACATCTTTCCCCAGAAACCAACCTAATAAATAAGTCAATTGTTGTGAAAAATCTCAGTCACCCTTTGTAAAGCTGACAACCAAAAACCCTGAAAATAGATGAGAAGCAATCTCAAGTCCTCTTTCTGATATTGCCAAATCCCTTTGTTTGTGGTTTCCTTTCAGAATTACTTTGGAAGCTTCGATGTTCTGAATTGTAGGATCTCATTGAACTTTCCCAGTGCAGTGTCTATCCTACCACACTCTTGGCCCTTGCCTTTCGTTTCACCTATTCACTGTTGCTGGGTTTCATATTATGTAAAAAGCCCTTGTAACAAAGCAGTTCTGTGTGCTGATCAATAAGATAGCACCAGGTCTGCTACTAATATATATTTTATTGAAGAGGGCAAAATGGCAGAATTCAAATAGGCCCAACTTGTGTACAAACAATTCCTTTATAATTTAGATTAATGGCAATCATTGTCAATGAGACACTTCCCCCACCCCCCTCTTGTTTTGTTGCCATGATTCCATCTGAAACAAAAAACTAAGGCTACACACACCGTACAGTAAATTGAAAGATCCTTGCTGTGGCTTAGCTAATGTGTGAATCCAAATAATATGGTTTGTAAGGCATGGTTTTTAGTCTGCAGCTTATCCACTCCAAAAGTAGCTATTTTGATTTCCTTTCACAGAATAGTAGTAGTGTCTGCTGCACTGATTTGGAAGTTTGTTTTTTTATTGTTTCAATATATATATATATAACCATGTTCAAATATAAGCTTAAAGATGATCACAATTCCATCTGAATCCGCAAAATGCTTAACCTCTGCTGTCCCAATGATGCTTCACCTTTAGGTTAGGCGTTTTAAGTGCAAATCTTTTGAAATGGGAAAAAATAGGAGCAATTTGTAGCAATAAGGAAGTACCATCTGCATTTTAGCACATCACCGAGGGATAAAATCTTAAGGTAACTCACTGTGGGAGTGGTACCCAGATTCTGCCCTTTGTAAAAAAAAAAATAATCAAAAATATTTAATTTTAACATTCACTCAGCCTTAAAAATATTTTAACGGTATGTAAGAAATTTGTCTTCAGTAAAATCTGGGAGTGATTTGGATAGGATGTGGCTTAGATATAAAAGCTGCCTTTATACTTCTCAAAATGGGCTTAATTTGTTACAATACCTTCAGTTGTGTGTTGCCTCAGGTTGTCATAGATCAATCATTAGCCATTTTATGCAGAGGTAGCAATTGTAACACCCACCCACAAACCAGGTCTGGGCTTTAATCCTTCAGCATCTTGTGGACTGTCTCCATGGATTGTGCACAGATCTGCCTCGGCATGAGAGACCATGTTACTCCTGTGTCTTCAGCATGTAAATAAGAAGCCATGGTTTTCTGTCCATGGGATGAGATGAAACTTCTAGGATTCGGATTTGCCACTTCAGGAAAAGGGATCTCATGCAAGGAATCAAACCTAAGAATGAGTGACACATTTGTACCTCGCTCTCTATCCCCCAAAATCTGCAAATCCATGGGCCTGCTTATTAAGAAGGAAAGGAAGTTAAAAGGAAGGTATCTCCCCTTCAAAGGTCAATACTGGGTCTTCGAATACTTTCCAAGCATTCAATACTGTCAAGTTCAGTGTAGCAGCCATACCCAGTGGAATTAATCATGGAATAGGATTGTTTTGCCCTGCTTTGCCACTTAAAGCCAATTATCTTGTCTGGGCCAGGCAAGAAGATGCTTTGAATTGGTGGCAGGATGTCTGCCATCCCTTTTGGTTTTAAGCTCTACGGTGATCACCCAGCCTCTGTGGCTGGAATATTGCACAAGGTGATGTCACAAAATGAGAATTATGAACGAATATTGGAAGTTCCAGAACTGAAGTGTCAGTTGAAGGCAACTTGATGATCTCCCCCCGCCCCCCAAAATCATTCTCAGCTTTGGGGGCACTTTCACGGTGTGTCAATTAGGACATGACAATTCTTGTGCTAATTATTCTGGCTGGCGAAAGAGCATATTTCTCTATAAAGTGCAACTGAATGAATAAATCTCCCATCTGCCAAAGCTTAATTGTGCCCCAGAGTGATAATCCACACATCCCCACGAAAGGGGTGGACACTTTTTGAAGTTGAAAAGCTTCATAGCTTGGGTTTTGTGAAGCTGTTCAGAGGGATGCAATTGCATGCTTGTAAAAGAATGGATTGGCAGCTGAAATGGCAACTCCACCCCTCCTCCCAGCTTAAATAAGCAGTGTAGTCAATCTAATGGGATTTAAGAGGGCTGTTTCACTATAAGTGAAGCCCAAGTAATGCCATGGACCTGATAATTGAAGTGATCTCCAAAGAAAAAGCATGTCATTTATAGTTATCAAAAATTGAATTTAGCTCTTAAGCGTAAGAATGTTTTGGCTACAGCACTCCTAAGTCTTGCCGCTCAGCAGATCTGCTAAAATGATCATGTTACAGAGAAATTTATTTAGAGAGAAGTTTGTACTATGAGCAAGCTCTTGTCAACTCGATTTTACTAGTCAGTCTGTACAGATCTTCAATTTCTCAGTGGAAAATGGCTTGCCTCTGAACCGACCATGATCGCCTGTGTCCCACCCAAGGATAAGCCACCTCTTGCATTTTGCACTTCAGAGACTTAAAACTTTCCTGTTGACTAGACCTCCCCCTTTATCCGCACTGTGTACGGGATTTACCAATAGTAAATGCCAGAAGCAAATCTGCAGCTTTCCTTTCAGAGAAAAGCTCCTAAGAGCAAAGGCTCCAAGAACTAAATTTTGACTGGGGGAGGGCACGCGGGGAGCCCAAATACTTTAGATTCTGGTTGGCATAACAGTGGCATCATCTAGTAATATAAAATCAGATTGTGGCACTGCCATCACCTCTGGGAAAAAGTGGAGCCTTCCCCTCAGATTTTGAAAACGCTCATTTTTATAAAAATTGAATCTCGCCACTTTCCATCAAAGGACAGGTTTTGGTTTCGAAACATTTAGGCCGCTTTGGCCTGTATACTTTCAATTTTATGGTATCAATTTACATTTGAATAGACGGAAGTAGTAATAGTGGCTTAGTATGACTTGGGGGTTAATTGTGGAATCACATTTCCTTTCTCTCCAACCCCCTGACTACGGGATTTTCAATTTTGTGCAGCAGCTGCTTCAATTCACCACAATTTTCCTATTGCATAAATGCAGAAGTGTGATTTAAGTTTCCTATGGTGAATAGTTCAAAATACACTACTTGCTTTTGGGAAAGTTGGGATGGAGGTTTTAGCTTGCTTTGTCTTTTCCCAAAAGAGCAAGAAAACGAAAGGGTGAGTTTTTGGGAGTCTTACCTGGGCCTTCAGAGCTGTAACCATAGTTAGAAGGTGGATAACACGGCAAACTGGTTAATCCGAAGCAGTAATAACAAAACTTCCAAACTCCCGGAGAAAGGGCATGAGAGTGCAGAAAGAGGCAAGGCTGTTGCAGTTCATTGATTCCTAATTGTCCCTGGCATTGACAAACAGCGAGATGAACACAGCTACGAGTTTCCAGTTTATTCCTTTGCATTGTTCCTTTCCTGAATGTGCAAACCCTGGTCTTGGGGCATCTGTGGCCTACTTCCTGCAAGGAATGTCAGAAAAACAGTGATTCTCATCAGCTGCAATCCATATTAAACGAGCCCTCCTCCCCCTCAGTCCAGAATCAGGGAGAGCCCCTGGGCCTTAGCCTGGGACTTATTCAAACATGATGGGACGGTGGGTGCCATCAAGAGACTGGGCCAAGAACAAAAAGTTCATATTAGTGCTAGTGTTACAATCCTTAACAGTTAAATAATTTTAGTTCCCCTTTCCCTGCTGTCACATTCAAAATTGCCCTCCACAGCCAATGTCTTTCCATGTTTTATCTGCGCAGAGATGCAGTTATGCCTTTCAGAGCTAAAGGAATCCCCTGCACTAAAAATTAGTGATGGAAAGGTTTCTTTTCTCTCTTTTTAAAATCTACTCAGAGTTAATTTTCACTCGTCCTGAAATGCAACTGACAAGACTTTCTGCATCGGGTGTCATAAACGAACAACACATTTTCTGTCATTGCTGGCCAAAGACATTTGGCAGATGTTTGGAGAAAACCTTTGCTGTTAGCCAACCAACCCCCCCCCCCCCCCGTGTTAATTCAATACCAGCTTACTATAAGAGTGACGTTTTTTCATTCTTTGGATTTGTAGCACGTTTGCCTAAAATGCTAGCCACTACCATCCATGTCTGGACTTCTGAAGCCCTGAGCTTTCACGAGAGTCCATGCAACTGCATTTTTTTCAGTCAGTGCAGTATGACTCTCCTTTTCACAAGACTTTGGAAGAGCCCTTGAAAAGATTGCACTGTGGCTTTCAAGCATCTTTAAAAATGTGAAGAATTGAGATTTTGCTTCAAGAGTTCCTTCCAAAATGGAATTCCTCTCGGCAGGCAAATGGATGATACCCTCTCTTTCTTGAATCCCTGAAAGATTCAATACAAGTTCCCAAGCTATTGTTTCTCCTTAAAGAGAAAAGCATTTTTTAAAAAAGCCATCTCTGGAAGTTGACCACCCACTGTGCCGTTTATTCTTAGAGCGGGAGGGGAATGGCCTTTCTGTTTTAATCCTAGCAACTGTAAATGTCGTAAATGTCACCACTCCCATAATTTATTGGTTCAAACGCCAGACTGCCAAGTAGCTTTAACTTGTCTTGCCCCACTTTTTTTGTGGCTTAGATAGATTGGTCTGAATGGAAATAATCACGTTCATTTATGCTGGTTGACGTTTTCCTAGTGCTATTCCTAGTCAGCTGCCCACCTGGCATCTTCTTGAGCCTTGGGAGGTACAATCACCATTGGACTTCTTCACGAGCTGTATCTGTACATCTACCTTCGAGCCTCAGCTTCCTTCTCCCAATTGCTGGGTCAAGGCTGAAGACTGCAGCTGCTGCTTGTGCTCACCTCTGGGCTACAACTCTGCTATTCAGCTGGTCTTTCAAGAGCTGATCCCCATTTCCTGAAATGGAAGCACACACACACACAAACACACAAAGGCTTGGATGCAATTTGAGATCTAATCTGCTCCCAGATGGGAGGTTTTGTTTTTTGGGAAGGGGGTGGGGGATTTGCATATGAATACTGTTGCCTGGTTTTTTTTTCCCCCTCCTGGCCTGCTGTTTACAAGATGTTGACCCCCAATCTGAATTCCTGAGGGGGAGGAAGGGGGATCGTTGCCCCTAGCACCATTATTTCTGAGAGGTTGCCTCTCCTTTGG
This sequence comes from Bungarus multicinctus, assembly GCA_023653725.1. Classification (NCBI taxonomy): domain Eukaryota; kingdom Metazoa; phylum Chordata; class Lepidosauria; order Squamata; family Elapidae; genus Bungarus; species Bungarus multicinctus. The sequence goes on along the minus strand of CM042842.1, from coordinate 124,712,424 downwards.
GTGGTGTAGAATGATGAGCAGCAGCAAGATGAGCCCACGGGAGGGGTTAATCCTCACCTAATTTCTTTCATTCCTGCTGTGACCCTTCTCCCAGTAAGACTGGGATCTTCCCTCCCGACATCGCATGCTTTTATTTACCTTAAAAGTTCCTTGTCCTTAAAGCATTCTTGCCCAATCAGCATTTGCCACTCGAGGGACTCTGCGGGTTCACACCTGCTTAGTTGCAGCACTTGCGTATCCAGCGATTTCAGCCTCAAACTTGAATACATGTGAGACATGTATTTTGAGGAACTTCAAATGAAACCGCCTTCCAACTTCCTTGCGCATAACGCTCCACAGAGATCGTCTTAGAATTTCTCCTATATGCTGATTGGAATCTGGGTTCATCTTTACAGGGGCAGCAGCCGAACAATGGAAAGTTTCTGCTGAATGAATGAAAGCAACTGATGTTGACTGCCAGGGTTAGTAAGGAGAAAGTCATAGCAAGAATAATTCCCAAGGACAATTCTGGCAACTGCTAAGAAGGGGCCAATGCAAGTTCTGGGTGCCACTCCTGCCTATTTTAAAACTAGATTTTAAAGAAGCCAAAATATGAATCCCTGTGTATTTAGAGTAAGGCAAAAATGTAAAATGTCTTGCACTGTATCTCTTATATGATGTTCCTATTACTGTTTTATAAGTAGTCTCAACTAATTAGTAACAACTGGATTTTCATTGAAAATCCCCAAAAAACCAAAACCCACCAACTTCACAATTTTAATGGTTTAGTTCAGGTATGTATTGTCAATGCAATGTCAGGGTTTTGTTTTTTATTATTTAAACATCCAAGTAAAGAATAGATGCTAAACACAGCTGGGGTGCTAGAAATGTCCCCAATCTGACAACCTTTGGGCAGACTTTCTCAGAAAATAAAGGGCTGTGTTTCACTGGTGGCATAGCCACTTTGGAAAGCTTTTCCAGGGCTTGGTACTTGGTAAAGCATATTCAAAGGTGTTCTGCACCTCTGATCATCAGAAACAAAAGGCAAAATAATTTGCTGCTACATATCAAGTAAAATGCTAAGTGAGCTTAAACTTTTTAAGTTATTCCATGTGTGTAAAGTGCCAGTGGTAATACTGCGAGCTACAGTAATTAAGCATCTTGACCCTGTGTTCTTCAGAACAAAAAACGGGAGTGTAAAAAAAACGCTAAAATAAAACCACTTCAATACATACTGTAGTTTCCCAGTGAACTTTGGTAATCAGAACTGGGTTTATAGTGCTCGGTTTTTCTTGAATCACTGTCCTGACAGATTTCCTGATGGGAGGCAGTCACCAGAGTGCTCATGGGATCTCTCACCAAGCTGAACTTGGGGGGCTTCAGTAGAATTGCAAAGTGATGCTCTTGGCTGACCAAGTGGGGCTGATGCTATTCTGTAGCAGAATGGAGTGAACCCATCACATCTCGGCCACATCCACAGTGCCGTGAAGTGGCTGAGATGCATCAAGGGAGAGAAGACTTCATGTTTATCCATTGGTGATCACTACCATGCAGTATGCCCAAATCATTGCTTCCATTAAAGACTGGAAAGAGCTGCTGAGCCATAGGGGTACAGTGGTTAGAGTGCAGTATTGCAGGCTACTTATGCTGCCTGCCGGCTGCCTGCAATTTGGCAGTTGAAATCTCACCAGGCTCAGGGTTGACTCAGACTTCCATCCTTCTGAGATGGGCAAAATGAGGACCCAGATTGTTGGGGGCAATAAGCTGATTCTGTAAACTTGCTTAGAGAGGGCTGTAAAGTGATGTATAAGTCTAAGTGCTATTGCTATCTATACTGGAGATAACTGAAGTGTCAGGAACCTGGAGAAGCTGGCAGTTGGCATGCCTAACAGTGGGCAGCAAAATTTCAAAATGAAATTTCAACTGATAGCACAGCTGGGTGAAGTTGGCTTGCATAGGCGAGCCTTTGTCTACATGAAGACAATACAAAAGTTTGACACTTGATTTTACATACCTGCAATTAAAAGTGGAAGCGGGGAAACCGTACACTCCACCCTATCTTGATTCTTAAGCCATGGAAACTGACATGATACAATGCAGATTCTTGACTTTGTAGCTTATTTGCATTTTATATTTGTCGGGAAAATTAGCAGAAAGGAATGAGCATCTTAATTTGCATTACAGGTTTTTGTTTATGCCTCACAAAATATCAGAAACAGCTGGGCATATATGGCTGGTGCATCACCCAATTCCAAACCAAACCATGAAAGCTTGTGCATTGTGTTAGGGAAAGGAAAAGACAAGCAACAATAACTGGCAGCCGGCTGTAAAAATAAACCAGGATGAATTTGGCAGTTGGAAAACAAGTGTTTGATAATTTTAAGGAGTACAAACAACTTCAGTGTCCTGTTTGCCCATCATGACTAATTAATAGTAAGCATGGTTTGGACATGTTTTATTATCCATGAACCAGTTAATTCATGACACAACACTTGTATCTCATTCAATTGAAAACAGTTGCCCAGTGGCTTATAAGGATTTGTAAAGTCCACGCACAGATGATTTGACATGGATGAACATTCATTAATGAGAGTGTTCACTTTTTAAGTCTAGTAGAGCACAACAGCCAAGGCATAGCATGCTATATCAATTCTAGCATTTTTCCTGGAGTTAAATGCGTGCCTGAAATACTAATGCTGGTTGAGAATGATTATTTCAATTAATATATTTGTCCATGGCTGTACCATGTTTGATTTCTACTAACAATGGTTTCCTGGAGAGGTAACTATCATAAACTTTCATTCATTTTGGTGCCGTTTGGGTGGAGCAGTAAGATGTGCAGGGCAGAAGTACATTGTGTGTAAATGCAGCAATTTCAACATGCTTAAATAATTTCTATTCCAAAGAGATCTTAGAGCTGGTGACATTTTTCTTCTGAGTCAAGGTCTTATGTAGTATCATCTAGATGAAAATAACTCCCTGGACATTTATATTTGGCAAAATAGTAGTGTTTTTGTAAAGAGGATTTTATATGAATGGCTTTGAACTGAAATTCCAGTGTTTCGGGCTTGGTGTTGTGAACGGGTATCCTTTTGCTTAGTAAACTCAAACCATTATTAAAAACATTTATGTGCTAGCATGTTATGAAAATGATTGCACGTTCAATAAATACTAGAAAGCTGGTATAGCTAAGAAATACAATTGATAAATTATTGATAAATTATGAAACTACAGATCATTCGTAATTATTTTCCAAGTGGAGATCAATCTGTGAAACAGACTATTTTAATCAGATTATAGAAATTGCAAACCAGGTTTGTGAATCCAGAAATGTTTGAGCCTTCCTTGTTGCTCCCAACACACTGAATGAATTTGATCCCATTCTTTGTTTTCATCCTCCTCCTCAGCCAGACCTTTTCAAATTTAGTGGTTTTAATTGCTTTTCTAAGTTTATTATTTTTTTCTTTTTAGCCCCATTCAGTCACATACAAAGTAAAATAAAATGCATTTATTGGAATGGGATTGCTTGATCCTACATAGCACAATATTTTCAAATCTGGAGAAAACTTCAGATTTTCAGTTGGCTCTTTGTTTGAATTGTGGCATGAATAATAACTGCTCAGAAAACCAAGCTAGGATTTAAAAAAAATCTTTTTTAAGTATCCGTATGAAGTCTTTCCCGCCCCTAGTCACTGACAACAAATTCTTTGAAGTAGACAAGAGATCATGTGACTATAATGGATTCATTGCAAAAGACTATCTAAAGCAAGGATCTTCAAACTTGGTAAGTTTAAGACCTGTGGACTTCAACTCCCAGAATTCCCGAGTTAACATGAGGAATTCTGGGAGTTGAACTCCACAAGTCTTAAAACTGTCCAGTTTGAAGACCCCTGATCTAAAGTTACACTCTTGTATCAGATAAGAATATGAACATGCAGTTTATCCATTGAGGGATTTTTGTAGTCTTGACATATTCGACTGCTATTTTACAAATTTTCTGTTGGTTAATGGAACTTAAAGAGTTAACACTTTAAAAAATTTTCAAGAATACAACACGGATAATCAAAACTAATTTCACATTAGTTTGGTCAGGAATCCTTTGTCAATGAAGGTAGGAAAGCAGTTTTCTAATTTTGTACAGGCTCAGTCATGCCTTCTTATAAAGCAAACGTAGTTTATGGAAAATATAAAACAAAGTGAATTCCCCTGATATGAGTATCTTTGGATTGAAACTGATTTTGAATACCAAGTTGTGCAAATTAATAGCACCATGAGCTTATCTCCTATTGTCCTTGTTGTCATACCTTGACAAATAATGCATGGTTTGTTCTACCTTGGATCTTGGTCAGCTTTTATAATAGTAAAGTTAAAGTTATGTATGTATTCCATCTCTGGTTCAAGCAATTAGTCCATCAGATTTCTGCATTTTTAATCATTCTGTAATGTATATTGTGGACTGCGCATCATTGTAAACCTTCCAGTGAACTGGGAATACAGCTGCTTTTTCATGCACTAGGTTTCTACAGGGATCACAAATAAACAGTCAACGTAATATGTCCTTAAGGGTGTACTGTCTTTCCCTCCCTGATTGTGAGCAGTTGATGGTGCTTACTTGTAATTTGCCATGTCCTTGCAAGTTTTCTATTATGATAGTAAAAATAATCTTTAAATATTTCAAGGTGATTGTTTAAGCATTTCAATTATTTAGACAATTAAGATGGTCTATGTTTTATTCCCTATGAGATCGGCCTGCATGTCTGGATTATGATGGCCATATAAAAAGAAATTAAACATTTTTTTAACTAAGGAAAGGAAAGAAGGCCTAGGGGAATATAAGGTTATTTGTTTAACAACTTCCTTTGAAGTTGAAGTCTTAATATCAAACTATGTGTGCAATCTTTGAAGATGGAGCCTCTTTTATGCTGAAATGAAAATATTTGTGATTTTATTTTGTCTGTTTTAATGTGGTCTTGCTATAAAATTATTCCCTTTCTGACTGATACATGATGTGGGTCATAATCCTTTCTTGGATTATTGAAGATCCCTTTACAGCCTAAGTTTTCTTCCTTTCCCCTGAAATGCATATGAGCTAAACAGCCAAATATTATCACATTTTGCTTTCCAATCTGTTTGCAAGTTAAAAATAAGTGTTTTTTTTAAAAGAGCCAACATATTGTAATAGTACAGTTGGTGGCCTGTTGTTCTGTGCCCAATAGTTCCAGTTATTGTTTCTTTCATGTAGAACATTTCTTTTGTTCAGTACAGGTAGTTCTCGCCCTACAACCGTTCCATTAGTGACAGTATAACAGAACAGAAAAGTGACTTATGTCTGTTTTTCACACTTATGACCATTATAGCATCCCCGTGGTCACATGATCAAATTTTGGGGGCTTGGCAACAGGCACTGTCTTGGAATCATGTGATCACCATTTGTGACTTTTCCAACTGGCTCCCAATAAGCAAAATCAAAGGGGGAAGTTAGATTCACTTAACAACTGCAGTGAATCACTTAACAACTGTGGCAAAAAGGTTGTAAAATGGGGCAAAATTCATTTTTACAACTGCATTGCTTATCAGCGGAAATGTTGGAGTCACTTGTGGCTGTAATTTGAGACTTCCCTGTACAATCAGGAAAAGACAAACTTTTAATCATTGATTTAATGAGGTCTCCTTCTCTTAACAAATATCAGTTTAAACCTTTCCTCAAGTTTATGGAATCATTTCTGTCATTAAATCCTTCTGCTACTTAATGCATAGTAGTTTTGAGTGTCGGGCAGCATCGAAGTTTAATAAATTACTAATTGCTGTAACTGAGCTAGCATTTTTTAATGTTAACAGCACATAAAGAAGAGCGGAAGATTGAGGATAAACCTGGAGAGTCTTCTATGACGTTGAAGAAAACCGTTGGACCAACATTGGTGGTTGAGAAACACATTTCTTCTCAAACAAGAAGTGTGGCCCTGAAGAAGCCCTCACCATTTGCCAGTACTTCCCTTATGAAGACCCCAATGAAACATTCAGCGGCAGGCTTTAAAGGGGTCATACCTAAGAAGTCTTCGCTTGCTACAGGTTCTCCTGTGTCAGGTGGCCTTTCGTCTTCAAGGCCACCTTTGTCCTCCTATGGAGCCCATTCCATGCCTAAAAAGCCAATCCCCCCCTCTAGCACACTGGCAGGCCTTAAGAAACCTGTGATGTCTTCCGCTGCTTCTTCAACCACCCCCTTGCCTCCACAAGCCAAGCTAGCTGCAAATGCCAGCCAGTCGCAGCCTAATTCCCAGATTCGACAAAACATACGGAGATCTCTTAAAGAAATTTTGTGGAAAAGGTAGGAACACTATGTACACACCACCCTCCCTGAGGTAATGACACCTTAAAAGCCTAATGTGTGGTTCTCGTTTATTATGATTTCCTTTTTGCAAAATTAACTTACGTTAGGTTTACAAATTCCATATATAGTATGCTCATTGATGGGCTCCTATTGAGAAGGAAATACTTTAAAGGTTCATTTAAGGGTTTTTATTTCAGAACATTCTACAGAAAGGAAAGGGGGTTTGGTTGATACTTGGCTGCTCTAAATTGTCCTATGTCATTAGCAGCACTTTTATCAAGTATAAATTTACAGAGATATATACATTTATAAGTTTACAACTTTACTTTTAAATCAAGTGTTTCTCAATGGTGGCAGCTTAAAAGATGGAAGTCCATGTATCTTCAAGCTGTCAACTGAGAAATGCTGTTTTAACTGGTTTTGAAATGTGCCAGTGATGAAGGATGGAAATCCCAATCAGAAAAGGGCCGTTCTCTCTTCAATTCCATGTTTTCTCAAGTTCTTGGTGCTCTCTAACCTTGCTTGCTTGGGCTTTTTTAGCAAGCCAAATCCATAAATAGAAGCTTAGCATTCAGACATCAGCCACTAATAAACACATAAGAGATAAAACCACATTTATATACCATTCAAAGAATAAAAAACCTAGGAAAGACATAGATTACAGCCTATCCTTTCCAGCAGTACAGTGGTACTGTGGTTAGAGTGCAGTACTGCAGGCTACTACTGCTGGCTGCCTGCAACTTGGCGGTTCAAATTTCACCAGGCTCAAAGTTGACTCAGCCTTCCGTCCTTCCAAGGTGGGTAATAGGCTGACTCTGTAAGCCACTTAGTGCGGGAAAGCACTGGAAAGCTGTCTATAAGTCTAAGTGCTATTGCTATTTTTAAGTAAACAAGTTGAGAGAGCATCAAGAACTCCGCAGTTGAACCCTGAACTACAGATATTCTCTTCTATTGGAGTTCTGTTAATGAGACTAATTACAAAGATTGCACAGTCCCTTGCTGCCTTTAGATTAAACTAATGGTATTGTCTTTGTTTCCCCCCAGAGTAAATGACAGTGATGACTTGGTCATGACAGAAAACGAAGTGGGGAAGATTGCACTGAATATTGAAAAGGAGTTGTTCAGTTTATTCCAGGCCACAGATAATCGATACAAGAGTAAATATCGCAGTATTATGTTCAATCTTAAGGACCCCAAAAATCAGGTTAGTTTCTATTGAAATGAAGGAGAAACTGTTTTTAATTGCTTTGCCAATGATACTAAGCTGGCAGGAATAGCTAACACCCAAGAAGATAGGCTCAAGATCCAGATGGATCTTGACAGACTAGAACACTGGGCTGTATCTAACAAAATGAAATTCAATGTAGAGAAAAGTAAAGTCCTACACTTAGGCAAGAAAAACCAAAAGTATACATATAGACTGGTGAAACCAAGCTCAATAGCAGTAACTGTGAGAGGAATCTTGGAGTCTTAGTGGACAACCAGCTAAATATGAGCCAGCAGTGTGCAGCAGGAGCCAAAAAAGCTAATGCAATCCTAAGTTGTATTAACAGAGGGATACAATCAAGATCAAGGGAAGTACTAATACTATAAAGCCTTAGTAAGACCACACCTAGAGTACTGCATCCAGTTTTGGTCACCACATTATAAAAAAGATATTGAGACTCTAGAAAAAGTGCGGAGGAGAGCTACCAGGATGATAAGGGGACTGGAGGCTAAAACATGAAGAACAGTTGCAGGAACTGGGCTAGTCTAGTGAAGAGAAGGACCAGGGGAGACATGATAGCAGTCTTCCAATATTTGAGGGGCTGCCACAGGGAGGAAGGGGTCAAGCTATTTTCTAAAGCGCCTGCAGGCCAGACAAGGAATAATGGATGGAAACTGAACAAGGAGAGATTTAACCTGGAAATGAGAAACTTTCTGACAGTGAGAACAATCAACCAATGGAACAGCTTGCCCTCAGAAGTTGTTTTTATTTTCAACTCTTAATTTAGTAATTAATATAAATTATTGTATATTGCTCTGGAATATACAATACATCCCTACCTCACTCAGCGTATTAGATTTTGAACAAATGACTATGAAACATTTGGTAGATGAATAAATTTATATACTGTGTGAATAAAAATTGGTTTCCCTCATTTCAATAATTGATCATATAAACTGGGTTGGTATTGTAGATTCATTGCAAACAAAAATATTTACTAATACACTGTTAATGCTGAAATATTTTTCAGCTTCTGGATGAAATATTCAGCGTCAATATGGATAATTTTAAAGAGTGATTAATGACTTTAGGGATAATAAACTGCTAATCAAACCTAATTATCCTTAATTGAGTTACTTGTTTTTATGTTGAAATCCAATATTTAACATTTCTTTTTAATGCACATAAAGTTAAATACAAGATTTTTCATAAAAGCACAAAGGTAATAGTTGAAATTCACCATATATAACATCATCGAATTGCTCAATACTATATTTTTTAACAACCAATCTACATTTGGATGACTTAAGTTGGATAATATTTATCTAGAAATCTGTGTTTTCTTATTACTGTGTAATACAATCAATCTCTAGGGTCTTTTCCACCGTGTTCTTCGAGAAGATATTCCTTTGTCAAGACTTGTAAGAATGAAGCCTGAAGAACTTGTATCTAAAGAGCTATCGTCATGGAAAGAAAGACCAACCAAATCAGTACGAAATAATTTGTTTTCCACATATTAAGTAAAAATTGTGATTCTTTATTTATTTATTTATTTATTTAACATATTTATATACCGCCCTTCTCCTGAAGGACTCAGGGCGGTGTACAGCCAACCATAAAACTTTCTACAATTATAAAAGTTAAAAAGAGAATTAAATATCCTAAGTATTAATGATGGTTAGGGGATATGATTAATAAGAATCTACAGGTAGTACTTGACTTACAAATGGTCACTTAGCAATTGTTCAAAATTAAGACAGACCCTCCAAAAGGTATTTATGACCCAAATTTGAAGTTACAATGGATGCCGTGATCGCATTTTTGGGAACTTGGCAACTGGTCTGTATTTACATTATTTGAAGTGTCCCTTAGTCACATAACCACAATTTACAGTATTTTTTCCGGAAAACAATGTTTAAGCCGCTGGCCAGTGCGCTCCCACAGGGTGGGCCTCCTTGGGGTGCCGTCAGCTGGACGATGCTGGCTGGCGGCCCCGAGGGTGCGGGCCTTCTCTGCGGGGGCACCCTCCCTCTGGAATGAATTACCCCCGGAGATGCGGGCCATTACTGACCTGCAGACCTTCCGGCGCGGATTGAAGACCCACCTTTTTCAACAGGCCGGTCTAGCCTAGTATTGATTACTAGGGTTTTAAATTTTTTAATTTTTTGGTAATTTAACTTTTATACCTTGTTTACTGTGTTCTTTCAGCCACTAATTTAATTCTTTTAAAGCTATTTTAAATTCTATTTATTGTGTGGTTTTATCTTGGCTGTACAGCACCCCGAGTCCCATTGCGGGAGAGGGGGCGGTATAAAAATTTAATAAAATAAAATAAAATAAATAAATAAATAAACAAATAAATATTTCCAATTTCACATAACCACAACCTCCCCTTGTGGCTTCACTTAAGGACCATGCTGATTTGGTTAACAATTGCTGCAAAAAACTTTTAAAATCAAGTTGGTCACATGCTGAGCAGCATGACTTACGACCATCAGTCCAGGCACAATTATAGCCATAAGCCAAGAATTACCTATATTAGGATGCTGTTCTTGTTTAACAAAGTAGCAATCACAGTGGCTTTTATAACTGGTTACAATTTATACAGTCATTCCCAGCCTGATGCTTTTTGATGATTATTGTTATATTTATTATGTTATTTGACATGTCTGACTCCAGCTTACTTCAGGCAGATCGCAAATTAAAAACAAACAGCAATGTACAATTCAGATTGTATGAGCAAATCCAGTCAACAGCACCATACATACACCACATAAGGGATTCCAACTAGCCTAAGGTCTATAGAGTTTCTTAGTCATCCAGGTCATGGTTGTCCCAAACGTGCTTTTTTCAAGAGCTGAAGAAGCTTCTTGGATGAGAAGTGAAACGTCTTCAAAGAAAAATGAGAAAGTCCAGTTTCCTCTTGAAAAAAGCACATTTGGAACTACTAGCCTAATCCAAGGTTTGGGAGTAGAACCAGGTCATTTTAAGGTGCTCCAGAATGCCACTGGAAGAAATCCACCCAGAACACAGAGGGGTATCTCATTCCAGAGGGGAAATGCTCCATGGACGGCCCTGCTTTGATTTGTGGGTGTCAATCCTCACCAGGCAGAAATCACGAGAGATAGGTCAGACATAAATGACATTGAGATTACAGCATGCACACCAACCTGAAATGTTGGGGGATGATAGTTCCAAATGTAGAAAGTTTAGAGTACTGATTAAAAACTAACCAAATAATCTTTTCCCCTCCCTTTCAATAGATAATGGCATCTAGGCGTAAAACCTTTGAAAATAAAAAAATGGCTGTGAAACAAGAACCTATCCCAGATGTTAACATGGAAGATTCTCCACCAGTGTCTGATTCTGATGTAAGTACACCGTATTTCAGGTTACCTGATTTTATGCATTCCGCGTTTGGTAGCATTCCCCCAGCTTGCTCTTCTCGGATGGATTTCAGCTCTATAACTTTCAGGCAGCAAGAAATTATGAAACTGGAAATCTAGTCCTTCCCTTGGCCGCCAGTTTGACGATGATTCTTTGAAAAGACAGCTCTTAATATAAAAAGGAGAAATGCCAGGCCATTTTTTTTTAAAAAAAAAAACATAAGTTAAATGTCTTCAAGGAAAAACAAAGCCCAGTTGCCTTTTAAAAAAAAGGAAAACAGAAAAGAAAAAAAAAAGCACTTTTGGGACAACCATGATCTGGATGACTGAGAATCATCCCATAGGCATGTTTCCAAATCTTGCAGTGTCTCTTAATATCAGAAAAAGAGACAGAAGTGGGATTTACAAGACTTACTGTGGGTTGCAATTTTATAATGAAAGCCATGGCCTGCTATTTCTGATTTGGGCATTTATCAACAGAAGGCACTAAAATATTATACTTTAAATTCACCAAGAATGTTCATTTTATCTCTGTTTAAGGATTCCAGAAAAGAATTCAACAAAACTGAGGATTATGGGTAAATGCCTATTGCCCTTTCTGCTCCTTAGTAATAAGGATGGCTGGTTGTTGTTGTTTTTTTAAAGTTCTGTTCTTCAAGAATTATTTTGTTTGCTACAGGGGTCTCCAACCTTGACAACTTTACGACTCGTGGACTTCACAAGTTCACAAGTTGTAAAGTTGCCAAGGTTGGAGACCCCCTGTCTACATGGTGGAGGTGAATAAAACAAAAAAAAACCTCTGTATATTCTTAGGAGCAGCAAGAATTAGATCGAGCAGCACCTGAGAAGAGCAGTACTCCTGTTTTGGATGTTTTCAGCAGTATGTTGCAGGACACCACAAGTCAGCATCGGGCCCATCTTTTTGATCTGAACTGCAAAATTTGTACAGGTGGGTATAAGGATCATGATGCTGCTCATTCATCCTCTGCCCCCTGTTCACGAAACCATATGTTATAGCCCCAAATCCTGCTGGCAATGATACATGTTAATTTTGATTACAATGCAGGTCAGATTTCTGCCTCTGATGAAGAATCGACTTCAAAAAAACCCAAATCATCAGCTACTAAGAAGGCAGAACCAAAGGCAGAAACTAAGTCTAAACTGGAAAGCTCAACACCAGCAGATGACATGGAGGTGGTAAAAGGGGAAGATCTGGAGAGCGTCTCAGAAGCCATTGCTGAACCTGTGACTGAGACAGTAGCTCAGCCAAGCTTGGAAAGAACTTACATCCCTCTATCCCAAGTGCAAAGCAACTCAGAATCTTCTCTATCCACGGAGAACTCAACCTATCCCACATCCTTTACCACCGGGGTCATCACGACAGTGACTGTTTCTGGCAAAGATCCACGAACAGCTGTGAGCAACTCTGCAGCTTCTGTATCTGCTGGGATTTCTCCGTTGCATCCCACTTCTGCTCCTGACAAAGGTTCTGTAGCAGAGACCAAACCAGAAACATTAAGACCTGTTTTATCAGCTCCAAAGTCCATTTTAACAAAACCGTCTTCATCAGATCCAAGATACCTGGGAGGCCCATCATCTTTAAATGTCAGGTATGCTATGTCCTGGAATTAGGGGATGATCCTAGCCTATAACACAAAGTGTTGGCATGTCTGCCTGCCTGCCTGCCTATCTATCTATAATCTGCCTACATATGTAGACATATTAAAACTGTTCTAACCAGAATGTCAATGCAAGGGATCAAATATCAGAATAGATCTAAAAGACTTTAAACTAAATTATTCAACCCATAGAATAATAGAGTTGGATGGAACCTTGGAGGTCTTCTAGTCAAGCAGGAGACCCTATATCATTCTGGACAAATGGTTGTCCAATCTCCTCTTAAATACTTCCAGGGATGGAGCCCCTACAACTTCCAGAGGCAAGCTATTCCATTGATTAATTGTTCTTACTGTCAGGGAATTTCTTCTTGGTTGAATATCTTTGCAAAATAATTAAGGGACTGTGGAACAAGCAAATCATAAGTGTTGCCCCAGCCCAAAAGATCATATGTATCCCTCTCCTGTCATATCCAAAATACTTTCTTTGGTAGAAAAGCAATCTATTTATGTGAACCAGCAAATTGTGGAAAGCTGGATTTAGTGCTGAGTAACTTGCAACTGAATTCTGATGCATTGTTAGCATAAACAGTGTTTCTTAACCTTTGGCCACTCGAAAAGATGCAGACTTCAATTCCCAGAATTCCAGGAGTTGAAGTTCACACTTCTTCAGACAGCCAAAGTTGAAAAACATCAGCTTAAAAATATATGGCTGCCTTACGATTATTGAAAATGTTTGGAATGGGGAAACTGTTATGGGGAAACATTTTGAGATTTTTTTTTATTTTTATTTTTTTGCAGTATGTCAGCGATTTGGTCCCCTCCGGAAGGAGATACATCTTTGTTTCTTTCTCGTCAGAATACCATTTGGAAAGGTTTTATCAACATGCAAAGTGTGGCTAAATTTGTCACCAAAGCTTATCCGGTCTCCGGGTGCTTCGATTATCTTAGTGAGGTAGGATTTTGAAATGTTTACTGCTTTTTTGTGTGGATGCAACTAATGTTGTTTTGTTACGGGTAGAATGTCCTTGACTTACAACTGTAATTGAGCTGGAATCATGCTCATAAGTTCTGCCAGTCATTGTGGGTTGTCATGTGATTGACATGATTTCATGACAGTTTTTGCAGCAATTGTTAAAGTGAATCACCATAGTAGTTAGGCAAATCAGGTTAAGCAAACACTGTGGTCACTCCACTGTCTGAAATGGGTGGTGGTTTTTTTTTTACTGGAAACCTGAAGTCAGATACCAGTCCCCCCCCCCCCCCCAAAAAAAAAAAAAAAAAACACACAAAAAAAAAACATTGTAAATCATGGTTATGTGACTGCGGGATGTTGCCAACAGCTGAAGATGTGGGCCACTTTCTGAGCCCCCAAAATGCAGTCATCCACAGGGTGGATGGCTATTGGAACTTTGAATCTGGGTTGTATTTTTTTTTTAGTCCATCGTAAATCGAGGGCCGCTTCTAATTGTCTTTTAAGAAATAAAAATGCCATATGTAGCACCTTAATTATACATCATGTATATATTAGTCAGAGAACTGAGGAAGTCAACCGTTTAAAAATGATTTAAATGATTTTGATGTAAGCCGGAAATAGACTGTTATTCAGATCTGGATGGCAAACTTAATTAGTGAAGGAAACTATAGTTACATATTTACAAGGAAATTTTAATGTTTCTACTTAGATGCAAGTAAGTTTTTTCTAGAGCGAGGCAACTTTGCACCAACAGCCGGTCCAGAAAAAAGAGATTCAATTTCCAATATTAATTCCAATAAGCTCCACATTTTGCAGCTATTGTGACAGAAGCCCTTAATTTACTTCTTTGACCCAACTGCATATTGCTTTCTATGTTCCAAACAGGTTACAATGATTCGCAAACTGAATTTCTAAAAAAACCATAATATGAAACTAACCATGAAACCACAATAATTAAAAACATTCATAATATGTAAAAGGAGCAGAAAAAAAATGATGCTGAACTTTATCTTGTGAAACTCCTGGTTGAAGACAGTTTTAAGTGAATCATGGTTGGGGGGAGAGGGAGCAGTCATGCTGAAAATGCTGTTAAATTTGGTTCTCGCAGGTGACAATTCACTATTTATAACACATTACAGCAGGCCTTCCTCTGATTTTTAAAGATTTAGTATTAGCTTCTATTTTATATATCTACAGATCTTTATTCTATGGTCAGAATTCCTTCCAATACTCCCATATATGTTTTTCTTACTAAAGCAAACAAATAAAACAGTTGTTCTGAAAGATAAAATTAAGCACAAAGCATGTAATGGTAATAGGGAATTACTGAGACAACTGCATTGCCTATAGCAGGGGTATCCAACCTTGGTAACTTTAATACGTGTGACTTCAACTCTCAGAATTCTCCAGCCAGCCATGATGGCATATAAATTAAATCCCAAAGTTACCAAGGGGCATCTCCCCAATCCTGGTTTAACATCACTACTTCATGCTGGCATTTTCCCCTGATCATCTGTTCAGTAGATATGCTATATATTTTTAATCTAGCAAAAAATTAAAAGCAAATTTAATAACTTGGTATGTTTAGTAACTTGGTATGGAGTAAGCTAGCAATATGATTAACTTAAGGATTTTGGAATATATATTTTTTCCTGTACCATGCCAAGGTAATAACTGCATATATAAAAACTGCCTATTTATGTAGACAAAACTAGATTATGTGTTTTGATTCTTATGAGAGGATAGCAGTGTCAGCTGGGTTTTGTTTTTGTTTTTCTATTAATGTCCTAGGTCAGAGCCCTTGGCCTTCAGCTGTCATCCTTAGTTATTCTTGCTGAGAGGGTTGGAGATTGCAAATTAACACCTTGAAGTCCTCAAGTTCTTTAATGTTATGCCAAGTAGTTAGATACTAAGGAAAGAATAATAGCCCTGATTATAAAAATTAATTTATAAATTTATAAAAATATTTGTAGCTCAGATTGAAATGTGGGTTCCTTGGTACTCTTTGAGCTTGGTTCTTTCTTGCAGAGGTTTTATTACCCAACTAGGTAATATTATTAATGATCACTGATAACATTACCTAGTTGGGTAATAAAACCTCTGCAAGAAGACAAGCAAGCTCAGACAGGCCCCACAATATGACTCTCCTTTGATAGTCTAACTATTACAGTATGGACAGAAAACTTTCCCTCAAATTATAGCTATTTCTCCTGTTTTTACTTTAGGATTTACCAGACACAATTCATATTGGAGGGAGGATCTCACCAAAAACGGTGTGGGATTATATTGGCAAACTTAAATCCTCCGTTTCAAAGGTAATCAAGTGTGGCAGTACTGTAATCCGTTTGAAATGATGATGATGAGGCTGATGATATAATAACTATTTGGGGCCAAATACATCTTTGTAGTGATTCTTTTGCCCAAGGCTGGAGTTAAGTTCAGTCTGAATTTCTGGCACAAGCAATTGCTAATTGCTAAATATTTTGAATAGCAGGAACTTTTAAAAGAATTGTGCCGTGTAACTGCTGTCAGCCATATTTTCTAAAGTAAGCTTTATTGGTGAGCTTTGTAAGTAAGTATTATATGACTGTGGGTATTTTTAAAAGATTATTACTGCTTTTTCTTTTGATTTAAGATTAGCCACCCCAGTAAGAATTTTTGCTGGCCTGTTACAGGGCTTTTATTTAAATATACCCCCAATTATTAACTTAGAAAAACATTACATATCCTTGAGTTTAATAAATTGGTGGGGACTTTTTTTATTTAGAAAGGTTAGTTAAGACAACTTTTTAAAAACTTTACACCTCTTTTGAGTTTGCCACACATATTCTGGACGAATTCTTTTTAACATTTGTGTTCCCTTAGTGTATGTTGCTTTTACTTGCTCCTTTTTGTTTTTCAAGAGTCAGTTTTTTTCATTTATATTTTTATATTCCAGGAATTGTGTTTAATCCGTTTTCATCCAGCAACAGAAGAGGAGGAAGCTGCCTACATCTCTCTCTACTCCTATTTTAGCAGCCGGTGCCGATTTGGAGTTGTAGCTAATAACAACAGGCATGTCAAGGACCTGTATTTGATTCCCCTCAGGGCTAAGGATCCCATTCCATCCAAACTTTTGCCTTTTGAGGGACCAGGTAAGCAATAAATGATAGGAAACACGACATACCTTCCATTCCCAACTTACAGCTACAAGTATTACACCAGACATGATACACTATATTCATTTATTTAGCATATTCACCTATCTCGCAAAAATATAACTCTAGGTGGTGTACAAACATAACTGTTAAAACTACGTAACAACATACTTTGTGTGTGTGTGTGTGTCTACAATTTGTTTCCCCAAAGTACAAGATTTTTCTTTCTCATTAAAACAGTTGTAGACATATAAGCCAAGTTTTACAACATTAATACACAACATAACATGCTTCAGATCTTTGAATAGTATCTTCCTAGCAGTTTATACATTGAAATTCAAGTTGAACAGTAGAATCTGCTTGCCCATGTTGAATGGTGTTTTATATAAGCAGTATGTTCTGACTAAACTTGATTTCTCACTCCCAAATTTTACAAGATCTCTAGATTTGGGTACAAAAGTTTCCAAGTGAAGTAAAGGAAGAGGAAAATCCAAAGTTTAAAAGTTGCAAATGAGACATAACACCAAGTGCCTAATTGCCCTGTGACATCAGTCAAGCCTTTAATACACGGGATGCAATATTCTAATAAAAACATCAGAAGTGAAGCTCATCCCTTAGTTTTGAAGGTAGATTTTTTTTTCAAGTATCCTGGAGAAAAATCGAATGTGGTCGCTAACAGTCAACACTATCATGATGGCACATCATTATCATCTTTGCACATTCTTATGTACTTACAGAAATAAAAAAATAAATATCTATAATTCTACATTTCTGATCTCTGAGAGATCATAGATTTCTGCCCATTCTGAAGAGAGAATGTCTGTAGGCTACATGTATAAAGAAAATAACTAAACATTTGCTCCAGTAAATGGATTGCTCCGAAATTCTCTGGATCCAGAAATGCAGGCAGACAAGAACTAAAGAAAACAAGAAATATTCTCGTTTACCAAAGTCACTATCCTTACTTTGGATCTTCGAACCCCTTACTGCTGTCTTTTTTATCACTGAAAATCTCTGTATAATCATAGTGCAGTGTTAAATTGGCCAACCCAAATATCACATGTGAATTTTTAGCATACATTTATAATCTTTCTATCAATAATCAATTTATAATTTTGCAAAGAGATTGTTCTTCCATCAGCTACTGGATAAATGAAAGAGAGTGAGAGGTATGTATTGGTTCCAGGAATCACTGGCAGGGAGCACTCCAATTGCAGCTTTCAATATTAAAATTCTGGTCCTGGTAGAATACTCAGTTTAAGACCTACTGGGCAAATCTTGAGGCTGGCAAGAATTGGGAATATTCCTTGAACATTGCAAATGCTCTGTATTCTTGAGGAAAGATCCATAGTTATCAACATCTTGATGAACTCCAGATATTCTTCTGAAGATTGCACGCATCCATGGAAAACTAATCCCCAAAGAACCATTCTAAATCGGATCATTTGGTGGCCAAAACAACTGGGTCTAAAAATACAGTCCCTGCAATAGGTTGCTTTGTTACAAATATTTCACTTAAATCTGTGATGCATTCTCTGACAGTTTGAAAATCAGGAAAGGCAGGTCTGGAATCGCCTCTAATAATTAATCTTGCTCTGTCAAATGTACATAAGAAGTTGAAATATCTGTATCATGTCATCTTGGACATAAACTGGAAGAGCTGTGGAGAAATGATTCTATATCCAATGAGTAGAAGAATCCAACAGGTAAAGAGAGAATTTTACTTAGCACCAGTTGTTGGATCTGTCCCACAGGAGCAGATCCCAGCATTGGGATGATTATAACACTGGGGTGGCGCATTGTGCAACTCTCAACATTTCTCAGGAGTTTTTATGTTTTTGCCTTATATGATCAAACGTTATATTTTTTCGCACATAAAAAGTCACTTCGTTCTCTGCAGTTTTTTTAATGCTGATTTGCTTTATCACCCTAGAATATCCAAACTTTTATGGATAGTTTAATCAGTACATATTTCAATGTACTTTTGAGAATGGAATGATTGTACTCTTTAAAATAAATTCTCAACTCCTATGCAAGTACATTGGCAATCACAACATCACACTTGTAGCTGTCATTTTAGTTAAGAGGTGGGAATTATAATACAGGCAGGGACCAGGAAATTCTCAAGACACACTTTCTCAAAAGGAAACACTGAACAGTATTTGTGTACTAATAATTTTGATGAAGATTGCGATTAGCTAGAGTATTTGCACACAAGGAATTGCCTTAGTTCTTTGTAGTATGGATGAATGTGTAGAAAGATGTAAAATCATAAATGTTCCCCAGCCCCAAAGATGAACTACTGCTTTCATTATATAATCTCAATAAAAGTATTTTATACGAAGTGGTAATTGTGTCTTTCAGTCGAATGTTTTGTATGATAAATGATACCTCTTTTTGAAATAAAGCATCAGTTGTACGTAGCTAGCAATATGTAATAGGATTATTTTACAAGTACATTCAAGGAATGTTCTACATCAATAGTCTCCATTTTAGAGTTCTAACTGTTGTTTTACTTGAATCCCTTGGTACAGTTTAACAACAACAACAACAACAAAAGCTAAAATCAAAACTCAGTTATTTCAGAAGTAATAATTATCTCTTACTCTAATATATCCAAAGTGGAAACAAAAGCTACAATTTTAAGTAGGCCTGTTGTCTTCAATGTATTTACGATGGTTGCAGAGTCCTGGAATCATGATCACCATTTGTGGCCTCCCCAGCCAGGTTCCAACAAGCAAAGTCAGTGGCGGAATTTGAATTTGCTTAGCGACTGCATGATTCATTCATCAACTGCAGTGATTAGCTTAACACCCATGGCAAAAAGAAGGGTCATAAAATCAGGCTTGACTCACTTAACAACTGTATTGTTCAGCAGTGGACATTCTGGTCCCAATGGTGGTTGTAAGTCAAAGACTATCTGTTTCAGCAGGGCACGGGAAGTAAAATATAATTAAGAGTTGTCCACCAGCCACCACTGCTCCAAGGTATGCTCTTGCAAGGCTTTTACTTAAGCTATGCTAGCACTTTTAGCATTTAAATTACAAAGGATGTACCACAGAATGGCATTGTACTTGTTCTACCACAGGCTATCATCACTTTTCAACAATAGCAATCTTTATCATTATCCAGAAACTTAGTGTGCTTTCCTACCCACCAATGAATTATCAGATTCCTATAAAAAACCCACCAATACATTTCTCAAGAGTAGCAACTTCCCAGCAATAAAGTTTAAGAATAGTTTTAAGAAGGAAAACTTCCAGGTGACAGTGGCATTCAGAGTTGTCCGAAATTGCTGGCCCGTATCAGCATGATACAATGAGAGTTGTATTTCATGCTGATGAAAGCTTTTCTATAGCTGGGGAATTTTTCCTTTTATGCTAATAATTTCCTCAAAAAGATGAAATGTATTGCTTGTATCCCAGTTCAAACTTGTTTGACAGTCGGAGGGCAGCCATCTTGGGGGATGAGGCAAACCAAAGTTAGTTTTTTTTTTTTATTATTTATTTGTTTATTTATTTATATGTCGCCCTTCTCCAGAGACTCAGGGCGGCTTACAGTTTTTAGAGCACCATGCTAAGTGCTCGGCAATAGCCTTCATTCCATTGTATATACCTGCTTATTACTAGGGCTTTTTGCCCCCCCCCTCCCCCCAGCGGCATTTTACAAAGTCAGCTTACTGCCCCCAACAATCTTGGGTCCTCAAAGTTGACGTTAGTGTGAATACCAGCTAGGAATAAAGGATAAGATTGGGGTTGAGGCGAAAGGAGAAGCATCACAGTCCTTCAAGAGTTTCCATTTGACCAGTAATAAATGAGGACCATCTCTTAGAAAGCTTGCAGAAGTGATCATCTATACGTCAAAAGTATAGTTTCTCTGTCCTCCCATCTGAACAGGAAATATACAGTATCACCCATCTTCTTTTCGCAACCTTCAGGAATTTGCTGGCAAAATTCATAATTCCATCAATCAGGGAAAGCTGACCTGGTCCAGAGGCAGAAAAGCAGGCCCAAACCATGATACTGCAACCACCATGCTTCCCAATTGAGATAAGTTTCTTCTGGAACACATGGTTTGCCTTTGGAAAACACAGCACGCTTCTCATTCAAGTCAAAAAGTTCTAACTTGGTCACATCCATCCACAGAACATTCTTCCAGTACGGTACTTTTCCGGTTCGTTCATGTGATCTTTCACAAACTAGAGAGCAACAGAGTTCTTCAGGAGGGTAGCAGCTTTCTCCCAACCCTGTCAGGCTCGCCCCATGATGGCCTCAAGAACATTGGCATTCTCCAGTGCTAGGGTCAGATGTTACCCTGGGCTGCTCCTGCTGGAGTATCATATGCTTTGCTCTGTGTGATTATAGTTGGCAGATCACTCCTGGGAGATGAACAGTGGTGTTGAATTGCCCCTTTTTGTACATGATCTGCCCAAGAACAGACTGGTTGACTCCAAATTCTTTGGAACTTCTTCTAGCCCGATACCAACAACTGCTTTTTTTGGAAGTCCTGAAAAATTTTCTCAGTTCCAGGCATCATATATTTCCACATAACCCGTGTTGCGAAAATCAGGTGTGATAGTGAATTCCCAGAATTCTGTTCCTTAAATAAGGCAGGACCCTCCACACTCACACCTGATAGGACATCCCATTGACTGCAACCCCGACTCTAATTTCACTTTCAAATGAACCAACAATCGGCTCATATATTCTTGCCACCCAATGCTTTTGACCCATTTGCTTAATTTTTTTTTCCAAATCAATTTTTAGCACGTATGGAGAATAGATCAGCTGTTAGGTCATACTGATGCAGAAATATTGAAAATTCAAAAGGGTTCACAAACTTTTAAATTTATTAATCTGTATTGCAAATGATCCATATACTGATAGTCCATATACTGATTGATCTGTTTCAGTTTGATAGTTTAGTTCAACTATAATGGGCCAAGAAATATATTCACTGAATTTGAAAAGCTGAATCAAAAATAACCTCAAATGAAAAACATATTGTTATAGTACTGATAGTATGTTTAAAACTGAACCCCTCACTTATGGAATACAAAGAAGGAATTGCTAAATATAATTTCATACCCGTGATTTTCAGTAATTTATGGTTCTTTACAGACCATTATCTGGTTATCATTCTGTAACCATGTGCAAATAATAATTAACAGTTCTATTACATAAATATATCTTGTATTAATGGAGATAATACATCATTGCCATGGTGTATTTGTTAATATTTTAATATGATATATGTCACAACCTTCTTTTCTAAATTATTAAATGCTTACTTTTTAATCATATCAACATACTTCATAACTGATCATTTTAGTAGTAAACTTTTGACTGTATTTTCAAATAAATAGCAAATATACCAGTGATTTATAGTTAATAAAAATACTTGTCAGAGTTAGTAACTCTCCCTAACCTTAAAACGCGAAATGGCTGTTTAAATTCTAAAATTCTTGTTTCTTCCATTTCTCCTTAGGTCTTGAATCAAACCGTCCAAACTTAATTCTTGGATTAGTGATTTGTCAAAAAACGAAGCGTCCTGCACCTGTATTGGAGTCAGAAAAGCCTGATGAGAAGAGGAGCCGAGTCCAGATACAAGAAGAAACAGAAGTATTAGCATACTCTAAAGGCAGCACACTTCCACCGCAAGAAAAGAAAACTGCAAAACTTCCTTTGTATTCTGGAGAACTAACTGTCAGTACCACCCCTCCTGATTCTCCTCCACCTCCACCTCCAAACCCGCCTTCAGAGCCATCTTCAACCGTGGCACCTTCTGTATTAAAAATATTGTCATCCGTTAAAGCAGGAAGCTCAACCACTGTGGCACCATCTAATGCTTCAGGGTCAGGAGCTACCACTACTGTGACTTCTGCTGGTTCCTCAACTTCAAAATCATCCACACCACTTGATCACATTTTACAAACGCTTTTTGGGAAAAAGAAGTCTTTTGATCCTGTGGCCAATGAACCTGAAGCTACTCTTCATACCTCGAAGCCTGAAGCACAGGCTGGGGTTGATGAAGGGCCACTTGCTGCTCCTTTAATAGACCCCATTGTGCAACAGTTTGGACAGATGTCGAAAGATAAAGCTATCGAGGAGGAGGAAGATGATAGACCGTACGATCCCGAGGAAGAATATGCTCCGGAGAGAGATTTTGAAGTGCAGCCTGGCGAAAGCAGGCTTGAGAAGGGCTGTGAAACTTTGGAACAAGAGGATGAAGCCTACGATCCAGAAGACGAAACCATCTTAGAAGAAGCAAAAGTCACCGTGGAGGATTTGCCCAATAAAATGTATTTAGACTCTAAAAACAGCTCCATAACCACGTCTGCCCCTTTTGTGCCTGATGCGGCTGCTGCGCCGTCCTTGGTAGAGCAACAGAAAATGCTTGAGGAGCTAAATAAACAAATAGAAGAGCAGAAAAAGCAACTCGAAGAACAAGAGGAAGCGCTCAGGCAACAAAGGGCAGCTGTTGGTGTATCCATGGCTCATTTTTCGGTATCCGACGCTTTAATGTCACCGCCTCCCAAACCATCCATAGCGAAAACTGAGTTATTTCAACATGAAAAACCCATTTCTGAAAAATCTGAAATGCCTCCTTCCTCCATTCAGCCTCAACTCTTCGGCCAAGGAACTGATCCCAGACAAAGCAGAGATCCCCGACAAGCTAGGAGAATCCTAACTGAGTGTAATGAAAGTGTTGACTTTAATATAAAGCAACATGGGATACAGGGAGAACCCTCTGCTGGACAGATCCCTCCATCCAGCTATTCAGGTCCACTGCAAGCTGCATTTGACAAAGAAGAGAAATGTCTTAATGAAACATGGATGGCAAATGAAACGGTTCCTGCGGTCCCTGAGCAAAATGTGCCTATCAGTTATGAAAATGTTCCACAAATTCACCCGGAAATTATACATAAACCACCTCCCGTTGAATCACCTACGAGTGCACCTATTCGTAAAGTATTGCTACCTACCCCTCCCACCCCATGTTTTATGCCCATTTTCTCAGGCTCTAATAATGCACAGACTGTAACTTGGTCAAATGCCGCTCAGGACAACAGTGTTCCAGGGGTTGTAAGAGATTCTTTTTCAACTTCAACATTTGCATCTCAGGAGAAAATTCCTGGTCATTTTGAAGCAGAAAGAGGTCCGTTGAATTATGAAGGCGAAGTCAATCCTCAGTCGGGCCATTTTTACGAACAGAGGGAGTCTTCTACAATTCAAATTGAGGAAGTAAGGGGAGCTCCTCCTTTTTCTTCAGCTGGGCAAAAAGGTGCCCCCCCAGTACTCTGTGGTGCTCCTGATTTCCACGGGCAAAGGGGTCCACCACAACAATTTAATGAAGGACACAACGTTCCACCAAATAACGATGGACAAAGAGGTCCACCACCAAACAGGTTTCCAGCGCCAAGAGCCCCTATTCCTTCGTTATTTTCTGCACCACACGGTCCACCTGTTTTTGTTGAAAATAAGGGTCCTTCTCCTTCGTTTCCTGGTGGGCCAAGAGAAAAAGCACCCTCTCAATTTGAAGATCACAGAGAATCTCAAGCGGAACAGAGAGAATTCTCAGATTCTCAGTATCGTGAGGTGAGCGTTCCTCCTGGCCAGTTTGAAGGATCTGAGCCTCCACAGTTTGTAGGAAATAGAGGGCCACCTCCATTTCCTTACGGGGGCCAAAGAAGGCCTCCACCCAATCAATTTAAAAATCAAAGAGGGGGCCCATCAACTCAGTTTGGAGGACCAAGGGGTCCATCGCCTAATCATTTTGGAGGTACAAGAGGTCCTCCTCCAAATCAGTTTGAAGGACAAAGAGGACCTGCACCAGGTCACATGCCAGGACCAAGGGGACTTCTGCCTTCACCATTTGAAGAGAGGAGAGGAAGTCCACCCCCCAGATTTCCAAACCAGAGGGGCTCAGCCCCACATCAGTTTGGAGGACCAAGGGGACAGGCACCTCCCTCGTTTTCAGAACAAAATGACTCTGCCACTAACAGGCATAATTTTCCAGGACAATCTCAACAGGGTATGAAACCATCCCCCAGACCTCTTTTGGATCTTCCAAGCCATCCTCCACAACACAGGAAAGAGATGTGGGATGAATCCGGACCGTCGTCTTCTCAATCTAATATTTCAGGGCAGGGTTCTTCATCAGAAGCACAGTGGCCAGCATCTGATTTCCGAGAGGGTCGAAATAATGACTACAGAGGCCAGGGTTTTGAAGGGAGGCAGAGGGAAAGATTTGAGGGAGGCAATAAGGAAAAAGCCTTTGAGCAGCCGGAGAAATCAGACAATAGATCAAACCGAGGAAATGATGATAGACGGAGGGATCGCGAGCATAATTGGGCTTGGGAAAGGGATCGTGGCAGAAATTGGAATAGGGGTAGGGAAAGAGATTGGGAGAGACACAAAGAGAAAGAGTGGGATAAAAACAGAGATAGAAACTACAATAAAGACAGGGAAAGGGATTCAGACCGGGTCAAAGATTGGGAAAGGAACCGGGATAGAACCAGGACCAGAGAAGGTGATTCTTATCGAAGACGGAACCGGTCCAGAAGCAGAGAACGTGATTACGATAGATTCAGGGACAGGGCCCGCAGCCGGGAGAGAGAGAAAGAGAGGGACCGAGATAGGGATCGCGATAAAGATAGAGGAAGGGACCGCAAGGAGCGGAGCAAAAGTACAGAATGTGATAGAGACTGTAAGCCAGAATCCCAGATGGGCAGCCAAAAGCTATCACATCCAGAAGCTGCTACTAAGTAGACCGTTCAGCAAGGAGTCCCTTAGAAGTAAAGGGCAAACATTAAGAATCAACTGTGTACTACTTGTATATATTGTATATTCTGTTAGAAAATACTTTGGTAAAAGCTTTCGTAAAAGACAAATTTTGAATTGTAAATGAAATATATTAAGGTAGGTGGGGAAAACCTGGACTTGATACATTTTGTTCATAAAAGTTTTCTTACAAAATACATAAGAGACAGTCCTTTCCTGACTGGCCCCAGCATCTGTGTACAGATAAGAAATCAGTAGAAGTATAGGACCACTGCTCTTGTCTTTTTAGAGTAGGGGCCTGTAGGAATCCTACTTACTCCCAGAGAAAGATTGTGGTTGGGACTTAACTGTTCTACAACGTGGCTTTGTTTTCCTTATTATCTTGAATTTCCATTTGCAGACAAAAAATGGGAACTGTCTTCAAAAAGCACATTGCTTTTAAAGGTTTCAAAGTTGTGTTTTCCAATAACTTAATTGGTAATTTTATGAGAATTCAAGCAAGATTTTAGAAGCCATAACTTTACATCTCAAATACATAGCGTTGTTGTGTTTTGGGTTCCTACATAACAGCAAAAATATCAATATTTTTGTTCTGAGTTATATGGCTTTTATGTTCGTAACAAATGATGGTGGAAGAGCAGTGTTGCTACTTATTTGTAATTTGCAGAGTATTTGAATAAGAAATGTTAAATTTCTAAACTCGCATTTTACATGAGGGCATTTTGAATGTAATTTCAACTGATTTATGAGCTCAGACAAGAAGTACATGTGTTTAGATAGATCACTACTTTTCTTATCAATAAACCCTTAAAATTCTTTATTTTTAAGAAAGGCGTAATGAAAATTAATACCCTCTGTACTCAATATAACAGCTTTAAAAAAACAGATATTGATTTTTTTAACCTAAATTGACTGAACAAAGTGGGAGGAAGGAGAGTTATCAAGATTAATACATCAAGCACTGAGTTGAAGCAGTTTGACTTTTCTTATGGTTATCAGTCAAAAAGATGCATGAACTAAAGACAATTTAGCTGAGCCAAGATGATTAAGTTAAGTTTTAACTTAAGCGGGAGAGATTTCAGGATGCTGGTAATTATCCTGTTGATGCCAGCAGCACTGAAATTCTTAATTTTGATAGGAATATGTCCTGTCCATATAAATTCATGGCTACTGAAATAAAACTGGAAGTAAATATTTCTGTAAAGATTGGAGAAATAAAGCCGTTACTAACAATTCTGTACTTTAAAAGGGAAGGCTTTTTTCTATGAAAAACAGTATTCTGTTACTTTTTCTGTATTCTTCAAGTTCATATTATAATTCTAAACAGTACATAGAAAAACATTACCAGTTGAATTGGATTTATACATTTACAGATAAACAGTTACTTTGATATTTTTGTAAGCATTTGCAAATCTAATATTAAATTCGTAACATCTGCATTTTGAAAACTGCAATATAAATAGTACTACCCCATAAATAAATCACTACATAGTTATACTTTATATTGGTACATCTTAGTCTGTAAACATCATGGACATGCTGATATTAAAAAATGGCCTGTTTGCAAAATATTTTGCAAAACATTAAAAGAGGTGGTATAGAATGCAAATACCTATGATGTAATTTTTTTATTAAAGAAGTTTCTAACTTAAAACCATACATGTAAGTATACTAAATCAAGTGTTGTTTAGGTTTACTTGACAGAGTTTCTGTAAATTGTATTTTATATTTCAGAATATATCATTGTACATTAAATGTGGAACTTCATAGATTTTTGTTACTGTAAGTCAAATAAACATCTACAGAAAGCCTTGGCATGAATAGTTTTGTAGGTACTGATCAGAGCATTAATCTGGTAATGTGGCAGTATAATCTCGGAAACATGGCCAGATGAATTAGAATAGAATAGAATTCTTTATTGGCCAAGTGTGGTTGGACACACAAGGAATTTGTCTTGGTGCAAATATTCTCAATGTACATAAAAGAAAAGATACATTTGTCAAGAGTCAAGAATAGTAAGGTACAAGACTTAATAGTCATAGGGTACAATAAGCAATCAAATCATACTAGGAAACAAGTCAATATAAATCGTAAGGATACAAGCGACAAAGTTACAGTCATATAGTTACAAGTGGGAGGGGATGGGTGATAAGGAGATCTTAGAAAACAAAGGATATTTCATAGTTTTAAAATAATATATTTTTGTTGTTTTCAATTAAGAAATGCTATGAGAGGCTCCATTATGGATCTGTGCATCTTTGCAGTGTTAAGGTAGCATAGCAATCATCTGATCACAACATCCTGGATCCAGTTTTCAATTTTTGAAATGTGTGTGTGTGTGTGTGTGTTTGCGAGCAAGGCACAAAGCTGAAAGCACCAGCCTGAAGATGTCGAGTGAGATCTCGTCGAAACGTCGCCAAGATACTCTCAATCTTACACAGGAAAAGACCAGAACACACCAAGACCTGTAGATAGATAGACAGACAGACAGACAGACGATGATAGATAGATAGATAGATAGATAGATAGATAGATAGATAGATAGATAGATAGATAGATAGATAGATAGATAGAGTCACCCAACCAACCTTTATGCCTAAGGAAGGACTAGAATTAATAATCTCCTGGTTTCTATCTTGGGGCCTTAATCACTAGATTAAACTATATTGAAATTCAACAGCTTAAAACTATTTGTTATAACTTATTCGTTTACTTCATTCTTAATAGGTATCCTGGTATTCTGTTATGTATTTTTTTTTTTGCACTGAAATTTGCTTTGCTTTTAATCCCACATGTATTAGGGAACTGTTTGTCATTTAGAGTTGGACAATTGGAGAGAAAGAGGGGAGGAGGGAAGAAAGGAAATTACATAGTTATTACAGCAGCTTAAAAGGGAAACTTCAGCATATATTCCACAAAAATGAAAAGATATATATGCCGCCAAGAGATATACAAACATCCTAAACAACTGGCATTTCCAGCAAAAAAAAACAAAAACCAGAAGGTTCCCAAAATTGGGGTAGGTAATTCTGCATCACCTACAGGCCTGAAATTTGACTTAAGAACCTGGTCTCTGCTAGCTGCCTCTACAGAAGGTAGTTAAACGGCTTGGGAAAAGAACAGCATCATCACAGACCTCTTTTTAAAATTACTGGTATTAGTGCAATGTGAAGAAATGAATGTATACACAGATCTGCATACTTCACTTTGAGATTTTATTTTGGTCTGGTCAGTCCCACAGCCTCCTTTTTCAGTCTAAGATGCATGAAGACCTGAAACAAACTGAAAAGTAGAGATGTGTATTCATGAGGTGGAATGGTAAGGCAGGACAAAAGAACCCATAAAACAATCGCTGTATTTTTTGAAATGACATTTTGGAATACATGCTCCATTTTCTTCAGTGAATGGATGGAAGTGAATATTTTTGCCCTTAAACAAGGGAGACACACCAAAACATTTTTCACAATTAAAATTTGGCCTAAAAAGATAATATAGTTAGTCTTGACAGAAAATTTCCAGGCCATCTGCTGGATGATCCATCTATTTTTATTCTTCATATGCTTGGAACTGTAACCAACCAATCCTGAGAAGATACAATTAATAACCGAGTTGGAATGGTTATTCGAGGTCCTCTAGTCCAGCCCGCCCCTCCGCTCAAGCAGGAGACCTTATTGTATAGCATTTCAAACCAATGGCTGTCCAGTCTCTTCTTAAAAGCCTCCAATGAAGGAAAGCAGAACAGTTTGTAGAATTATTTATGATCATTTCTCAGCACTGTCACGGGGGTAAATGCTTTTCGGTAAAGACATTTCGCCTTCCCGGCCCCTTACTAGTAAACTCTGAATCATGTTGGTTTTATAGTCCAGAACTGCAAAAGGAACCAATAAGACAGCAGCACTCTTTAATTCACACGACTGTGTTGATCAGCGAGTTAAAAACGAAAACACCTTCTAAGTTTCTTAAAATGATAATCCGAATGAGGGTAAGGTGCTCGCCCAAGGTGCAGAAAGGATGACTTTGGGACGGGGGGGAGGGAGGAAACAGCCCCTCCGGAAGAGGCAAACAAAACGGGTATCAGGGCATCCTGAAAAAAACACCTTGTCAGATTTGTTCTACTTTATACGAAAGCAACCGCAGTACGAACAGCCGGACCTAGGTGGGAATTAGACCCTTTTCCCGCTTCTTCTCTTCCAGAAAAGCCTTGGGGGGCGGGGGGAGAACTGAGGAAAGCCCCCAAATGCTTTTGCTGGACAAGATAGCTTCTTACGAGGAATGTGTGGGAAAAAAAAACCCTGCACGACGACAGGTAAGAAACCGTAACTTGTCCGCTGAGGGGAGCAAACGGAGGCCGGCGAAAACGAAACGGTATTCCGAATTATTTCGCTTCCCTCAGGCAGCCGAGACAGATAATGGGCGGAGTTTAGCTACAAAAGCGTCGGGCGCATGCGCGCGCACACCCCCTCGCTTCCGCGGTTCTGACGTTTGTTGCGGTTTTGTCCGTTAGGCTGCGCCCGGAGGGAAAGGGGCGGGGAAGGAAGCGAGGGGGGGGCGTGTCTTCCGGCGCGTGCCGCAGGCCTCGGGGGCCGTTTGAGCGGCGGTCACCCGGGCCAAGGTGGCGGGTGGGCGTGGCCTTCCTTGCCCGGCCGGCCTCCCGTTGGTTAGTTGCTATGGCGACGGCGGGGACTTACCTGTCCTGAGCGGCCGAGGTTGCTGGCCAGGTTGTCCCTCCTTGAAGTGGCCCTCCTCGAAGGGGGCAGTTGGAGGGCCCTGAGTTCGTATCCTGCTGCCCTATTCTTCTCTCGAGATATGGGGGAAGACTATTAGACTCCTAGAAATGGGGGGTTGACGACCCTCCTCTCGTTCCCCTCTTATAAATTTAAAAAGGAGTACTAACTCATAGTCTGCATAGGGCATTTTCAAAGGGTTTGTGTGTGTGCAATCCTTTTGGGGGGGATCCCCCCCCCCATTGCTAGGCTAGAAATTTTCTCTGCTTTTCCCAGTTTCAAGAGGACCCTTTCCTCTGCCTTCCTTACCACCAGACCTTCCTGTTTGGGGCGGGGCAGCTTTTCATTTCAAAAGGTTTTCGAAGAACGTGCCAGCAGAGTGGATGGCACCAGTTTGGTTTGGATGGTGCAGCTGTTCCCACTAGCTCTCCGGAGCTGGGCATGTTTGTGCTGGGTTGGGAAGAGTTGGCTCTTAATAGAAGGATCCAAAAGGTGTTTATTTTTTGGAGTACAGCAGTCGACTTCCTTTCATAGTGCTTGCTCTTGATTGCAACCATTGCATAGTTTTGGGTGCATCGAGCTGGTGGGTGTTCTTGGTTTTGGATATTCATTGGTCCCCAAACGTGGTGGCATTGGTATTCTTCAGAATCATGTCAGACACAACCCTCAAGGCATCTGAAGCCTCCGGACCTCGGGCTGTAGTTACAGATCAAGCTTCTTCTGGTCCTGTTGTTGAAGGCCCCACCGATTCCTCTTTTGGTGAGCACAATCTTAGCTTCACCACCACAGACCTCAGCCTGGTGGAGATGACAGAAATAGAATACACACAACTTCAGCATATACTCTATTCCCATATGGAGGCCCAGTCAAATGAAAACGAAGTGGAAAGTAGGTTAAACTTGAATTGCTTTTCAACCAACAATGCTGCAAATCAGTCCCATTACTTGTCATCATCTAGTAGCAGTCAAGGTGGCTTCTCATCAAACAGCTCTGGAAACCAGTCTCTCTACCCCATTATCTGCCAGTCTGGCTTGACTTCTGACAGCAGTTTCACAGGCCCTAATCAGTGTCTAGGGCATATTGACTTTCAAGAGCTAAGGATGATGTTGCTCAGTGAATCTAGCCTACCACCAAGCCAAGCTGAAAAAGCACCCAGTGGGAACTCCATAGATATCAACGGGCAAAATTTAGTAAAATTAAAATATAGTGAAACATCGGGCAGCATTAATAAAGAAAATGTAGTTGCAGAAACTTTAGCAGCAGTTCCTGAATCCAGAACCAAATCTGCAGTCCGTGTTCGGTTAGAAGACAGATTCAACAGTCTCCAGACTGAAATTCCCAGGTGTCAAGAAACTCAAGAAACTGGAGTAGCCCTTAACAAGTGTGTTTCATTTTTATTTTCTTTTAACATACTATTCAATTTGCTGATAATATTGATTCATCAATAAACCTAGGGAATTGCAGAGGTTTGGACACATATTTCCTATATGTTAATTATATATTATTTTTTCCCAGAAAGTAATTATCAGTACTATATTCAAGTTAATTATAATTTACCATCTGGTATACACATACAGCAAGGAATGGTTATTCCAAAATTCAGCTCCCTTGGTTTTAAAAGTAAGGTAGTTATATTTAATTAAGGATGATTTTAAACTTCCATATGAATCCTTATCCATATTAGTTGTGTGCTCTGGTTTTTAGAATAATGCAATCGTTTAATTGAATCACTCCTAAGAGAGAGGAGCTTTGAGTGCTCTTTATGAATCTCTAATTCCCTGCACTCACAGGCATCTCTTAACACAACAGAGAAGTCAAAATGATGACATGCATGATTTAATGTCTTTGTGCAAATATGTAATTATGTAAATGCATTAATGATGCAAGTACATGATTTGCATCATTTGTGTGATAATGTCATGACAAGGATATTGTGGTTTGCCTCCTCCTTATAGATGCCTATGCCTGCACTAAAAAGATTTCTATGCCAATTTTGTCTGACCAGAAAACCAAGCAGATTTAGACTAGTTTGTACTTGGATCCTCTACCACAAAAGAAATCTCAAAATTCAGGTTAGAGTGAGGATTAAAACTACATGCTGGAAAAAGGAATAACAAATGACATCCATGTTGTTATCAAGACAACTGCATGGATGTGTCAAGGTCAACTCAAGATACAATGACTTCTGATTTCCAAGCATATGTGCTTTCTAAAGATTTTATACTGAAAGTTTAGACTGATACTCAAAATTTGTCACAAGATTATTGGCTTCCATTCCATATATGTGCTGAAATCAATAGTCCTATAAATAGACATACTGAAAATTGCCAATAAATAATTTCACTATCAAATTTTCCTCATAAGAATATTGGACATACTACTGATTCTACATTGGCTTTATTTGTGGTTCTTGTAAAAGTTACTTTTTTATTCATTTATTACGCATTTTGTTTGAGATAAACCCACCATGTGCATTTCAAGCGTGGTCCTGTTATAAATTGCTATCATATCCCAGACATTTTTTTCTGAGTTTGCTTATTATTCATCACTCAGAGCCTAGTAATTTGGGCAGGATGCCAACAATATAAAAAAATAAAAAATGAATTAAAAACCTACTCTTTGTCTTCCCAAGAATGTGACTACAAAGATAGCTTGTTCCTGGTTATCCGTTCAACTGAATTGATTGAATTAGTTGGGGACATATACTTTTTATACTGACATGTTGCACATTGAATGACTTTATGAAATAAATGAAACAAGCATTCAACTTTTTTTTTACTCCGACTCTATACATCATAATAGTTACGTGAAATTCTCATAACATGTAGTGACAAGAATGGGAAAAAACTTCAGAAAATCTGAAAAAGTGGGAACACTTAGAAACTAGCTTGCAACTATGAGCCACTGGTACAGTGGTTAGAGTGCAGTACTACAGGCTACTTCTGCGGCTTGCCGGCTATCTGCAATTTGGCAGATCGTATCTCACCAGGCTCAAGGTTGACTCAGCCTTCCATCCTTCCAAGGTGGGTAAAATGAGGACCCAGATTGTTGGGGACAATAGGCTGAAACTAAAAACTGCTTAGAGAGGGCTGTGAAGCACTGTGAAGTGGTATATAAGTCTATGTGCTATGGCTATAAAATAGAATAGAATAGAATTCTTTATTGGCCAAGTGTAATTGGACACACAAGGAATTTGTCTTGGTGCAAATGCTCTCAGTGTACATAAAAGAAAAGATACATTAGTCAGAGTCAAGAATCAAAGTACAAATATATAGGAAATCTTACCCACTCAAAGCACTGAAAAACTAAAGTGTGAAGGCAAATGTTCATAAAAATAAATTATTACTGCACTTTGTTACTATTTCAAAAGGTTTAAAAAGCAAGCATGTTTCTTTGGATTTAAAAAGAAAGTTATTTGTTAAAACACCTTGTCCGGATTTATGGTTGGTGTATAAGTAGTATTCTGAAGTGACTATTAATATATAAAAAAAATAAGGATTCATTTCAAACAAGCTCCACTCTTTTATTGATCTCGTTCATAGTTTAGTAACCCTCATTCGCCATCCTTCAGAAGCGATGGGTGTTCCTCTCCACCAGCAGCAGAACAAATGTACTGCTTTAGTGAAAAATAGGACTGCTGCTACTGCCACCACCGCATTGCAATTCACATGTCCGGTCTTTACACCAAACACTGCTTCTCCTGCAACTGCAAACACCAATGCTGCACAAGCGCAGGTTTGTTTATTTATTTTGTTCCTCCTTTGATATTTCACTTGACGCTTTACATTATTCATCCTCGACTTACAACCACAATTGAGCCCTAAATTTTTGTGAGAAATTTGTTAAGTGAATTTTGCCCCTTTTTACAACCTTTCTTGCCATTGCTGTTAAGTGAATCATTTGCAGTTGATAAGCTAGTAACCTGGTTGTTGAGTGAATCTGGCTTCCCCATTGACTTTGCTGGACAGAAGGGTTGCAAAAAGGGATCACGTGACCTCACAGGACACAGCAACGGTCCTAAATGTGAACCAGTCGTCTGAATTTTGATCATATTATCATGGGGATGCTACAAAGGTCATAACTCTGAAAAATGGTCGTAAGTCACTTTTTTCAGTACCATTGTAACTTTGAACGGTCACTAAGTGACCTGTTTTAAGTTGAGGACAACCTGTAATAGGGATTTACAATCTTGAGTTTTGAATCATACAGATTTGTGTCACTTGTTGGATGTTAGCAGATTGATGGAAGCAATCAATCTGGGCCCGTTCCAAAGAACAGCAAAACCAAGTGGGAAAGATTTGAGGAAAAACAAAACCCAAAGTCTTCTCTTTTGCTTTGTATCCTATCCAATCTATTTTCTTGCTTTCCAACTAAATTTACAATATTTATAAATTTAGAGTGTTTTCTCTCTCTTCCATACAGAGCTCTGGAGCCAGTGTTGTAGAAACAGTCAAACATCAAGACCTTGCATTGCCTCGAGCTTTTTCTGTATGTTACCAGCAAGAAATTGAAACTAGCAAACAAACAGTTGGTGCCAGAAATAAAGCTGTACCTGAGCATGTTTGGATTAAACTGGGAGGTATATGGTGATGTTTTTTTCTCATGCTTCTGTTAGCTTCTTAAGGATTTCGACTTTAAAAAAAAAATCTTTAACAGTACGTGTCTTGAAAATTACGCCACAAATTAATTTTTTAAAATATATTCGGAAGATACAAAGTTATGGATGATCCTGGAGGTATTGTGGTATTAATGGATTTTTACTGAATACAATGTTTCTTTTCTAGTGTTTTGTTTGTATAGTACAAGAAAAAGCAACAGAAAATGCTCAGAAATTGAGCAAACTAAAAACTTTTTAGAATTGAGCAAACTAAAAACTAAAAGAAATTTAGGTCAGTTCTCCAGACTCTACAGCAGTTTCTTCCATATATATAGTAGATAGGTGTATCTACTGCTGTTGAAGTCAGAAGCAACTGGAGTCATAAGGTTTAACTATTGTATGATTAATTATGGTTATAACTTGCCAGCCAGCAGGGATACATTTAAGAGGATGAAATAATTTCAAATTAGCAGAGGTATTATAAGTTAAAAGATAAATTATCACCTTTGATCTTCACGCTGATTTTTGTCCTGCAGTAAGGCATTTCAATGGGAATATTAGAGGTGCAATTTCTCTTAAAAATGACTTAATGGTTTTATTAAATTGAAAATAAGTTTTATATCTTAAGTATATATTTCTGAAAAGATCCTGCTAAGATGCAACTGTATTTATGTTTCTAAGATGGAGAAGGTTCTGCAGAAGAAACAAAGCTGTCAAGATAGTAGCCACAGCTGGGCGAATAAAACCCTACTACATTTTTATGGGTGTTACAATAGATGTAAAACAGCTGTGCTTCCATTACATGGTTGTGTTCACTCTTTTTACCAATTGACACCCCCCCCACACACCTCTGCTAAAATGCATTTAAATTTACATATTTTTTATCAGTAAAAGAGATACTAGTGGATGGAACTATTTTTATATACTCTACCAGAAATAGGCAGTCCTTAGCCTACAAGCATAGTGGAGGCTGCTTACTATGGTAGTAAATCATGATGATCCCAAAATGGGTGTCACCCACGTGACCAACCTAATGTTATGACCTTTTTTTTGCAGTGTTCCTTAAATGAACTCCTGTTGAATTTTGGCAAAAATGTAAATTCTGCAGCACCCTGAAAATGGCCAGTTTCCAAGCCCCCAAAACGCAGTCACATGACCGTGTGTTGGGTTGGCCATCAGAACTTTGGAATCAGAGCATAAGTACCTCTGGAAAGATTTGTTGTAACTTTGAAGTACAGGTAGTCCTCGACTTACGACCACAAATGAGCCCAAGATTTTGTTGTTAAGTGAGACATTTGTTTAGTGAGTTTTGCCCCACTTTACGGCTTTTCTTGCCCCATTGGTTAAATGAATCCCTGCAGCTTATAAGCCAATAACCCAGTTGTTAAGTGAAGGTCACAAAAGGGGATCCCAATGACCTCATCTGAATTTTGATCAGGTGACCGTGGGGATGCTGCAAAGATTGTAACTGTGAAAAACTGTCCCAAGTTACATATCTCAATGCCGTTGTGACTTTGAACGGTCACTAAATTGAACGGTTGTAATTCGAGGACTACCTGTACTGGTTTTAAATTGAAGACTGCCTGTAAGTTTGTAGAGGGGTTGCAGAGTGAAATTATTTGTCAACTGTCCTTTTGATATACCCGAGCAATGGCAAAATAGGAGCCCCTTTCCCCTTTTTTTTGTGCAAAGGAGAGACTTTATGTAAGCAGTCGATAAACAGAAGAAGTCGTAGTCGTATCCATCCCTTGGATACCAACTTACAGCGCAGGCCTCTCGGTGACATTCAGAATGTGTGTGAGAATCAAAATGCAGCTCCAGCTCAGAGTTCATGGCAATCGGTCCAACCAGCCCAAAATACACACAACGGAAGCCAAGGCAGCGTCTCCCAACGCCGGGAGAGACACAACCGGATGGAAAGAGACAGAAGGTAATTGCTATTGGCGGCTTCTTGAGTTAGCCATTCTCTGTGGAAGTATTTCAAATTCCTTTTTGCAAGCCTTTTGAATTAAAAAAAATGCACAAACACACACCCCACACACAAATTAAAAGTACTGTATACATGTTCAATATAATGCACTTCATAATTGAATGCAGGGTTTGGTCGTTCTACAAGTCATGCTGCCAAGGATCCTAGCTGGTCATAATATCACGTACTGATTTTCCGACACGATCTTTCTTTCCTTGTGTCTATTTTAGCTTGCATTTCTTGAAAAAAAAATTTTTTTTTCTTTCCACATTCAAAATGAATCAACTGTACAACTCAATATGATTTCCCAGGAATCAAGAGGAAGAGCAGATGAAGCAGTATGAGAAATGAATGAGACCAGACTGTGTATTGTTTAGGTGCCAGGGGCAAGGGGGGCAAATTTAATTATAAGGAGGATATTTAAATCTTTTTTTAAAAAAAAATGATTCATATTGTATAATAACCTTACAAACACGTTTGACTAGTTATTTAATGTGGAGTTTGTACATTCAGGTAGTCCTTGACTTAACGACCAGAGTTGGACCAGAATTTCCATTGGTAAACAAGGTGGATGTTAAGTGAGTCACACCTGATTTTATGCCTTTTTTGCCATGGTTGTTAAATGAGTCATTGCAGTTGTTAAGTGAATTGAACAGTTTTTATGCGAATCCAGCTTCCCCTATTGACTTTGCTTGTTGGAAGCCAGCTAGGAAGGTTGGAAATGGTATTCACACAATCCTAGGACACTGCAACCATCATAATTTTGTGCCCATTATCAAGTGCATGAATTCTGATCACATGACTGTGGGGATGCTGCAATAGTCATAAGTGTGAGGACATTTTTTTCCCAATGGCATTATGGTTTTGAAACAGACAGTTGTAAATTGAGGACTACCTATATAAAGTATTTTCGGATTCAAGAATTGACTATGAGTATATATGCATTTCTAGGCGCAGAATCAGGATTTGCTGTGATGAACTGAATCTTCTGGTTCCATTCTGCACTTCAGACACTGACAAGGCGACAACCTTACAATGGACAACAGCATTTCTAAAATATATTCAAGAGCGACATGGAGATTCTCTGAAAAAGGTCAGTAAGCTCCACATTAATATATAGAGCATTGTAATAAGAAAGTTATAGCAATACCTCCGTGTTCCTTGGACAATATTTGATTATTTATAGGATCATTTTTTATTCTTTTCATAATCTGTACATCTTCAATTGCTCAGCCTATAAATTGTATAAGGTACAATCTGTAAGCTAAACAGGTAGATACTAATATTAGCCTGATGAGTAATAACTACCAATGTTTTTCTCATTATATAGGACAGGCTTGGATAAATCTTTTGGTAGCTGGGGAAACCCCAAAGGTGCTTTCTCAAGAGGCAACTGGACTTTCTTCAGCTCTGGAGTTTATTTATTTATTTATTTATAAAATTTTTATACCGCCCTTCTCCCTAGGGACTCAGGGCGGTGTACAGCCAATCCAAAACCCCGACAATGATACAAAAGTTAAAAAGAAATTAAATTGAATATTTGGCCGAATATAAAAGCCCACCCCACCCCCTTAAAACCCCCAAATTAAAATTACTAAAAAGCAATGGAGACAAATTAAAACCCTCTCTCAGCCCAGGCCGGCCTGCTCGAAAAGCCAGGTCTTCAGCGCGCGCCTGAAGGACCTCAGGTCCATGCCGGTACGCAGTTCCGGTGGCAGAGTATTCCAGAGGGCAGGGGCTGCCACAGAGAAGGCCCTACCCCTCGGGACCGCCAGGCGACACATGGCAGCCAACGGAACCCGGAGAAGGCCCTCCCTGTGTGCACGCACTGGCCTGCTGGAGATCACCGGTAGGATGCGGTCCTGTAGGTAACCTGGTCCAATGCCATGGATCGCCCTAAAGGTCAGAACCAGAACCTTAAAGCGAACCCGGAGAGCCACCGGCAGCCAATGCAGCTCGCGCAGGAGAGGTGTCACGTGGGCGCTACGTGACGCCCCCATGATCACCCGCGCGGCCGCATTCTGCACCAGTTGGAGTCTCCAGGTGCTCCCCGCAGGGAGCCCCATGTAGAGGGCATTACAATAGTCCAGGCGAGAGGTGACAAGGGCCTGAGTGACCGTGCGCAGGGCGTTCCGATCCAGAAAGGGCCGCAACCGGTAGATCCGACGGATCTGATGAAATGCCCCCCTGGAGACGGCCGCGACATGGTGTTCAAGCGACAGCCGCACATCCAGGAGGACTCCCAGATTGCGAGCCCTCTCTGTGGGGGGCAAAATTTCCCCCCCAATAGCCAGCGATGGAGTCAACTGGCCATATCGGGGCGCCGGGAACCACAGCCACTCGGTCTTGGATGGGTTGAGCCGGAGCCTGTTCCCGCCCATCCAATCCCGCACGGCCTCCAGGCACCTGGACATAGCCCCCACAGCATCGTTGGGGTGGTCCGGGGTGGAGATGTATAACTGAGTGTCATCTGCATAGAGATGACACTTCACCCCAAGACCACGGATGATCTCGCCCAGCGGTTTCATATAGATGTTGAACAAGAGAGGGGAGAGAACCGACCCCTGAGGCACCCCACAAACCAGGGGCCTAGAGGTGGACCTCTCCCCTCCCGCCAACACAAATTGCGAACGGTCGGAGAGGAAGGAGGAGAACCATCGAAAGACGGTTCCCCCAATTCCCAACCCCTCCAACCGTCGCAACAGGATACTATGGTCGATAGTATCGAAAGCCGCCGAGAGATCTAATAGGACCAAGACAGAGGAGAACCCTCTGTCACGAGCCCTCCAGAGATCATCAACCAACGCGACCAATGCCGTCTCAGTGCTATGCCCAGGCCTGAAGCCCGATTGGAACGGATCGAGGTAAGTTGTTTCCTCCAGATACTGAGGAAGCTGACGTGCCACCACACTCTCAACAACCTTCGCCATAAAGGGAAGGTTGGAGACTGGACGGAAGTTATTTAAAACAGCTGGATCCAGGGAAGGCTTCTTGAGGAGGGGCCGCACCACCGCCATCTTCAGGGCGGTCGGGAGCGACCCCTCTCTCAGAGAAGCGTTGATAATCCCCTGGAGCCAGCCTCGTGTCGTCTCCCTGGCGGCCGAAACCAGCCAGGAAGGGCACGGATCCAATAAACAGGTGGTGGCATTCAGACTCCCCAGCAACCTGTCCACACCCTCGGCGGTCACAGGATCGAACTCCCCCCAGATAACATTCACAAGACCTGCCCCGGACACCTCCCCCGGGACCATCCAATTGGAGTTAAGCCCCTCCCGGATCTGAGCGATTTTGTCATGCAGGAATCGAGAAAACTCCTCTGCTCTACCCTGCAAGAGGTCATCCCGCGCTCTCGGTTCAAGTAGAGAGCGGGTCACTCTAAACAGGGCGGCAGGCCGATTTCCTGCCGACGCAATAAGGGCGGAGAAATACGAGGATTTCGCCGCCCCTATCGCCACAAGGTAAGTCTTAATATGAGATCTCACCTGTGTTCAGTCAGATTCAGAACGAGTCGCCCTCCAAATGCCCTCTAGACGTCTTTTCCGGCACTTCATCTCCCGTAGCTCCTCCGTAAACCACGGAGCCAAATGGGATCTGTGCCGGGTCAGAGGTCGCAGAGGCACAACTCGGTCTAGAGCCCCGGCGGCCAGCCCATCCCAGGTGGCCACCAGGTCTCCAGGCGAGCTGAGAGCCAGAGACTCAGGAAATGGCCCAAGCTCCCTCTGGAACCGCTCCGGGTCCATTAGGCGCCTGGGGCGGAACCATCTAAGTGGCTCCGCCTCCCTGCAGTGGGGGGTGGCGGAGCAGAAGTCCAGTCTAAGGAGGGAATGATCTGTCCATGACAAGGGAGTAATGACTAAATCCCCGCAATTACAGTCATTCAACCACTGCCCAGAGACAAAAATCAGGTCCAGCATGTGTCCTCCTATGTGAGTGGGAGCAGAAAGTAACTGGGTCAGGTCCATGGCCGTCATGGAAGCCAAGAACTCCCGGACCAACCCCGAGGTTTCACCGAGCGATGGCAGGTTGAAATCCCCCATGACTAAAAGCCTGGGGGTCTCAACCGCCAGCCCGGCTATTACCTCTAGGAGTCCGGGCAGGGCTGATGAGACGTGGCAGGGAGCCAGGTACGTCAACAAAAGACCCATCTGAACCCCTTGCCCCCACTTCACAAAAAGAGATTCACAGCCAGCCGTCTGAGGGACAGTGGCCTCCCTAGGACAAAGGACTTCCTTTATAAGCACCGCCACCCCACCACCCCTTCTCTGAGCCCTAGGCTGGTGAAATGCAAGGAAACCTGGTGGGCACATCTCAACCAGAGGGACACCTCCCTCTGGGCCCAACCAGGTTTCGGTGACACCTACCAGGTCCGCGGCCTCCTCCTGAGCCAACTCAAAGATCAGGGGAGCCTTATTAACCACGGACCTGGCATTGCACAACAGCAGCCGGGTATTCAGGGCCTGAGATTCCGGACAACCAGGACTACAGGATGGGTAAGGAGGGTCAGAGCGCGCTACCGCTTGTAAACATCGGGAGCGCGATCTCCTAACCGGATATGGCCCTCTACCCCCCGCATACCTACCTCTCCCAGTCACCGTGCTAATAGAATTGGCTCCCGGCTGCCCACCCCCTGTCCGCCACCCCGACACGGAAACCCCCGAGGCCCCCCAGGCGCGCAAGCCGGCCCGGCTGCCCCCAATTCCATGCGGGCTGTCTCCCCCACCCGCCCTGGACCTTTCCCCCTTAAAAAACCCCATTAAAAATTTGATGACTCCAGGTTTACAGTGCTTTCCCCGGTTTCCCCGGCCCCACCATCGCTCCGGATCCCAGGATCCATCATTACGGAAGGTCTTAGAGAGCTTCGAAGGCCACCTAAGGGAGAGGGGGGCATCCCTCAGGGCCCAAAGCTCTGCCCTCGGGTACATCCGTGGACCCGGCCGCCTCATCTCTACAGTCCCGGAGCGCCTGCGGTCTCTGCCGTCCTCTGGCCGCGGATGATGAAGTCCAGTCAGGCTGGGGTATATGCCGCCTCCCCCCGGTCGTCCCACCTCTGCCACCGGTGGGACCCCCGGGGGGGAAAGAGTCACAGGCAGAGCCAGACCCTCCCCCAGGCCCACCACCTCTGCCACCGGTGGGGGCCCCAGGAAAGGAAGGGACACCATAGCTCCGTCTAAGCGGCCCACGGGGGCATCGGCACCACCACTCTTCAGCCGAGCCCCTCCGTGGGTCTCCCAGCCTCCAGTTGAAGAAGTTGGGAGCCTCCAGTTGAAGAAGTTGGGAGTCCAGAGAGCTGAAGAAGCTTCTTGGATGAGAAGTGAAATGTCTTCAAAGAAAAACAAAGAAAGTCCAGTTGTCTCTTGAAAAAAAAGCACCTTTTTTGGGACAACCATGACCTGGATGATTAAGAAACTCCATAGACATTCAGCTGGGGAGGTGATGTTGTGTGTGTAGCGTAAGGGCTTTATTAATTTACTCCAACTATTTGGGAATAGATACGATTCTTTGCCTAATTTTTAGAGTTTGCACATCACATGCTTCTTACATTAGAATGGGAGAAAACTGGCTGAAATTGTCAAAATGTTTGATTTGTTTTCAGGGCTAGTTCTGTACGATGCCCAAAGCCCTTCAGCAATGACATCCCTGCCAAAGGTCATTAGCATCTCTGATAGCGTTGGGATCCAGCAGCTGTTTCCTTGTGCAGGAAATATTTTTAACTAAGTAAGGCGTGTGGCTTAGCTGTTAGAGCAGAAACTTTTTTCATGCATGTAAAAGGAAAAAAGAGATTTGATACTACTACATAAGTATCTGAACAACAATACTACTACTTACTTAAGTGCACTGCTTTTCTAAAAAAAAGTACACAGTGAACTATATAAAAGATGACAGAAATGTTAGACAAAATATAATCTAAAGAAATACAAACATATGTTTAAAAGCAAGCAGTATATTTAAAAGCAATGCATCGCAACAAACACTTTCTTTTGCCAATCAGTGCTCACTATATTGACTTCTTCAGTTCTTCAAGAACCAAAATCAAAGTTGTAGAGAGTTTCCAGAGATCAGAAGAAAAGTTTGTTAGGATAAAACAGACTGAATTCTGGTAAAATGGAAAACCAGTGCAAGGGAGACAGGCAGGAATTCTTGTTAAGAAGGCAGATCAATTCTGTTACCTTCTTGCTCTCTCATTTTAAGCAATCGGTATTTCTCATTGTTCATGCTGTAAACTGTTTAGTATCAAAGTAAATCATAAGTTTTGCAAACGTATCATACATATTTCATAGATATGCAATTGGCTGAGTCTGCACCAAATTCTCACCCGGAAAGGATGTCAGTGGTTGAATTCACGCAACACACATGTTCACAATTAAATTAAAGCTTAGTTGAACTTGACTACATTTGTTTGAAGTAGATCATATTATACATAGAAAAATACTGTGAAGCTAAGATAGGTACCAAATATAAATTTTAGATTCTAGACTAGAAGATATGTCAATCAAAGGCTTTACCCTAAAAATATCAAATCAGATACCCAGTA
The DNA here is from genome assembly GCA_023653725.1 of Bungarus multicinctus. Lineage (NCBI taxonomy): Eukaryota > Metazoa > Chordata > Lepidosauria > Squamata > Elapidae > Bungarus > Bungarus multicinctus. The sequence continues at coordinate 124,669,190 of CM042842.1, read as the reverse complement.
AACAATAAGATACAATCAAATGATTACGGAGAACCCAATCAATACCCATCTTGAAGTAACAGTAATAAGATGTTCCTAAGATGAACCAGACAGATAAGATGCTAGGGAGCATCTGTTTCTTTTAGTTGTGGATTCATTCGTTTTTGAACAACATTCAATAAGGCAAAAGAACAGGCATAATTTTAATCCATAGTCTGTTCGGTATAGTAGTGAAGGCTTCAGGCTAGAAGCTGGAGACAGGAGAAGACAGTGAGTTCTAGTCTCACCATAGGTACAACTACAAAACCAGTTGAGTGACCTTGGGCCAGTCATTCTCTGTCAGCCCTTGGAAAAAAGCAGTGGCAAATCACTGATAAGCTTCATGTTTTTCAGCTGCTCATTCCATTCATATCATACCTGAATTAAAGTAAATGGTTATCACTGTTATACTGTTATTAAAATAATTTGTATTGGCCAAGTACATTTGTATGAACTGGACTTTTTTTTAAAAAATCCTGCAAACACTTTTTGAGATATGTTGCATAAATTTAGATATTGTTGTATTTACTGGCTTTAGGGATATCTTTGTGCATAGAGTTGTCGTAAATGTTATTTATTCATCTTGGAATTGTTTTTCTTTGGGATTTTAGGAATTTGAAACTGTATTCTGTGGTAAAACAGGCAGAAGGCTAAAATTAACAAGATCAGATCCCATAGCAACCTGTGCAGTCCAGGAGATCACACAGAATAGTACATCTACGGACATGAAATAATATGATCCTCATATTCAAGAACTGGTGAAAAATAATCCAGGATGTCTAAACCCAAATTCACCCACTGGATTTTTCTTATAATATGGTTGACAATATATATATATAAGTGAACTGAAGAAATGACAAGTTTATTCAAAACAAGGAAAAAAGGAACAAAACCAACAATGTTAATTTAGTAGACCTTTTCATTTGAGGCAGGGCAACAATATTGCTCAAAACTAGTAAATACTACTCTCCATCCCATTTCTATTTTTGATTTTGTTTTATCAAATATATATAATAATTAAAATGCTATATGTGTAGCAACCTGTTCTTTTCCCTCTTAAGAGTGCTCATATTTATATAAATTAATAGATGTGCCATAAGAAACCAGTTTTGCTATTGGAAGAAAAAATGTAAGTAATTTATAAACTATAAAAACGGTAATTGTATATATGTAGTAACTCAGATCTTTCTTTTTTCAAAGTTCATACCCTGTAAAACTAAAATCTGTTTGTTACAAATACACTGCTATTTTTAATGTTTTGCACTTTTTCTAAGAACTTCTCATTCAGGATAAAGAAAAAGATTCTATTTTGCACAAACATCCATTTAAATGGATAGAAGAAATGCAGCTGTAAGTTCTGATGAAAATCTCATCAACTTCTCTGGTGTTTTATGTGACAATTCCCATCCTTTTAGTGCAAAAGTATTTTGTAAAAATACATGAATTTTAAGTGCATATATTTTTTTCACTTTCATTTTTTAAAAGACAACTACTAGCTATATTTGTTAGGAAAGCTGATGTATTTAGCATATTTAATTGACAGTGGCTTTATCAGAACAGATAACGCTAATAGGTATTCTTATAAAGAATAAATACTGTTTAAATCACGGATATTCACACTTGTGTGGCCCCTTTATTTTCAATCACCAAATGAAAAAAAACAAAAACAAAGCAGAATTAGCCTCTTATAAAATAGGCAGGCACAATATTACAGTTTTTAAATTTATTTTTACAGTAATGTATACTCTCATTTTCAATAGTGTTTGTTTTCTGTACTTCGAGTTTGTATCAATACTTAATGTGGAAAGGGTATAATGTGTCGTTACTGAATCTCCTTTATAATAATGGAGAAATGTTTAAATTTATCTCTTAAGAAACAGAGGTGTGCACATTTTTTCCTCATAACCTGTGCATTAGAATTGGACATTAAGAGTTCACATTCTAGAGTGGGCTCTAAATATATCATGGTATCACATTTGCAGAATCTGTTTCCAGTGCACTTGTGGTCAACTCACACCCACAAAAACTCAGATGGATGTCCAACATGGCTTTTGATCCAGTAAATTAAGCTGTTGTGGGCACAAAATGTTAGGGAAGGAATTTCAAGGGAATCTTTGAATTCTGCACATTTTATAAACGGTAGTTTTAATAATCCAGGTTGATTCAATTCACCTGTTTTACATTTATGAACCCCAGTCAAAATAGGGAGCTCTGCAAAGTATCCCTCTTTCTAGCCATTTAACAGGAGTATGTCTGCATTTTGTCTGAATCACCTGCCCAGGTATCTACCATTGGATCATCTGCCAAATAATACAACATTTACATCTGCTATTTTACTAGTAGTAAAATATGGGATTACTAAATATCAAATAGTGCCAAGTAAAGTCATTGCAAAAACTGGTATAATCTTAGGAAGAGGGAAACTTAACTGGAAAATACTTCAGGAATAATTGTATATCTCCAAAGAACTTGTTCTGTTTATACTGGCATGAAATAGAAATTAATTATAGGGTCCATTATGTGTATATTGATCTCCGCCCCTCCCATTTTATTAACTTTCTTTTAATCAGGACAGTGTTTCTTTTTTTAATGTGTATGAGCAATTCCACTCTGGGGTCCTTGGCCCCCTCTAAGGTTGGAAGTTTTCTTGCAGACGTTTCATTACCAAACCAGGTGACATCATCAATGCACTGATGATGTCACCTAGTTGGGTAGCTAAACATCTGCAAGAAAACCATTCAACCTCAGGGACCCTTCAGTTCAACCCTGAGCTGCAAATATTCTCTTTTGGTAACAATTCCATTGAATATTGTGTTCCCTTTCCTCATTTCATTCATTCAACTTCATGCAGGTTTACGATTTCTTGAATTTCCCTCTAGCAGCAGCTCCCATACAGGCAGACGTGTCACAGAGTCCCGGAGTTCCTTGTGCTCCAGCTGAACCTGGTCTTCCAGGGTCCCCTGGTAACCCAGGATCACCGAGCGCACCATTCCGACCATCTTTCCTGATTCCAGGAACTCCTGGTGGTCCTTGGGAGCAGAAAAACAAAACAGTTCAGCATGTTGTTCTGCATATTTTCATGCTGCATATTTCAGCATGTTGTTCTGCATATTTTCATGCTGCATATTTCAGCATGTTGTTCTGCATATTTTCAAGGACAAAGGCACCAGCTATAAAAACAACTACACTTTTTGATTTGGTTTGGTTTTAAAGCTAAGTGTGTTGTCAGGGCCATTTTTCTTCCTCCATATCTAGGTATTTATCTAGGCTTCTTGGATCTGGAGCAGAGGTCTCCAAATTTGAAAATTTTTCACACTTACAGACTTCAACTCCAGAAGGCTAGCTGCGAAATTCTGGGAATTGAAGTTCACAAGTCTTAGGGAAACCTGGTAGTTGAAGTCCATAAGTCTTAAAGTTGCCAAGTTTGGAGATCCCTGAACTAGATTAGTTGACATGGAGAAGCCTGTCAATTTCAGCTGCCCTCAATTTCTTACCTTTGCAAATTGCCACTTGGTTCCTTGAATTAGTTATTTTTTTCCCCTACAAGTCCCAACAAAATTTGAATATAGCATGGTATGCTTTTTCCCAAACAAATACATATTCAGGTTCCAATTTTGCCCGGTGTACCTAATTCGCATGACAAATGTTATAAGTCATTTTTATGTCTTACGTTCATGCAGCCTTCAATAGACATCAACCTCTCTGCATTTTAAAACCATCAGGTTTTCATTAGAAAACTGAATTTCGAATTACGGCAAAGTTTTGATTCATTTAAGGTGCCCACGCCTATTAATGGCTCAAAAAGGTGGGTTTTTTTGATATTTATATGTACAGTAATAGAAAGTATTAAAGAAAAAAAGCTAAAACTCTCAAAAATATCCAGATAAAACACACTGAAAGCCCTTCTTAATTTATAACAAAAAGATAAAAGCCTCCAGAGAAAGCCATGAACATCCAGTCTTGGTGTTTAGGAAAGTAGGAACATTCACCAGCCGAAAGTCCCAAAGATGGTTTTCATTGCAACGGTGGGTTTCCAATTTTTTTCCTACCGGTTCAGAGAGAGTGCTTTGCGCATGCATGCCTCAAAGCCCGCCCTCTGTAGCTGGTGAGCTGTGCTGTTTTTCAGCTCCAGGTGAGGCGGGGCAATTTCGCTCTGCCGCACGAATCAACGGAGCTAAAAACTAGTGAATATAGGACAGGAAAGGGCGGGGGAGAGTGGGCGGGGCCAGCCAGAGATAGTATTTGCCGGTTCTCTGAACTGGTCAAAATTTCCGCTACCGGTATGCTAGAACTGGTCCAAACCAGCTGAATACAACCTCTGTTTTCATGGTTCCTCACCCATTTGCATCAGTGGTGGGATTCAAATTTTTTTACTACCGGTTCTGTGGATGTAGCTTGGTGGGCGTGGCAGGGGAAGGATACTGTCAAATCTCCAGTCAGAGGTGGGATTTGCCAGTTCTTCAAACTACTCAAAATTTCTGCTACCGGTTCTCCAGAACTGGTCAGAACCTGCTGAATACCACCTCTGATTTTCACTCTGATTCAGGTGACCCTAAGGTTACAGATAAATCCCCAGGTGACTTCAATGCCGTGAAATGTTTTCAAGGGGGGAGGGAAAAGAAGAAACTCCAGTTGCCATTTTAAAAGCACCTTTGGGGACAACCACGACCTGGATGATTGAGAATCTCCATAGACAATTCCCCTGCAAAATATTCTTTTCGACTTACCTTGCGGCCCTTGATCTCCAACGGGTCCATCAACGCCTTTGCCGGTGACCCCTTTGTCTCCCTTCTCACCTGAGTCCCCTGTGAAATTTAAATAAGACATTTATTTACGTTTTGGATTTTGTTACGTTTGTGTTACACTCTGGGTAATCACAATGAGACACCTGGGAGAGGGGGGAAACAGGGTCACAGATGACTGTAAATGAGGTAGGGCAGAGTTGGCTTCCTACAGGGCAGTGCCAGTATCTCGTCTCTAATAAATCCTTTGAAGTTTTTTGAAGGTTGGCTCAAGAATCATGATTTAATTAGGGCGATTGCTGGAATCCTGACAACATGAATACATGCCATTTTGTTCAGGTGACCATGGGGAGGATGCAATGGTCATAAAGTATGAAAAATGGCCATAAGTCTCTTTATTCGGTGCCATTGTAACTTCAAACGGTCACTAAATAAATGATTGTAAGTTGAGGACTACCTGTAATCTCTTTGGGGCTTTACTCACCTCTGGGACCAGGAATTCCCAAATGCCCTGGGGGTCCCCTGTATCCAGGTGGGCCACGAGCCCCAGGATGTCCAATGCTCCCCATTGTCCCAGCAGGCCCCGGAGGTCCAACGGGCCCAGGCTTCCCCGTGAGTCCGGGAGCCAAGGGTTTCCTTAAATTAGCAGCTAACTGAGCAATGTGCTCTGGAATTAAAAAAAAGAAGAAGAAGAAGAAAACTGCAGGGTGGATTTTGAGTTGTCAGTGGATGCAGTGGAAGAATTCAAAGCGTTCCCAGAGAAGCTTGCAAACATCTTGCTATAAAATAAAGCATCCCAAACCATTTTGGATAAAAATTGGTTTTAGCTCCTTTTAAAGATTGAATGTAAGCCAACTGCTCCAAAATTGTTGCCGGCTTTAGGCTGTTTAAAAAAATGCAAAAAAAAAAAACAACCCAGAAAAATTAGATAAAGATGATAGATGATAGATAGATAGATAGATAGATAGATAGATAGATAGATAGATAGATAGATAGATAGATAGATAGATAGATAGATGAGAGAGAGAGAGAGAGAGAGAAAGATATAAAAGATAGAGAGAGAGGGAGAGAGAGAGAGATGACAGAGATAGATAGAGATAGATGATAGAGATAGATGGATAGATAGATAGATAGATAGATAGATAGATAGATAGATAGATGAGAGAGAGAGAGAGAGAGAGAGAGAAAGAAAGATATAAAAGATAGAGAGAGAGGGAGAGAGAGAGAGATGACAGAGATAGATAGATAGAGATAGATGATAGAGATAGATGGATAGATAGATAGATAGATAGATAGATAGATAGATAGATAGATAGATAGATAGATGATAGATGAGATAGATATATAGATAATAGATACAGTAGATGATAGAAAGATATAGAAGATAGAAAGAGAGAGAGAGAGATGAGAGAGAGAGAGATGATAGATAGATAGATAGATAGATAGATAGATAGATAGATAGATAGATAGATAGATAGATAGATAGATAGATAGATAGATAGACAGACAGACAGACAGACAGACAGATGAGTGAGAGAGAGAGATGATAGATTAGAGATGCACATACACGCACACACCACAGTTGGTAATATAGCTGGGACACTCACCCAATATATAGCTGAGCTGGACATAGTCTTAGTTCTCATTCCTCCCAAATAGATAAAAACACTATCTCTAGAACAGTGTGTCTCAACCTCGGAAACGTCCATATGGGCAGACTATCAACTACTACTATTCTAATCCAACCCACTGTTTAAACAGGAAACCCTAAATACCATTTCAGACAAATTGTTGTCCAATCTCTTCTTCAAAACTTCCAGTGTTGGAGCATTTACAACTTCTGGAGGCAAGTCATTCCACTGATTAATTGTTCTCACAGTCAGGAAATTTCCCCTTACTTCTAAGGTGCTTCTCTCCTTGATTAATTTCCATGCATTGCTTCTTCTTTGTGGCAGCCCCTTAGATATTGGAACACTGGTGTCATCTCACCCGTAGTCCTTCTTTTCATTAAACTAAACATACTCAATTCCAGCAACCGTTCCTCATACGTTTTAGCCTCCAGTCCCCTAATCATCATTGTTGCTCTTCTCTGCACTCTTTCTAGAGTCTCAACATCTTTTTTACATCGTGGTGACCCAAACTGGATGCGGTATTCCAAAATACATAATAAAAACATTCATAATGCTTAATCCAGTATTAATCAATCAATACAATCAATCAATCAATACTCTGGAATACCCAAGGAGGGACGTGGTGGCCTAGAGGTGGAGCTCTCATCTCACAATCAGGAGATTGTGAGTTTAATCCTAGTTAGCAGTAGATATTTTTATAACAGGGCGCAAAGAGAAAATATCTGCTGTGAACTCCGTATAGGTGACAGGAAGGGCATCTGACCAGTAAAAACTCAGCTCGATTCAGTTGCCCCATCTCAATACAAAGGACTACAGGGTTGTTAAGAGAAGTGGGGAGGAAATCTCTGGAGTGCTTAAGGAATGGATTTTAAATCATTCTTATTCCAGTATCTCATATACTTACTCAGAAATGTCAAATTCCTGTTTCCTACTTGACAGCCAATGACAAGGACTTGATATCAATGCAACTAAACAGGTTGCCTCATTCATTTTTTAAACTGCAATCTTAAACAGTTAGACCTATATTTAGAAATGTAAAGCATCCCGCAAATTCAACATTTGATTTCTGAATTATGCAGTTCAAAAATATCAGAGTCTAGAAAATCAATCCCCTTCTGAGGCCTTAGGAAGCCACAGCCAAAGTCAACAGCTCTGTGTTTGAAGGGCAGCATGAAGAAAAGCAAGTCTTCTCTTATTCTAGTAGCGCAAAATATTTGAAAAAGATGCTTTGTAATGTCTGGGAACCTCTAAAGCAGCCTTTTTGTTTCATCCAGCTCTATTTTTAGGTTTGTTCCATAGCTTCCGGCGCTGATCCTAGAATTCCAGGTCTCTCAGAAGTCCTTCTGACTTCAAGAAGCATCTTTTTGAAGAATTTGCTCAGGCTGTAGGACTTGTCACCGACAATCCATTTAGCAAAATAAATACTATTTCCTTGCCCAAGGATTTGCAGCTGTACTCACCACTGATCATTCCATCGCAGAGTTCTCGGATGCGTTCTTCACTAGCTTCTTTTCCCTAAAATTAAAGGTAAAGATTTCCAGTCATGTTCGACTCTAGGGGGCGCTGCTAATCTTCGTAGCAGAGGGAGCCAACTTGGTCCAAAGATATTTCTGTGATGATGTCATCAGCATGACTATATGCCGAGGAGCACGGGACGCTGTTACCTTCCCACCAAAGTGGTACCTATTTATCTAGTCGCATTTGCATGCTTTCGAACTGCTAGAAGGGAGCAAGTAACCCCACCCTGCAGCACTCAGGTCTCGAACCCCAGCTTTCAGCTTTCCAGCAGATAAGCTCAGTATCTTTAACTGCTGAGCCAATATGTCCCTGTCCCTAATATTATGCAATGATATTTTGAAAACCTTTATAAGAGTTGTGGTCTCACTGTGAACATCTACTGTATCCTCTGCTAACTTGGTCTGCACCAGAGATTTTTGTGACTGTTAATCGCAGAGTTGTCATTTATCTTCCAACGTCAGGATACCTCATTATGGAGCTCCCTAAGTAACTCTGCACCAGTCACAATCTTCCATTAATTCCTAGACTGAATGTTTTATAGGTAGTCCTTGGCTTACCACTTCACATTTGTGGTAAGAAAGGTCATAAAATGGGGAAAAACTGACTTAACAGATAACAGATAATCAGAGTTGGAAGGGACCTTGTAGGTCATCTAGTCCAACCCCCCGCCCAAGCAGGAGACCCTACACCATTTCTGACAAATGGCAGTCCAATCTCTTCTTGAAAGTCTCAAGTGATGATGCTCCTACAACTTCTGAGGGCAACTTCTGTTTCATGGGTTGATTGTTCTCACTGTCAGAAAGTTTGCACCAAGACAAATTCCTTGTGTGTCCAATCACACTTGGCCAATAAAAGAATTCTAATTCAAATTTCCAGGTTGAATCTCTCCTTGTTCAGTTTCCATCCATTATTCCTTGTCTGGCCTTCAGGTGCTTTAGAAAATAGCTTGACCCCTTCCTCTTTGTGGCAGCCCCTCAAATATTGGAAGACCGCTATCATGTCTCCCCTGGTCCTTCTCTTTACTAGACTAGCCAAGCCCAGTTCCTGTAACCGTTCTTCATATGTTTTAGTCTCCAGTCTCCTAATCATCCTAGTTGCTCTTCTCTGCACTCTTTCTAGAGCCTCAACATCTTTTTTTTATAGTGTGAATCCAAAACTGGATTCAGTACTCTAGTGTGGTCTTACTAAGGCTTTACAGAGTGGTATTAGTACTTAACTTTCACTGAACAACAGAGATTTTGGGCTCAGTTGTGGTCATGATAATACTATCTGTATTAGGAGAAGCACAATGAAAATGAGTTTTAAATTGGAATGGGAATAGGAATTGGAATAGGAAGAAAAATAAGATGGTCAGGCAAGGATCAACAAACATTTGCACAAGGGTTTGTCCAGAACTTCTTACCGGGCGGCCTAGTTTCCCCACAATCCCAGGGATTCCTTGCTCTCCTTGTAAACCCATTTTGCCAGGGTGGCCTGGAATTCCTGGGAGTCCAGCAGTTCCATTGGGGCCAAGGGTTCCTTTCGGGCCAGGCTCTCCTCTCTGTCCTGCCTGCAAAAGAAGAATGAAGAACATCCCAAATGGAGAAACTGTGGCCTCCATACTGGACCTAAAAACACAGGAGGGATACAGCTGCCTTGCAAAAGCTAAGCAAATCTCTAACCATGATCCGGATATATGGCTGATGGAAGCCATCATAGGCACTACCTAGGCAGAGGACGGTGGGTTAAAATTGGCCCCAAGTTACCCAGTCAGCTTTCATACCCAAAATGGGACGAGAACTCAATGTCTCCTGGCTTCTAGGCAGCATCATATCCATATGACCAAACTGGCTCAATCAATCAATGAGAATAAAGCTGGAAGGGACTTTGGAGGTCTTCTAGTCCAACCCCCTGCTCAAGCAGGAGACCCTATACCATCTCAGATAGGTGGCTGTCTAGTCTCTTCTTAAAAACCCCAGTGATGAAGCATCTACAATTTCTGAAGGCAATCTGTTCCACCGGTTAATTGTCCTCACTATTAGGAAATTTCTCCTTAATTCCAGGTTGCTTCTCTCCTGGATTACTTTCCATTCATTGTTTCTTGTCTTGTCTTCAGGTGCTTTGGAGAATAAATTGACCCCCTCCTCTTTGAAGCAGCTCCTCAAATACTGGAAGACTGCTACCATGTCACCTCTAGTCTTTCTTTTCTCTAGATTGGCCAAACCCAATTCCTGCAACCATTCTTCCTATGTTTTTGTCTCCAGGCCCTTAATCATCTTAGTTGCTCTTCTTTGCACTTTTTCCAAAGTCTCAATATCTATTTTGTAACGTGGTACCCAAACTGGATGCAATATTCCAGGTGTGCTCTCTCCTATATGTTTTGTTGGAATTGCCCTCCTGTCTTCCTCTGTCTATCACAACATGCAAATAGCTTTTGCTTAAAGTACCGGCTGCTATATTGTTGGCCTTCTGTTTTCTGCGCTGCTCGTGGGGACTTTTAAATGAAATATAGGAATGGTGGGCAAGCGGTCTGGAAGCCTTTTGTAGGTGACATTCACTTTCTTTTCCATAGCTTCCTCTAACAGTGATCTCGCAGATTTTTTAAAAATAAAAACCACCAGACAAATGAGTACAAATCCATATAATGAAAAAGATTAGTTTTACTTAGTGATGGGTTTTATTTTTTTTTTTCTGGAAAGTATAGGATACTCACTTCCCCTTTCTGTCCGGGAACTCCAAAAGGGCCCTAGAAAAGAAGAAAAAAAAATGAAATAAAGTTATTTGGAAACCAAAATGAAGAAGCTGAAGAACCTGGATTGCTTTTCATTGCAGCTCACAAATATGCCACCCAAATTTATCATCTAAACAACTTACTCAGGGATGAAGTAGAATTAAAGAATGCTAGAGCTGGAAGGACCATAAGTTTCAATCTTTGTAGAGTGTGGGAAAACACTGTGCATTTCCATCACTGTGGGTGAATGTAACTGGAGTCTTCCCTAGATTAACCTTCATCAAGGTCATTCATTTTGTAACATATCTTCAGTTCCGAGATCCTCTGCTCCAGAGGCTTGCAGATGTGTTGAGGAGTTAGTTAAAAGTAAAATTAAAAAGATCCCAGGACCACTGAATCACCAGGCAAAGCTCTAACACAGTGTTTCTCAACCTTGGCAACTTTAAGATGTGTGGACTTCAACTCCCAGAATTCCTCAGTCAGTCTTTCATGCCTAAGGCGGGACTAGAACTCTCTGTCTCCTGGTGATTGGCCCAAAGTCACCCAGCTGCTTTCATGCCTAAGGCGGGACTAGAACTCTCTGTCTCCTGGTGATTGGCCCAAAGTCACCCAGCTGCTTTCATGCCTAAAGCGGGACTAGAACTCTCTGTCTCCTGGTGATTGGCCCAAAGTCACCCAGCTGCTTTCATGCCTAAGGCGGGACTAGAACTCACTGTCTCCTGGTGATTGGCCCAAAGTCACCCAGCTGCTTTCATGCCTAAGGCAGGACTAGAACTCACTGTCTCCTGGTGATTGGCCCAAAGTCACCCAGCTGCTTTCATGCCTAAGGCGGGACTAGAACTCTCTGTCTCCTGGTGATTGGCCCAAAGTCACCCAGCTGCTTTCATGCCTAAAGCGGGACTAGAACTCTCTGTCTCCTGGTGATTGGCCCAAAGTCACCCAGCTGCTTTCATGCCTAAGGCGGGACTAGAACTCTCTGTCTCCTGGTGATTGGCCCAAAGTCACCCAGCTGCTTTCATGCCTAAGGCGGGACTAGAACTCTCTGTCTCCTGGTGATTGGCCCAAAGTCACCCAGTCTATTTTCATTACATACCAGTTCTCCTTTACTTCCCGGTAGTCCATCTGCTCCAGCAATGCCCTGCAGATGAAAATAGAAAGAATACATTTATATATTAAAAAAACCACAGTGAAGGATTGGCCCATGGTGCCTCTCCCAGCAAAAATGGAGTCAGGATGGTCAGGTGTGGCCCTTGCAAGCTCAATTTTTGCTGTCAGAGGGTTGCAGGAGGCCATTGCAGTTAGAAACAGCTCGTGAGTCCATTTTTGCCCCTGGCACGAGTGACGTTGAGCTGGCCATGCCCACTCTGGTCATGCCCCCCTGAGGTCAAACACAAACCTGAGGCGACCCTCAATGAAATTGAGTTTGATATCCCTTTTTAGAACATCTCCAATACATTTGCTCAATCATATTCACAATCAACTCTTTTAGGTCAAAATTGTTAGTGCAAATTGGGATTGTCTAGGTCTTAAATCAAATTATCCAGCTTTTTACAGCCCAACTCTGAACTCAAATACCTATGGAGATTCTCACTCATTCAGGTCATGGTAAAGGTGCTTTTTCAAAAAGAAACTGGACTTTCTTATATTTTTTCCCCTTGAAAATGTTTTGCTTCTCATCCAAGAAGCTTCTTCGGTTCTCTCATCCAAGAAGGTTTTGGATGAGAAGTGAAATGTTTTCAAAGGAAAAAAAATACTACAAAGTCCAGTTGCCTTTTGAAAAAAAAATCACCTCTGGGACTCTGAACTCAAAGCTTTGACCTCTAAGGAATGACTTTAATTCAAAGCTAAACCTTTCAATGAGGAGCATTTTTTAATGGGATGCTTGTCAATAATTTTATGAGTTACACCCAGTCAAATAGGAAATACAACTTCAGCAACAGAGTGGTCAATGCTGGAATGCACTACCTTGACTCTGTGGTTTTTTCCCCAAACCTCAAAAACTTCAAACTGTCTACTCACCCCATTCCTAAGAGGTCTTTAAGGGGTGTGCATAAGCGCACCAGCATGCCTTCCGTCCCTGTCCTAATGTCTCCCTTTTAATCGTACCCATTTCATGTATTAATAATCATGTTCTAATTATATTTGTTATCTAATACATGTTTGACAAAATAAATAAAATAAAATTTGCTGCTCTTGGTTAAAAGTAAACTTTCTCATTTAAACCAGAAGAGGGCTTCCTTGTTCAAGTGTGTGGAAAATGACTGTCAGGGACAGGAATAAAATATGCCCAATTTGTATTACACAGCTCTCTACACAATTCACACTTTCTCACATTTATGGAGCAGGCAGCCACTTGCATGGTTCTAAATCTGGTTTCCGAATGAGCCAAGAAAAACACAGGGGATCAACAAATGTGCTAAGGAAAAAGGATGCCAAAATATGTCTGTTACATTAAACTACCTCGAACTTAACTGAAGAAGGAACTACTCAAGTTGTAGCTACCGGTAGTCCTCAACTTACAACTCCAACTGAGATCAGAATTTCCCTTGCTTAGCAAGACAATTTTTAAGTGATTCATATCCAATTTTACAACTTTTTTTTTGCCGTAGTCATTAAGTGAATCACTGCAGTTATTAAGTGAATCATGAGGTCATTAAGCGAATCTGGCATCTCTCATTGATTTTGCTGGTCAGAAGCCAGCTAGGATGGTGGCAAATGGCGATCACATGACCCAGGGATGTTGGAAAGACTGTGAATACATGCTGGTTGCCAAGCACTCGAATTTTCACCACGTGATCTTGGGATGCAACGATAGTTCTAAGTGCAAGGCCCCAGTCCTCAGTGACTTTTTCCAGTGCCATTGTAACTCTGAATGGTCGCTAAACGAATGGCTGTAAGTCAAAGACTACCTCTACATTTTGTTAAAAGCCTATGATTTTAAAATAGAAGTACAGCATATTATTAGAGAAAGGGACTAGGGGTGACATGATAACAGTCTGCCAGTATTTTGAGGGGCTGCCACAAGAAGAGGGGGTCAAATTATTCTCCAAAGCACCTAAAGGCAGGAAAGGAAACAATGGATGGAAACTAATCAAGGAGAGAAGCAACCTGGAATTAAGGAGAAACTTCCTAACAGTGAGGACAATCAACCAGTGGAACACCCTGCCACCAAAGGTTGTGGGTGCTTCATCCCTGGACATTTTTAAGAAGAGACTGGACTGTCATTTGTCTGGAATGGTATAGGATCTCCTGCTTGAGCAGGGGGCTGGACTAGAAGACCTCCAGGATCCCTTCCAGCTCTATTCTATCTTTGGGCTGTGGAAGAAATATGGAGAGGCAGAAATTTAATGAATACGCTTGCCATCTAGTGGTGATCTGGATATTTGCACCCCAATTATTTGTTTTAATTTTTATGCCATCTTTCAATAATAATAATAATAGTAATAGAATTTAAGCTTATAGACTGCCCCATAGCACTGTGCAGCACTCTCTGGGTGGTTTACCATGTAACCGTTATTTGCATCTTGCTCCCCAACAATCTGGGTCCTCATTTTACCGACCTCGGAGGGATGGAAGGCTGAGTCAACTTTTGAGTCCCGTCAGGATCAAACTCTTGGCAGTCGGCAGAGTTTGCCTGCAATACTGCAGTTTAACCACTGTACCAGCAGGGCTCCTTCAACCTATTTCACTGCTGAAATAACTCTACCAAATACGGTAGCTTGTTTCAAGGAAATGAATCCAGACTTCACCCATTGCTTCTCACTCCTTGGTCAGATAGGCATGATTTGAAGCTTTGATCAAAAGACAAAAAGCAGCCACTTCTTTCTGCAACACCAGCTCTGCCCCTTTTCACGCATGAGTGCAGTGTTGCCACACACGTACCAAAAAGATGGAACTTGTGTTGCTTTTGGTAACTACTATTAACACATGTGGTTATTGTGGCCTGTCGGCTGCCAGCCCCTCCAGCAGCAGAATCAGAGAAGGCATGGGAGTCAGGACTAGCATCAAGGCAATCTGAGTGCACTGAGGGAAAAGAGGACATGGAGCTGGCAGAGAGAGAGAGACAGACAGACAGACAGACAGAGGCATCCATCAGCCCTCAGATGGAGAGTCAACAGCCCCCAGGTCTGGAGGTGGCTGATGAGGAAGGGGAGGAACAGCTGAGTCCAGTGCCTGATGCACGGATGCACAGAAGACAGAGGAGAGGAGAGCAGTGGAAATCTGTGGGCCGATCCTTGGGAAGGAAGAGCCACTGCTGCTAGCGAAGCTCCACTCTAGCTCTGGGGATAAAAAGCAGGAGGCAGAGATGAATAGATGTGGCAGACAACTCTTCATCTCCCTGCGGGACCAACTTGTTAGCCTGCGGTGAGAGAGAGACTTTTTGCCGGGACTGCTGATGCTCCTAATAAAGGGATAATTGATTTAACTACAGAGGTCTTGCCGTGTTTGGGGAGCTGGGTCAGATCAACGCTGTTAGGAGCATAAACTAATTTTTCACACCGTGATCAAAACTATAATGTGATCTGTATGGGTAGATTATTGGATGAGCCCAACTACTGAGATTTATGCTATAAACCGAGATTAGACAAACCGTGGTTTAATATGATTTATGCATTCGAAAAATTGAGATCTTTATCTTACCTGGTTACCTTTGGGTCCCGAAACCCCAGTAGGACCCTGGAAACAAAGAAAGAAGAAGCAAGAAAAAGAATTGACAAAAAGAATTGTCAAAAATTGACCAGCGAGTTACTCAAGTTGCAAAAACATAATATAAATAAGTACCTTTTGGACTGAGTAAGTCTATATCCGAATTGTTGTTTAAAATTATTTATTTATTAATTAAACTTGTTTGCTGCCCCTCTCACCACAAAGTGATTTAAAATGATCTCTTCTAATTTGATAGCTTAAATTTAAGACCGTATTTGCAATAGATCATGTTTCTCACCAGGGGTGGGATTCAAAATTTTTAACAACCAGTTCTGTGGGTGTGGCTTAGGTGATGGGTGTGGCTTGGTGGTCATGTAATTGGCTGGGTGTGGCCAACTCAATATCACTACATCAAGGCACGCATCTCCTTGCCTGGCCTCTCATGACTGTGGGGATGCTGCAACAGTCGTAAGTGTGAAAAATGGTCATAAGTCACTTTTTTCAGTGCCATTGTAACTTTGAATGGTCACTCCACACAAGCAAAGTACCAGCAAAGGAGGGAAAAAACTCCAGGGAAGTTCCTGAGACAGGAAGTCTAGTCCTGCCAAGAATGTAATAAGGGTTAATGGAGAGGCAGTTTCTGTAAGCAACACCAGAATGTTTCCTTCCTGCCTTCCTTACAGGATTAGGCCAGTAATTTCTTCTAACAACCGGTTCTCCGAACTGCTTAGAATGTTAACAACCAGTTCTAGCGAATAGGTGCAAACCGGTAGAATCCCACCCCTGTTTCTCATCCTTGGCAATTTGAAGCTAGGTGTGGACTTTAACTCCCAGAATTCCTCCAGCCAGGACAATTCTGGGAGTTGAAGTCCACATAGCTTAAAGTTACTAAGAGTGTGAAACACTGCAGGAAATGCACGAGCTATGGGTAGCAGGCTCCACCCATTTCATGTTCTAAAGTGACATCACATGCAATGAATCCATACGTCACAGTGTGGGTGGAACTGCCACTAAGCTCTGCCTTCCACCCAACAGGTGTTTTGAAACAGCTGGTCTTCAAAAAAGAATTTTTTATTTTCTATAACAGAGAAAACAATAGTAATTATTTTTTAGGAAGGTTCTTAAGAAGAGCTTGGGCAGCCATTTGTCCTGAATGGTGTAGGATCTCCTGCAGGGGGTTGGACTAGAAGATCTTCAAGGTCCCTTCCAACCCTGTTATACTGGTACTGATAATTTAATAACAGTAAAATCCAACTGTAACTAACAGTAATTTAATAGTAACATCTGACTGCAACAAACTAAATAACTAACAGTAATTTAATAACAGTAACAACTAACATTTATGCAATAAAAAAAAATCTTGCTTTGCAGTCCTCTTTCCTCAGTGGAATTATTTTAAATTGATTCTGTAACTTAGATCAGTGGTCCCCAAACTTTCCAGCTTGGTGGCCTGGCCCGGTGCAGTGGCAGTGGGTGAGTGGCAGGTGTACATACACGCATGTACAGCTCCATTTGTGCATGCAGGGGCCTCTCCATTTGTGCGAGTATAGCTTTGTATATACTCGCTCCATTCGTGCAAGCACAGCTTCACGCACGGGTGCTTTCCCATCTGTTGTGGGTGTGTTGGCCACCGGCCCTTCCAGCAGCCGAATCAGAGAAGGAGGTGTGGGAGCATCAAGGCAAACTGAGAGTTCCAAGTGGGAAGAGGGAATAGAGCTGGCAGAGAGAGAGGGGTGGGGTGTCCCTCAGTCCTCAAATGGAGAGTCAACAACCCACAGGTCTGGAGGTGGCTGATGAGGAAGAGAAGGAACAGCTGGGTCCAGTGCCTGATGCGTGGGTGCGCAGAAGGCAGAGGAGAGGAGAGTAGTGGAAATCTATGGGCCGATTCTTAGGAAGGAAGAGCCACTGCTGTTAATGAAGCCTCACACGAACTCTGGGGATAAAAGGTAGGGGGCAGAGATGAATAGATGTGGCAGACAACTCTTCATCTTCCTGCCGGACAGACTTGTTAACCTGCTGTGAGAGAGAGACTTTTTGCTGGGTTGTTGGAGCTCCTAATAAAGGAATCGTTGATTGATTACAGAGAGTTTGTCCTGTTTGGGGAGCTGGGTCAGGACACCATCTGTCCTGCGGCCCGGTTTTGAACAGGCCATGGCCCAGGGGACTGGGGACCCCTGATTTACATTACAAAATTGATTGAAGGAACACATTAAATATTGCAGCCGTACCCCGAAGAATTCTGCATTCATCAAAGTAACATTCACCAGAGCCTCATCGGATCATTCGTTCACTTTTGTGGAGGATTTACCTGCTGGCCGGATTCACCCCGTAGCCCAGTGGCACCAGGACGCCCCGGTTCCCCGCTTGGTCCTGCATGACCCTGGAAAGTTAAACAAAAAGAGAGAAATAAGAGAGAAAGCTGGGGGAAAAAAGGGAGAAAGGGATTTGATCTCATATTGGAATCAAACTGCCCAGTTATTTGAAATCAGCAACATTTCAGAAGATGGCTTAAAACAGCCTGAAAAGGAGAAAATATCTCAGCCATCTTTGAACTAAAAAATTGATAGTTGGCAACCTGGCAAACCTCCATGTTACAGATCCCTATGAGTCACTACTTTCAGTAATACCTGTTTTTCTTCAAATATAGCCATTTTAAGAATGTATAGACTTCAACTCCTCAGCCACACTGGAAGGAAGAGTGTTGGTGTTCTGACCCAGCCGAATTCCCCCAGAGCAGTGGTAGGGAACCTTGGCTCTTTTATCACTTATGGACTTCAACTCCCAGAATTCCTGAATGAGCTATAAAAAGTTCCCCATCCCTGGCCTACTGGTTTTTCAGTTGTGAGGGAAATCAATTTTTGATTTGAATGGGATGGTTCAATATACAAATGTCCTAATTTTTGACTTGAATGATCAATATTCTTTATATGTCCTACATTTGTATATTAAACAGTCCCATTCAAGTCAAAAATTGATTTCCCTCACAACTGAAAAACCACTAGGCCAGGGATGGGGAAACTTTTATGGCTCACTCAGGAATTCTGGGAGTTGAAGTCGATCAGTGATAAAAGAGCCAAGGTTCCCTACCGCTGCCCCAGAGCAAACACAGATAAACTCAGTAACTCAAACTTTCACGGCTTTAATCTACAAATAAATCTCTTTGTAGATAATAGATGGCTTGCAGTCAATTAGTCCAATTAGAAAAACCTTGGCAGAAGTCTTCAAATAAATCAGAGTTTGTAATCACAACACTGAGTCCTTCCAATGTTTTTTGCAAAGGCAAAAACCATTTGAAACCAGGCTTATATTCCCTAGAGGGAGGGGCCATTATATTGCATCCTTACTCCTGAATCGTCTGTGCAGCTTCAGCTGTTCTCTTCTACGAATCATCCTGCGCTCATGTGCACTTAGCACAGGCTCTTCTGGAACCTCCTCATTATTGCTGCCAGCCCCCACCATCCCTGAAGGCAGCAGTCCACTCCCTCCCGGCCCCTCCTCCGAGTCCTCGCTCTCTTCCACCATCCGCACCTGCTGCCGGCTAACCACAACAATTGGGAAGACTAAAGAGTAGACTGGATAATTGGATATACATGTATTTCTACCTCAGTATTTCTTGCCCTATGTAACTTTAAGACGTGTGGCTTTCAATTCCCAGAATTCCTCAGCCACAATGGAGTGTTGGGAAGACTAAAGAGCAGACTGGACAATTGGATATATTCTACCTCAGTGTTTCTCAACCTCAGTAACTTTAAAACATTTGGACTTTAATTCCCAGAATTCCCCAGCCATAATGGAAAGAAGAGTGTTGGGAATATTAAAGAGCAGACTGGATAATTGGATATACATGTATTCTACCTCAGTGTTACTTGCTCTCTGTAACTTTAAGATGTTTGGACTGAGGAATTCTGGGAATTGAAGTCCACACATCTTAAAGTTGTGGTGGGCAAGAAACACCTACTTCATCTGTCCTATTGTCTCCATTTATTCATACCTATTTCCTGTATTCTTACTCATGTTTATACTTATACCTATTATCTTGTAAGCGATTGACAAAATAAATAAATTTGTTGACATCATAAAATCCTTGGTAGTGCTCCTATAAGCAGGATACAGATACAAATTTCAGCCCCTCACCTGGCCTGGGAACAGTTGCCCTTTCCACCCCAAAATCGTCTTCTGAATTTGATTTACCTGGAAACCTCTGACACCTGCTGCTCCTGTAGGTCCTTGTAAACCAGATTGTCCCTGCAGGGGAAAAAAAAAAGAATGGGTCAATGAAGGAAGATAGTAAACTGTGACAAACACCGATGGCCCTGATAAAATGTAGTCCTTTGGTCAGAAAAAAAGATTATCTAATTATGGATTACTTTCAGTTCCATGAGGTAGACCAGGCCTAAAATTAAATCCAGAGGAAGGCTGAAATTATTTTATTGATATTGACTTGAATAGGAGATCTCCAAACTTGGCAACTGTCAAGGCTGACCCATAATGCACTTCTACTCACAACGTGACAAGGAGAAACCAAGGGAAGGGAGCGGAGAATGCTTGGAATGTATTGGGAACTGGGAGGGGGGCTGAGGAATTTACGTGAGCCGTTGGCAGCCTAAGAAAATCCTAACACTTCAAGGCCGTGGGATGAGAACCTTCTGAAGGATAAAATAAAATAAAATAAAATAAAATAAAATAAAATAAAATAAAATAAAATAAAATAAAATAAAATAAAATAAAATAAAATAAAATAAAATAAAATAAAATAAAATAAAATAAAATAAATAAAACATGTTGTTTTGGCGGACAATGGACAATGGGTGGCCCAAATGGGGGAAAGGAGAAAATAACGGTCCTGTTTTTCATGCAAAAATCTCAGAGCTAGCTTCGCTTCTTCTGTGCCTGTATGGATCTATCAGTAAAGCTATATATACTCTCGGTAAAATAAATGTCCCAGGAATTTCAGTTGCTGCAATGGGACAGTTGACAGCAACTTTAAGACTTGTGGACTTCAACTCCCAGAATTCCCCAGCCAACATAAGAATTCTGAAAGCTGAAGTCCACACGCCTTAAAGTTGCCAAGTTTGGAGACCTCTGATCTAGGATGACAGAATCCTGCAAATCTGACCGTGTTTATACCTTCTCCTCCTTGTATTTCATTGAATTAGAGGTTGAAATGTGTTTGGGTATTAGTAACTCGGGTTGGTAGTTAGGCAGTTGGTTTGAGCTCTGAGCATGGCAATTCGGTCACCATTCAAGGAGACATCGTCATTGCGTTTTAGTTGAGCTGACAACTCAAAACACACTGACAATGTCTCCTCGAATGGCGATGAAACATTTGCAGCCAAATTGCCAAGCTCAGAGTTCAAATCAACAGCTTAATTTGGGAGGTGTCGGGATTGCTTCCACATGTCATCTGAATGTTATGAACTTAAAAATTATTTTGTCACTTGCTGTCTTGGCAACAGAACTTGCACATCACTGTCAAGGCCATCTTCCTTAGTCTACAGTTACAGGCTCTAAACATCTCGCAGCAGAAATCTAAATTTGTTATGATCACTGATGGAGCTTCCAGAATTCTGGTCCAGTTTTTTGAGTGCCATAATAGTGGGTTTGAGTCTTACAAATGGAATGATTAGAGTAGTTACTTACAGGAGGTCCTCTTTGGCCAGGTTCACCTCTCTCACCAGGGATACCTTGAGTTCCCTAGAAAGACAAATGCAAAATTGCTGATTCTGTGTTTTCCATGAGTCTAACCCAGGATAATTCAAATGCAACTGGTGATATGACGACAGCTTAAATGCTGTCATTAGAGATCAAGAGAGAAATATTGAACAAATGTTGAGGAGATACTTACAGGTACACCTGGTTCTCCTGAAGGACCAGATTCTCCCATTTCTCCAGGGTTTCCCTTTTTGGAAAAAGAGGAAGGAAAACAGTATGTAAGTATGAATGAATGAATTGAAGGAAAATGGAAAATGAAGGAAAGAAAATGAATGAATGAATACATGAATGATTGATTGAATGAATGAATGAATGAATGAATGAATGAATAAACCAGGGGTCTTCAAACTTGACAGCGTTAAGACTTATGGACTTCAACTCCCAGAATTCCTCCTCCAGTCATGTTAGCTCAGGAATTCTTGGAGTTGAAGTCCACAAGTCTTAAACCTGCCAAGTTTGAAGACCCTTAGATTGAATGAAGGAAAATGAAAAATAATAGATGACAATGAATGAATGAATGAATGAATTGAGGGAAAATGAATGCATGAATGAATTGATGGAGATGTTGAAATTGACTATATTATGCCACGCCTCCTCTTAAGGAGACCACTCTAGTGGGACCAAGAAGAAGGACGTTCTCTGTGATGGTTCCCTCCCTGTGTTCATATCATGTGAACATAAGATTGGGCCCACACTTTAGCACCCTTTCACAAGACCCTAAAGGCATGGTTCTGCCAATGGGCCTGCAGAACCCAGGGTGATATGGAGCCCATCAACTGGTTGGTTTGATTGTTGTCAGCAGGGAGATGGGGGTTTGGGTTTTGCAATGGGGTTTTATTTTTGTAAACTACCCATGAATGAGTTGAATGGCCGTGTAAATTTTGTTAATATAATAATAATATAGCATGATTTACTTACAGGCTGGCCCTTTTCTCCTTTAGTGCCTGCATTCCCAGGTAATCCCTGATAGGGGAAAAAGAGTCACTAATAATGAAAAACAGAGTCGATAAACATATTTAGGATTTCTTCTTCCCAAGATCAAATAATTATAAAAGAATAGTTTGTATACCCAGGGAACCATAAACCATAAATCCAGATATGCACACAAGTAAATGCTAGAATAACTTCCAGTTTTATGGGCTACCAAGCTCAACAATTTCATCAAAGATGACCAACCTTCTCCATTTCCATCTCTTTTTAATGTCAACCTCCCCTTATCCCTCAAATTCCTATATGTCTCAATTATCCAGGTCATGGTTATCCCAGAGGTGCTTTTCCAAAAGGCAACTGGACTGAGATAAGTTTGGTTGAAGTTTGGCTGATGCAATATCCTTAGGAGATTGTGCAATGTAGTGAATTCTGCTGCTAGTGGATTAATCCTATTATGTCCTGGAGAGCCATGTCCTAATCCCATCATCCTGGAGCTGAAGGTTTTTTGTCTTGTAGATAGGCTGGCCCAGGGCAAAAAATATCTGCTGGGGGCAGGGAGCTGGTTTTTTTGTTTCTCACCCAAGAAAAAGAACTGAAGAAGCTTCTTGATTGAGAAGTGAAATGTTTTCACAGAAAAAACCTAAGGAATTCCAGTTGTTTTTTGGAAAAGCACCTTTGGGACTCGAGTCCTCTAATTCCTCAACTAATACGGATTGTGAGGGATGATGGAAATCTAATATATTTGGTGGACACCAGGTTGGGGAAGCTTGTTCTATCCATTCCAGTTCTCATTCCCTTCCTCCTTTTTACATGATTATGGGAACCCCCTCAAGGGTTGGACATTTTTCTGGGATTCTTGCACAGTCCTTTGCACAGCAGAAAGATGGAGTAGGAATCAAAGAAATAAGATAGTCAAAATGCTCTCTGAAATCAGGGGTGAAATTCAAAATTTCTCCCTACCGGCTCTGTGGGCGTGGCTTGGTGGGCGTGGCTTGGCTTGGCGGGACTCATTCTCTAAAAGGAAGAAGGTGGGTGGGCATGGGCAGGACCAATCAATTCAAATCATCCCTACCACCTCTCCCGAAGTGGTGTGAGATGGTTGAATTTCACCCCTGCTCTGAATATAATAGTATGTTGTAGGATAGAGTCCTCAGCTCTTACAACTGGAAGTCTAATCAAAAATAAAATGGAATGGGAATGATTAAAAAAAAAATCATAGGCAATTGTCAAGTTTTTAGGTCCCTGGAAATCAGTAGAGCAGCGTTCCTCACCCTTGGCAGCTTGAAGAGGTATGGACTTCAACTCCCAGAATTCTGGCTGGGGAATTCTAGGAATGGAAGTCTATACCATTTCCAGCTGCCAAGGGCGAGAAACACTGAAGTAGAGGATACCAATCTCTCTGCGGAATAGTTTCTTTGACCTCTAAGAAGTCAGAGATGTATCAGGAGAAAGTGCAAATCACCCTGGTATCTCTTTGATCTAAATTTTATGAAAGAAATCTTACAGGGAGTCCGTGAGGGCCTTTCTCTCCAGGAGCACCAGAATGACCGGCAGTGCCCTATGAATAAAGAAATAATGATGTGTAAATTTCTGATGACTATTACAGACAATATTAAGAATTTGCTTTAATAGGATGACAATCCGTTCTCCTATTTTTATTAAACCTCCCTCCCTCCCTCCCTTCCTTACCCCACTCCTGTGCAAGAAAGAAAGATGCCCAGTTTGAATAACTCTTGTTGGAATTCATTGTTGGAATGTATTTCTATTCCACAACTACAGTAGCATTCAGCCAGTAGATGGCAGTATTTACAAGTTTGGATCTATGGTATATATACTCTATGCTCTTTTTTTCTAAGTAGAATTTCCTGTTACATTAAATAGTTGAGCAGTAAAGCACATGGTGACTGTACTGTTTGTTTACTTTGTGTGGTGCTTTATATAAACAGAATTTTTAACAAGTCCTCAACTTGTTATTACAATTGGGACCAAAATGTCCAGCAGTTGTTAAATGAGTCTCGTCCAATTTACAACATTTTTGCCATGGTTAAGTGAATCACAGCAGTTGTAAGCGAATCATGCAATTGTTAATTAAATCCAGCTTCTCACTTTGACTTTGCTTGTAGGAAGCCAGCTGGGGAGATCACAAATGTGATCACATGGCTGCAGGATGCTGTAATCATTGTACACACATGCTGGTTGCCAAGTGCCCGGATTTTGATCACACACTGCAGGGATGCTGCATCAGCCATTAATGTGATGATTGGTTACAAGGTACTTTTTCCAGGGCCGTTGTAAGTTTGAACCATTTCTAAACAAATGATTGTAAGTCAAGGACTACTTGTACTTTTATGATATTTGAAACTATTTGTAAAATAGAGAGCTACTTTAAAACTTGGAACATTTGATGTTTGGTGTAAAGAAAATGCCTGAATGTTCCTGCCCCTAAAATTAGGAAAAAAAAGCAATTATTGGATTTCTGCTCTCTTTTACACAAACAACATTGTAATTGCACATGTAGGAAAGTCTTCTCAAATCCCTTATTGTTGGATTCCAAAACACAATATTTACAAGCTGTGGAAGATTGCTTGGGTTTTGTATACACATCAGCACAAACCAAATGGGAATTTAACAAATGAAAAATGTAATGAAATGAAACATTGAAAAATGAGAAAAATGCAAAATGGTTTTTTTTTGTTTTTGGCCTCATTAATGTCAGAGTAAAGTCTTGCTGGCTCTAGTGAATTTTAAAGGTCTTATTTGTAAAAGTTGCATCACCCACAGTGCACCCTGTTTTGATCCATTTTATAAACAGGTTCACAAAGAACAGAATTCAATGCATTTTGTAAATAAATAGTCTCGTGTATTTATGGGCAAGTGAACATGTAGAATTGCAGTCTTATTTATTTTAAGATGCCCCTATTTTCAATTACTTGCTCTGACAGTTTGTATTCTTAGACAAGCATACAAGCATAGAGGTGTAATCAAATCTTGGTTCAAGAATTAAGGCTTGCATGTTAAGCTCTCTTGGGAAAGTGATGTCACACGTCCACACATCCTTCATTTTATTTTTATTGTGGGCTTTTAGCCAAAGGATGGGTGGAGGGATTGACTAAATCTAAGACACAAACACAAAGTAGACAGATTGTTGGTTGGAACCAATAATGATAAATGAGACCTGAGGGGTCATTGATACTCTCTCTGAGCTTGGTTGTTTTCTTACAATGTTTCATTACCCAACTAGATAATATCATCGGTGCAGGAGGAGGAGGAGGAGGAGGAGAAGGAGATGAAGGGGATAGGAGGAGGGGAGGGATAGGAGGAGGAGGACTGGGGGCTCCTTGATGGTCTCTGAGCTAATCAAAGAACTGAAAGAGCAAACCACTATTGTTGTGGATAGCTGGCAGCAGGTACGGACGGTTGAGGAGAGCGAGGACTCAAATGAGGGGCCAGGACCATTAGGGAGTGGACTGCTGCCTTCAGAGATTGTGAGGGCTGGCAGCAGCGATGAGGAGGATCCCGAGGAGCCCATGCCAAGAGCGCGTGCATGTAGGATTGCTTGCTGGAAAGAGCAGCTACAACAGCACGGGTGACTCGGGAATAAGGCTGCAAGGTAATGGCCCCTCCTTCAAGAAGATAAAAGCCAGCTGTGAAGCAAATGTTCTTTGCAGAAGGCAAAGACGTTTTGAAACTCCAGCCTCGTGGACATTCCAATATCCTGAGTTTGTATTTGAAGATTCTTGTATTGCAAATTATTTCTTGTCTGTTATCTTTTGGCAAGTCTTGCACAGTTTGGCAAGGCTTGTGCTTATCACAGCTAATTATTTGGCAAAAGCATTACAAGGTTTCTGTTCTTTTTGGATTGTGTTTGATTTGTTGGAGCAAACCTCACTCTGTTTATATACTAGTGGGGTTTGTTCTGTTATATACTAGTGCTTTTCTCTTTCAGTTCTTTGATTAACTCAGAGAATATCAAGGATTCTCCAGTCGTCCTCCCCCTCCCCTCCTCCTCCTCCCCCTCCCCCTCCTGCAAATTTCACTCCCTTCTAGTCAGTGGTGGAATTCAGCCAGTTTGCACCAGTTCGGTTGTTAACTTTCTCAGCAGTTGGTGAACTGGTTGTTGGAAGAAATCATTAGGGCAGAGAACCAGTTGTTAAATTATTTGAAGCCCACCACTGCTTTTAGTCCTGATGATGTTACCTAATTAGGTAACGAAACATATAGTAGAATAAAAGCTTTGGAAGGGACCTTGGAGATCTTCTAGTCCCACCCCCTGCTCAAGCAGGAAAACCCTATACCATTTCAGACAAACCGTTGTCCAAAAACAACCAAGCTCAAAGAGCATCCAGGACTCCTCATATAAACCCTGAGCTACAAATATTCTCCTTTATAAGTATGAACTTGAAGACTTTTAAATAGGACTACAATACAAACCTTCTCACCATCAAGTCCACGTGCACCGTCTCTTCCGTTTTTTCCAGGTAGGCCCTGAAACAGGAAAACAGGATGAATTGGCAGAAAGAACAATTTATGGATGGAACATATGGGTTTATTATTTACTAGCTGGATACTCATGCTTTGCTACGAAACTATGTGATTGGGCTTAGTTTTTGGGGAGAAAAATAAGGCGGGGAGGAATCTGTCTCTGCCTCCCAGCATCCATCGGTATTCATCTGGCTAGCGTCCTGTCAGTGTGTGAGAGAGTTGAGGGCTGTTTGGAAACCGAAGCAGTATTTGCTCTGTGAGCAAGAAGGGGACAGCAAGGAGCCTGGGCGTGGCTTAGCTCAACTGTTCTATACTAAAGCTGCTTGGTACTGTGAAACTGAAACTGAAACTCCTCTCCTCTGCTTGTGTTTTGCATTTGGAACAGATTTCTTTTCAGGTGGGGAGTAGAACTCCTTAGCATCAGAGCATGTTAATAATAATAATGATACAGGAAATATTAATGCTCTGATGGTCATTTTGAAAAATGCTTTCTCAGTGAGCACCTAGAAGCCAAGAGGAACATATGTGCCAAATTTCAAGTTTGTAGGCTTTACGGTTTAGAAGATTTTGTGATGATGCGTGAGTGGGATTTCGCTTTTATATATATAAGATTTTTAAATAACAGTTGAATAACATTTATTTCTCATTATAAAAAGATGCTGACATGCTGGAAAGTATGCAGAGAAGAGCAACAAAGATGATCAGAGTTCTGGAGGCTAAACTGTATGACAAACAGTTGGGGAAGCAACAGATCACATAGCTTGGATCCAGACATATATAGCTAGTCCTCGGATTACGATCACAGTTGAGCCCAGAATTTATTGTTGCTAAGCGAGACTGTTCTTACCACAGTCTTTAAGTGAATCACTGCAGTTGTGAAGTTGGCCTCTAAACAAGCAATCATTTGTTTAAGGACCATTGGAAGTTACAGTGGCAGTGAAAAAAAAGGATTTATTACCATTTTTCACAGTTCTGACCATGGCAGCATGGCCCATGGTCACATGGCCAAAATTCAGATGCTTTGCAATTAACTCATATTTATGACCATTGCTGTGTCCCAGAGGGTCACATGGCCAAAATTCAGATGCTTTGCAATTTGACTCATATTTATGACCATTGCTGTGTCCCAGAGGGTCACATGGCCAAAATTCAGATGCTTTGCAATTGACTCATATTTATGACCATTGCTGTGTCCCAGAGGGTCACGTAATCCCCTTTTTCAACCTTCTGACAAGTCAAAATCCATGGGGAATCCAGATTCACTTAGCAACTGGATTACTAACTTAACAACTGCAGCGATTCACTTAACAACCGTGGTAAGAAGGGACATAAAATGGGGCAAAACTCGCTTAGCGATGGAAATTTTCAGCTCAATTATAGTCATACAACAAGGAGTGCCATGGGATGGAGTCTCTGGAGTATTCATGGGTAGACTAACACTGGAAGATTTCCAAAATAGATCTTCTATATTCATCCCCTCAAATTGCCTCTCATTTCCTCAGATTTTTCAGAATCTTCTAAGGAAATTGTC
Organism: Bungarus multicinctus; assembly: GCA_023653725.1. Classification (NCBI taxonomy): domain Eukaryota; kingdom Metazoa; phylum Chordata; class Lepidosauria; order Squamata; family Elapidae; genus Bungarus; species Bungarus multicinctus. The sequence continues at coordinate 124,641,269 of CM042842.1, read as the reverse complement.
TGAATTCATGACTAAGAGCCCTGTTGGCTGCTTTCCCCCTTTCATTACATAATTCAACATCACTTGAACATCCTGATTTTGCCAGAGTGCTTCTTATTTAAAACACAGTAACTATAGAAACATAAAACCAGACGCTCTTAATTCTTGATAGCAGATAAATGAGACTCTATTACAATTGAAAACACCCCGGGGAAGTTTTTAATCCAATATATCTAAGGCAAGGCTCTTCAAACTTGGCCAGTTTCAAACTTGTGGACTTCAACTCCCAGAATTCCTGAACTAACATGACTGGAGGAGGAATTCTGGGAGTTGAAGTCCGCAAGTCTTAAAGCTGTCGAGGTTGAAGACCCCCCTGATCTAAGAGACGAGGTTTCACGGTGATATATATTATCTCTTTTATGAGAACCAGGTGGGCAGTTCTTACTAAGTCAAACCATACAGCTGCAGCGATGATTAAAATTATACCTTCTATATCTGCACATCTGATTTGCACTTTGCTCTCTGACATGTTAGCCATCAGTCCACCAATTAGCTGTAATCATTTTTATTATGCCAAGAATAGAAGAAAAGAATGTAATGTGGCTTAAAATTTTATTTATTTTTGGTAGGGTTTTTTTTTTTTTAAATATTGCTTTAAATGTGTGTGTTTTGGAATTGTAAGCCATCTAGAATCAGCAACTGAGATGGGCAACGATAGAAACTGAATGAATAAATCAAATCAGGGGTCTCCAAACTTGGCAACTTTAAGACTTATTTTATTTATTGATTGATTGATTGATTGATTTGTCAATCGCTTACAAGATAATAGGTATAAGTATATACATAGTTATGAATACATGAAATGGGTACATATAAGAAAAATAAAAGAAACAATAGGACAGGGATGGTAGGCACGTTGGTGCACTTATGCATGCCCCCTTTAGACTTGTGGACTTCAACTCCCAGAATTCCTCCTCCAGTCATGTTAGCTCAGGAATTCTGGGAGTTGAAGTCCACAACTCTTAAACTTGCCAAGTTTGAAGGCCCTTGGTATAGGTCAGCGGTAGGGAACCTTGGCTCTTTTATCACTGATGGACTTCAACTCCCAGAATTCCTGAGTGAGCCATAAACATTTCCCCATCCCTGGCCTAGTGGTTTTTCAGTTGTTAGGGAAATCAATTTTTGACTTGAATGGGACTGTTTAATATACAAATGTAGGACATATAAAGAATATTGATCATTGAAGTCAAAAATTAGGACATTTGTATATTGAACAATCCCATTCAAATCAAAAATTGATTTCCCTCACAACTGAAAAACCAGTAGGCCAGGGATGGGGAACTTTTTATAGCTCATTCAGGAATTCTGGGAGTTGAAGTTCATAAGTGATAAAAGAGCCAAGGTTCCCTACCACTGGTATAGGTGATAACATCAACTCATCATTTAGCTTAATTTTTTTTTGTGGGGGCGTGTTCAGCATCATTTGTAGTCTCTTAATCTAGATGCAGGTTCTATATGTTGTGTGAACTCAACCCACATGTTGTTAAGTATGTGTGTGTCCCACATTTAACAAGGAATTTGACATAAAAATGGCTTACAGGTTCTCCGCGAGGCCCAGCGCTCCCAGTAGCTCCATTTGGACCTGGTGGGCCCTGGAAAAAGAAAACAAGAGAATTTTCTAGAAGACATCAATAACACCCAAGGGAGACTTATAAAGTCCTTTAGCAAGGCAGTAAACACAGATAATCCTTGACTTATGACCACAATTGAGCCCAAAATGTCTGGTGCTAAGTGGGACAGTTAAGTGAATTTTGCCTCATTTTACAACCTTTCTTGCCACCGTTGTTAAGTGAATCACAGCAGTTATTAAGTTAATAAGACGGTTGGTAAGGAAATCTGGCTTCCCCACTGACTTTGCTTGTCAGAAGGTCTCAAAAGGGGACTACGTGACCCTGGGACACTGCGACCGTCATAAGTATGAGCCAGGTACCAACAGCCACTAAACAAACTGTTGCAAATCAAGGACTATCTTTAGTGTAAACTGAATCTTAAGATAAATTAAGTTGCATTATATCTCCTTTTATTTTTCTTGTCCCCCCACCACTAATTTCCTTTTATTTTCTACTTTTTTTAAATTTTTTGCATAATACAGGTAGCCCTCGAGTTACAACCACAATGGAGCCCAAAAGGTTTGTTGCCAAGTGAAACATAAGTGAGTTTTGCCCCATTTTATGACTTTTCTCGCCACCGTTAAGTGAATCGTTACATTTGTTAAGTTAGTAACAGGACTGTGAAGTCAATCTGGTGTTCCCATTGACTTTGCTGGACCGAAGGTCGCAAAAACAGATCACGTGCCCCCTCCGGGACACTGAAACGGTCATAAGTATGAGCCAGTTGCCAAGCGTCTGAATTTTGATCATGTGATGGTGCAACTGTAAGTGTAAAAAATGCTCATAAAAATGCTTTTTTCAATGCCGTTGTAACTTTGGATGGTCACTAAATGAACTGTTGTAAGCCAAGAACTACCTGTACTGGATTTAAATCGAGGACTGCATGTAAAACCAGAGGGGTTGCAGAGTGAAATTATTTGTCAACCATCATTTTAGAGGTTTATTATTATTATTATTATTTATTTATTTATTTATTATTATATTATCATTATGGAGCCTAGGTGGCGCAGTGGTTAGAGTGCAGTACTGCAAGCTACTCCCACTGCAATTTGGTAATTGAAATCCCACCAGGCTCAAGGTTGACTCATCCTTCCATCCTTCCAAGGAAGGTAAAATGAGAACCCAGTTTGTTGGGGGCCATAAGCTGACTCTGTAAACTGCTTAGAGAGAGATGTAAAGCACTGTAAAGCGGTATATAAGTCTATTGCTATTGATATATAGGAACAATGGCAAACGACCTGTGTTGCTTATCCCTAAAGCAAGTAACTTGACAGGTACAGAACACAGAATACTTTAAACAACAATAACACACATGGAAAGTGGGATTTATTTTGTCGCTGGTATCCTTACGATTTATATTGTCTGTTTCCTAGTATGATTTGATTGCTTATTGTACCCTCTGACTATCACTAAGTGTTGTACCTTATGATTCTTGACTCTTGATGAATGTATCTTTTGTTTTATGTACACTGAGAGCATTTGCAAATTCCTTGTGTGTCCAATCACACTTGGCCAATAAAAGAATTCTATATATTCTATATACAGCATATTTACACTTACTGCATCACCCTTTGCACCTCGAAAACCTTGATGGCCTCGGTCACCACGGGACCCCTGAAATGATGAAACATAATCCATTACACATCACCTTTTTAATACTGGCTGATTTCTTGATTTACCTTGAAGTAAAACAATATTTGTCCTTCTGAGAACACTGCAGTTTAATCACACTCAAAACAACGTAGATGAGAAAATAGTTGTGTCTTTGCATCTTCTTTGCAGGAGGAGGTTCTAAGAGAAGAGTAGTAGTAGAGTAGAAGTAGTAGTAGTAGTAATAGTATATCTGTAGTTCAGGGTTGACATGAGGGGTCCTTGGTGCTCCCTGAGCTTGGTTGTTTTCTTCCAGATGTTTCATTACCAGACTGGGAAACGTCATCAGTGCAGATGAGTGTAGGGTTTCCTCCTTGTTTATATATAGTGCATTGCTCTTCCAGTGTTGATGGGGATGTCTATGGAGATTCTCAATCATCTAGGTCATGGTTGTCCCAAAGGGGATTTTTTCAAAAGCCAACTGAACTTTCTGGGTTTTCTTTGAAGACATTTTGCTTCTCATCCAAGAAGTTTCTTCAGCTCTGACTGGGTGGTAGGGAATGGAAAGCACTACTCAGGTGACCTGAAAATGGGATAAAACTCCAGGTAGCCTCAGTGACTCTCTAAAAGGATGCAAATGACCAACTGTCTGCAAGGAGTATCCCCACTATTCAGTCAGAGCTGAAGAAGCTTCTTGGATGAGAAGCAAAATGTCTTCAAAGAAAAACCAGAAAGTCCAGTTTCCTCTTGAAAAAAAAAAAGCACCTTTTGGATTCGCAGGAGGAAATTCCAAAAGAAGAGGATATCTGCAGCTCAGGATTGAAAGGAGAGGACCCTGGTGCTCTCTGAGCTTGGTTGTTTTCTTCCAGACCTTTCATTACCAGACTAGGTAATGTCATCAGTTCAGATGAGTGTGGGGTTTGCTCCAGGGGTGGGATTCAAATTTTTTTTTTTACTACTGATTCTGTGGGCGTGGCTTGGTCAGCGTGGTACGGGAAGGATACTGTAAAATCTCTAGTCAGAGATGGTATTTGCTGGTTCTCGGAACTACTCAAAATTTCCGCTACCGGTTCTCCAGAACTGGTCAGAACCTGCTGAATACTGCCTCTGGTTTGCTCCTTGCTTATATATGGTGGATTGCCCTGCCAACATTGTTAAGGATATCTATGGAGATTCTCAATCATACAGGTCATGGTTATCCCAGAAGTGTTTTTCAAAAGGCAACTGGACTTTTGGGTTTTGTTTTTTTTCTGGAAAACATTTCATTTCTCATCCAAGAAGTCTGATGTCGAGCCCAAAAGCTGACATATGTGTAGCCATTTTAGTTAGTGTAGTATTATAGTATTTGCTATCTTTTCTTTTTCCCTGTAAGCTGGGTTTCAGGCTTGCCACATTTCAAAGGATGGGAGGAGGGAGTAGATAGTGGAGGATGTTTTGGCTAGGTGACATTCTTTTCCGTGGGAACAGGGTGTGTCCCTGCAGGTGGCTGGAGTTGAAGTTTGGAGTCACCGGAGAAACTGGACTGAATGTTGATTGGGGTTTGTGACTTTGGTAGGACGTTCCTAACTTTCAATATTATTGGGTGTAATTCCAAGGTCAGGTTTCCAAGTGACAATTCCCTTTTCAAAAAGAAGCTTGCAAAGTCCATCGTCCAAAGCAAATTCCTTTTATTTAGGTACACAAACAGACTTTGCCAATTTGAAGTATACCTAAATAAAAGGAATTTGCTTTGGAAGATGGACTTTGCAAGCTTCTTTTTGAAAAGGGAATTGTCACTTGGAAACCTGATACCTGAACTGAAGAAGTTTCTTGGATGAGAATCTCATTGGCCTTCTCTGACCTACAACAGCTTCCAGAAATGCTACTAGCACTGGAAATATATTGGGTGCTTGCTGGATGACAATCTTGTGCTCAATTATATCTTATAACAGAATAACAGACTTGAAGGTCTTCTAGTCTAACTCCCTAACACAAGCAGGAGGTCCAGTACCATCCCAGACAAATAATAACAGATAACAGATAATCAGAGTTGGAAGGGACCTTGTAGGTCATCTAGTCCAACCCCCTGCCCAAGCAGGAGACCCTACACCATTTCTAACACATGGCAGTCCAATCTCTTCTTGAAAGTCTCAAGTGATGGCGCTCCAACAACTTCCAAGGGCAACTTCTGTTTCATTGGTTGATTGTTCTCACTGTCAGAAAGTTTCTCCTTATTTCCAGGTTGTATCTCTCCTTGTTCAGTTTCCATCCATTATTTCTTGTCTGGCCTTTGGGTGCTTTAGAAAATAGCTTGACCCCTTCCTCTCTGTGGCAGCCCCTCAAATATTGGAAGACTGCTGTCATGTCTCCCCTGGTCCTTCTTTTCACTAGTCTAGCAATGCCCAGTTCCTGTAACTGTTCAGCGTATGTTTTAGCCTCCAGTCCCTTAATCATCCTGATTGCTTTTCTCTGCACTTTTTCTAGAATCTCAACATCAACAGGAAATAGAACTTCAGCAACAGAATGGTCAATATCTGGAATACTCTACCTGACTCTGTGGTTTTTTCCCCAAACCCCAAATACTTTAACCTTAGACTGTGACCTCACCCCTTTCCTAAGAGGTCTGTAGGGGGCGTGCATAAGCGCACCAAAGTGTCTACCATCTCTATCCTATTGTTTTATTTTATTTCTCTTATACCTATCCATGTATTCATAACTGTGTTTTTATTTATACCTATTATCTTGTAAGCAATTGACAAAAATAAATAAATAAATAAATTAAAAAAAAAACTATTTTTATAGTGTGGTGATTGTTTGTTGTCTAATCTCTTCTTTAAAACCTCGCAGTGTTGGAGCATTTACAACTTCTGGAGGCAAGTCGTTCTACTGATTAATTTTTCTGTCAGGAAATTTCTCCTTAGTTCTAGGTTTGCTTCTCTCCTTGATGAGTTTCCATCCGTAGCTTCTTGTCCTGCCGTCAGTTGCTTAGCTTGGAGAATAGCTTGACCCCCTCTTCTTTGTGGCAGCCCCTGAGATATCGGAACACCCCTGTCGGGTCATGTTTACATATAATGTGGGCTCTTGGGGTGTGTGTGTGAAAATGCAATATAAAAAGAAAACCTACCACTTTCCCTGGAGGCCCTGGAATTCCAGGTTGTCCTCTGAATCCAATGTCTCCCTGAAACCCAAAAGACAGGACAATATAATTTTTGCCCAAGAGGAGGAAAAAAAACCTTAATAAATCATCAAAGGATGTGTTGTTGGAAGTTAACAACCACCACCTCTCCTAGGAAAATGAAATATGTTAGGATATACTAAAAAGGCAGAATATTTCTCCTAAAAGAGAAGTAAAAACTCAGAGTGAGACTCAGCCCTCCTACCTTTGCTAATGGGCCATTAAGACCTGGGCCAGTCTATGCTACATAACAAAGGTCTACCTCCTTCAGACAGACCCATAATAGGGATCGCCCAAAGCCCTTTCATTATATCATCACCCAGCAAGGCTCAACCAAGCCTGGGAGTCAGGGACAGCCTACAGAGTTGCCCCTGCACGGCCCCATGGGAGTCTGACAACCAATCAGAATACAAGCTCAAATTCAAATCCCAACAGAGGGCATAAAACCAAAGGATTCTCAGCATTTCTCCCCTTTTTTTCTTCACCCAAGGCATGTAGTCCTGTCCACCATTAAAACATTTTTCCAAGCAGTCACCATATTTCCAGTGTCTTTCTTCCCTACTTGGAACTGAACCCAGAAGGATAATTCTTCCAATACTGTGTAAGAGGCATCCACCTCACAAACCAGCGAGATAGTTATATAACTAAATTCCTGAATGCATTAACTTTAGCTTTAATTATAACCCTCTGCCCTCATATGAAATGAGATTGTGACCCTGTGGACAAGGGACGATGGAAACTATAGCTTTATATAATGTTAGATTGTTCCCTCTATGGGGACTCACGGACTTGTAACATCATACCTGGTTAAATATCTTGGAAACTCTGATCATTTTTATATAAAACTACTACTGTTGGATCAGGGTGATCCAGTTTCTCTGAACAGAGTTAGATTTTGTTACACTGTTTGTAAGATTAGGCCGACTTTGGTCACTCATTGATTTTGCCCTCAATTGTAATATATTATTATGCCTTGTTCTATTCGGTTCTGTTCAGTTTTGTTTTATTCTAATGTTTATTTTTTTGCACTGGTCCGTAACTGTAATGAAGATTGAAATTGAAATTATAAGAAGCTAGTACTATTATTATTAAAGGTAAAGGTTCCCCTTGCACATATGTGCTAATTCCCAACTCTAGGGGGCGGTGCTCATCTCTGTTACAAAGCCAAAGACCCAGCGCTATCCGAAGATGTCTCCGTGGTCATGTGATCGGCATGACTAAACACCAAAGGCGCACAGAACGCTGTTACCTTCCCATCAAAGGAAAATTTGAATTTTTACATGCTTTCAAACTGCTAGGTTGGGAGAAGCTGGGACAAGTAATGGAAGCTCACTCCCATCATAATATTTCACAAGAAGAGTTCTCCACTCCTCTACTCATTGCAGAATACCTTATGCCACCAGACTCGAAATTCTAGACCTAGAAAACCTAGAACTACACCACCTTCGGTCCGATCTAAGTATAGTATATAAAATCATACATTGCAATGACTTACCTGTCAATGAATACTTCAGCTTCAACCATAACAACACAAGAGCAAACAATAGATACAAACTCAAGGTTAACCGCACCAAACTTGATTGCAGGAAATACAACTTCAGCAATAGAATGGTCAATGTCTGGAATACTCTACCTGACTCTGTGGTTTCTTCCCCAAACCCCAAAAACTTTAACCTTAGACTGTCTACTATTGACCTCACCTCTTTCCTAAGAGGTCTGTAGGGGACATGCATAAGCACACCAATGTGCCTACTGTCCCTGTCCTATTGTTTCTTTTATATTTTATTTTTCTTATATGTATCCATGTATTCATAACTTTGTTTTTACTTATACCTATTATCTTGTAAGCAATTGACAAAATAAATATATAAATAAAAAAAAACAAAAACATGGTGCTAGGGATTCAAACTGCCGAACTTTCAATCGACAAGCTCAGCATCTTAGCTCACTGAACCACCACGTCCCTTGTTATTATTACTATCCCCATAAAGCTGAAGGAAGAGTGCTAGGCACAGGGATACCACAGATCTTTAGACTGGTTAGTAACCAAATTACTTTCCTGTTTTTGTCCTGGTAACCAAATTTCTTTTGCAAGCAAGTTTAGCTAAGAAAACACAGAGAGTTTAAGGATAGTGTCCAACTTACCCTGTCGCCAATAAAACCGATTGGCCCAACTCCTCCGCTTAATCCTCGGGGACCCTAAAGATGAAAATCAGTTCAAGTCTTAGCAGGGCGGGTTTATTAATTTATGAGATTTTGATCCTGTCTTTATTACTTTAAAAGTAATACATGTGGGTTTTTTTAATTTAAAAAAATCATCTTGTTCTACCTGCAATCCAATGTTACCAGGAGGCCCCGCTGGGCCCGGGGGTCCTCGTGAGCCCTGAAAAATAATAATAATAAGAGTTTAAGATGAGTGTCGGTCAAGAGTCCTCCAAAAAGAAGCTGCCTTCAAAAGTTGTGGGAGCCCCATCACCGGGGGCTTTCTAGAAGAGATTAGACAGCCTGTTGACAGAAATGGTATAGGGTTGGTCTAGATCAGTGGTCACCAACCAGTGGGCTGGGGATCATAATTTTAAATCCCGCAGACTTCTAATATGAATTTTGACTCACGGTGGCTTGCTGATATTGGTGGGAAAGTCGGTCCCATATTCCAGAGCTGAAGTAGTCACAGGACTGGCCCTCTGGTTATCCCGGAGCAGATCCTCCAGTCCATGGCAGGCTGGTGCAACTGGGTGGAGGAGCAACCGCTCCAGGATGATCAAAGGGCCAGTCCTGTGACTACTGCAGCTCTGGAATATGCGACTGACTTTCCCACCAACATCAGCAAGCCACCGTCAGTCAAAATTCATATTAGTGATCCGCGGGATTTAAAATTATGAGTTTGGTGGTCTCGGGGGTCCAAAAGGTTGGCGATCCCCGCCCTAATCATCCTAGTTGCTCTTCTCTGCACCTTTTCTAGAGTCTCAACATCTTTTTTTAGAGTGTGGTGACCAAAACTGGGTGCAGTACTCTAGGTGTGGTCTTACTAAGGCTTTATAGAGTGGTATTAGTACCTCACTTGATCTCGATTGTATCCCTCTGTTAATGCAAAAATGCAATGAAGATCCTTACCTTCTCCCCATCTTTGCCAACTTCTCCAGGTTCTCCTTTGTCACCAGTATGCCCCTAAAAAAGAAAATCGAGAGGGATCAAAATCCCATTTCTGAAGCTCTGAAACTCTTCAGAAACCCCTCCCCTCAAAAAAAAAAAGAGGTTATTATTACATCTACAGAATCGCCGAAAAAGAAATTTCCTTTCTATTTCCGATGTGAACATTGAGAACTAGAGCAGTGGTCGCCAACCACAGGGACCACTGGTGGTCCACGAGAAAATTTTGGTGGTCCGCAGAGAAATGTCACCCCCAAAGCAATGCTTCTTTCCCCTTCTTTCTTCTTCTGCTTTTGGCTACCTGCAAGGAAAGCAGCAAAAATCTTTCTCTCTCCCCCAGACTCTGCCAGAAATGAGTCTTTGGGACCCCGCAAGGCATCCTGCTCCAAGAAGTTGCATCACTGGCCAACAGTCTTTCCAGGGTGTAATTAGGAACACAGACCTTATCTAGCTTGGAGAGCTGCCAAGTAAATATTTCCAAGCACAGTGCTGACAAGGAAGGACTCAGCACAAAGTCTCTGAGATGCACAGACAGATCTTCATACTACTGCAACGAACAGATTGTTTCCTGCAAAAGCCCCCTCCTCTTTTGCTCCTCTTTTAATCACTATGGGAGGGGCTATTCACCGTCCACCTGTGGTTTTACTCCCACGTCAACTTTTAGTTCGTAGTTGTTCTTTTCTTTTGGCAGCTCTGCACATACGCAGGCTGGGAACCGGCTCCAGCTGCTCCCCCACCTCACTGCTGTCTGAGCCCAAAGGCAGTTGATGACTGCCAGACTGCCCTGGCCTCATCTCTGCCTCTGATGCGGAGCCCTCGTCCGAGCCTTCCTCAGCCTCCAGGACTGGCCCAGGTTTCTCCCCAACTTCCTCACTGTCCGACTCTGCTGCCAGCTCCGCTAGTTGCCGGCGGGCCACAACACATTGTCACAGCTGCGTCAAGTGACATATTGGGAGTTTCGCTCCCTTCGCTAAACTGGGCATGGGCGTGGCCAGCACATGACGCATCCAGCCTGCGGACCAGGAGTTTGACAACCTTGGTCTATGCTCAGAATGTTTGTTTCAAACACATTTTCTTTGAAATTGATTGTACAATGAGGAGAACCAGCAATAAGATGTGACCAAGGGTGGGGAAGAAATTATACCAAGAGTTTTGGCGCACGAACTTCAGTTCTGGCATTGCATTATTGAATTCCACTTGACCTTCAGTAAAATACCTTTCTCAACAAATGGAGTTAAGGATCGCTCTTGCTTAAAGGTTCAAGATGAGGCTGGACTGACACACAGACTCCTCCTAATGACCAACTAACATGTGATAAAGATTTCCCAGACAGAGAATATATCTCAGGGAGTCCTCAGTTCAATTAAAATGTATTCCATACCTTGAATCCTGGTATTCCTGGTGGTCCTGGAAGGCCCGGTGGACAGAGCGATGGACACTATATTCCAAACAAACCAGAAATTAATACCAGAGTTATAAAATAATCCACAGGATGGTCACTTTTATCAGTATGTGTTCTGACCCACGCCCTTTTCCAACAAATCCAACACAATCCAAAAGGAACAGAAACTTTGTAATGCTTTTGCAAAATAATTAGCTGTGATAAGCACAAGCCTTGCCAAACTGTGCAAGACTTGTCAAAAGATAACAGACAAGAAATAATTTGCAATACAAGAATCTTCAAATACAAACTCAGGATACTGGAATGTCCACGAGGCTGGAGTTTCAAAACGTCTTTGCCTTCTGCAAAGTACGTTCATTCACAGCTGGCTTTTATCTTCTTGAAGGAGGGGCCATTACCTTGCAGCCTTACTCCCGAGTCACCCATGCTCTTGTAACTGTTCTTTCCTTCGAGTAGCCCTGCACGCATGCACACTTGGCACAGGCTCCTCGGGAACCTCCTCAACACTGCTGCCAGCCCCCACAGTCTCTGAAGGCAACAGTCTACTCCCTAATGGTGTTGGCCCCTCATTTGAGTCCTCGCTCTCCTCAGTTGTCCGCACCTGCTGCCGGCTAACTACAACAGTATGCAGTGCTCATTTACTGTCCTCAATTGGGACTGGCAGCTCCATTGCTTAATAACATGTTTGTTAAGTGAAACATCACGTGACCATGATGATTTATTTCTGGCTGTGGCCATAAAGTGAATCATCAGTGATAATTAAGTGCAACATCACGTGACCAAGACTTGTGACTTCCTGCTGGCTTCCCCAGTGACTTTGCTTGTTGGAAGTTGGCTGTGTGAAAATCACAAATGTTGGATCTCGTGACCTTGCGAAGTTGTGTCCATTGTGATGGGGAGCCATTTGCCAAGCACACCCAAATTGCGATCATTGTGACTGAGGGTATGCTGCAATGGCTGCATGTTTGAGGACCAGCTGCAAATCTCCTTTTTCAGCGTTCTTGTGATTTTAAACAGTCGCTGAATGAGCGGCCGGCAAGTGAGGACCATCTGTAGTAATTCAGTCGCAAGGCAGTCAAGATAGTTGGATTGCTGTAAATTTCATTTAGCTTTGTTCATGTTGGATTAAGAGTTTTAGGATTTTCAATCTACAACCTTCAGGGCTTTAAAATGAGAAGCACTTTTATTTCCTTACTGCTTTTTTTCTTAGTAATATTCCTTTCCAAAATTTGTAGTATTTCTACTAATAATACCATATTCTAATTTCAGAAGAGGAAAGAGGAGAATCACTGCTGTTTTCTGCTCAACTTCTGTAAAAACAATTTCAGTAAGGTGGTTGGAAATTTTTTTAATCTTCTCCTTGAGTAGCAATTAGGTAGCTGAAGAGTTTGTCAAAACAACAGGTGTGAAGTCTTGGAATGCTGTTTGCTACCTCCCATTAGTGTCATGTTTATTTCCACACAACAACAACCCTGTCAGGCAAGTTGGGCTGAGAGAGAGAGAGTGACTGGCTTAAAATAACCCAGCAGCTTTCATGCCTAAGGCAGACTAGAACTTACAGTCTCCTGGTGATTGGTCCAAAGTCACCCAGTTGGCTTTCATGCCTAAGGTGGGACTAGAACTCACAGTCTCTTAATCATTGCCCCAGGTCATCCAGCTAGCTTTCGTGGCTAAGGTGGGACTTGAATCCCCGACTTCTTGCTTTCTAGCCTGGTGCCTTAATCACTACAATAAACTGATTCTTCCAGTTATCACCCAAATAGCCCAGAAAAAGGCAGTGGAAAATACTTATACCAGTTGGATGGCTACGCCAATTAATCTCCAAGAGGTTCAAATTTAATTTGATCCGATCCAATTCAGACTTTTTGCATATTCTATAAGCAAACACTGAAGGTAAAGAAATACCATCAGTGATGATATGTTGTTGTTGCTGTTAATGATGTTGATGATGACAACACTGATGATGTTACCTAGTTTGGTAAAAAAACATCTGCAAGCAAAACACCAAATTCACAGAGCACCAAGGATCCCATAGTTCAACCTCTGAGTTCTCTTCTGTCAATAGAGTTCAGTTTTGCATCACTAAATAAGATTATTTTCAAGAGGCCTAAATTATATTAGGTCTTTACTTTATTGTCTTTGCACTTTGTACAATGAAATTAAATACCATCTTCAGTGTACAATTTATATGAAAATAAACACAAACACACATCCTTCACATTCTATACATTGAATTGAAAGCCCCTGATATTGCATTCATATTGCACTATTATACAGTAGAAATCAATAGTTACTGCCCTAATAGTTATCATCATCAATATTATTATTATTATTATTATAGTTGTTGTTGTTGTTGTTATTCAATAGTCTCATGTCTAAATTAGTGTTTCTCAGCCATGGCAACTTGAAGATGCATGGACTTCAACTCATGGCTGGCTGGGAATTCTGGGAATTGAAGTCCACGCCTTTTCAAGTTGCCAAGGACTAAACACATAATCTTGGTGTTTACATCAGCAGCTCAATAAAATCTCACACAGAAACCTGAAAAGTGGAAATATGCGCACCTGAAGATCTCTAGTATGGTCAAAGGTTCCAGGGAGACCCTGCAACAAGGAAAATGCAGCATGTTACATAGGGAGCATAGCTTACAGACACCCAGCATTGTTAAAGCACATATAGCACACTTAACTCAAGTCAGGAAAAAAAACCCCAACAAAAGCATTCTCAAAATGCCAACCTTGCTTAAATTAATTTTCTTTCTTTTTGAGTAAGTTGCATAAACCCAACCGATCTGCTTAACCGATGGCTTGATATACAGGTAGTCCACGGCTTATGACCACAACCGAACCCAAATTTTTTGTTGCTTGGTGAAACTTTCATTAAATGAGTTTTACCCCATTTTACAGCCTCTCTTGCCACTTTCTTGAGTTCACGTCAGAGGCAGGAGTGGGATTCTACCGGTTTGGACCAGTTCCAGTGAACTGGATGTCAAATTTGCATCTGGTTCACCCACCCGGTATTTGAACCGATCGGCTGGCCCCTCCCACGAGTCTCCACGTAGCCGGTTTTTGATGCAGGTAAGTGTAGAGTCTACGCGGAGGCTCTGGGAGGGGGAAAACTGGGCCTTCCGGAAGTCCAGAAATGGGCCTGTTTCCAGCTTCCGGAGGGCCTCCAGAGCTCGGGAGAGGCCATTTTCACTTTCCCAGAGGCCCGAGGGAAGCCTCCGGACCTTGGGAAGATGAAAAACAGCTCTACTAGAAGTACCGGAAGTTGCAAAATGGGCCTGTTTCCGGCTTCCAGAGGCCTCCAGAGCCCAGGGAAGGGCGTTTTCATCCTTCCGGAGGCCGGAGGGAATCATCTGGACCCTTGGGAAGGCAAAAAACAGCCCTCCCGGAAGTTCCGGTAGACCAGACCCACCATGGCCACACCCACCCAGCAACTGGGCGGCAAATCGGTTGCTGGGACTTTTTTTCCAAAGTTTTTATTTTTTTACAACAAACATACAAACAAAACATAAAAACATAAAACCCTCTTTCAATTATTTACATATAGTGTGTCAGTTGGTTACAATCTTTTGTGCTATCCTTTTTTTTTTTAACCATTACTCACGAGTTATATAAATTCTCCCCTTATCAATCTAACTTGTGCTTATGTAATATCAATTATTAAACATTCGTTTGACTAAACTATTTTTTCCTTATTTTATACGAGATATAAGTTTAGTTTAATTTAGTTTTATTTTTTCACATATTTATTGTTTTAACTGTACGGCTGTGCACCGCTCCGAGTCCTTCGGGAGAGGAGTGGTATATAAATAATAATAATAATAATAATAATAATAATAATAATAATAATAATAATATTCTAAATTTCATTATGGTTTAATCTCATACATTCATCCAATGGTTATATATTTTATATTGTATTCTATATCAACCTACTAACTTTTATTATAATGCTTACTAATCTATTTCTTTACCATGCCTTTTTATCTAACCATTGATAAAATAAATCCCATATTATATAAAATTGTTTATCCTCTTGTTCTCTAATTTCAAATGTCAATTTACTCATTTCGGCACAGTCCATGATTTTCTTCATAATTTCCTCCTGCATTGGTATTTTTTCATTTTTCCAATTATTAGCAAATACAATTCTAGCCGCTGTTAAAACATTTACAGGTTGCTGGGATTTTTGAATCCCACCCATGGTCAGAGGATTTGTCGTGTTTGGGGACATTTGTCGTGTTTGGGGAACTGGGTCAGAACTCATCCCCTATCTCCCCCACCCTGCTGGTCGACAAAGACTAAAAAGTTGGGGAACTCTGATCTAAAACAAATCTTAACTTACAGGCGGTCCCGGAGGTCCTGGAGATCCAGGAAACCCTGGAAGTCCAGATGGTCCCTAAATAGAAGAAGAAATAAATTCGATTCCAAAGCAGACACTTTCAACTTACATTATATTCAATAATTTATGGAAAGCATCTTTACCTAGTTTACTGGCTGGCAGAATGGGAACTGTGTCTATTTATATTTTACTTATTATTATATCTGAGCAAATTTGGCTTTCACACCTTCCAGTATAGCTTTGTAGTAAGGTAGCCTCAACTTATGACCTCAATTGGAACTGTAAAAAAATTCATTGTTAAATGAGGTGGTTGTTAAGTGAGGTGTTACATGGCCAGATTCAATTTTGTGACCTTTTTAGCGATGGTCATTAAACGAGACATCACATGATAGCAATAGCAATAGCACATAAACTTATATACCGCTTCACAGTGCTTTACAGCCCTAAGCAGTTTTACAGAGTCAGCCTCTTGCCCCCAATAATCTGGATCCTCATTTTACCAACCTCAGCAGGATGGAAGGCTGAGTCAACCTTGAGCCAATCAGAATCGAACTCCCGACTGTGGGCAGAGTTAGCCTACAATGCTGCATTTTAACCACTGCACCACCACGGCTCATAATTTATGACCTTTCTCGCCAACATCCCATGCTTTGCTTGTCGGAAGTCAGCCAGCAAGGTTGCAAATAGCAATCATGTGACCCTGGGACACTGCATCTGTCTTAAATGCATGCCAAGCACCTGAATCGTAACCATATGGTCGTGGGGATGCTGCAATGATCATAAGTGTGGTTGTAAGTCACTTTTTTAAGTGCCTTTGTAACATTGAACAGTTGCTAAATGAATGGTCATAAGTTGAGAACTTTCTGTAGCAATTTCCAGAAGTGCAAATAAAATCTGAATAAATGTCTTCTTAGTCCAATTCTTTTAAAGGACATCACAGTCTACAAGCCAGGATACTAAATTATTATTATTTATTACATTTATAGGCTGTTCATCTTGCGGTTCAAGGTAACTCTGAAATGTCTCAGCTTTACCCCAAAAAACCAACTGCCAGCCTCTAATGGAGGACAATTTTTGGGAAGCAGCAAAGTCCTTGGTGCTGTCTGAACATGGTTGTTTTCTTGCAGATGTTTCATTACCACACCAGATAACATTATCAGTGCTAGAAGAAAATGAGGATTGTGGTCTGATTATATACAAGTGGCTTGCCCTTACTATAAATACAGCCTAATAATGGAACCACTAAGAACACTATCACCAACAACTGCATGTAAACAGAGAGCAAAATCCCACTGTCTTCTAGCACTGATGATATTATCTAGTTGGATAATGAAATGTCTACAAAAAAAGAACCAACCCAGAGACTACCAAGGACCCCGCAGTTTAATCTTGAGCTACAGATATTCTCTTGTATCGAGATCATAAACAGGACTTGAAAGACCTTAAATCTCCATTTTGTATTGTTCAGTTACTCCCCAACTGGGAAGAAATTGCATGGTAATAATACTCTAGATGGAAGTTTATCCAGTGGTGGGATTTAAATAATTTAACAACCAGTTCTCCCAGGATCAGGTTGGCTGTCATGGGAGACATAGCCCATCCCCATCCTTCAGCTCCACCACACATGTCGGACGATCCTCCCGCGATGGCCAACCTGACCCTAGGCAAGCCAGTTGTTAAATTACTACCATCATCTGCTATTGAAGTGGATCCTGGGGGCTGCGCTGCAATGGAGAAACAGGAAATGGAGCAGCTGGCACAAGGGGAGGAGGAGGAGCAGGGAGAAGAAAGAGGGAAAGCGGCCTTCTTCCCTTGTGCTAGCTGCTCCGTTTGCCATTTCTTCATTGTAGCACAGCGCCCAGGATCCACTTTGATAGCGGGGTGTGGGTAACTCAACAACTGGTTCTGGTGAATCAGTGTGAACCGGCTGAATCCCACCATTGAGTTTATCCCATTATGAAATTCTGTCCTGGATACATCAGAGCAAGAAAAAGAAGGAAACTTACCGGTGAGCCTTTCTGTCCCCTTCCTCCTGGAAGACCACTAGTGCCTGGAGATCCCTGTTAAAAGAGAGAAGACAAATAAATGTTATTATTTTATTCTTTTCTTTAAAAAAAAAAAAAGAGGCAAGAATTTCCCTGCTCTGCCCCCAAGTTCTTTGTCTGGTCACTGCAGCCCTTTAAGGACAGCCGAGAATGGCTCTTCAGGACTCAATTTGAAGGACCCCAATTCAATCGACATTTATTCTTTTTCCTATTTTTTTTAAAAAAAAATGATTTACCGGTGGCCCTGCCGGTCCTTTGCCCTGAAAACGAGAAGGAAAATGCAGGGTTAAAATGGCACAAATCCAGAAGAGCTGGTCATTTGGAAATCAGTTCCTCCCACTCATTCTTCTTCCCTTACAGGCAATCCTTAATTTACAATCATTTACTTAGTGACTGTTCGAAGTTCGAATGACACTGAAAAAAGTGACTTAGGACTATTTTTCTCACTTACAACCAAGGACCCCTCCTTTACAACCTTTGCACCATCTCAGTGGTCATCTGATCAACATTTGAACACTTGGCAACTGACTCATACTTACGACGGTTGCCGTGTTCTGGGGTCATGTGATCTCCTTTTGCGACCTTCTGACAATCAAACTCAATGGGGAAGCCTGATTCACTTCACAACATAATTACCTTAATAATTGCACTGATTCGGTTAACAACCGTGGCAAGCAAGGACGTAAAATGGGGCAAAACTCACTTAACAACTGTCTTGCTTGGAAATGGATTTTGGACTCAAATGTGGTTGTAAGTTGAGAATTACCCGCATAATGAAATAGCCAACTGGATACAAACATTCCCTATTCCCAAAATATAAATACAGAGGTCTTTTAGCAAAGGGATAGAGGAATGCATGCATGGAAAACTGAGGTGATTATGGGGCTAATTAGAGACCTGAAAACTCTCTCTCCTGCCTTTTAATTAATTTGTAACATTACATTTTCATCATCCTTGACCCTTCAAAATGTATATACCTATCTTAATGTTTTAAAGATTTGATTTGTTGATTGATAGAGCCAAAACATCTGTCTGATGTCCAAAACATCTGTCTGATGTGGAGGACTAAACTTTCTTTCTCTGCAAAACCAAAGATTCATGATAAATCTTTATCAAAGCTTGTAGGCCAATATCCAATACTGATAGAATAGAATAAAAGAGTTGGAAGGGACTTTGGAGATATTCTAGTCCAACCCTCTGCTCAGGCAGGAAACCTAGAGAAATGGTGGTCCAATCTCTTCTTAAAAACTTCCAGTGTTGAAGAATTCACAACTTCTGGAGGCAAGTAGTTCCACTGGTTAATTGTTCTGTCAGGAAATTTCTTCTCAGTTCTAGTTTCTAAGAAGCAATGGATAGAAACTAATCAGGAAAGAGAATCAACCTAGAACTAAGGAGAAATTTCCTGACAGTTAGAACAATTAACCAGTGGAACAACTTGCCTCCAGAAGTTGTGGGTGCTTCAACACTGGAAGTTTTTAAGAAGAGATTGGACAACCATTTATCTGAAGTGGTATAGGGTTTCCTGCCTGAGCAGGGGGTTGGACTAGAAGACCTCCAAGGTCCCTTCCAACTCCTCTTCTCTTCTCTTCTCTTCTCTTCTCTTCTCTTCTCTTCTCTCCTCTCCTCTCCTCTCCTCTCCTTAACCCTAAGTGGATTTTCACCCCAGTGTGATTTTTCCATGCATTTTTTTACTAAGTTGCTTAATGGGAGAAATAGACATGGATCTTTTCACTTACTGCTGGCCCAACAGATCCTGCTGCTCCTATACTTCCCTAGGAGGACAAAACACAAAAATTAGTTCTCTCCATCTTAAAAAGACTGCTGATACACGAATAATCGTTCAGTTCTCAGAAGAAAAATAGGATAGATTAAGAAAAAAAATACACACAGAGAAATGGTTGAGGTGCATGGAAGATCTTATTTATACCAGTGAAAATTGTTGTCAAACTACATGATGCGGCTTTATCAGATCAATATATATGTTGTGTCCACATTACAACTCCAAACCAAGTGCAAATATATTTATCTTAAGAGAAATTTAAAACACAGAAAAGCCTTGGTTACAGAAATGTATTATAATTGGAAAATCGCTCATAAAAATATATATATATTAGGAAAAGTATAGGGTGTCCCTAACCCAGACAGATCTGGACAACAATTTGGGGTTCTCTTGGACTCGCAACTCCTGCTTGAGGAGCAGTTGGTAGTTGCTACTAGGAGAACCTTTTGCACAATTTCATATTGTGCACCAGGTATGTCTTTTCCTGAATTAGGAGTCTCTGCAGCTAATCATTCAGGCTCTACTCATCTCATGGTTGGACTACTGCAATGCACTCTCCATGGGGTTACTCTTGAAGACCATTCAAGAAGCTACAGACAGTATAGAGGGCAGTGGTGAAGGCAGTTTTGGGGGCACCATGAATGACCCCTGTAACACCACTGCTCCATGAGCTGCATTGGTTTTCGGTTCGCTTCTGGGTGCAATTCAAGACGATCACCTTTAAAGTCCTTGTCTATGGAGATTCTCAGTCATCCAGGTCATGGTTGTCTCAAAGGTGCTTTTTCCAAGAGGCAACTGGACTTTCTGGTTTTTCTTTGAAGACATTCCACTTCTCATCCAAGAAGCTTCTTCAGCTCTGACTGGATGGTGGAGAATGGAAGGATTTATATTCCTTGCAGACAGCTGGTCATTTGCATTCCTTTTGAGGGTCATTGAAACACTTGGAGGTTTATCTGTGTCCTCATGGTCACCTCAGTAAATGCTCCTGGTTCTTATAGTCTGCAATTTTTCCTCTGGAAATCCATTC
Source organism: Bungarus multicinctus (assembly GCA_023653725.1). NCBI lineage: Eukaryota > Metazoa > Chordata > Lepidosauria > Squamata > Elapidae > Bungarus > Bungarus multicinctus. Next base: position 124,621,125 of record CM042842.1, on the reverse strand, counting down.
CTACTCCCACACCATTCCAAGGGGGTTCAGGCCAAATTGTATAGCTAAAAGTGTGTAGAGATTGTCAGCCATCCAGGTCATGGTTGTCCCAAAGGTGCTTTTTAAGGAGGCAACTGAACTTCCTTGGGTTTTTTTTTTGAAGAGATTTTGCTTCTCATCTAAGAAGCTTCTTCAGCTCTGACTGGATGGTGCTTTTTCAAGAGGCAAGTGGGCTTCCTTGTTTTTTCTTTGAAGACATCTCAATTCTGATCCTTCCGTTCCCCACCATCCTGTCAGAGCTGAAGAAGCTTCTTGGATGAGAAGTGAAACGTCTTCAAAGAAAAAAAACAAGCAAGTCTTGAAAAAGCACCTTTGGGACTTAAAGCCCTTGGTTGCAAGGTCCAGTTTACATGAGAGACCATCTCATCCCACTGGGACTGGCTAGTCCCACTCGTGCTGGCAGAGGATGTAGGCTGTGGGTCCCGTCAGCCCAATTATTCCAGCTGACAGGGTTCAAAAAGAGGGTCTTCTTCACAGTTGCTCCTTCCCTTTGGAATGTCCTGCCCCTCCTGCGTCCCACCCAATGTAAGGTTGGCCCCAACCAATGGTGGTATACTACCAGTTCGGCCTGGTTCAGGTGAACTGGTAGTAAAAAATGCTACCGTAGTAAGGAAACAGCTACAGGTTCGACTGAACCGGTATTTCTTTCTTTCTTTCTTTTCCTCCCAATGATCAGCTGTTTTGATGATCAACAGTGCCAGGATCCCCCTCGCTGTCTTACTGCTTCGCCCAAGAGGCTTCCCTGAGGCCCAGGAGGCAAAAAATGAAGCATAGGGGTGGGTGCTGCAAAAAAAGCCATGCCCACCCAGTCACATGGCCACACCTACGTAGCCACTCCCCCCTAGCCACTCCCACAGAACTGGTAGTAAAAATATTTGCATCCAACCCCTGGCCCCAACCTCTCTATCCTTCTGTAAAGACCTGGCTCTGCCAGTTGGCTTGGGGTTCCAATGGGAGAGTATCCCAGTGGCGGTAGTTGATCGATTAACAACAGATCCCATGTTGCCCCCATCCTACTCCTGCCCTCCCCATTTTTTCATTGGGCTACCGCGTTTGGCTTTTTGTATCAACTTCTTTATGTCTTTTGGCATCATCATCATCATCATCATCATCACCATCATCATCATCATTTCAGCCACTGTCTATCCACTGCAGGACAAAGCTGCCTTCCATATGTTTCCAACCCATATGGTCCTGAGCTTTCTTTTGCCAATTGGGCCATCCATACTTGCTGATGTCATCGATCTATCTTGTTTTAGGTCTCTTTTGTGGACGCTTTTGATCAAGTGGGATCCATTCTATGGCTGCTTTGGTCCACCTACCACCAGTTCTTCAGTGGTGGGATTCAAATAATTTAACAACTGGTTCTCTTGCCCTAATGAGTTCTTCCAATGATCAGCTCACCAAACTGCTCAGAAAGTTAACAATCAGTTCTCCCACAGTAGTGCGAACCGACTGAATCCCATCACTGTTCTTCTTGCTCCGTTTCCATTTATCTTTTACTCTCTTGATGATCCTGTTTACTTTTTGTTTGTTCTCTACCAGTTGGAGATCTTTCTATCTTGTCTTGTAATGCCGAGCATATATCTTTCCATGGCTTTTTGCATCATTCGCAGCTTTTGTATTGATTGTGAGGCTAGTGTCTTGGTTTCACTGGCATATATGTAGTCTTTGGGCTGAAATAGTTTTTGTCTTTTAGCATTGTAAGCTGCTCAGATTTACCCTGAGGTAAGATGGGCAGTCACTATATGTTAGAAAGAAAGAAAGAAAGAATGAAAGAAAGAAAGAAAAAAAGAAAGAAAGAAAGAAAGAAAGAAAGGAAGAAAGAAAGAAAGAAAGAAAAGAAAGTAGGAAGGAAGGAAAGAAAAAGAAAGAAAGAAGCAAGGAAGCAAGGAAGGAAGGAAGGAAGGAAAGAAAGAAAGAAAGAAAGAAAGAAAGAAAGAAAGAAAGAAAGAAAGAAAGAAAGAAAGAAAGAAAGAAAGAAAGAAAGAAAGAAAGAAAGAAAAGAAAGTAGGAAGGAAGGAAAGAAAAAGAAAGAAAGAAGCAAGGAAGGAAAGAAAGAAAGAAAGAAAGAAAGAAAGAAAGAAAGAAAGAAAGAAAGAAAGAAAGAAAGAAAGAAAGAAGAAAGAAGGGAGGAAGGAAGGAAGGGAGAAAGGAAGGAAAGAAAGAAGGGAGGAAGAAAAAAAGAGAGAGAGAAGGAAGGAAGGAAAGAAAGAAAAAAGAAAGAAAAAGAAAGAAGGAAGGAAGGAAAAAAGAAAGGAAAGAAAGAAGGAAAGAAGGGAGGGAGGAAGGAAGGAGGGAAGAAATACTATGAAATGGAGTCAAAAGAAGCTTGTGTTTGGGCACATGAGGAATGATCAATGATTATAACTGACTGATTTCTCCAGTTCAGACTGAATTGATAAAACTACTGGCTGCACCACTGAAGCCATCTTAGTTTTCTACCTCAAGTGATTTTTCATACTTCACATCTAGTGTAATTTTCTTTGCTTCCCCTTCTTTCTGCTGTAAGGCCAGGTATTTTTCTTTCTTTCCTTTCCACCTGACCAAATTCTCAAAGTCTGAATTTCAACTTGGGAGAACAGGTTGGCGTGCTTGCCGTTGAATTGTGCACTTGAATAGTTGTCACAATCCATTCAATTTTGCTAATTAAAGCCTTTAAGAGTATGCTTAGGGCACAGAAGAGTGGAAGACTGTATTGAAATTTGGGGGCTGAACGACATAGGTGTGCTTTTGAAAAACAGCTAAATAGCAACAAATTCCTTATGTGTGCAATCACACTTGACCTAGTAAAGTATTCAATTCAATTCATTCAATTTAATTCAATTCCATTCAATTTGGATGGCAAAAGTTTGGCATTTATTTAGCCTTGAGTTCAAGATTAGCAATGTTTTTACTAGTCTTGTAATAGGAATAAAACTGCTGTTTTATTTGCACAGCAGTAGGCTGGCATTTATTTAGCATTGTGCTCAACACTAGCAATATTTTTATTGTCTATTAAAGGCGACCTTTTATGCAGAAGTGCAATGTACAGCAGGCAAAAAATTGTAATTAACTCCCACCTGCTTTCAAAAACCAATTTTTTTAATTTTTAATTTTTTTTTCAATTTTTTTAAAGTTCACATCCATTCACAAATGCCAGGTTAATTTAAAAAAAAACAAAACACTTTTTGCATTTTCCAGTCTATCTACCCCATGACCTTGGCTGGTTAGAAAATAATTGTTTGTGTTGCTTTCCTTTGTAACAACTTCTGGAGGAGAACATTTGACTTTTTAACTGGAAAGTTACTAAACACGGCTGTCAGCTCTCATAAGAAGTCATCCACCCAACTCTAACCATTCTGAGCTCAATCCCCTAATTTGCAGAAATTTAATTAATGTTCAATCTTTCTCCATGAAAATCCTATTAGGGGATGTTGGAGGAACTGTCAATTAAATCAAAACTAGACAAATTCCTCACACAAATATATTTTAAACTTGGAATTTTTAAGATGTGTGGACTTCAAATTCCACAAATTATCCCAGAATTCCCCAGCCAGTCTGTGTGTACTTCAACTCCCATAATTCTCCAGTCAGCATGTGTGAACTTCAGTTCCCATAATTCCCCAGCCAATCTGTGTGTACTTCAACTCCCATAATTTCCCAGCCAACCTGTGTGGACTTCAACTCCCATAATTCTCCAATCAGCATGTGTGAACTTCAGTTCCCATAATTCCCCAGCCAATCTGTGTGTACTTCAACTCCCATAATTTCCCAGCCAACCTGTGTGGACTTCAACTCCCAGAATTCCCCAGCCAGTATGTGTGAATTGCAACACCCAGCATTCCCTAACCAGCATGCTGATATAGGGAATGCTAGGAGTTGAAGTCCATACATGTCAAGTTTGAAAAAATCTTGTTTTGTATCTTAATAATAACAACAACAATTTGTTTTTAAAAGATCATACTGGACACAGCTTGGGATAACTCATCCTTAGTTGAAGAGCTGCACAATAGTGAGCTTCAGTACCAATAAAACGATTGCTTACTCGGTCTCCAGGGGATCCTATTGGTCCAGGTGGGCCATCCAAGCCTGTTAAACCCTGAGGATGAATGAGAAGAAGATATTAGAGAGAATATTAGAATTTATTAGAGAGAATAGGAATTGGGAGGAAATTAGAAATAGAAGAACAATCCTTCTCCTCAATCAAAGTGTGACCACTTTTTAAATGTTTGGATGGAAGACCATCAAGAAACTCTTAATGGTCTAAGTCAGATAGAACACTTGAAAAACTATTTGTTTGGCATTGATCAGGTGCCAAGGCACTTTTGGATCCAGAGACAAAAAACACCCCAGTGGATAAAGAAATTTATCTCGGGTGGGCAATGAGAAGAGGAGACAAAAAACACAGGAAGATTGAATACTTACATCTACCCCAGGAAGGCCTGGCAAACCAGCCTCTCCCTTCTTCCCAGACTTCCCTCGTGATCCTTTAAGGCCCTGAAACCAGGTAAATAGTTAAGCACAATTAATATTAGTACTGGTTCATAAGGCGTAAGACCACACTTGGAATATTGTGTCCAGTTTTGGTCACCCTGATATAACAAAGGTGTTGAGACTCTAAAAAGAGTGTGTCAGAGGTCCAAGTAATGCACCCATAGAAAACAAACTCCAAGGCACTTGAGCACCTAAAATAATAGTTTATTGGATACATCATATTGGCACAAACTGGTGAAAGCCGACTCTGAGTTTTCCCGTGGCTTTCATCTAATTAAAAGTAAATAGTTTCCCCTTCCACCAAGTCACTGGTCATGCTGTCGAGTCCAGGTGGTGGCTGGTTGCTAGGTTACTGGCTCTTCCTCTGGCCAGCCACCTGGGAGAATGTCCTTGGCTCCCACAGGAAAACTTTCTTGTTTTGGCTACAAAACCCCATCTAGCTATTTCCCCCCCTCCCACTGCTGTGTGGCAACCCTGAGGCCTCCAAGATGGCCTCAGCCAGGTTTACCTCAGGGTTGACAGAGTGCAGAGAAGAACAACGAAGGATCTAAAGGCTAAACCATAAGTTGAATGATTGAGGGAGCTAGGCATGTCTCTTCTAACAAAGAGGAAGACTAGAGTTGGCATGACAGCAGACTTCCAATATTTGAGGGGATGCCACAAAGAAGGGAGGGGGTGTCAACCTATTCTCCAGAGTACCTGAAGGCAGGACAAGAAGCCACGGATGGAAACTAATCAAGGAGAGAAGCAACCTAGAACTAAGGAGAAATTTCCTGACAGTGAGAACAATTAATCAATGGATCGGTTTGCCTTCAGAAGTTGTGGCTGCTCCATCGTTGGAGGTTTTAAAGAAGAGATTGGACAACCATTTGTCTGGATTTCCTGCTGGAGCAGGGGGTTGGACTAGAAGACCTCCAAGGTCCCTTCCAACTCTGTTATTCTGTCAATATAACAACCACAGACTTGTAACAACATGATGAAAGAATTCCCAGCTTTAATAAGTGAATTACCAACTGGTGTATGGGCTGCTGGCTCAAATGTTCGGTTGGCTTCTCATTCATTCCCATACCTCTCAAGCTTGAAGCTTCTCTAGGTTTAGCTCTCTTTGTTCCTTCAAAAGTACCAATGACATAGTGGAAAATGGTCTGGAGATGTTCCCTCACCTCAAAAGCTGGCCAGATTTTTAACAGTTTTTCTTGCAGTCCTTTTTGTTTCCATACGTGGGTCTCCTTCCTCCCAAAATTCATTTCTACCTATGTCTTGAAGAAGATCGCCCCAACAAAATACTATTGCCACAACAAAATAATACTTACTGATGGTCCTGGCAAACCTGGGGGGCCAGGTTCTCCCTAAATAGGTAAGAAAAAAGAGAGCAGTGTTAACAATGAACAATTGCAGGAACTGGGCATGGCTAGTCTAGTGAAGAGAAGGACCACAGGAAAGATGATAGCAGTCTTCCAATATTGGAGGGGCTGCCACAAAGAGGAAGGGGTCAAGCTATTTTCCAAAGCACCTGTAGGCCAGACAAGGAATAATGGATGGAAACTGAACAAGGAGAGATTCAACCTGGAAATAAGGAGAAACTTTCTGACAGTGAGAACAATCAACCCATGGAACAGAAGTTGCCTTCGGAAGTTATGGGAGCTTCATGACTGGAGGTTTTCAAGAAGAGATTGGACTGCCATCTGTCAGAAATGATGTAGGGTTTGCTTGGGCAGGGGGGTTGGACTAGATGACCTACAAGGTACCTTCCAACTCTGTTAATCTATATTTTTGTAATGGTGAGATGGACCCATGTTAAAATAACAGAACATAATTATTGTCTCCAAAGTATGGTGTGGTGTGTTGTTTTGCTGGAATAAATTATTCCTGAAAATGTACTACCGTGATTCCCCACCACCACCACAGGATTATAAAAACTTGATGGATGCCAGATTTCCTAACATTTCATTAATTCACGTTAATGTTGATCACAGGGTGAAGCAAGCCTTTTCCAACGAAGCATGTATTTAAACATTCCTCTTAGTAATTTGTGATTAAGTTTTCGTTTTGCTTTAATTTAAGTGAATCAGGGCTTGAGTTTGCCCCGGAGAAGCAATTGTGGCTTTTCTTTTTCCTGAGGAAGAAGCTATAATTGACTTTTCTTGGTGCCTCTTCAAGAAAGATAGACTGAGGTAATCTCATAAAGGGGAAAAGAAGGGTCCTAGTCTACGTAGAACTACATCAGATCCACGGCAAATCATCCGGTTAAATCAGTAGACGACCACTTCTAACCCTTTCTCCTTCTAGTCTGAACTTATTTATATTGATTGATTAGCCTATAAGCCCTGATGGCGAACCTGTGGCACGCGTGCCACCTGTGGCACGCAGCGCCCTCTCTGTGGGCATGTTGAGCTGTCGCCCTAGTTCAACTTCACTGCGCATGCAGGGGTGCCTCCTGCTGGCCAGCTGGTTGTCAGGTCTCTGCTGTGCATGAACAGCTTAGATGGTGGGAGTGGCTTGGTGGTAACGTGACTGGATGGACATGGCTTGGTGGTCATGTTATTGGCTGGGCGTGGCCAACTCAATATCATTCACATTGAGACATGCATCTCCTCGCCTGGCCTCTCATGACTGTGGAGATGCTGCAAGAGTCGTACGTGTGAAAAAGGGTCATAAGTCACTTTTTTCAGTGCCATTGTAACTTTGAAGGGTCACTCCACACAAGTAAAGTACCAGCAAAGGAGGGGAAAAAAACTCCAGAAACGTTCCTGAGGCAGGAAGTCTAATCCTGCCAAGAATGTAATAAGGGTTAACGGAGAGACAGTTTCTGGAAGCAACACCAGAATGTTTCCTTCCTGCCTTCCTTACAGGATTAGGCCAGTAATTTCTTCTAACAACTGGTTCTCCGAACTGCTTAGAATGTTAACAACCGGTTCTAGCGAATAGGTGCAAACTGGTAGAATCCTACCCCTGGGCTGCAGGCACATGCACGGGGAGGAAGGCGCCTGCGTAGGGGCCATGCATGCATGCATGCAGGTTGGGGCGCATGCACAGGGGGGGCGGCATGCGCATTACATTTTGGGGGTTCGGGCACGCACGCTTTGGGCACTCTGTCCAGAAAAGGTTAGCCATCACTGCTATAGACCATATCAACATACAGGTTCAAACACATATTACCAATAAAATTCTAAACGAACAATTTAAAATGAGAGTAGGGTAAAATACAATAGTTATATAGGATAAAATGCAATCATTTAAGACATAAATATGTAAAATAGAACCAAATGACATAAAGTTATATTTCTGCATCACCCCTGCTGTCTACCCCATTCAGGTTCTAGTCTGAACTAACTCTGGCCTCCTTGATACTTACATCAATGCCATCCTTGCCAGGTGTCCCAGGAGGTCCTCGCGGTCCAGGCAACCCTCGTGATCCTGGCTTCTGGAGAGAGGAAAATGAAAGCCTCTGATCAGAAGAAAGTTACCCTTTGAAATGAGCGCCCGACAGCGCAAAATATTCAGACTCTTAAAATTCCAATAGGAACTGAAATTCAATGCAATTCCACTCTCCTTCCCTCTGGTGAATTGGATTTTCTTCCTTGGGGTCGTCTCATTTTGGAAATAAACCTGCTGCTTCAAACAGCAAGAGTGCTTAGACTTATAGACTGCTTCACAGGGCTTTCCAGCCCTCTCTAAGCGGTTTATAGAGTCAGCATATTGCCCCCCCCAACAATCTGGTTCCTCATTTTACCAACTTTGGAAAGACAGAAGGCTGAGTCAACTTTGAGCCTGTCAGAATTGAACCGCTGGCAGCCAGCAGAATTAGCCTGCAATAGTGTATTTTAACCACTGTGCCACCAGGAAGGAGAATGATAGCACTTATATATACTGCTTCACACTGTTTACAGCCCTCTCTAAGTGGTTTATGGAGTCAGCCAATTGCCCCCAACAATCTGGGTCCTCATTTTATCCACCTCGGAAGGATGGAAGGCTGAGTCAACCTTGAACCAGTGAGAATCGAACTCCTGGCAGATGGCAGAATTAGCCTGCAATATTGCCTTCTAACCACTGTGCCACCTTTATATGCAGCCATTGGTATAAATAGGCCAGGAAAATTTACTTTTAAGCCTACAACCAAGCTAAGCACTCAAGTTGGTTTGTTTCAACTTGCATTAGATATTGTGTTTCATGTATGGCCATTTGATTCATTTATTACCTGGTTCTGTTGTGACAGCTCAGAAAACAGGTTAATTCCGGAACCAGGTTAAGCAAGCTACGACAGCCTTAAAGTTAGAATAATAGAATAATAACAGAATAACAGAGTTGGAAGGAACCTTGAAGGTCTTCTAATCCACCCCCTCCCTGCTCAAGCAGGAAACCCTACCAATTTCAGACAAAATTGTTATCCAATTTCTTCTTAAAACCCTCCAGTGTTGAAGCATCCACAACTTCTGGAAGCAAGAATAATGAACAACTTTATAACAGGGTTGTGGGTACAGACGTAACTTTAATTCCCAATGAGTTTCACAGTTCAGTCTGATGGCATCACGTTCTAAATACCAGCAGTGTTTTATTTTCAGCTCTAGGTATGCAGGGGGGAAAAAAGATGCTATAAAGGTTTCTTTATGTGGGGAAAAAAAAACTTGGTCCCAGAAAGAAACTTTCAACCAATTTGGACCTACAAAGGTTTCATTGTATAGCAAGATTTGCTCACATCCGAGGAGAGATTCCTGATTCCTGAATTTGGCTGCAGAAAACACCCTTAAATTAAGAAAGGGATATTTTCTCCATTATTCAGCCACAGTAACTTGTTTTAGGTTCTTTTTTAAAATAGACTTTTTAACGGGATAAATGCCTTGACTTATATTTGACTCAAATGCACTCCAAGTAGAGGACTAAACTAAATTGTGCAGCTAAAAATACAGAAGACATTTTGTACCTTGTGAAACTTAATCCTTCCACCTGAAGCATTCTTTTTCCCCAAGATTTTTGCATTTTAAAAAAAAAATCCCTATTTTTTTTTTTTTACTAAAAAAGGAAAAAGGGAATTGACAATACTTTATCTACAATGTGGCTGCTTGGTAATAGGACCTATGACTTAAAACGTTCTATTATCTGATCCTGATGTGATTTGGAAGCCCAGTTCAGTAAAACTAATCCAGTTTTTACTCTCAATTATGACATTGGCTTAGAAAAATAGCCTGGTTTATACTGTTCCTGCATGAAAAGGTCAGGTACATCGGGATGACAAAGATTAATTGCACATAAATGAAACTTTCCTTTGGTGTACTAAAAAAGTCCCAACGTTGTTTAAAAAATAATAATTCTCATCTATTTTCTTCAAGTAGCTAGAAACCAACCTTTAGGATAATATTTCTTATCTTATTTTTGTCGAAGTTGTCACCAGAAAATGGATCTTGAGTAAATCAGTAGATGTCCCCAGTGCTGATTAGTTGTGTAACTAATTTTATGAGGGTTTGTTGATGCTCTGCGAGCTTGGTTGTTTTCTTGCAGAAGTTTCATTACCAAACTAAATAATGTCATCAATTAATGCACTGATGATGTTACCTAGTTTGGTATTAAAACGCCTTCAGGAAAACAACAAAGATCAGAGAGCACCAAGGACCCCTCATTTCAACCCTGAGCTACAAATATTCTCTTTATCAGAACTAATTTTATTTCTGTAAGCTGCTGAAGTCACCATGAGTGAATTGGGTGACCATAGAATTTTTATTAATAAATAAAAATAAAATAGACATTGTAGGTTTATGAAACTTTAGACACGCACACACACACATGAAATGAAGGAACAGGGGTGATATGATAGCAATGTTCCAATATCTAAAGGGGTTGCCATGAAGAAGAACGGGGTTCAACTTATTCTCTAAAAAAATCTGAAAGCAGAACAAGAAGCAATGGATGGAAACTAATCAAGGAGAGAATCAATCTGGAACTAAGGAGAAGCTTATTAATTAATTAATTAATTAATCAGTGAACAGATTGCCTCTGGAAGTTGTGGGTCCTCCAACACTGGAGGCTTTTAAAAAGAGATTGGACAATCATTTGTCTAAAATGTTATAGGGTTTCCTACTTGAGCAAGGGGTTGGACTAGAAGACCTCCAAGGTCCCTTCTAACTCTGTTATTCTATTATATACAGCAAGACAGCATCCTCATTCATTACTTTAAAGGAGGATATTGGATCCATCAGTATAACAATCTATTTAGCCCTCAGTGCTCTAGGATTGAAGTTCTGGCCTTCCAAAAGGCAAAGAGACTCTTACCTGAGCAGAAGCGATGGCTAAAAGTTGAGATAAAAATATTCCAAGGAAAAATAAGCCAGCCATAGTTGTCTCTGTTTAATTCCTTCCAGTCCTAAGGCACACGAGTAGCTTTCTTCTTCCTTCCAACTTTAATTAACTCCTTCCCTGCTGATCCAATCCACCTTTTACTTCAGAACAAACCCACCTTCCTTCTAGGTTTTTCAGAAGGACAAGAGGAGACAGACAGATGAACCAGGAGCAACGTTCAGTGAGAGGGGGGGAAAAAAACCAGGTTCTCCAAAAAGGTGGGGGAGAAAGGAGGAGGAGCAGAAGGGCCGATCCAACTGCAAAGTTGGACATGAGGCATCGCATTCACAGCTCAAGATTTCTTAGAGCCTGCTGTGTGCCTTCAGCTGCAGAGTGGCAGGAAAAGAGGCCCATTGTACACCCAAAAAAGGCTTGGTTTAGCTAATGTATCTCGTCTGTTTGCTCAAGAGAACCTATTTCCCCTTGCAAAATGTCCTGATCTTCCTTTAGGTTTTTTTGGAGGGAAAAATATTAAGCTATTCATTGTAGAATTCCTTATGCCACCAGACTTGAAATTCTAGACCTAGAAAACCTTGAATTACGCCGTCTTCGGTCTGATCTAAGTATGGTATATAAAATCATACATTGCAATGTCCTACCTGTCAATGAATACTTCAGCTTCAACCATAACAACACAAGAGCACACAATAGATACAAACTCAAGGTTAATTGCACCAAACTTGATTGCAGGAAATACTACTTCAGCAACAGAGTGGTCAATGTCTGGAATACTCTACCTGACTCTGTGGTTTCTTCCCCAAACCCCAAAAACTTTAACCTTAGACTGTCTACTGTTGACCTCACCTCTTTCCTAAGAGGTCTGTAGGGGACATGCATAAGCACACCAATGTGCCTACTGTCCCTGTCCTATTGTTTCTTTTATATTTTATTTTTCTTATACGTATCCATGTATTCATAACTTTGTTTTTACTTATACCTATTATCTTGTAAGCAATTGACCAATCAAATAAATTCTAAATTCTACTGTCTGGAGAATCTCCTGAACACAGCAGCCCATCAGAGCAGTTAATGGTGGCCCAAAAGATCCATGGATATTCGCTAGCCCTGTATTGGCAAACCTATGGCACGCATACCGTAACTGGCACTCAGAACCATTTCCCCTGGCATGCGAGAGGTTGCCCAGGAGGGCCCTAGGTGCGCCTGTGCCGCTGCCCGACAGCTGATTGTTGGGTATCTGGCACGCACGCGCAGAAGGTGGAGGGTGTGTGTGAGAGACGCCCATGCATGTGCAGAGAGGCGGTGCGTGAGGCGGGTTGCACACACATGCACCAGGGGGCATGGGGGGGCAGCATGCATTGCCTTGTGGGTGCTGGCATGCACGCGCGCAATTATTTGCATAAATATTTGCCAAAAAAGGTTAGCCACCACTGCTCTAACCCAGGGGTCTCCAACCTTGGCAACTTTAAGACTTGTGGACTTCAATTCCCAGAGTTCCTTTGCTGGCTGAGGAACTCTGGGAGTTGACGTCCACAAGTCTTAAAGTTGCCAAGGTTGGAGACCCCTGCTCTAGCCCATTGCTTGCAGTCTGGAGTTTTGCGGGATGAAGAATAAATTGTCCAAATTGGTAGCAAAAATAGTGGATATATCTCTTGGGGCAGGGTGTGTGTGTGATGAGGACAATTTTTTGACAAATGGGATTCAGCACTCAACTTCCGCAAAGACCCAACGACCTTGTGGCTCCCTTCCCCCCCACACCGTTTCATGTAAGTATAAGGGTGTGGTGGAAGGTGTAGTGCGATAGCCTAGAAGTGGGGCTCTCGCCTCACAATCAGGAGTCTGTGAATTCGATCCTAGGTAGAGGCAGATATTTCTCTCTCTGGGCACACTGAGAATACATCTGCTGAACAAAACTCCGCATCGGCGACAGGAAAGGCATCCGGCCATTAAAACACTCTGCTAGCTCCATTTAGTTGTCCAGATTCCACCCCACAAGGGATTGTGGGATTAAATGATGATGATGATGATGATTAGGGCGTGGTGAAAGCTCAAAGGAGTTTGTCAACTCGAAAGCTGACCGTCCAGATTCGAGACCCGGGCACTGCGCAACAGTGTGAGCTCCTGTTCTTTGCTCCATTTCTTGCAAACTTAACAGTTCAGAAGCATGCAAATGCGAGTAGATAAATAGATACTGCTTTGGTGGGAAGGTAACAGCATTCCATGCTCCTTGGTTCATTGTTATGGTAGTCACATAATCATGGAAATATCTTCAGACAATGCTGGCTCCCTTGGCTAAGAAACAGAGATGAACACCACCTCCTACAGTTGGATACGACTGGACAGAGGGAACCTTTACTTTTACGTCTGGTGGAATCTCCAGTTAGACTGGTAGGCGGTGTCAAAAGAGAGTCAAGCTTAGAATCCTTGCATTGCAGAAAGCGGCACAGGCCTCACCTCCTCTAGAATCCTTATCTTGCCATTCCCAAGGGAATGCAGTCAGTCTGGTGAGATTCTTGTAAAATAGTTGAGCAATAAAACTACTGTTAAGACTTTCCAGGAGTGGTTCTGGTTGTTTGCTCATGACAGTCAATCCGTTCTTCTTCCATCTTTGCTGAATGACTGCTAAAGGCAGGAAAGTTGGAGCTGCATGAACCTCTTTGGGGTTGCTATACCAAATACAGCAACAGAGAGAAGATATCTCCTAGGTCCCATAAGATGGCATTGTTTAATGATGGGACCCTGCCAGATGTTATTGGATGGGTGGAAACAACTGGAGAAAGACAATCCTGTAAATACCCAGGTCTTGCACCATGAGAGGTTGTATAGATGACCACTGAACTTGTGCTCAGAAGTCCACTGGTAACCCTATTTTGCAAAGTAGCAGTGTTAATGGGTGTACTGAAGTGCGCTTGTAAGTAACACATTCTGGATCAAGGGCAGGCCTATCTAAAATGCATTATGGTAATCCAGCTGTGATTAGGACTGCGAGAAGGGCTGCCACATCCAGAAATGGAAGCAAAGTCACAGCTGCCACTTGCTCTTCCAACAGGAGCCTCGGTAGCGCAGTGGTTAGAGTGCAGTACTGCAAGCTACTCCTACTGCAATTTGACAGATCGAATCCCACCAGGCTCAAGCCTTCCATCCTTCTGAGGTGGGTAAAATGAGGACCCAGATTGTTGGGGGCAATATGCTAACTCTGTAAACCACTTTGAGAGGGCTGGAAAGCACTATAAAGCGGTATATAAGTCTAAGTGCTATTGCTATTGCTATTCAGAAGGACCACTAAATTGTGCTCTTGTTGTCTAATGAAATATCATCCTATCTAGAACTAAATGGGAAGGAAACAGAGGATCTAGTTTCTATAGATCTAGATTCCTATGATATGGCTGGCTGGGGAATTCTGGGAGTTGAAGTCCATATATTTTCATATTTTCAGGCAGCCAAGGTGGAGCAGTGGTTATAATGCAGTCTTGCAGGCTACTTCTGCTGTCTGCTGGTTGCCTGCAATTTGGCAGTTCAAATCTCACCAGGCTCAAGGTTGACTCAGCCTTCCATCCTTCTGAGGTGGGTAAAATGTGGATGCAGATGGTTGGGGGCAATAGAATGACTCTTTAAACTACTTAGAGAGGGCTTGTAAAGCACAGGGAAGCGGTATATAAGTCTAAACGCTATTGCTACAGTATATACAGTATTTTAAAGTAGCCAAGGTTGACAAATATTGCTACAGCTATTCAGCCCTACATGACTTCTTTCACACATCTACAGTGTTGGCTGAGTTTCTCTGTTCATCCAATTAACAACCTAGATTATTCATTAAATAACCATAGTGGTGCAGTGGTTAGAATGCAGTACTGCAGTTCGATTCTGACCGGTTCAAGGTTGACTCAGCCTTCCATCTTTCTGAGGTTGGTAAAATTAGGGTCCAGATTGTTGGGGGCAATAGGCTGACTCTGTAAACCGCTTAAAGAGGTCTGTAAAGCACTATAAAGCCTAAGTCTAAGTGCTATTGCTACTTAAGCCTGGTTTTATAATGCTGTCTGTGATAACTGATTATGTGACAGTAAATATCACATAATTCATGATGATGAAGTCCACAAAGCATGCCAGATAATGGCTGATAATTGATCTTCCTTTATTAAGGTTGATTTGTTTCAAGGAGCCGTTTATTCAGGTCATACTGTGATTAATATCTGAACTGTGGAAGGTTTAAAGATAAGAGTCCATTCATCCTTTCTGGTAACTTGGATCAATGACAGAGTCCTCCTATTGCTCCATAATTCTTCCCCTATTACTGGCACATCCGTTTTGAGCAGGATGAAACTGAGAAAAGGTCCATTGATGGACTAGAAGTTGCTTCTTCAGCCTAATCAATGCTTAAAACAAAAATAACTCTTGAAGAGGATCCCATCATGAATGCCAACTGAAAGTATCTCAATTCAGTTTGCATACAAGGTAGGTATCTTAACAGAAGCATCTATGGAAAAGGTAGAAAAAGATCAGAGGCAGCTGCCACTGTGCAATCCAAGGTCTACCCCAATGCACATACAAATAGGGCAGGGTTTCAAATGCAGGGATGGAGGCCATCTTGACTTTTTTGACCTCTTCCTTGTTGACAACTGTCAACTCATAAAATATTTCTCTGGTCTTTTTAGAGTTGCCAACAAAAATGGAGGGGGGAGCAGTGCAGCAGCTTGCAAAACCGAAACTGCATTCCATACATGTTTTCAAAGATAGTAACTAGGTGACCGAAGTTTCTGCCGAGCAAAATGCTAACTGGAGAGCATGATTTATGACTCTTAGCTATGGATGTGTCCCATTGGAGAATATGAATTATGATACACCCAGAGGGTGGGGGAGAAAACCAGGGTCAAGGATGACAATGAATTATGTGTCTCAAGAGTCAGCTTCACCCAGGCAGTGCCGGCATGTTAACACAATAAATCCTTTTTAAGTTTTGGAAGTTTGGCTCAAGACTCATGTGTCAGGATTCTGGCAGTTACTTCAATTAAATCATGACCCTCGAGCCACGCTCCCAAAACTAAAAAGGATTTATTAGAAGTTAACATGCCGGCATTTGCCTGGGCCTAGCCAACTCTGTAATTCACTGTCACCCTTGATCCTGCTTCCCAACCCCCACCCCTCTGGGTGTATCATCCAATGAAAAACGTCCATAACCAAGAGTCATCAATCATGCTCTCCAATTAGATTTTTGCGCGGCAGAAGCTTCAGTCATCTAATCAGTCTCTGAAGAAAATATGAATAGAATGTATTTTCAATTCCACACTGCTGCCTGCTCTTTGAGACTCCCCCCCCCTTCTTTCTGTTGAAAACTATAAAACTGTGTATACAAAATGTTTTATGAGTTGACATCATGATTTAAATGGGGGTAACTGCCGGAATCCTGACAACATCCTTGAACCAAGTGCAACGTTTCTCAACCTTGGCAGCCTAAAGATATGTGGGCTTCAACTCCCAGCATTCCCCAGCCAGGATGGAGGGAGAGTTCTCCATCATAATCTGGCCAAGGTAATGAGGTCAACTGGCAATTGGTAGCATCGCCCTCCTAGGAGTGACATGATGGGAGTCTTCCAATATCTAAGGGATTGCCACAAAGAATAGCATCTGAAGGCAGGACAAGAAGCAATAGATGGAAACTAATCAAGGAGAGATCCTTTCTTGGGATTGGTGCATACTTCGGCCTGTCTGAAATGGGTGGCCATTTGCATGGTAGAGTTGGAGAGCAACCATACCAGTTGGGAGGGGAGCTCAAAAAGGGAATTAGCCTTTATTCACTAGGTAAACACAAGAGTGCTAGATCTGACCCCGCTTCTCCCTGAATGCTTTTGAGCAAGGGTCTTGAAACTTGGCAAGTTTAAGACTTGTGGATTTCAACTCCCAGAATTTCCCAGCTAACATGACTGGGGGAGGAATTCTGGGAGTTGAAGTCCACAAGTCTTAAAGCTGTCAAGTTTGAAGAGCCCTGCCTTTGAGCCTTATCTAAGTCTTTCCCAGGTGAAAGCTACCAATACAGATTCCTGTATTATAGGCAGGGAACAATAAAGTAGTTAGATTGAACTTTATGAGTATGGATCTGGTTGTTTGCATCTAATGGGTGGGTGGATCAGTAAGGAGGGAGCGATAGATAGGTAAGTAGATACAGATAGTCCTCAACTTACAAACATTGTTGAAGTGACCATTTTAAGTTACAACAGCACTGAAAAAAATGACTTAAGACCAGTTCCCACACTTATGGAGCATCACTAATTCTTGGGGGGGGGGGGGGGGGGTGTCATGTGATTGTGATTCGGATGGTTCACAACCAGCATATATTTATAGGGGTTGTGAATCCCAGGACTGTGTAACCAGCTTCCAACCAGCAAAGCCAATGGGCGAAGCCAGATTCACTTAATAACTCCGTAATTCGCTTAATGACCACAAAAAAAGTGATAAAATGAGGTGCAGTCATATGACGACTTACATAACAACCTCATGGCTTAGGGATAGGTCTGGTCCCAATTATGGTCACAAGTTGAGGACTACTATTAAATAACTAGCTTACCCCAATGTCTTGCTTCTGTATAACCTTATGGTTTTGGCATAACTGCTTGTTGTAACTGATTTTACTTTCTAGTTGGTAACCTTGGGGGCTACCAGTTAGGATTCACAGACCGTATGATCAATGCCTCTATGGCAGTGACGGCGAACCTTTTTGGCACCGAGTGCCCAACTGTAATGCGCGTGAACGCGCATGCATGCATATGTGCTGGAGCACGGGAAAACCAAAGACTAGCTGGCCATTGCATGCATGCCTGTTTTTTTGCGGTTTTGGGCCATTTTGGGGGCCATTTTCAGGCTGTTTTTGTCCTGAAAACAGCCCCAAAAAATGTCCTGTTTTTTGGCTGTTTGGGGGACTGGTTTTGGCCATTTTCAGGCTGTTTTGGGGCCATTTTCAGTCCATTTTCTGGGTCATTTTCAGATCATTTTTGGCCTGAAAACAGCCCGAAAACAACTTGAAAAAGGTCCAATTTTGGGACCATTTTCCAGTACTTGTGAAGGCCAGAAACCAGAGCAGCTGGCAATGGCGTACATGCCCACTTAGAGGAGTCTGCATGCCACCTCTGCGATAGGTTCACCATCACGGTTTTATGGTCTTGGGTAAAAGGCTCAAAGCCTAAGCCCTCCTTTCAGGCTGTACGATGATGCTCAATTTATTGTCATTTCTTCCAATTGCCTTCTCAGCTCCATTTGGGTTATAATGAATAAAATTTGCTCCTTCCTTTTTACAACTCTGCGATCCCTTTATTCAGGGTACAGTTGGAATGACTGGATAGAGCCGAATATTTACTGTTCGGATGCCCTTCCTGACACCACGCAGAGTTCACAGCATCTGCTACTACCTAGGTTTGAACTCTAAACCTATTGAGTGGGAGGCGAGCGTCTTCATCACTACACCACCATGCCACCATTCTACTTCTGGTTTCTATCAGGAAGAGCATTATAGCTCCCGCTGCCTTAAGAAAGTTCAAAACATTCTCAAAGATCCATCTCATCCTGGGCACCCCTTTTTTTGAACTATTACCATCTGGCAGACGGTACAGGATAATAAAAACAAGGACAAATAGGCTGAAAAACAGCTTCTATCTCAGGGCAGTAACTCCACTGAATTCTACTGTATAGTGCAATATTAATGCAACATCAGGGGTTTTCAATTCAAAGTGTGGAGTGTAAAGGATGTGTGTTTGTGTTTATTTTCATGGTCATGATGTGCACTGAAGATGGTGTTTGATTTCCTTGTACGAGGTGCAATGACAATAAACTAAACTATCATGATGCATATTAACTTATAGTAATTTTCTCATTTTGTGTTATTTTCCGGAAAGCTTTTATGCTAACTTGCATCTTTAGAAAAAATGCCTGGGCTTCTTTTTGAAATATTGACAGTGATCCAGGTGGGAAAGTAAACCTTCTTGGTGCTTTGGGTCAACGTGTCCCGTTCTTCTAAAACACAGGTTGATTTTTCCTTTATATGTACCGGGTTAATCATAAGCTCAGATGGCAAAGTCAAAGAAGCGAGAATTAAAATTCCAGAGATTTTAGCAATGCCAATCTTCGAGGTGGTGAAAAATACAGCAACCCTGAACTTCCAGAACTTCTGTTGCTTAAGCGATGCAGTTGTTAGGGGAGTCACACCCAGTGTTACAAAACTTTTTGCGGTGAACAGCACCCAACAGGACAGACACAGACTTCAGAGGATAATTAGGACTGCAGAAAAAACAATTACTACCAACCTGCCTTCCATCGAGGACCTGTATACTGCCTGAATCAAAAAGAGGGCTGTTAAAATATTTACAGACCCCTCACATCCCGGACATAAACTGTTTCAACTCCTTCCCTCAAAACGAAGTTATAGAGCACTGCACACCAGAACAACTAGACACAAGGACAGTTTTTCCCCGAAAGCCATCACTCTGCTAAACAAATAATTCCCTCAACACTGTCCAACTATTTACAAAGTCTGCAAAGTCTACTATCACTGTTAATCTTTTCATCGTTTCTTTCATCCACCTCCTCCCTCTTATGACTGTAACCTTGTTGCTTCTATCCTTACGATTTATATTGATTGTTTCCTAGTATGATTTGATTGCTTATTGTACCCTATGACTATTATTAACTGTTGGACCTTATGATTCTTGACTCTTGAATCTTTTATTTTATATATACTGAGAGTATTTGCACCAAGACAAATTCCTTCTGTGTCCAATCATGCTTGGCCAATAAAGAATTCCATTCTATTAAGTGAATCACCATGGTCATTATGTGAATCACACAGTCTTTAAGCAAATCCTGCTTTCCCCATCGACTTTGCTTGTTGGAAGCTGCCTTGAGGTTGCAGGTAGCAATCCTGGTAACCCTGGGATACTGCAATCATCGTTAAATGGTTGCCAAGTGCAAGAATTGTGATCACATGACCATGGGAATGTTACAATGGCTTTAAGTGCGAGGAATGGTTGTAAGTCATTTTTTTTTGGGCACCATTGTAACTTTGAAGGGTCAATAAATGAATGATTGGAAGCCAAGGACTACCCGTATAGAATCTTGGAAAATATCAGAATGTCCAATCCTGGTTTATTTGTGGATTGAGAAGGTATGAGATTCCTTGGGTGATTTAAAATGCTTGTTTCCAGATTTCTCTGCACCTGGGATAAGTTCATGAAATAAAATGCCAATAGATTTGGTTTCCATCTCTTGATTAAATCTCCTTCATTCCTTTCCTACTCATCAGGTGTGAAAGACCAGATCTATGAAAGACCTATGCATAGAAATCTTCTCAACTAACAGCCGGTACCTGCTTTAGAGTATCTAATGACACTCCTAAAGCTAATGCAATCCTAAGTT
Organism: Bungarus multicinctus; assembly: GCA_023653725.1. Classification (NCBI taxonomy): domain Eukaryota; kingdom Metazoa; phylum Chordata; class Lepidosauria; order Squamata; family Elapidae; genus Bungarus; species Bungarus multicinctus. The sequence continues at coordinate 124,600,926 of CM042842.1, read as the reverse complement.
GAATTAATAGAGGGATGCAATCGAGATCAAGTGAGGTACTAATACCACTCTATAAAGCCTTAGTAAGACCACATCTAGAGTCCACTGCATCCAGTTTTGGTCACCACACTATAAAAAGATGTTGAGACTCTAGAAAAGAGCAACCAGGATGATTAGGGGACTGGAGACTAAAACATACAAAGAACGGTTATAGGAACTGGGTTTGGCTAGTCTAGTAAAGAGAAGGACCAGGGGAGACAGGATAGCAGTGTTCCAATATTTGAGAGGAAGGGGTCAAGCTATTTTCCAAAGTGCTTGTAGGCCAGACAAGGAATAATGGAAGGAAACTGAGCAAGGAGATATTCAATCTGGAAATAAGGAGAAACTTTCTGACAGTGAGAACAATCAACCCGTGGACAGAAGTTGCCTTCGGAAGTTGTGGGAGCTTCATCACAGAAAGCTTTCAGAGACTGGACTGCCATCTGTCAGAAATGGTGTAGGGTCTCCCACTTGTGCGGGGCGGGGGGGGGAGGGGGTTGGACTAAATGACCTTTAAGGTCCCTTCCACTCTGATTATCTGTTACTCAAAGGGGGTTGGACTTCATTCATTCTCTTGTGGCTACGTAAGGATTCTAGGCTGAGTCCCTTTTTCACTCCACCTCCAGGTTCTATCGTTCTTTCTCACTACATCACACCATTCTCATAGGAACTCCATAAAGATTTAATAGGAGGCTATCGATATAACAAGAGAAGACACAACTTAAGTTCAGTTTTAGTCAGTAGTCATGAGCTTCTTGCCTCTGTTTTCAGACGTCTATGTCCCCAGTCAAAAAGCACCACTGGGAATAATTAGATACAAGTATAGGTATTCCTTAATTTGCTTTTCATTTAGTGACCGTTTGAAGTTACAAAAGCTTTGAAAAAGTGACTTATGACCCATTTTTACACATGACTGTTGCAGCATCCACATGGTCATGATAAAAATTCAGACATTTGGCAACTGACTCGTACTTATGACGGTTGCAGTTTCCCAGGATCACATGATCCCCTTTTGCGACCTTCTGACAAGCAAAGTCAATGGCGAAGCCAGATTCACTTACCGTGTTATTAACTTAATAACTACTGTGATTCACTTAACAATGGTGGCAAAAAAAGTTGTAAAATGAGGCAAATGCACTTAACAACATTCCCGTTTAGCAATAGAAGTTTTGGGCTCAATTGTGGTTGTAATTCACCTGTATGTTATTTTCCTTCCTTGATGCTCTGTGTCCCTATTTCCAGAGTGGTGACACATAAAACTGTTGTGGTCTGCTAGCAGCCTGCAGAGACAGCAGCTGAGTCGGATAGTGGGGAAGTACATGGGTCAGTCTGAGAGTCTGGATAGGACTCTGGCGAGGGTCCTGCGTCCGACACAAAGATGGGGCCAGGGCCATCTGGGACTTATGTGCTGGCTTCGGAGCCTCCAGAATCTGATAGCAATGAGGTAGAGGAACAAGGGGAGCCTGTTCCCAGTGTGCGCATGCGCAGAGCTGCCAGAAGGCAAGAACAGTTAAAACAAAAGGAGCGATTCAGGAGTAAGGCTTGGAGGTGATTGGCCCTCCCATTAAGACATAAAGGAGGAGCAAAGGGACAGAAACCTTTGCAGGAAGCAACTTTGTTCGTACTGTCAGTTTGAAGCCTGAAGCTCTGTGTTGAATTTGTGTTCTGTTTGGCTAATTGGACATTTAGTCGTTGGCAGCATTTCAAGGAAGATAAAGGTGCGAGCTTATTAGACTTATCCTGAAGGATTTTGGCAGACTTCCATGGGACTATTTGCAAACTGTTGGAGACTCATTATAGGCTGTGCATGACTACAATTCACAGCCGTTGAAATAATAAAAAAATGGGTTTTGGGACTAATATGTGTTTGTTAGTATCTCAATAAGCCTTGGTCAGGACAAGAATTATGGAAGACCGTTTAATTCATACCTTTTCCCTTCCTTATCAAGAAACCAGAAACATCACCTCCAAAAGTTAAAGATCTTTATTTAACAAACACAAACTTAAGTTAGCAAATAACATTCTGGGAACTCATCTAGTAAACCCTGGAAAACACACCTGTAAGGTTGCATACCTTGAACTGAACAGGTGGGTGCTTTCTGTTAAAAAGAAAACACAGCCCTCTGGCAATTAATTAAAAGATAAAAGACTTCTAGAAATGGGATAATCAGATGAGCAAGTTACCAACCAAGTATGGCAATCTTTCATCCTCAAGATTTACCCTTAGGTGTCATGTTCATAAAAACTTGGAGATACCAGACCACAAACCAAGTAAAAGGTTATTTTGATCTGTTTCTGAAAAGATATACCCCATTCAGACTTCTAGTATTTCTAGGACGGCTTCATCCAATCTGAGATAGGATTACTCTTCTTCTGGTCCAGCCGTGATGTTTTCATATTCCTTTATTTTGGAAATTTCATTACTTTCTAGGGAACCATCAGAAGTTTCTTCAAGCTCCCGCTCTTTCCATCCGGCATCGTTTCTTACGCCCTTTTCATGAGGTGTTATGGGTTCAGACAACCAAGGGACCTCACTTTCTGTTGGAGTGGTGGTAGCCTCTTGTTCATTCACTTTCTCCACCAGAGAGCCATCACCAGGGAGGACATTCTTGTTGGAATCAACCAACGCATCCCCCCCTCCAGCCTTGTGTCCTGTCAGAGTGTCTGCCAAAGGATTACCCGCCATTTTAGTTTCTTCTTGGCAGGCAAGATCTTTCTCCTTATCATCATGAGTACCACAGCTTTCTTCTTGGTCCTCAGATGGGATCACCTCACAGTCTGCTTCCGAAGGACCACCTTTGGGTACGACGTCTACTTTCCGTCTCTTGATCATCATATCTAGAGATTCAATCTCCTTCCCATCTGGGAAGTCCTCAAGGCCACCTTTGGGGGCCAAGATGCTAACTTCCTCCTTTGTAATGACCACCTCGCCAAGATTATGGGAGATCCTCTCAATATCGTTGGGGCTTTTAGGGGCCGTGGGGATTTCTTCACTTAACCTGCTCAGTTCCAACTTCCTCTTCTTGGATTCCTTGAGGTTATCTCCCTCAGCTTCACCCACGCACTCATCAGCATGGCCCTGTCTCTCCAACGGACAATTGGAAGGTACTAGGACTTCTTTGTGGTCTTCCTTCTCTGCCTTGGCTAGCGTTACCAATGCAAGTTGAGATTGGTTTGCGTTTTTGGAAGGCTTCATCTGAGGTTCTACAACCTCCCCATCTTGTAACAGCTCCCCATCTTCCACAGAGTTGGTTCTCCTCCCGATATCTTTGTCCTGCACAGAGTTACTGTCTGAAAGGCTCAACGTGGCACTAATGCTGGATACAGGCTGCTCCGTGTGGTTATGTTGTACTGTTGTATCTAAAGCCCCACAACTCTCTCCTGGCAAGCCACATTTCTCTTTTTCTTGAGTTTCTCCAGCTTCCTCCTGCCCAGGTTTTTCCGTAAGTCTCTGAAGGATCGTTTGGGGGGGCTCAACACTCTCCTTCTCCACAACTTCTCCCTCTTCTTCCTTGGCGTGTGTTTGTTCTTCCGGGTTATTCAGAAGCTTGAGGGACGGAGGTTTGAACTTCCGGAGTTTCTTGTGAGGGCCCCAGACAAATTCACGCTTTGGCTTGAAGTGTTGCCAGGCAAAATAGACCAACTCCCTCCGTTTGGGTTTGTTTCGGATGGTGAACATGAAGTAGTCCAAGACACTTCTCAGCACCCGAGGCAGTTCCTGGTGGATGAGGGTCTCTGCCAGGAAGAACTTCACCAGCTGCACTTGGTAGTTCTCATAGCCCATCTCGCCCAAGCATTTCAGGATGCGAGTGATCCGTAAATTGTTATGGCTGTACCTGAACAACAACAGCAACAACAAAAAAAAAACAGTGTGACAAGAGGTGGAGGAGAAGAGAAGGACAATTAAATACCATTGATACATTATATTACAGGTAGGCCTCGTCTTACGAACAGTTGCTTAGCAACCATTCAAAGTTATGTGGCAGGAGAAAAAAGGAGACAATTAAGTACAATTGAGACATAAAAAACAGAATTTAAAAATTAAGTACAATTGAGATATGAAAAAACAGAATTTAAAGGATTGTATTACAAGTAGTTCTCAACTTATGACCGGTTGTTTAGCAATCAGTCGAAGTTATGACAGACTTAGCAAGGGAGGACGGCTACTTAGGATCGGGATTTGAAATTCCAATAGTCAGTTGCTTTCCTCCCCCTGGATGTGTCACATGATCAAACAACTGAGTTGAATTTATGCATTTTCAATGCTTCATTTTATTGATTAAATTGTACATTACCTAGAACCCTTCTCTGAGAAAGGTGAGCAGTTAAGAAAAAATAATTAATTAGTGGACATTTGCAGCATCCAGAATCAGAACAGAGCTAGAAGGGACCTTGGAAGTCTTCTAGTCCAGCCCCCTGCTCAAGCAGGAGACCCTTTACCATTTCAGACAAGTGGCTGACTGTCCAGTCTACGCTTAAAAACCTCCAGTGATGAAGCACCCACAACGTCTGAAGGCAAGCTGTTCCTCTGGTTAATTGTCCTCACTGCAATTGCAATGACATCGCAATCCTGCAATTGCAGGATCTTGTAACTCAGTTACAAGATCCTGCATTCTTGTAAATGTGTTTCATGATGGTTTTGCCAACAACCCCAAAAAGCCAACACAGTCATAGGCTGCATGAACAGAGGGCTAGAATCAAGATCACGTCAAATGCTAATACCATTTTATAATGTCTTAGTAAGACCACACTTGGAATATTGGGTGATGCAATATTTTATTTTGTATTGGGACACCACAGTATAAAAAAAGACTCTAGAAAGAGTGCAGAGAAGGGCAACAAACATGATTAGGGGACTGGAGGCTACAACATATGGAGAACGGTTGCAGGAAATGGGTATGTCTAGTTTAATGAAAAGAAGGATTAGGGGGTGACATGATAGCTGCCACAAAGAAAAGAGAGTCAAGCTATTCTCCAAAGCACTTGAGGGCAGGACAAGAAGCAATGGGTGGAAACTGATCAAAGGAGAGAAGCAACCTAGAACTAAGGAGGAATTTCCAGACAGAAGAATTAATCAGTGGAATGACCTTGCCTCCAGAAGTTGTGGGTGCTCCAACACTGGAGGTTTTTAAGAAGAATTGGACAACCACTTGTCTGAAATAGTATAGTGTCTCTTGCTTCAGCAGGAGCTGGACTAGAAGACTTCCAAGGTCCCTTCCAACCTTATTACAGAAGTGTGCCTTGATGTTGTCCTGACCTAACCTAACCAAACTCAGGATGGGGTGCTTTGAGCTAGACACTTTTTCACACAAGAGCTACAACCTGAAGGTTTCACTAAGAACCACTCCCAAGGGATTGTTTATTACATCCAAAGGAGCCTATGCTTGTATGAAATGAGAATTTACTCAACAGGTGATCCTTGTCTGATTGAAGAGAATTTTTGTAGCTCAGGGTTGAACAGTGGGGTCCTTGGTGATCTCTGAGATGGTGATTTTCTTGCAGACATTGCATTACCCAACTAGGTAACACCATCAGTGCTAGAAGGGAGTGGAACTGATACTCAAACAAATCAGCCCTCAATAAGCGCATAAAGCAACATCTACATGTCACTCAAAAGAGACAATCAAAAAGCCCCATAGGAAAAGTAAAAAGTCCAAAAAAATCTCCTTACCAGCAATCAATACCCATATGACCTGAGATTAACATTGAGACTAACACTGGACCAAAAATGAATAAGCAATATCCAAATCAAGCAAATATTAATGCAGAAAAATGATCCAATAGCAAGTAACAGCCTAATCAAGGAACAATATACAATATAAAAACAAGATACAATATAAAAACAAGAGCAAAACCTTCTCCCTTCTAACACTGATGACGATACCTAGTTGGGTGATGAAACGTCTGCAGGAAAACAACCAAGCTCAGACAGCACCAAGGACCACATAGTCAAAGTCTATGCTGTCAGGATTCCGGCAGTTACCCCAATTAAATCATGAGTCTCGAGCCAAACTTCCAGAACTTCAAAAGGATTTATTGGGAGTTAACATGTCTGGCACTGCCTGGGTGTAGCCGACTCTGAGACACATAATTTATTGTCACTCTTGACCCTGGTTTCCCCCCCCCCCCTCCTGTATCATAATTCATATTCTCCAATGGGACACATCCATAGCCAAGAGTCATCAATCATGTTCTCCAGTTAGAATTTTGCACAGCAGAAACTTCAGTCACCTAGTTACTATCTTTGGAAACTATTTATAGAATGCACTTTCGATTTCCAAGCTGCCGCACTGCTCCCCCCCTCCCTTTCTTTTGGCAACTCTAAAAAGACCATAGAAATATTCTGAGTTGACATCATGATTCCTCATCGTTCTTGTTGGGTTCAATTCATACACAGCAATTCTGATAAGGTGCCACCAACCAAGCACGCCGGTGACAGCAGGCCAAGAGACAATAACCTCTGAAGAAACTCACCGGTTGAGATTCCAAAATCGCTCACACCAGTTTTCCGCTTTACTCAATTCTCCTGTTTCCTCATTGATTAAGTCAATGCCGTAAAACTTCAGCATGAGTTTATAAGCCCGGATGAACCTCTCCATGACTTCTTTAGATTTCTTGAAGGCCTGAGATGTTAAACAAGATATCAAACATCAAATCATCCCCTAGTACGTTTAGGCATGTAAGAAAATACCATGTCAAATATCTAGCACTAGCATAGCTGTTAAGACTTATATACTACTTTACAGCCCTCTCTAAGCGGTTTACAGAGTCAGCATATTGCCTCCAACAATGTGGGTGTCAACTCATAAAATATTTCTATGGTCTTTTAAAAACGTATTAATGACTTCCAAAATGTGACGCTCACAGCTGAGCTAAATACTGTGGAGGCAATCAGACAAAGCATCAAAACTTCAATTTCATGGATGAGATGGGATATTATAAAAAGAAGAAAAGATCTTCCTACCTCAATTTCTTGGCGCGTGAGCCGTTTGGCATGAAAATTCATCCCTTGTTCACGCAAAGGAAACAGCCTGGAGGGAACAAAAACATTTGCTGTTCAGAAAAGATGTTTAAAAAAAAATATCAGAAATTCTGGTCATAAGTCAAGAAGTACCTATAGCTGGGAAAAATTACATGCAATACAAGCTATGTGACAGCTTCTAGCAATTTTTATTTCTAAAGACTTTTTTCTGGACCCTGTTCATGTATTTAAATGAAAGTATATAATTTTACCATTGAATATATGAATGGTTTTCTTCCAAAACACTGTAGTTATCTTGCCACGTCTCAAGGAGATCTTCGATGTACAGACCTTGAAAGAATCAAGAAAGAAAAAAAAAGGCACAAATATGAAGATTATGGAGGAGGAAGGAGTAGAAATGTTAAGATGGGTTACAAAATGGGAAACACAGGGAGTCCTCAACTTACAACCGCGGTTGAATCTGCTAAGTGAGACAGTTGAGTTTTGCACTCTTTCTTGCTACAGTTGTTAAGAGAATCATGTCAGTTTGCAGCAATCCAACCAACACACAAGTAAATAATTCAGCAGGATTCGTTATAGAAGAAACTTCTTTAATATACAATAATACAAAGTATGATGCATGTATACAATACCTGTGATGACCCAGGGTGGGATACAAAATAAACACAGTCACAAAAACAGGTGAAGCCCCTTTTATTCCTTTACTGTGCTTCAAAGCTCCAAATATCCTTTGATTGGAGACAAAAAACTCTCCCACAAGCAGTTATGAAAAGGAGGAAATGCCGTTTAAACTAAAAATGCCTATAAATTCTAAAGAGTAAAAACAACACAAACCACACTGAAGCAATTAAGGGAACCAAACAAGATAAGGGCTTGAAGACGTCCACAGATATCGGAACACACACTGGGAAGGAAGCCAAACTTAGAGAGGAACAATAAACTATAGATATTTCCATGCTTTGTTTCCAGCACTGACCCATAAGCGTGTCCGTCCTTTTAAGCAGTTCTCACAGCTGCAGCCCATGAAGAGGATCAAGGTCCTTTCCTCCCCCGTAGACTACGCCATTCCCATCTCTCCCTTATCCTCTCCTCCCTTCATGCCCTAGGATGGAGAAGGGATGGGCCTGGGTCTTCCTCTGACTGTCTAGCCGGCCTCTGCCCTTCCCCAACCTCCGAAGCCACACTTCCACTCCCTGTCGGCTGTTCCTCCTCTCCCTCGGAGTCAGTCTCCAACAGGGGTATGACAATACCCATGCAGCAGAAGCCAGAACCAGAATCCAGAAGTCATAATCACAGAAGCAAAAATTTGCAGAATCACAGAAGCCTTATATAGACCAGTTAAGCTAAGCCATGCCCAGATTCCTAGCTGTTGGATATGGCTCACAACTGATCCTGTTTCTTAGTCACCAAACAATTCCCATTGACTGACTTGTTGCCATCTCCATTTCAGCCATGAATCCTTATACACTGAAAAATCATTGCTGTTGTTATATCAGTAACATGGTTGTTGTATCACATGCTCAAAATTCAGACATTTGGCAACTGGTTCATCTTTATGACAGTTGCAGCATCCCAGAGTCTTTTTGTGACCTTCTGACAAACCAATGGGGAAGTCAGATTCACTTTTACAACCATGTTATTAACTCAACAACTGCAGTGATTCACTGAACAGCGGTGGCAAGAAAATCGTAAAACTGGGCAAAACACACTTCTGGCTTAGCAACAGAAATGTTGGGCTCAACTGTGATCGTAAGTCGAGGAGTACTTGTATGAGAGAAATTCAAACTGAGATCTTGATTTGTACAACTCTTGGTATGGAATTTACCTCAGAAGCCCTGCCAGGCCTCATTTCTCCTTTAGAAGTTCAATGCTTCCTCTGAAGAAGGGCAAATTTAGCCTGGGAATCTGGCGTTACTGCAATTATTTTCCACTGTTGCTGTGCTGACTTTAGGAGACCAAATGAGATTTTTTTTAAAAAGTATTTTGCAAAACTCACTTGAGCCATAAACACTCTGAGGGAACACTTGTCACGTGTAATTATTTCTAATCATTTGGTTTCTAGTTACAGAAAGAAAATTATGTACATGTATCTGCAGGTGTTAAAGAGGGAAAGAAAATTATGCTCTGAATTCTATCTCTGAGTCAAGTGGTCTTTAACTTATAGCCATAATTAGACCAAAATTTATTTTGCTAAGCGAGACAACTGTTAAGTGAGTTTTGCCCCATTTTATGATCTTTCTGGTTATTGTTGTTAAGTAAATCACTGCAATTAATAAGCTAATAACATGGTTAAGTGAACTGACTTCTCCATTGTCTTTCCTTCTCAGAACGTCATAAGTACATGCCAGTTGCCAAGCATCCAAATTTTGATCACATGACCATGGGGATGCTGTAATGGTTGTTAAGTATGAAAACGATCATGTCACTTCTTTCAGTGATATTGTAACCTTGCAGAGTCATTATACAAACTGTTGTAAGTCAAGAGGAGAGGAAGGAAAGAAGGGAGGCAAGCAAGAGAGAGAGGAAAGAAAAGAAGGAACAGAACGGAAAAGGAGAAGAAAGGGAGGGAATCAGAATAGAAAGAAAGGAAGGGAGAGAATGGAGCAAGGAAGGAAAGAAGGAAGGAAGGAAAAGCATGCAAGGAAAGCTTTTAACTAAATGCAATGTATTGCCATGTCAAAAGCCAACAGGAAAACCCAATTATGATCCTCATCCTTCCCCTCAGAAAACCAAGCAATTTCAAAAGCCTTACCCCGGGGCAAAAAATTAACCTCATTTTTGTAAAAGCTCAGATTCCACATTTCTTCCTCATTGACCTCAGTTTCTTCCAATCCCTGGAAGATAAAAGAGAGAGGGAGGAGAGAAGGAAGAGAAATGATAAGCAAATAGGGGTATTATTAATGCATTCACAATTAAACCCAGGATCAGGAGTTCTTAAGGATCGTTTCAACCATAAGCCTTTGCTGTCCCATTCTTAACAACTTACTCCTTTTATGTACCCTGAATAGCTTCACGGGTCCCAATACAAGGACTCTCTCTATTCTGATACTCAAGTTGTATCAGAAGAAGCAAACACAAGCTTTTTTTTAAAAAAAAGTTTACGACCCCCTAACTTGAACAATTGCAACTCAGATGGCGAGTAATCAGTAAGCAGGGGAAAATCAGGTCAAAACAACAAAAATTAACAGGCAATTTAACCCACATTTCTATTACACCCCTCCTGATGGAAACTCAATTCAATGTAACCATAATGCACAGAAAGTCTTACCGGATAATGCCGCCTGTATTTCTGCATATCTCTGGCTGCGACCCAGTTACGCCTATTTATGCTCTAATTAAAAAGACAATAAAAGAGCTTTATTTTTAAAGTCTAAATCTTAAACATCTGCAAAAGGAAAGTGTGACTTATTTTAATTTCCTTTGATTAGTGAAATGCTGTCATCTCATATTGCTCTAGATTGTAGAAACTGAATATGGTGAAGTAATATTTCCCTTCTAATTATATTCTCACCAAAGCTGCTGAATTGAGACACTCTTTTTATCCCAGTTTGAAGAGGACACTCAAAATCTTGTATCTCAGATCATGTAGAGACTGACCATTTTATACATTTCTATTTCTCTCTCTCCCACTCTCGCACGTTGTATTTTTTGTAAAATACTCAGAATCATTGCAGCCGAGGAACATTTAAATCCATATTGTTTAGAACAGGACTCTTCAACCTTGGCAATTTGAAGATTTGTGGACTTCAATTGCCAGAATTCTCTAGCCTGCATGGGAATTCTGGGAACTGAAGTCCACAAATCTTAGAAAGTTATCAAGTCTGGTGTAGAATGTGACTTAACCTCTAAGGCTAACCAACAAATCAGATTGCACCCTCTAGACTTACTGGGCAAGTAATCAAACCTGGATTAGACGCCACTTCAGTGATCAATCAGAAACCAGTCTCCCTGCCAGGTGTGCCTAAACACACTCCCATACTTTTGCACACTCTTGATGCAGAACATCAGTGGGATGAATTGAGTCATGTCATGTCCCCTGTTGGAATCTAACTTGGAGGAGGAAGCCGAACAGCTGACAGGGAGTGGGAGTGTGGCTGTGGAAGAAACTGGGGAAGGGCAAAGTCCGGCTGGGCACAGCAGGGGAGAGGGTGGAACAAGGGAGAGGGAATTCAGAAGACCCAGGCCCACCCCCTCTTCATCCTAGGGCACGCAGGGAGGAACGGAGAAGAGAGCAATGTGGGTTGCATGGCTTTCGGGGGAGGAAAGGGCCTTGATTCCCTTCATTAGCTGCAGCTGGGAACAGAGTATATAAAAAAGGCAAGCTGCGTGCAGCAAGCTGTTGTGATTTTATTTTGTATCGTCCTGGCTTATTTGTGTTCTTGGCGTCTTCCCAACTGTGTAAGTTTTGTTGCGCTTTCAAGTTTGAAATTCCTGCTCCTACCCTGCCAAACTAATTACTTCAGTTTGGTTTGTTTGGATTTTAAGCTACAGTTTGTGTGTACCTTGTTTTGGACTGAATTTTCTCCAGTCAAAGGCTGTTCCTGGGAGTTTTTCTCTAGTCAGAAGGTAACCTGGACATTGAGGGTAAAGTTGGAGATAATAAAGGGATTCTTATTGCTTATCTGTGTTGCCTTTGCGCCATGCCCCGAATCATTACAAGCCATATTGATTGGGCAGTTCAGTCCCAACAGATCTCTGGGCCATGCCAGATTACTGGACCAGCTGGATGAAGAGAGGACATTGAACACTGCAGGCATAGCAACTTCATGACTTTGGAGTCTTTGCAGGTTGCATCTTTTGCTCTTCAGCAGTGTTTCTCAACCTTGGCCATTTGAAGACGCATGGACTTCAACTCCCAGAATTCCCCAGCCAGCCATGCATCTTCAAATGGCTACGGTTGAAAAACACTACATCTATTGTCTATTCTTACGTGCTTGGTTGTGGGAGAAATATTTTGGATATTCAGAAACCAAGGTTGAATGTATTCAGAAAGCATTCATGTTTGATCAAAATATGACCGCTTTGCACGCATGACCAATGAATGACCTCTTTTAGCACTCACGATGGATAATGGACTTCATGAACGATACAATGGATACTCAGCCTAATGTCATGTACATTGTTCTGCAAAAGCATTAAGACTTCCAGCTCAGCTGGTTTTCATCAATCTTTGCACAGAATATAGTTTCAAGTTTAGGTAAACAATGCATTGAATTGACTTGAAATGTTTGAGGGAAGTTTTGGTAATAGAAGGTCTTGTCATAATTCTTGCCACTTTTATTCATCGATCATATTGTGATTCTTTTTTTTTTCCTGGTTTTTGGCACGTTGTCGTTTTAGTTCATCTTAGCTCGGTGTGGCATTTACACGCACTGTGTACTCAAAAACCGGTATGTCAGGAGTGCCAAACTGGTTTTCTTTGAGGGCTGCATCAGCATTGTAGTCCTCCTCCGCGGGCCGACTGGGGGGCGGGGGAGAGGGGGGACGGTGGCCTCCTGTAGTACCTTGCCAGCCAAAACGGGGCGCAGGGAGGTATGTGTGGTCCCTTCACATTCTGTTTTGCCCACACACCCCACACGCCCCGTGGCTGCTAGAAGAAACACGGGCCAGTCCTTTCGCTATTTCCAGGCCAGGCCCCATGGGCCAGATTTAAGCATCCCACAGGCCTTGAGTTTGACACCCCTGATATATGTCATTAATTTGAATATTTATCATATGCTTCATTTAGCCCACTATCTATCATCTATCTTTATATTATATTATTATTTATATATATATATATATATATACTTTGTATTTTATCAGCTTTGTAAATTATCAGCTTAAAAACCTTACACACACACACACATATATATATATATATATTTGTTTTCGGAGATTTTCGCGGGTATTTGTATGTGGATCTTTGGTTCTTCAGGTTTTCTCCCGCATAGAGTTGGAAATATCTAGGCGACGTTTCGATGAAGTCTCATTTATCATCTTCAGGCTTGTGTCTTCGGCCTTGTGCTTCTCAGAGTGATGTGAGCCTGCAGCTGCTTCTTCCTTTTAACTACTAGTGGAGGTGTGACTTGATTGGGTGGGGGCTTGGCTGTGTTCTGATTGGGTGGGTGTGTGTTCTCATTGGTTGGGGGTTTGGCTGTGTTCTGATTGGTTGGGGGGTTGGCTGTGTTCTGATTGGCTGGGGGTGTGTTCTGTTCTGGTGGGGGTTTGGTTGTACTCCGGTTAGTCTCAGTTGCTGGGGGATTTGAGCTGGTGAGCTGTGATCTTATTGTTTGGCTTCGCGTTCGTGGTCGTGCCACATCTTCATGGTGGGCATCAGTTCCCTTCATGTATGGGTTGGGGGGGGTTGAAGCAGGTAGTGATGCAGCTGTGGTACGGCTTCTGGTCACAGCTCACCAGCTCAAATCCCCCAGCAACTGAGACTAACCGGAGTACAACCAAACCCCCACCAGAACAGAACACACCCCCAGCCAATCAAAACACAGCCAACCCCCCAACCAATGAGAACACACCCCCACCCAATCAGAACACAGCCAAGCCCCCACCCAATCAAGTCACACCTCCACTAGTAGTTAAAAGGAAGAAGCAGCTGCAGGCTCACATCACTCTGAGAAGCACAAGGCCGAAGACAGAAGCCTGAAGATGATGAATGAGACTTCATCGAAACGTCGCTTAAATATTTCCAACTCTACGCGGGAGAAAACCCGAAGAACCAAAGATCCATATATGTATGTGTGTGTGTGTGTGTTCTAGCATAACTCTAGAACATCTCAAGCAATTTTAACCAAACTTGGTACACAGATTACTTACTCTCTGGAAATAAATACTGTGGGAGTAAGACACCTCTAACAGTTGTAGTGGTGTGCGCTCTGTTAAGATATAGCCTGTTGTGCCTTAAAATGACTTCTACTGTACTGCCTTAAAATGGCTTCTACTGTACAGCGCTGTGGAGTTGCCATGGTAACAGCTTTCACAGTACTCCACAAGGGGGCTCTCTCTGGTAATGGGGAAAATCCAACATTAGAAATTATGTTTTTGTTCCAGATCACCAAAATCAGGGCTTTTCTTGTCTAATACAGGATTAGGATAAATAAATACCCAGGCAATTCCGGGTTATCGGCCAGTATGCTGTAAAAGAATTCATTTGTTGGTCAAGGCTGCAAAGGACTTGACTTACCATTTGTTTAACAACCATTCATTGTTATGATAGTACTGGAAACAGAGACTTACAACCAGTCCTTACCCTTACGGCCGTTGAAGCATCCCCATTGTCACGTGAATAAACTTCAGGCACTTGGTAAATCCACCTGTAGAGGTAATCCTCGACGTACGACCACAATTGAGCCCAAAGTATCTGTTGTTAAGCGAGACATTTGTTAAGTGAGTTTTGTCCCATCTTACGACCTTCCTTGATAGTGTTCTTAAGTGAATCACTGCAGCTGTTAAGTTACTAGCAAGATTGCTAAGTGAATCTGGTGTCCCCATTGACCTTGCTTGTCAGAAGGTCGTAAAAGGGGATCACATGACTCCAGGACACTGCAGCTGTCATAAATATGAGCCAGTTGCTGAATTTTGATCATGTGGCCATGAGGATACTGCAATGGTCTTAAATGTGATAAACGGTCATAAGTCACTTTTTTGCAGCACTGCTGTAACTTTGAATGGTCACTAAACGAACTGCTATTAAGTCGAGGACTACCTGCATTTATGACCATTGCAGGGGTCACATGATCACCGTTTACGACATTCCCAACCAGCTTCTGACAAGCAATCAATGAGGGAAACTTGATTTGCTTAAAGACCACATGGTTCACTTAACAACCGTAACAATTTGTTTTAATAACCATGGCCAAAGTGTTTTAAAATTGGGGTGTGACTCACTCAACAACCACCTGGCTTAGCAATGGAAAATTCTGAGTCCAACTGTGGTCGTAAGACGAGGACTACCTGTATTCCAACAAACCGTGTATTCTTTCTGGTTTCGTCCACATCTTTGGTTTCTGAATATGAGAAGTAAACTTCCAGTGGCCAGCAGGAATGATTAAAAATCATGCCTCTCTCATCCCGGACGAGAATTTTCCTACCTTCCATTTTTTAACTCCTCCTGTTGAAAGGCCTGGTCTTCGCCACTCCTGCAGACAAAAGATACTTTTAAAAATAAACATAGAATAAGGTAAAGGGCAAAGGTTTCCCTCACACATACATGCTAGTCGTTTCCGGTTCTAGTGAGCAATGCTCATCTCCATTACAAAGCTGAAAAGCCAGTGCTGTCCGAAGACGTCTCCATGGTCATGGGGTCGGCATGACTAAACACCGAAGGTGCACAGAATGCTGTTCCCTTCCCACCAAAGGGGTCCCTATTTTTCTACTTGCATTTTTTTACATGCTTTTGAACTGCTAGGTTGGCAGAAGCTGGGACAAGTAACGGGAGCTCACTCCATTAACGTGGCGCTAGGGGATTCGAACTGGCAAACTGCCGACCTTTCTGATCGACAAGCTCAGCGACTTAGCCACTGAGCCACCGTGTCCCTTAAACGTAGAAGAGAATAAATAGAATAGAAATAGAACAGAACGTAATAAATAGAATTGAAATAAGAAATGGAATAAGAATGGAACAGACAGGATAAATAGAATAGAAATAAGGAATAGAATAAGAATAGAACGTAATAAATAGAATAGAAATAAGGAATAGAGTAAGAAGAATAGAAATAGAATACATAGAATAGAAATAAGGAATAGAATAATAGAGCAGAATAAATAGAATAGAAATAAGGAATAGAATAAGAATAGAAATAGAATAGGAATGGAATTGGAATTGGAATAGAATTCTTTATTGGCCAAACGTGATTGGACACACAAGAAATTTGTCTTCAGTGCCTAAGCTCTCAGTGTACATAAAATCTGTAAGTGATAAATCATGATCATAGCCATCATAAAAATGCATTCATTATACAGCATCCCAGAGAGGCCAAAAACGCAGAAGACCCTGTGATTTTTTTCAACTTAGTTCTTACACAATAGCTTTTCAAACCTTTTACCCAGGAGCCACTGACTTTTATTTTGTTTATTCTTACTTCCTAACTGTGGGAAAATGAAGTCACTGTGTGCCATTTAGAACTAGCCTGAACCGGTTCAAATTACAGCTTCCTAGACTCATAAAATATGCGGGAAGCTTATTCAGTTTCGTTTCTTCACTCATCCAGAAAAACTAAATTTTGTTTCTCCTGGCTAGATTTTTCTTGCAAGTTTTACTTTCCATTTCCCTAAACCGGAGTAAACAGAACCTGGATTTTCTTCCTGAATCTTAGAATTTGCATGAAAAGGGAAAAAATTGTCTGAAACGGAAAGGAAAAAAATAAAAATTTATCTGCCGAGGTTTTTGTTATTATTATTTTGATTGAGTCCAAGTAGTTTTAGGACTATTTGCTGTTGTTTTGAATTGTTCCTAAACATGAGAAATGTTGTATATAGGCAGTCCTCAATTTATGGCCAGAACTGAGCCCCAAATTTCCATTGCTAAGTGAGCTTTGCCCCGTTTTGTTAAGTGAGACATTTATTAAGTTTTTGCCCCATTTTACAACTTTCTTTGCCAGTTATTAAATGAATCATCCCAGGTGTTAAGTTAGTAACATGGTTGTTGTGAATCTGCCATTTGTTAAGTGAGATTTGCCCCATTCTATGACCTTTGTCACAGTTGTTAAGTGAATCCCTGCAGTTGTTAAGTAAGTAACATGGTTGTTAAGTGAATTTGGCTTCCCTGTTGATTTTGCTGGTCAGAAGGTCGCAGAAGGGGATCACTTGACCCCCGGGACAGTGCAACCATCATAAATATGGGTCAGTCGACAAGTGTCCAAATTTTGATCATGTGACCATGGGGATGCTGGTCGTTAAGTGTGAAAAACAGCCCTAAATCATTTTTTTAATGCTGTTATAACTTTGAACAGTCACTTAAAGGAACCGTTGTAAGTCAAGGACTACCTGTATACCTAACTGTCCCTATCACTGCATTCTACACCAGCCCAAAGGCAGCCCCATGGACGAGTTACAATACAGGCGGTCCTCGGATTACAACAGTTTGCTTAGTGACAGTTTGAAGTTACAACGGCACTGAAAAACCCGACTTCTGAGCCATTTTCACACTGATGACTGCGGCAGCATCCCCCATGGCCACATGATCCAAACTCACGGACGCTTGGCAACCGACTCATATTTATGACAGTGGCAGGATCCCAGGGTCATGGAATTGATCCTCTTTGGCGACCTTCCGACAAGCAAAGTCAAGGGGGGGAGGGAAGCCAGATTTGCTTAACAACCGGCTGACTCACTTAACAACCAAAAGTGATTCCTCTTTAAACCCCCCAGGGAGAGAGAGAGAGAGAGAAAGGGGGAGAAGAGTGAGAGTTAGAGAGGAAGGGAGAGAGGGGGGAGAGAAGGGTGAGAGAGACAGGGAGAGAGAGAGAAGGAGAGAGGGGAGGAGAGAAGGGTGAGTTAGAGGGAGGGAAGGGTGAGAGTTAGAGAGGGAGGGAGAGAGAGGGAGGGAGAGAGGGGGGAGAGAAGGGTGAGTTAGAGGGAGGGAAGGGTGAGAGTTAGAGAGAGGGAGGGAGAGAAGAGTGAGTTAGAAAGAGAGAGGGAGAGGGGGGGAGAGAAGGGTGAGTTAGAGGGAGGGAAGGGTGAGAGTTACAGAGAGGGAGGGAGAGAAGGGTGAGAGTTAGAGACAGAGAGAGGGAGAAGGGGGGAGAGAAGGGCGAGTTAGAGGGAGGGAAGGGTGAGAGTTAGAGAGAGGGAGAGAGAGAGGAAGGGGAGAGAGAGAGGTCGCAGAAGGGAGCCAAATCCGCTGAACCACTGTCTTATTTAGCAACAATGGGCTGGATGGGGGGGTCATAAGTCGAGGACTACCTGTCAGCTCAATCCGGAGGCGAGGAAGGGGCTGGAAGAATGCCTGGCCGGTTGAGGATCTCAATTTAGGAAGGGGCGCAAGTGGAGCGCACGTAACCGCGATCGCCCCCTGCTCTTTCTTTTGTTCCCGAAAAACCTCTCACCTGGCTAGCGGAGGCCCACATGGAGCTGGACGGCCACCAGCTGTGTTTTTCCCCGGTTTTGGATTCTTCTTGAGAAGCCGGTTCCCGTGTCTTCTTCTCCCGCCTCCCTTCCTCCTCCTCCTCCTCTTCCCAAGTGGAATCGTACCCCCAAAGCCCTCCCGCTCCGTCGTCTTCTTCTTCCTCTTCTTCTTCTTCTTCCTCCTCCTCTTCCTCCTCCTTCTCCTCTTCTTCCTCCCCTTCGCCGGCTTGGTGTTTCTCTTTCCCCGCTCTCATCCAAGCCGCCATAGCTCCGAAGCCGGACTTGGCCTCTCCCGGTGGCAACGGAAGAAAGGAAACCGAAAGAAGTGAGAAAAAGGAAAGGAAAGAAAAAAAAAAAAAAGCGAGCAGGAAGCGACGGCGAGATCAAAGTGAAAAGGCACGTGGGGGGGAAAACGAGGAGGAGGAGGAGGTGGCCTCCAATCCCCCCCCCCCTCCCCCAGACCGCAAGCCGAGTCGCTTTTCTTGCACGCTGATTGGCCGGCCGGCGTTCCTTCCGAACGTTGGGAGATCCTCTAACGTTCCAGAATGGAATGCTCGGAACCCGGAGAAAGAGAAGGGGGAGGGGGGGGGAAGCAAGCGGTGAAGGCGAGCGGCTACTCTGCTCTGCTTCCCCCTCGAGGCGTTGATTGACAGAGACCGCCCCCCTCCCACCGCCCCCTGGAGGCGGCTCTCCTTCCTTGTTAACCCTTCGCCGAACTACGCCGAACAGGAAAATACTGTATTCACACATGACATCCTCCTCATCGGCTGAGGAAGGCAGCGTCTTTTACTGTAACGAGTGGCGCCAACTCGACTGGAGAGACTGGACGGCCATCTGTCAGAAATGGTGTAGGGTCTCCTGCTTGGGTGGGTTGGACTAGATGACCTTCAAGGTCCCTTCCAACTCTATTAATCCCTCAGAAATGGTGTAGGCAGGGTCTCCTGCTTGGGCGGGGGGGGGGGGGGGTGGCGGTTGGACTAGATGAGCTACAAGGTCCCTTCCAACTCAATCCGTCAGAAATGGTGTAGGCAGTGTCTCCTGCTTGGGCGGGATGGGTGGGTGGGTGGGGGGTTGGATTAGATGACCTACAAGGTCCCTTCCAACTCTATTAATCCCTTAGAAATGGTGTAGGCAGGATCTCCCGCTTGGGCGGGGTGGGGGTGAGGTTGGACTAGATGACCTACAAGGCCCCTTCCAACTCTGTTAATCCGTATTTGTATCTAATTCTGCCTGCATGGCCACTTTATCTGAGGTGTGTTGGGCAAAAAACTATTGTTACATTAAGCCAATTTGTCTATGGAGATTTACCCACAGATGAAGGTGGTCCTCGACTTGCAACCATTCATTTAGTGACCGTTGGCACTGAAAAAGAGGGACTTGTGCCCATTTTTTTACACTTATGACCACTGCAGTATCCCCGGTTATATGATTTACATTCGGATGCCTGGCAACTGACTCATATTTATGACGGCTGCAGTGCCCCTGGGGTGATGTGATCCCCTTTTGCAAAGTCAATGGGGTGAAGCCAGATTCACTTAACCGTGTTGCTAACTTTAAAAAATGCAATGATTTCACTTAAAAACGCTGTCAAGAAAAGTCGTAAGATGGGGCAAAACTCACTTAACAAATGTCTCGCTTAACAACAGATATTATGGGATTAATTGTGCTATCTTAAAAAATGCAATGATTCACTTAACCTCCGTGGCAAGAAAATTTGTAAAATGGGGCAAACTCAATGTTTCACTCAGCAAAATATATTTTGGGCTCCACTGTGGTTGTAACTCGAAGACTACCTGTATGAAAGATTATATTATTTCCCATCTGAAGAATAAGAAAATGGCACAAAGCACAGGTAGTCCTCGACTTACAACAGTTTGTTTAATGACCGTTCAAAGTTATGACACTGAAAAAAAAAGTGTCTTATGGCGGTTTTTTACTTAAAATCCTTGCAGTTATCCCCATGGCCACGTGATCGAAATTCAGCTGCCTGGCAACTGACTCGTATTTATGACGGTAACCCAGGGTCATGGGATCCCCTTTTGCAGCCTTCTGACAAGCAAAGCCAATGGGGAAGCCAGATTCACTTAGCAACCCTGTTAAATACAGTGATTCACTTAACAGCTGTGGCGAGCAAGGTTATAAAATGGAGCAAAACTCACTTAACAACTCTCGATTAGCAAGGGGAATTTTGGGCTCAATTGTGGTTGTAGGTTAAGGACTACCTGTACTTATATATTTATGTGTTTGTGTATATATATATATATATATATATATATATATATATATATATATATTAGCCTATAGGCCAGTGGCGGCTAATCTTTTTAGGCTTTTGTGCCAAAAATTGCACTTGCGCACTAGCACCTAGAAGGCAATGCATGCCCCCCCATGCTCTGCTTATGCACGCGCAATCTCCCCCCACACCCCCTTACTTGCACTGCACCTCACAGCTGATTTTCAGCCCGTCTGAGGCCTTTTTCAGCCTCAGAGAGGCTTGAGGAAGGCCTCTGCAGGTTTTGCAGGCCGAAAAATAGGCCCGTTTTTATCATGAAACGAGCCTATTTTTCAGCCTGCAAAGGGCCTTCTTCAAGCCTCTGGGAGGCCGAAAATTAGCTGTGAGGCATGCTCATGCGCAGTGAGGTAAGTTTGCCTGCAGCTTGCGTGCCGGCACAAATGACTCTGCATGCCACCTGTGGCACGTCTACCATAGTTTCGCCATCACAGCTATAGGCTATATCAACATACAGGTTCAAACACATATTGCCAATAAAATTCTAAACAATTTAAAACGAGACTAGGGCAAAATGCAATAGTTACAGGATAAAATATAATAATTTTAAGAAAAAAAACCCTACCTGTACTTAATTTTATAGCAGAAAAACTATTCTGAATAATATTGCAAACCTTTTTAACTCTATACATTTAATAGCTCTGCAATCCCACTGGATAAGGGTACATATGAAATATTTCTTTGTTTTACAAAGACCGTCGACTTTTCTGAGTTTCTGATGCCATTCCCATAGTAAGAGTTGGGTATTAGGCTGAGCACAAGTTTTATTTTTGGCTATTTTTGTTCAAAATAGGCCAATAAGGCTTAACACAGGTGATAAGCCTGTTAGATTTTGCAGCAGAAATTCAAATCCAGAAAGCGCGCACACAGATGACTGATTCAGCAGGATTCATTAACTTCTTTATATACATAGAACACGAGTAAATGTACAATACCCATGTAGGTTCTTCCAACGTGGTAGAGTGTTACAGGCAAAATCACAGGCAGAGGAGAGAACAGAGAACACTTTCAGTTTTAATTCAGCAGTTGCAGCAAGACTAAGCACTTAACACAGCTTCAGAGCTTAAAATAGAGCAATGCCTAGGCTCCTTCCAGTTTCAGTTTCCAAACAACCCTCATTGGCTGACTTAGTTGCTATGCCTATTCATTGGCTGAATGTCAGGTTTCCAAGTGATGAAATCCATTTAAAAAGAAAAGAGCGAAGTCCATCTTCCAAAACAATTTCTTTTATTTAGGAAAGCATCAAATTGGCAAAGTCTGTTGTAATTCTGGATCTGACACAACCCTGAATTACACCACATAATATTGGAAATTAGAAACAGCCCCCAAAAGTCACATTCCCCAATAGAAGTAAATCAACGTTGCCTGGTGTCATCAATCTCCACCTCCAGGTCTCAGCAGGGTCAGATTTTGTTCCTAAGGGAAGGAGAACCACGTAGCCTAAACAACTCTTATCTCCACTCCTCCCACCTTAGGAATGTGGCAAGGCCCAAACCCTTCCCCTTTAACCACCAAAGAGAAAGAAACAAAAGGAACACATAAGTCTAAATAAAATAGCTATGCGTGTCAAATTCGGGCTTGACACTGACCTTGTTACCATGCTTCTGCAAGTTCATGAATATTCTGACACCCTGGACATACAACCACAATTGAGCCCAACATTTTGGTCACTAAGAGAGTCGGTTAAGTGAGTTTTGCCCTTTCATGATCTTCCTTGCCACCGTGGTTAAGCGAATCACTGCAGTTATTAACACGATTGCAAAGTGAGTCTGGCTCCCTCATTGATTTTGCTTGTCAGAAGATTGCAAAAGATGAAATCTTAAGATTGACCCCGGGACACTGCAACCATCGTAAATATGAGCCAGTTGCCAAGCATCTGAATTTGGATCGCATGACCACGGAGATGCTGCAGTGATCGTAAGTATTTTTAAAAAAGTCATAAAGCCACATTTTTCAGTGCTATTTTAAGTTCGGTCGCTAAAATGAAAAGTTGCACTACCTGTACAAATTTGCTGTTTTTAGTTGATCCTGGTAAAAGTGGACTAGATATATATATTTTTTTTCCTGGAATAATGAGGCTGTACTCATATAAACAGGGTTTCAGCACAAGAGCCAGAATCAAGAAATTTTTTAGCTTCGGTACAGGTAGTAAATTAATTTCCTTACTTAATTACATTGATTGCACTGTGATAATGCAAGTAGCTTTGAAATTGCAAGGTGGGCCACAAATTAGATTAATATTTTTTTAAAAAAATTACATGTAATTAAGTACACTAATGATTGCATTGTTAGTAACCCAGAGGTTAATTATGTTAACCTTACATTAGTTACAGGCAGGTGTTTGTGTTGTAATCTCCATTTCTTTACTTAGTTCGTGCTTCAGTGTATGATGCCAATTCAGAAAAACCAATTTACTTTATAACTAACTCAGGTGCATTGAATTTATACAGCTAATAAAAAATGTTTAGTAACTGTCTGGCTAAGGATGAGAAGAAATGAGGACATTGTAGAAGACGACCAAGTTGATCCCGAAGGTGGAGTCAAATGCATCATTAGTTTGGAATTTTCTACACTGCCATAAGAGACCTAAGTCCTGTCCCCCCAACCTCTGAAATCTATTAACTCTTACCTAGCGCCAATTTGCCTTGACCGTTGGTAGATCAGATTCTTCTATATAGGTAGCATGGAATAAACTCAAGAGTTCTTTTGAGCTCTATCCCAGCTCCTGTTTTCTTGTGGCTGACAGACACATGTCATATTACCACAATGAAAAACTTTATATTTGTTTCCTGATGTTGGAGGTGCAAATGTTAAGGCATGGGGGTTTTGATTTCTGGTGTCATGACACACATCACCTGACCCAGTGAGGTGTTTTGGCCCTGTGGATGCAAATGAATGCGGTTTCCCCGAGTTTCAAAAGCCACAAGATTTTAGGAATCACTTCTTTGGCCTTTTTTTAAAGGCCATTCACCACTCTGGGAGAGGTTAAAACAAATAATTACGGTCAGCTAAGAACACAGCTAGTCTTCGACTTCTGACTGGTTGCTTAGCGAACGTTTGAAATTACAACCTACCTGGAAAAAGGGACTTAGAACCTCGTTCCAAATTTCCAACAGTCACCCCCTCCCCACAGTCATATGTCTGCATTTCAGGCTCAATTACAGTCGTAATTCGAGAACTAGAACTGTGCTGCACTGATGAGCAATCAACAGAGGCCAAGAGCAGGGATGGCTAACCTGTTCAGCACCGTGTCCAAATTGCGTGTGCGGAAACCCCCCAAATACAATGCGTCCCCTGTGCATGCCACCCATACATGCGCAGTAGAGAGCTGAAGACCAGCTGGCCGGCAGGAGATACACGCACATGTATGGCGGAGCTGAGCCGGGGTGACAGCTCACTTGCCCACAGAGAGGACTCTGCATGCCATCTCTGGCACGTGTGCCATAGGTTTACCACCACAGGCCTAGAGGGCGGAGAAATATCACTGGCTGCTTGTAAGAATTAAAGCTGACCGTAAACTGAGCTATTCTTAGAACTCGGTGACTTCATATAGGTTTGTAAAATGAAAAGGGTTGGAATGAAACACGAAATGGACTGGAACCCATTTTATCGAACAGCAGAAATTTATTCAAACAGAATGTTGAATGTTACCGTAACTGTTACTGCTTTTCTTACAAAAGGTGTTTCCTAAATCCTCCCTAATTCAGAGAAGGACATTTTACTATCGGATCATACAGAAACACTAAGAGAGTTCGACTTTTTAACACCTGTGCGTATAAAGTCAGCACATTTTCAAGTAAAAACCTAAATCTACTTCCAAAATAGCTTAAATAGCAAAGTTACCCGAACCTCTATTTAAGAATTTCTGCAAAAAAAATACTTCTTTAAAAACGGTCAGTAAATTAAATAATGAATAAAAAAAGCCCCACATACATATATACAAATATACAGAGAATTCTCTTCTGTTACCAGGCAACACGACTGACTGATCCCAGGGTGATTAAACTCGGTTGTTTTTGGCAAGTTCCGATTCCGGTTATCAAGAATTGTGCTGCAATCGCCAAGGTGAGCAGCTCCAGTTCAAAACACAGAAGCCTCTAAAAATTTAAATCAAAAACCGATGCTCCTTGGTTCCCACAGATCCAGTTGTGAGACTAAGTAGGTAGTTTGCATCCGACAGCAAAAAGAAATGTCGGACTTGTTTGGCATCAGCTGTAAAGCCTCCCTCTCTTCCTAAAATTTGGAGAACAAAGCTACCACTTGCTTCCTTTTACAGGGGTGATGACCAGTATATCTCACTTTGTCTCCCCGGTTCAACACTGATGGGCTAACAGGGACCTACAATTTTTCCCAGGATACGCTCCAGGGTGGTTCTGCCGTCTTTTATGTCCTGCGCCTTTTGGCCGCGCTGGGACTGGAAGGGTTGCTGTTTGCATTTAAGACCTTCTCTGTGACTCTGTTCCGCTTCCTTTTATCTCCTCCTTCTTTGGATCCAGACTCCGAGGAACTTCTTTCCTTCTCTTTGCTGCTGGGTTTTTCGGTGGCCTTTGTCAGGCTCCCCAGAGAAGCATATACTGAAACACAAGGATGAAAACCATGATTTAAGCAACATCTTCATTCCCCCAAAAGAGCAAGGCCGCAATGAATTTATATGCATTTCTTGCCATACCTGATCGTACTTTTGATAAGAAATGTGTATTAATAAAATCGATATGTAGCTTAAAAGTGGGCCACTCTATCCACAATTTCAACCAATCAATCAGAATAGAGCTGGTCTTCTAGTCCAACCCCCCTGCTCAAGCAGGAGACTCTTATTAACAGTGATGGCGAACCTTTTGGTTGTGGTGTGCCGAAAGTTCGTGCGCCCCGCCCCTCCGTGCATGCACACGCAACACCCCCACCCCACCCTCTTACCTGCACTGCGCATGTGCGTGCCTCCCAGCTGATTTTCGGCCCGTTTGAGGCCGTTTTTGCCCTCCCAGAGGCTTGAAGGAAGCCTCTGCAGCCTCAGGAGGCCGAAAAAACAGACCTTCCGGAAATACCGGAAGTGCCCATTTTCAGCCTCCGGAGGGCCTCTGGAGCCTGGGGAGGCAGTTTTCGCCCTCCCGGAGGCTCAAGAAAAACCTCAGGAGCTGAAAACGGGCCTGTTTCGGCACTTCTGGAAGGCCCGTTTTTCGGCCTGCCAAGGTTGTCTGAGCTTCCCTTGAGCCTCCAGGAGGGCGAAAATGGCCTCAAACAGGCCGAAAATCAGCTGGGAGGCATGCGCAGTGCAGGTAAATTTGGGTCGGGCTTGCGTGCCCGCACAAATGGCTCTGCACTCCACCTATGGCACACGTGCCCTAGGTTCACCACCAATGCCCTATATCATTTCAAACAGGTGGATGTCCAGTCTCTTCTTAAAAACCTCCAGTGATGAAGACCCTACAATTTCTGAAGGGAAGCTGTTCCTCCGGTTAATTGTCCTCACTGTCAGTAATTCCAAGTTGCTTCTCTCCTTGATCGATTTCTATCCATCTGGTTTTATCCGATTCTTCATGGACCTAAATGGTCAGTTTTCTATTTAATAACTAGAAGTAGACCTCAAGATACAAGTGTAATGGAGCCGGCCCATTACTGTCGTATCTGGTAATGATTCGGAGAATGGTTTGATCATGTGACTGACCCAGTTTCACCACTTTTGCGGCAGTTGTTAAGCAAATCATTGTGGTCGTTAAGCAAACCAATGATGTGCCATGGACATGCTTTTGCTGAAAACAGGGAATGCCGGTTTTCAGCAAAACGCCCTAAAATGTGGTCAGGACTGCAGGACACTGCCATAAATGCAGCCCTGTTGTTGAATGCCTGACGTTTGGTCACATGACCTCAGAGGAAGCCTAACCATTGGAACTTCGAGTCTAAAATGAGATCTCATGGATAGGAGTTTTGAGGAATTCTGGGAGTTGAAGTCCACATATCTTAAGTTTAACAGAATTAACAGAGTTGGAAGAGACCTTGGAGGTCTTCTAATTCAACCTCCTGCTCATCCAGGAAACCCTATATCAGGAGTCCCCAAACTTGGCAACTTTAAAACTTCTGGACTTCAACTCCCAGAATTCTCTAGCCAGCTCTGCTGCCAGGAGAATTCTGGGAGTTGAAGTGTACAAGTTTTAAAAGTTGCCAAGTTTGGGGACCTCTGCCCTATACCATTGCAGACAAATGGTTGCCCAACCTCTTGTTATGTTGCCAAGGTTGAAATGCATTGCAACAGGCAGTTTCCCACCTCTTAACAATGCACAATCTCTTTCAACCCTTCTAAAACAATTTTTTCATGACCTGCACATGTGAGAACTAATAAGGGCTAATCCTTTTCTTACTGAAGGCTTGTCTTTCACATATCAAAATACCTTCTTCGGCAGCTGAGTGCGCTTCCATCTCTTCTTTTATTTCTTCCTTCACATCGTCTTCAATCATCACTTTACCTATATGAAGAATGAGAAGGAGACCAGTGGGCAAATAGGGAATTTCAACATCTTTCTTCCTTCAGCTGATCTTGAGAAGGTCACCTTCTCAAGTGAGTTTTGGGACAACAGGATTTTTCACTGCCAGTTCCTGCTGCCACCAAATCATCTAAAAGTAGGTATTTTTTTTTTTGAAATATGGGCTGAGGAAAAAACCAAATCAAACCCACAGCCTCCAAAACAAAGCAGGAGGAAATGAGCAATAATTTCAGGGCAGCAAATGGTACAAAATAATGGGCATATTTTTTTTCAGTTTACATTCAACTGGTACTGTCCTAAAACCTCTTTTGTTTGGAGCAAAAGAGGACATCCCTATTCCATCTCTAAAATGGATGGCATCAATGAATGACTTAAATCCAAATTTTATCGTTTTGGCAAATTTCTCCGTGCTCTTGAAGTTGTTGCCTCTTTCCCCATTTCAACTGCTTTCAAAACACATTTTTCTATCCAAAAAGCATTGAAAGGAACATCAGATTTATTCTAATCAGTCCATTTCCACCAAAAATGAATAGCATTCTCTAAGATGGAGATTTGCTTTCTTCCTTCACAAAAATATGAGCCATCCTCTGCTTTCAGGACATAATTTAGTAGCCTTCCTTAATCCCGGCATTAGCCACTGCTAAAAATTCTGGCAACTGACATCCATCCAAGCTACTTTCCAAATTTTCTGGAAGACAACATAGGTTTAGGAAGCCACTTCATCTTGATTTGGAAGTTTTACCTGTGCTATCATTGGGATACCAATTTGGAGGATAGCAGAAAACAGCATCCAAAAGCAAGCTGCGGTGTCCTTGTAAACCTGTGCTACTTTTGGGTAACTTTCAAAAAGACATCACAGCTTACTTTGAAAATATGGCTGTAAGTTGAGGACTACCTCATGCTGAATTCTGGCCGTTTGAGGACTATATCAATATATCCTCTACTGTAATGGCTTAGGCTGCAATTCTATACAAACTTTTACTGTAAGATTTTGTTTGCAAGAAATGTACCGTACATCCAAATGTCTCACCTTCTTTCACTTCTTGAATAATTTCTTCAGGGAGGATGAAGTTTTTTTCTGAGTTGGGGAAAGGAAGAATCTCAGATTCATGCTTAAAAAGAAAAACAAAAATTAAACTGATTATGCCAACCTTGAGTTTTTTTTCCCAAATAAACATATACAAAATTTTGCAATTAGGGCATATTTTGAAAGAGCTCCTATTTTGTTTTTAGCCCTTCCTTTTTTCTTTTGTTTTTTTCTGACCTCTAAACTCGTTTAGCATATAAGATCAACACTTCTCAGTAGTTGGTTTTTAAAGCTTGTATGTGTTGATGTTTGATTCAGCATTTATATTATTCTCTTATGTATTTATTTTTATTTGATGACTGCGCTGTATGCTACCATAAATCATGCTGTACAAAATTGAATTATTCTGCACGGTATCACTGTTGCCTATGATACTGAAGATCAACAAGTAAGAGTTCCTTTAAAAATGAAAATATACAATAAAACAGCAATCGTTACCATTTGTGTATCTTTCTCACACATTATATAATCCCTAAATGGGTGCTACAGATATATGGCATGTGCATAAGAAAGGTATTAACTAGAACTAAACCACCATTGCCTTCTCAGATGAATTTTAGATCTTGTGATGTCTTTTCAGTTCTCGATTTCCGCACTTTTTATCAGATCACAATATCACAATACCTACAGAGGTTTCTGCATAATATGGTATTCCAGGAAAGGTATTTAACAAGGGAGGACAAGATAAAAGGATGAATGGGTGCATGATATAAGACTTAACATTATACGTATATTGTATCAACCCAAATCAATTCACTGCAGGATAAAATTCTCTTTATTGAAGGTTGAGACTATATTCTACCCTGTTTGTCCAATAAGGGTGGAAAGACAGATGTTTTCCCAATCTAGTGACTAGCCCCAAGTGATCCAAAGGGAGGATTGCATCTGGCTCTCCCCATCTATAGTTCAACCCCTGAACTGCACTGCTTCTTATACCTATGTTTAACATCTAGCACAAAGATGGCGAATCTATGGCACACACCTCAAAAGTAATATGTTTTGGGTGACACACCAGTGTTTACCAACACCCAACTATTCTTGAAAGTACATCCAGTTTTCTAGTGATTTTTGGAGGCTGGGCAAGAATGGGATCTGACCTCATGCAGCCTTCGGAGCTTCTGAAAATGAGTTTGTTTTACTAGTATTTCATTTTTGTAATTATTTGACATTTATTTACATAATATATAGCACCACATATATTTGGGCTCTAATCTTTTTTTAAAAATAAAATAATTGCTTTTCTTTCTTTGGACGGGTTATCATGTCAACAGAGTCAAGTTTGACATTTTCTGAATTTTTGACACCCTGAATCCAAAAGATTCACCGTTACTGATTTTAGCATGTATTTCCAAGAGGGTGCTCTGCATCCAACATGATTTCTTTGGTATTATGATCAGCCTCAGGAGACAGGAGTTCCAAAGACTGAAAAACAGCCTGTTGGAATCTTTTTGTCTGCACGCAACTGCAGCTCTGATGTAAAATAGAGCATGGGGGATGGAAAGGACCACCCAGCAATGGTTTCCCCTCTGAAAGAACAAACTATCATCATTTCTCCACCTGACTTGGGTTGCAGAGCAGGCACTTTCTATGGCCAGCCCTCATTGCTGTAAATCAGCAGAGGCACCGACCTCTGTTTTTCACCTGTCAACACTTACCAGTGCCTGCATGTCATACATCGTGCTCAAGTGATCCCAGATAACTTTGGAAGAAATTTGCCTCCCAATATTCTGACTAAATTTATCTCGGATACAGATCATATGAAAATGGCGATTCACACCTGAAGGGGAAAGAAAGAGTGAGAACGGTGGAAAGGGAGAAAAGAAAAGAAAAGCTAACACACAAAAAAAAAGCCTTCTTTGTGTCACACTCGACTTCTGATGGCTTATGCAGCGTTTCTGAATCTTGACAACATATAAGAGGTGTGGACTTCGACTCCAGAATTCCCTACCCAGCATGGGGAATTCTGGGAATTCAACACACATCTTTAAAGTTGTCATGGTTGAGAAATACTGATTTAATGGGCACATCCATGATTGTCTTTGGAAATGATATAGAAGCAGTTTAATTTTTTTTTTAAAAAAATCCCAATCTAGTCGGCATGATTGGCATTCCTTGGAAGTCTCTAATTCAGGTAGTCCTCAAATTATGACCACAATCGAACCCAAAATTTCTGTTGCTAGGTAAGATGATTAAGTGACTTTTGCCCCATTTTACAACATTTCTTGCCAGAGTTAAGTTAATTGCTGCAGTAATTATATTAGTAATATGGTTATTAAGTGAATCTGACTTCCCCTTTGACTTTGCTTGTCAGAAAATGGCAAAAGGTGACATGACCCCAGGATATTGCAACCATAATAAATACGAGTTGAAGTCAGTTACCAAGTGGCTGAATTTTGATCATGTGACCATGGGGGGGGGGATACTGCATAAATATGAAAAATTATCATATGTCAATGGTCACAAGCTGTTGTTAAGTTTAAATGGTCACTAAAAGAACCAGTTATATTTATAAAGTAACTTGTGGCCTCAGCAGGTTTAATTTCCAATTCCAGGCAAGGTGCCTGCTGAGGCCACAAGTTATTTCATAAATTACTGCAGTACAAACCTCCCCCCCCCAAAGATATCTAATTTAAAAATTTACAACTCCACAGTGGATCTAGAATACAACTGGTCAAATAGATTATACCACATAGATTTGGCTGCAGGGAGTAAGAGGTGCATTGGGGAGAGTTAAGCAGGGAAATTTTTGCAAAAATTTCATCCAGGACAAATGGGTACGTTGGGCAAATGAGGGTTAACAAAATCCAGCCATTTTTGTCTCTGTGAACTTATTCACAAAGTACCAGATCACACTACTTATGTCAAACTTAATATGGAGACAGAGAAAAAAGTTCTCCAGGTTGCAATCAAGGAAAGCAAAACCTGATGGGAGGGGAAAAAATCATGCACAAATAATTTAGATTCCAAGGTTTTCTTGGCCAAAGGTCTACTCTCTTGTAAAGAGCCAATATACAATCATGACAGAATAAAGGGCAACTATATCAAATAACCCAAATTCAATCTGATTCTGCTTGCAAGAATTAGCACTATTTTGGGGTTTGTGAATTTTTGAGGGAACAGGTCTTGTTTCAAATATATATTTTTATTTTTACTATATAAAGAAATAGCAACAATTTCAATGTCTAGATAAACCGTGTGTTGTCTGGTTACAGTTAGTTTGAGCAATACTATACTACTACTACTACTACTGTTCATTAGTAGTGATCTTATAATAACAGTATTTTCTCAACATAATATTAATGGAACAGGTCTAGTTTCAAGCTCCTGGTCTGTTTTCCTAAAAAGGAGGACTCCAATCTCCAATACTTTCCATTATTATTGACTTTCCTCTCAATTTAATCTAAAGAAGAGAAGCTTCTTCCACCTAAGTTCCACTTTTGAGGGAGTCTCCTGAAGTGAGCTCTAAAAGCAAGAATGCAGAAGCTCTTCTCTCCTTCTAGTCCACTGAATCTGGGCTCTCCTGGTGGTCTCCCATCCAACAATAACCAATAATAATGAGAACCAGCTCAGCTACTTCAGGTTTCAAAGACAGCTGGCCACCCTAGAATTTATCCCGGAATGAAACAAAAAAAAAAGATGCTTTCATTTTCGGGACAAATACCCCTTTTCACCCATACAGCCTGAGAAATTAAACCCTTCTGCCCTCCAGCCCTAAAAGGCCCCGATAACGGCAATCCAAGCGAAACTATGCCGGTTTGGAAACGAAGTGCCGGGCGGAAAGTGGCCGATCCAGACCCCGCGCTGCCGTTAAGGATCCCGCCCGCCTCCTCACGCCCCGCCTGAGCTGGCGCCGCTACGCGAGGCCGAGGCTCGAACTGCGGCCTGTTTCTATCACTCCCTCCACCCCCTCAAAAGCACTCACCGACGGGCTTGTGGCCCAGCATGGCGTGGAAGAGGCACACCTCCACTTCGGGGCTCCATACCACCGGCACGGGCAGCAGCGGCGGCGGGGGCGGCGGCGGTGGAACCGCCGACGTGGCTGACATCGCGGCCGAAGCGATAGCGGCCGCCGCAGCCGCCGCGTCTTCCGACGACGTTTGAGACCCGGGCTCCATCGCGGGAGGAGTAGGCCCAGGGCCCAGGCCAGAGCACGGGGGCTTCACCTCCGTCGCCCCGGCCGAGCTCTCCGCTTCGCCCATGACCGCCGCCGAGGCCCGTGCGGACGCCCAGCGCCCCCTGGCGTCCATGCGGGGGTCCAGTATCAATGGCTGAGGATCCGCTCTTAGCATCTCAGCTGCCCCTAAAGTGCTTTTTTTCCCCTCAAGAGGCAACAGGACGTTCTGGTGTGGGAAGCCAACACTCGCCCACCCCACCCAGTCCTAGAAGAAATATTTTGAGGAATATTAAAAAAAGGCAGGACAAAATATTTTCCTTAAAAGAGAAATAAAAAATCTTAAGGGAGACAGAACTTCAGAGCTCCTGCTCCCAAGCAGATACTGAGTTCTGGAGCTCTTGAGTTTCTGTCTCCCTTAAGATTTTTTTTTAATTTCTCTTTTAGGGGAAATATTTTATCCTGCCTTTTTTAAAAAAAATATTCCTCAAAATATTTCATTCTTCAAGGAGGGGTGTGTAGGTTGGCTTCCCACACTGGTTTTTTCTTTGAAGAGGTTTTGCTTCTCATCCAAGAAGCTTCTTCAGCTCATACAGTCACAAGTGGGAGGGGATGGGTGATAAGGAGTGATGAGAAGATTAACAGTAATAGTAGTGCAGACTTTGTAATAGTTGGACAGTGTTGAGGGAATTATTTGTTTAGCAGAGTGATGGCTTTCGGGAAAAAACTGTTCTTGTGTCTAGTTGTTCTGGTGAGCAGTGCTCTATAGCATCATTTTGAGGGAAGGAGTTGAAACAGTTTATGTCCTGGATGTGAGGGGTCTGTAAATATTTTCACAGCCCTCTTTTTGACTCTGCAGTATACGGGTCCTCCATGGAAGGCAGGTGAGTAGTAATTGTTTTTTCTGCAGACCTAATTATCCTTTGAAGTCTGTGAATGTTCTGTTGGGTTGCAGAGCCAAACCAGACAGTTCTAGAGGTGCAGATGATAGACTCAATAATTCCTCTGTAGAACTGGATCAGCAGCTCCTTGGGCAGTTTGAGCTTTCTGAGTTGCGCAGAAAGAACATTCTTTGTTGTGCTTTTGTGACGACGTTTTTGATGTTAGGTGTCCATTTTAGGTCATGTGATATAATAGAACCTAGAAATTTGAAGGTTCTCTACTGCTGATGCTGTGTTGTCTAGTATTGTAAGAGGTGGTAGTATGGGAGCGGTTCTTCTAAAGTCTACCACCATTTCTATGGTTTTGAGTGTGTTCAGTTCCAGATTGCTCTAGATACATCATGAGGCAAGTTATACAACCTCCCGTCTATATACAGATTTGTTGTTGTCTTGAATGAGATCAATCACTGTGTCATCTGCAAACTTGTATTTTAAGAGATGGATCGTTTGAGATACAGTCATTGGTATATAGGGAGAAGAGAAGTGGAGAAAGCACACAGCCTTGGCGGGCCCCTGTTCTGATTGTACAGGTATCAGGTGTGATTCTGCCTAGCTTCACCTGCTGCTTCCTGTCTGTTAGGAATAGCTAAAGGTAGTCCTCAACTTACAACTATTCATTTAGTGACCGTTCAAAGTTACAATGGCACTAAAAAAAGTGACTTATGACATACCACCATTGTAGCACGTCTGCGGTCACGTGATCAAACTTCAGACCCTTGGCAACTGGTTCATAGTTACGACCGTTGCAGTGTCCCGGGGTCATGCATTTTGCGACCTTCTGACAAGCAAAGTCAATGGGGAAGGCCAGATTCACTTAGCAACTACAGCGATTCACTTAACAACCGTGGCAGGCAAGGTCATAAAATGGAGCATAACTCACATAACGGTCTTGCTTAGCAATGGCTGCCTTGCTTCTCTATTGACTTTGCTTGTCAGAAGGCCACAAAAGGGCAACAGTCTTCAAACTTGGCAGCTTTAAGATTTGTGGACTTCAACTCCCAGAATTCCTGAGCTAACATGACTGGAGGAGGAATTCTGGGAGTTGAAGTCCACAAGTCTTAAAGCTGTCAAGTTTGAAGACCCCCTGCAAAAGAGGATTGCGTGACTCTGGGACACTGCAATGGTCATAAATATGAACCAGTTGCCAAGTGGCCAAATTTTGATCACAGGACTATGGGGATGCTGCAATGGTCATAAGCATGAAAAATGGTCATAAGTCACTTTTTGCAGTGCCGTAGTAACTTTGATTTGTCACTAAATGGAATGGTTGTAAGTCAAGGTTTACCTGCATTTGCTTTCCTCCTACCATTTCCATCCTCAGAGCCACCTCTACAGTGAAGGGTCTTTGGATTGATTTACTGATTGGTTACTTATGGGCTACTAAGTTAGTCTCAGCTCTTAATGACCACACAATAGATTTTCTCCAAGTTTATCTGCCCTTGACCTCATCTTTCAAGTCTTCCAATGGTGCTTTTATTGCCACTGTAACTCAGTCCCTCCATTCTTCTTCATGAGGCCTTAGTAAGATCACATCTAGAGTACTGCATCCAGTTTTGGTCACCACACTATAAAAAAGATGTTGAGACTCTAGAAAAAGTGCAAGAGCAACCAGGATGATTAGGGGACTGGAAACTAAAACATACGAAGAACCGTTGCAGGAATTGGACATGGCTAGTCTAGTAAAGAGAAGGACCAGGGGAGACAGGATAGCAGTCTTCCAATATTTGAGGAGCTACCACAGAGAGGAAGAGGTCAAGCTATTTTCCAAAGCACCTGAAGGCCAGACAAGGAACAATGGATGGAAACTGAACAAGGAGAGATTCAACCTAGAAATAAGGAGAAATTTTCTAACAGTGAGAACACTCAACCAATGGAACAGAAGTTGCCTTCAGAAGTTGTGGGAGCTTCATCACTGGAGGCTTTCAAGAAGAGACTGGGCTGCCATCTTTCAGAAATGGTGTAGGGTCTCCTACTTGGGTGGGGGATTGGACTAGATGACCTACAAGGTCCCTTCCAACTCTGTTAATCTGAGTCATCTTCCTTTTTCTTTCTTTCCATCTTTGCCAGCACCAACACATTCATTCTCCAAGTTGTTTAGTAGATTGCAGAAGGTGAATACTTGTTTTCTTGATGGAAATATTCATCCTAAAGCTCATTTTAGATGAAAACATTACTGCCCTGGAATTTCCAATCTTTCACTACTCTTTCAACCCTCAAATTCAGAAAAAAAAAATCAGACTAAATTTTTAGCTTGTTGCTGGCTCTATCTCCAACAGATAAATTCAACCTATTTTTTTTTTTTGCAGTTTTATCTAATCAGGAAATATTTTGTTCTAATCTGAGGGTTATGAAGCTAAGTAATATTAATAGTGATTTGGATGACCTCAAGTCATTGCTGTTTAGGATGTACGATGAGTGACAATGCATCAGACTGTCCTCATTAAATGCCCAAGAAATGAACTTCTCAGTCAAATGTCTTATTACTGTGCTGCACTCTGAAGCATTTAATGAGGAAGGAGAAACCTTCTCCTAATTATGCTGTTAACAGTAATGATCATTAAAAAAAAAGATGAATCCTTTGAAAGACTTAATAGATCATGATGTTCTAGCTGTCATTTGTGTAAACCAGATCTGAATTACAAAGATGTGCTTAGAGCTGATAGAAGAAATTTTAAAATAGAATAGAATAGAGCTGGAAGGGACCTTGGAAGTCTTCTAGTCCAGCCCCCTGCTCAAGCAGGAGATCCTATACCATTTTATACAATGACTGTCTAATCTCTTCTTAAAAACCTCCAGTGATGGAGTACCCACATCGTCCGATAGAAAGCTGTCCCATTCGTTAATTATCCTCATTGTTAAGAAATTTATCCTCAAATCCAGGTTGCTTCTCTCCTTAATTAGTTTCCATTCATTGCTTCTTATCCTGCCCTCTGGTGCTTTGGAAAATAAGTTGACCCCCTTTTCTTTGTGGCAGCCCTTCAAATCTTGGAATACTGCTATCATGTCACTCCTAAATCTTCTTTTCTTTAGACTAGCCAAACCCAAATCCTGCAACCATTCTTCATATGTTTTGGTCTTCAGGCCTTTGATCTTCTTTAGTTGCTCTTCTCTGAACTTTCTCCCAAAATCTCAACATCTTTTTTGTAGAGTGGCGACCAAAATTGATTGCAGTATTCTGAGTGGGGTCTTTTTCTCATTATTTTTCTGATTATTAAAACCAGAGACCAGCATGCCATTCTCTTAAAATGTTTGAGAGTCCTCGACTTATCACTGGTTGTTTAAATGTCCAAAGTTATGATTGACCCAGAAAAAGTGACTTTCAACCTGTCTTTGAAATTAGGACTTTTGCACTGCCCCTCTGGTCATATGACTGCATTTTGAATGTTTGGCATCCAGCTCCTATTTACAACGAAGAAATACAGTGTCCGGTGGTCATGTGATTTGTGACTTTTTTCTTTCTGACAAAAAAAGGGAAAAAACCATCCATTGGATAAGCTGGATTTAAACTTAGGACCACATGATTTCCTTAACGACCATATTACTCACTTAAAAGACCATGATGTCTTGTTTAACAATTGACATAAAATGGTTGTAAAATCAAATATCCGAAAAGACTTATGACCAAAACTCTGAGCTCAAGTATCTATGGAGATTCTCAGTCATGCAGATCATGGCTGTCCCAAAGATGCTTTTTCAAGAGGCAACTGGACTTCCTTGTTTTTCTTTAAAGATGTTTTGCTTCTCATTCAAGAAGCTTCTTCAGCTCTGGCTGGATGGTGGGGAATGGAAGGAGTTATACTCCTTGCAGACAGCTGGTCATTTGCATCCTTTTAGAGAGACATTGAGACCACGTGGAACTTTATCTGCATCCAGAGACCTGAGTTGTGCAAATGGATGTAGAGCCATTCCTCCATTGGAACTGCTGAAAGAACTGTGTTATAGACTGGAGATAGATTATGTTGTAATCCCTCAGGAGATGGATGTGTTTTATCCTTCCCCGTCTATTGAAAGAGGACTATTGAATTTTAATATAGATGGCCTCTTTATCCTCTTTCAAACCAGTGGTCCTCACTGATAAGCATTTAGCAGAGTTTCCTTGTCCATCAAGGAGTATGCAACAAACAGAAGTAGTGTGCAAAATTGTAGCAGTAAGTATAGAGTCACACAGGCACAGAAGTTGAAGGGTAAAGGTTTTATATACAGGGGTATAAGCACAATCCAAGATTCAGTCCAATGTTCATACACGGTTCATCTTTCAATAGAATCTATAACTAACCATCATAGTCAGCAGGCAATACAGCAACTTCAATACATCAATGCAGCAACGGAGAAATATAGTTACAAAGTGATGAAGATACTTGCTGAGTAGCCTAGTAGAAGAAGCAGCTTAGTAGCAAAGAAGCATTCAATAGCAGCCACAGTAACCACAAGCAACAATAACAACAACAATCAACAGCAATGGCAGCAGCAATGTGCTCTCTGGCTTCTTGCTATATAATAATCCTGCTTCCTATAGCCAATCAATATCCTGGCTTCAGTTAAAGTGCTGAGTCATTATGACTTGCAGCCATATATGGTAAACCAATATAGTTCAGGTTGTTAAAGAAAACCTAACACTCACTGTCCAAAATGTAGATTTTGCTGTCTTCAAAAGAGTGGCCTTTGTTTTGTAAATGCAGATGGACTGCTGAATCTTGTCCTGATTGGTTTGTTCTCCTATGTTGTGCCATGTGTTTAGGAGTGGTTGTTTAGTTTCCCTGATGTACAGGTCTGCACATGTCTCACTGCATTGTACTGCGTATATCATACTGCTCAGTTTATGTCTGGGTGTTTTATCCTTGGGGTAGACAAGCTTCTATTTTTTGTGTATTCTTGAGTTTAAACTCTGCATGGAGGGGTTGTGCTGGTTGTAGTCATAAGTCAGAGACTACTTGTAAGGGAGGCAACAAAAGCAACTTAAAAGGGGCATGATTTTGCAAAGTAAAGTGTACTTATAATTGCATATGGCAGTAAGTATTTGATTACATATAGAAACATAGATTGGTTGGATGTGCATCCACTATTCGTAAGAAAAGAGCAGAGAGCTGCTGGGTGGAATTAAGCATGTCATCAACTTGAGTTGTTACATTCCCACAAAGCTTCTTGTCCTGCCCTCAGGTGCTTTGGAGAATAGCTTAACCCCCTCTTCTTTGTGGCAGCCCCTTAAGATATTGGAAGACTGTCACCCCTAGTC
This sequence comes from Bungarus multicinctus, assembly GCA_023653725.1. Taxonomy (NCBI): domain Eukaryota; kingdom Metazoa; phylum Chordata; class Lepidosauria; order Squamata; family Elapidae; genus Bungarus; species Bungarus multicinctus. The sequence continues at coordinate 124,562,730 of CM042842.1, read as the reverse complement.
CTTCTTTTCATCAAACTAGACATACCCAATTACTGCAACCATTCTTCATATGTTTTAGTCTCCAGTCCCCTAATCCTCTTTGTTGCTCTTCTCTGCACTTTTTCTAGAGTCTCAATATCTTTTTTATATCGTGGCAACCAAAATTAAATGTAGTATTCCAAGTGTGGCCTTACCAAGGCATTATAAAGTGGTAATAACACTTCATGTGATCTTGATTCCATCCCTCTGTTTATGCAGCCTAGAATTGTGTTGGCTTTTTTGGCTGCTGCACACTGCTGGCTCATATATAAATGGTTGTCCACTAGGATTCCAAGATCCCTCTCACAGTTACTACTATTGAGGAAGGTGCCACGTATACTGTACCTGTGCATTTGATTTTTCTTGCCTAAATGTAGAACCTTACTTTTTTCACCATTGAATTTCATTTTGTTAAATAGCGCCCAATGTTCAAGTCTACAAGATCCTTCTGTATCTTAAGCCCATCTTCTGGAGTGTTGGCTATTCTTGCCAGCTTGGTGTTGTCTGCAAATTTGATGCATTCCCCCATCTATCCCCTTGTCCAAGTCATTGATGAAGATGTTGAAGAGTGTTGAACTTTAGTTGATCAGATTCAAACTTGAATAAATCTTCTATACTGCAACTTTATGAATGGCCCTAATTCTTTGTGCCTGACATTAATCTGGACAGCTGAAGTTCAGCACTAAATTGGCACTTGATAAGGCTCAACGAAATTCAGGAGGGGTTGAACTCGAAGCCCTTGTGGCAATGTAATGACTCTAAGCTGATGACACACTTAATTCTGCCCACCCCAGTTCTGTCTGTCATTCTCCGACCTATACTATCTGGCTGAGGAATTCTGGGAGAAGCATTGCTATATTTATTAAACAAACGTAAGTGTTGCTTTAATTGCTTGCTCATTTCCTATTTCCAGTTCCCCTGACCCTTGGCTGGCCTGTATTCTAGAATTTCTAATGTGTACCTGCCTTGCAGATCACTTACTGCCAGATTGCTCTGACAATTCAAATATATATTGTATATTCTTTTAAACATACCAGTAAATCTGTTCTTAAGTAAATGGACTGGTCTAGTCTTCTATTTGAGATGTAATTTTTTTTTAAAAAAAGAAGAATTGTAATGATTGAATTATATTTTTTTCTTTTTTTAAAAACACCCTACTTAGTCTATCATTTTTCCCTCCCCAATACAAGTCCAGAACATTTTTAATGTTCTCGTCATTTTCATTAGCAGACGGCTTGTTCCTTGCCATCTTTAAATCAGGATATATATAATGCTATGGGCTCTCTGGATGATTGCATTTCTTGACAGTAATATAATAAACTCCCTGTAGAGTTGAGTTGTGTACTCCATTTTGTTCCTATTTCTTCTTTCTTAAAAAAAAGTCTCTATTGAAAGAATGAATTACAGTCCCATCTTTTGATCCAATAAAAAGAAAAGCTGAAAATTTAAGATACCGTGGTTTTCACTTTCAAATGTCCACTTCAATGTTGCTTCTTTATTACGTATGCTTTTAAGATGCTGTACCAGCCTGAGTCTGAACAGAGATTGTCATTATTCTGACTTCTGCTTCTGACCTCACTGCTAATTGCCTTACCTTGTTAAAAAGAACAATTGAATAATTTTATGCAATGTAATCATGTTTGTTGACCAAAGTATCGCTTTTTACGGGTTGGTTTAAAGTTTTTCTTAATGCAGTTGTTAAAAAAAGAGTAGGTTCATTGATGCAAAGTCACAGTTATGTGTACCCAAGCTAATCCTACATATAGGATACACTATACAGAATCCTACACAGGGGTGGGATTCTACCAGTTTGGACCAGTTCGAGTGAAACCGGATGTTACATTTACATCTTGAACCATCTGGCCCCGTCACCCTGCCCCTCCCTTCCCAGGAGTCTCCATGTGGCCCATTTTGGATGCAGGTAAGTGCAGGGTCCCTGCGGAGGTTTGGGGTGGGTGAAAAATGGGCCAAACTGGAAGTTCTGGAAGTTCCAGAAACGGGCCTGTTTCTGGCTTTCAGAGGCCCTCCGGCGCCCAGGGAGACCATTTTTGCCCTCTCAGAGGCTCAAGGGAAGCCTCCGGACTCTGGGGAAGATGAAAAATAGCCCTCCCGGAAGTTCTGGTAGGCCACGCCCACCATGGCCACGCCCACCCCAGCAACCGGGCAGTGAACCGGTTGCTGGGATTTTTGACCACCCCCTGATCCTACATATACTATAGGATACACTATACAGAAGTGAAAGGGGTTAGTTAGGCAGGACTGTCAGGGAGTTCAATCAATCCTTGAGCTCAATCAACACTGGATTATATCCATGTTTCTCCTGGTTGGTCAAGGACCCCTCATAGGGGATGTGTGGCTGGGTTTTGAAAGAGGCTAATCCGTCTTTGAACAAGGGGGTAATCTCACCATCTCTTAAGAAGTTGATGTTGGTTCACCCCCTCCTCAAGAAGCCATCTTTGGGCCTGGCTAAAAAGGGGACTGTCATGTCCCCGTCGGGGCCTGAATCTGCAGAGGAGAGCAAGTCAGAATTGGAGCCGACAAAGATCAAGGGGGTGGCTTTGTTGGCTTTGGAGGAATATGGGGAGGACCGGGCCCAGTCAGGCGAGGGCCTTTCAGGATTGGGATGGCTTGTAGGCAAGGAAGAAGTGGGGCAGGATGACCAATTGAGGCTAAGCAGTGAACATGAGAGACAGAACTCAGGCGATGAGTAAGGACCAACCCCTCCTAATCCTCAAGCATGGAGAGTGGAGAGAAGATGAGAATAGCGCAGACTGACCCAACTGTAGAGGGCGTGCATAAGCGCACCAATGTGCCTACCGTCCCTGTCCTATTGTTTCTTTTATTTTTCTTATATGCACCCATTTCATGTATTCATAACTATGTACAAGTGAAACTCGAAAAATTAGAATATCGTGCAAAAGTTCATTTATTTCAGTATTGCAACTTAAAAGGTGAACCTAATATATGAGATAGACTCATTACATGCAAAGCAAAATAGTGCAAGCCATGATTTGTCATAATTGTGATGATTATGGCTTACAGCTTATGAAAACCCCAAATCCACAATCTCAGAAAATTAGAATATTGTGAAAAAGGGTCAGTATTCTAGGCTCAAAGTGTCCCACTCCAATCAGCTAATTAAGCCATGAAACCTGCAAAGGGTTCCTGAGCCTTTAAATGGTCTCTCAGTCAGGTTCAGTAGGAATCACAATCATGGGCTAAAAGACCCGCTGACCTGACAGTTGTGCAGAAAACCATCATTGGAGGGAGAGCCTCAAAAGGTAATTACAAAACGAAGTTGAATGTTCCCAAAGTGCTGTATCAAAGCACATTAATAAAAAGTTATGTGGGAGGGAAAAGCGTGGAAGAAAAAGATGCACAAGCAGCAGGGATGACCGCAACCTGGAGAGGATTGTCAGGAAAAGGCCTTTCACAAGAAGTGGACTGAGGCTGGAGTCAGTGCATCAAGAGTCACCACACACAGACGGATCCTGGACATGGGCGTCAAATGTTGTATTCCTCTTGTCAAGCCACTCCTGAACAACAAACAACATCAGTAGCATCTTACCTGGGATAAAGAAAAACACTGTTGCTCAGTGGTCCAAAGTCCTCTTTTCTGATGAGAGCAACTTTTGCATCTCATTTGGAAACCAAGGACCCAGAGTCTGGAGGAAGAATGGAGAGGCACACACTGCAAGATGCTTGAAGTCCAGTGTGAAGTTTCCACAGTCTGTGTTGATTTGGGGAGCCATGTCATCTGCTGGTGTTGGTCCACTGTGCTTCATTAAGTCCAGGGTCAACGTAGCCGTCTACCAGGAGATTTTGGAGCACTTCATGCTTCCTTCTGCGGACAAGATTTGTGGGGATGCTGATTTCATTTTCCAGCAGGACTTGGCACCTGCCCACACTGCCAAAAGCACCAAAACCTGGTTCAATGACCGTGGGATTACTGTGCTTGATTGGCCAGCAAACTCGCCTAACCTGAACCCTATAGAGAATCTATGGGGCATTTCTAAGAGAAAGGTGAGAGACATGAGACCAAACAATGCAGAAGATTTGAAGGCCGCTATTGAAACATCCTGGTCTTCCATAACACCTCAGCAGTGCCACAGGCTGATAGCTTCCATGCCACGCCGCATTGAGGCAGTAATTGCTGCAAAAGAGGTCCAAACCAACTACTGAGTACATATGCATGCTTATACTTTTCAGAGGTCCGATATTGTTCTATGTACAATCCTTGTTTTAGTGATTGTATGTAATATTCCAATTTTCTGAGATTGTGGATTTGGGGTTTTCATGAGCTGTAAGCCATCATCACCTCAATTATGACAAATCACGGCTTGAACTATCTTGCTTTGCATGTAATGAGTCTATCTCATATATTAGTTTCACCTTTTAAGTTGCATTACTGAAATAAATGAACTTTTGCATGATATTCTGATTTTTCGAGTTTCACCTGTATATACTTATACCTATTATCTTGAAAGCGATTGACAAATCAAATAAATAAATAAATCAAATAAAAATAAACTACTTGGGAGGAGAGCACCCCGCCCCTCTTCACAAGGCACACCTGCGGACTGCAACGTAAGGAGACGCTGTGGGGAAGGGCATTTGTCAGGAACAAACACTGAATTCCTGGAGTGTTGTGTGTTGATGTTTGAACTTTCCTGGATTCCTTACATTCTTTCTGGATTTCTTGCTTTGCAGTCGTGGTGCTCACAGTGTTGGGCTGGATTATTTGCAGCCAGAGGCTGCTTGAGGGGTGTGTGTGAGAGATCACTTTGCTCTGGGACTTGCCAGAAACGTGGGAGAAATTTGTGGAAATTTGGAGCAATAAAGGGGTGGTTTGAATTGCCAGCTGCCTGTGTTATATCTGTGCTGTGCCCCGAGTCATCACAGCGACTGGATGCTAAATACTGGAAGAATGGTTACAGGAGCTGAGAGTGTGTAGTCTAATGAAAAGAAGGACTAGGAGTGACATGATAGCAGTCTTCCAATACTTGAGGTGCTGCCACAGAGAAGAGAGAGTCAAACTATTCTCCAAAGCACCAGAAGGCAGGACAAGAAGCAATGGATGGAAGCTTACCAAGGAGAGAACCAACCTAAATTTCAAGGGAAACTTCCCATCAATGGAACGACTTGCCTCCAGAAGTTGTGGGTGCTTCATCACTGGAGGTTTTGAAGAAGAGATTGGACAGCCATTTACCCAGAATGACATAGGGTCTCCTGGATTGGACTAGAAGACCCTCAAGGTCCCTCCCAAATCTTGTTATACTGTATTCTGTCGAGTTTCCAATCTTTTTTAGGGAAGAGAGTGGAGAAGGTGATCTTACTGCAGCTACAGAGGATTCTGGAAGTGAATTATCTAGACCCTCAGTCAGGGTCTAAGACAGGAAGTGAAATACTGTTTATCATATTGTTGGATAATTTCCAGGTGTGGCAGAATGAGGCAGTGTATCCAGGGGTGGGATTCAATTTTTTTAACAACCGGTTCTATGGGCATGGCTTAATTGGTGGGCATGGCTTGGTGGTCATGTGACTGCTGGGCGTGGCCAACTCAACATCACTCACATCAAGGCACGCATCTCCTTGCCTGGCCTCTCATGACTGTGGGGATGCTGCAACAGTCGTAAGTGTGAATGGTCATAAATCACTTTTTTCAGTGCCATTGTAACTTTGAATGGTCACTCCACATAAGCAAAGTACCAGCAAAGGAGGGGAAAATACTCCAGAGAGGTTCCTGAGACAGGAAGTCTAGTCCTGCCAAGAATGTAATAAGGGTTAACGGAGAGGCAGTTTCTGTAAGCAACCCCAGAATGTTTCCTTCTTGCCTTCCTTACAGGATTAGGCCAGTAATTTCTTCTAACAACCGGTTCTCCAAACTGCTTAGAATGTTAACAACCGGTTCTAGTGAATAGATGTGAACCTGTAGAATCCCATCCCTGAGTATATCCATTCTTGGTCTTCTTGACATCTTAGTGGCTTTCAGGACTATCAATCATGGTATCTTTCTGGACGGGCTCTGGGAATTGGAGGTGGAGAGCTCTGTATTATGCTGGTTCTTCTCCTCCTCCTCCTCCTCCTCCTCCTCAGATTGGTTCCAGGCAATGTTGGTAGAGGAGGATTTACTTTTTCAGGTTGTCGTGTTCTTAGTTTCCCAGCTGGTTTCCGGCAAAAAAAGTCATTTCGGAAAGCTGGATTTGCCTTAAAATGACCATGCTTATATGATCATATGATTTGCTTAATGGCCACAATGATTCGCTTTACAACCACCATAAAAATGATCATAAAATCATAATGGTCACATGGTGACTTATGATCGCACTGACTTGTAATGGAAATTCCTATTGTGATTGTAAGTCAAGGATTATCTGTAAATTTTCCCCTTATTTGTAAATCAATATACATATACACTTGCCAGAAGCCACACTTCTAAAACAGGTGAAACCAGAATTAAAAAGATATACTGATAAAAAGTCTTCTGGATATTTTAACTGGTTATTGCAATAGACTGGTTTCCAAATTGATTAGCTTGGTCCATTTTTAGTATTCTCAACAAAAATACTTAATTACCAAATGCTGGGGAAATCAGGCAATTCAGGTAGTTCAAATGAGTATAAAGATTATTGCATTAATAAGAAAAGAATTACATGAAAAAAAAAAGATACAGTTTTTCTGGGGAATTTCCCTGTTTGAAAATTGTTGGGTTGAATTAAAGTAAATTACAGTTATTATCCAGATTTGCAGTATGTGCATCTGTTCTTTTTGCTCCTTAAGCTTTCCGCAGTATCCATTTTGCATTACAAAAATGACATTCAAATGGCAGATTAACGAAGTCAAAGGTGCAGAGGGAAAGAAAATGAAAATAAAAGTTGTTTAGTATGCAGTCCCTAAAAAATACGTTTCTCTGCAGCAACCTTTGTAAAATGAAAACAAAGGGATCTGGATGAGGAACCCTTGTAAATAATTTTCGGAATATACACAAAGACAGCCTTGCATTATGCCTGAATTCCATGTCAATCCATGCAAAGGTTTGGAACTTAATGCAAGGTCAAAGTGACTGAGCAAAAAGAAATGAAAAAGTTAGAGGCACGTTATAGAACGAGGCCACGTACGACAGAAAATGTGTTTTGGAGCCAGATGCCTAGGAAGGAAAGAATAAAATAAGATTAAAAACCATGCTGTTCAATTGCCAGTAGGGAGAAATTAAAAGGACATGCTGCAAATAAGATTGATGCTTGGAGGAATGAACAATCTGAATGCCACCATTAAAAAATAAGCCTCACTAGTTTGGTATTGAAAAATTGTAGGAAGAAAAACCTTCTCCCAGTTCCAAGCCAGAAGAAAGACGCTGGAAATAAAATGGAGGCTGACTGGCAAAGAAAGAAGGTTTATTTGATTTCCAGAAACTTCAGTGACAGCAGCAATGTTTCTGGGATGGCTGACAAAATGGGGTTCTGGGGTTTTGAGATTGAGATGCTCCAGGGGGTTGTGCAATGTAGTGAGCCTTGTGTCTTTTACTCTTTCAGTGGTGATGGGTTAATCTTATTATATCATAAAGGTCATGCCCTGTCTTTTTAAAATTTGGGTGGAGTAATATAAATTTTTAATTCAATCAGCTCTAGGCTGTGGCTGAAAACGTATTGTATTGTATTGTATTGTATTGTATTGTATTGTATTGTATTGTATTGTATTGTATTGTATTGTATTGTATTGTATTGTATTCCATTGCATTGCTGTTACAGTTTAATGTTAGTTCAGTTGCCTGGGATTACATGAAATCAGGCTGTTGGACAGCTTCTAAAACCAAAAGTGGCCTGATTTTCACAGAGTTTTTTTTAGCAAGATTTATTGAGGAGAATGAGACAGGATTACAGATATGACAACAAAGGAATTACTGACTGTATAGATAGAACCAATATAGGACTTTAAGGCAAAGGCTTTCTGATTTTCCTTTGAACAAAAGACAAATCTTTTCACCCATAATGTAAAATCTTGCGATTGTTACATAAACATCTTCTAAATCTTCATAATACCCTTTTCCCTCTACTCTCATGCGCTAGTACAGTGTTTCCGAACTTTAGAAACTTTAAAGATATCTGGACTTCAACTCCCAGAATTCTCCAGCCAGCGTGTAGTCTTCCATGTTCTAGTCCAGCATCTTAATCACCCCATTACACTGGTTCTTGGGAATTTGCTGGCCTAGACACAGTGCCCCATCAAAAGCCAAGAAAACCCAGATAGCCTTCATTTCACACAGTCAAGCCTGTCAAAAAAGACTGTTCTTTCTTTCTTTCTTTCTTTCTTTCTTTCTTTCTTTCTTTCTTTCTTTCTTTCTTTCTTTCTTTCTTTCTTTCTTTCTTTCTTTCTTTCTTTCTTTCTTTCTCCCACCGACCCTCTCTCCCTTTCTTCCCTTCCTTTCCTTCCTCCCTCCCTCTCCCTCCCCTTTCTTTCTCTCTCCTCTCCTCTCCTTCCCTCCCTCCCTCCCCTTTTGTTCTTTCTTTCTCTCTCTCCCTCTCTTCCCCTTCCTTCCTTCCTTCCTTCCTTCCTTCCTTCCTTCCTTCCTTCCTTCCTTCCTTCCTTCCTTCCTTCCTTCCTTCCTTCCTCCCTCCCTCCCTCCCTCCCTCCCTCCCTCCCTCCCTTCCTTATCTCACCTTTATTATTTTTATACCTAATGCACTTTCCTCCTCCTGTTTTCCCCACAACAACCCTGTGAGGTGAGTTGAACTGAGAGAGAAAGAGTGGCCCAAAGTCACCCAGCTGGCTTTCATGCCTAAGCTGACACTAGAACTGACTGCCTCCTAGTTTTGATATCCAAGGGGAAACCCATGCAGAGTTTCGCCCCAGTGTTTCGGGAATTGGAGACCACACATCTTCAAGTAGCCATGGTTCATAAATACTTCTCTAGAAAGATTCAGAGAAGGGTGGTTCCATTTTAGATGCTTTAATCAAACTTTAGAGAGGACCAGTCATTGATTTTTGTACCAGGTGTAGTTTGATATTCAGCAAAGCACTTTTTCCTTCCAAAGTGTTCTATATTTCAAAATGACTAACTTTTTATTTATTTATTTATTTGATTTGTCAATTGCTTACAAGATAATATGTATAAGTATAAACATAGTTATGAATACATGAATACATAAGAAAATAAAAGAAACAATAGGACAGGGACGGTAGGCACGTTGGTGTGCTTATGTATGCCCCCTACAGACCTCTTAGGAAAGGTGTGAGGTCAATAGTAGACAGTCTAAGGTTAAAGCTTTTGGGTTTTGGGGAAGAAGCCACAGAATCAGGTAGAGTATTCCAGACATTGACCACTCTGTTGCTGAAATCATATTTCCTGCAATCAGGTTTGGTGTGTAGAGACTCAACAAGGTCTTGACTATTCAGCTTGTATTTTATTTTCTGATTTTTTTGCCAATATGTAAGACAGAACATTTATTTGTTGAGATTTGAAGTTGCCATTTGTTTGATCATTCTGATACATAGTTGAGGTCTTTTTGAAGGGTACAGAAAGTGTGGATGGAATCGGTGCATAGAAGGTTTTCTTCTTGTTTAGTGTAATAAATGGTGCATTCAGTCTTTATCTGGTGGCATAAATTTTTGTATTGGGTTTTGAAGTTGGCAACATGACCAGATTTGTTTTTTCGCCAAAGTGAACTCTTTTTAGATTGAAGCTTCCTTCTTGTTATGGGTAATCTGTTTTTTTCTGGTTTTGGGAGTTGTTATTGGTACACATAGTTTGATGACTCTTTTGACTTCAAATAAAAATACGTTGTAATGGTCTTCAACAATATTGCATCCAGTGAATAGAAATTGCCAATTAAGCGATGAGAGATCATTGTCTATAAGATCATAGTTGCCTTTTTTGAAGTTATAATTGGAGGTTACATCATTGTGGTGATTTTTGTGTGGACATATGTTGAGACATCCACATGTTGTGATCACTGTTGGAAAAGGGTTCTATAATTTGTATTCCATAAATTAAATTCAAACTATTGCAGAAGATGAGATCGAAGCATTTGTTAAGTCTAGTATTGTTGGTTAGTTGTTCCAGTCCCAGATTTGAATGCCCATAAAGGTACAACTTCATTGAACCTTTGTGGGCATTTGGCTAATCCTATAATATAAAGAGTGATCAGAATTCTCTGTAGCATTATTTAATAGCTTCTAAATGCAGCACTTAGCAGATAGCATTATGATATTCTGGGCATGCTATGCCCTATTAGATTAATTTTAAGATACGATATAGTCTGAGGCTTACAATTGTCTCCCAAAATATAATATTTTCAGGCCATTGATGCCTTCATTTGGAAGCTGCAAAGGCAGTTAGCAAAATTGCTAACATTTGGCAAATGCACAGTAACAATTTGCTATTTCTTTTTTCTCTTTGCGATCGGCGCTTTGTGTTTTAGTAATAAAAGTACTGCATGACACACATTATCCTCCTCAACAACACATGGAAGCTGCAAGTAAATGGAAAAGAAAATAATAGGTGCACAATATTCTCTTAGCAGCAGTTTCTGCTAGGGAGAGAGGAAAAAAATGTGGACCGTCTGCGAAAACTCACAGACTCAAAAGTGAACATTCTCAAATCTACTTGGTGCAGGAGCTCAAATTAATGCACCCCACATCAATGGCTGTCTAGCCCCACCCCATCTGGGACCTTGGAGGTCTTCTAGTCCAACCCCCTGCTCAAGCAGGAGACCTAATATATACTACCTAATACATTCCCCAAAATTTTCCCGCAACAATGAGATGGATTGAGTTGACAGAAAGGGCCTTTTGTGACTGAGAAGGGACTGAAAACCTGGGTTTTTCCTGCTCTTGATCCAGGATTTTGTCTACAACATTAAAATGGCCTTCAAATAGAAGCCCACAATTGGCCTAAATAACTTAACCAATGTCAACTGAAATGCTGCTTTGTCCAAACAGAGGAATGTTCAGTCGTTGCTGTCAACTTTAGGGGAAGCCAGCCCAGATCCTCTTTGGTTGTCTCAGGGTGCTTCCACTAATCCTCTTCAGGCTGTTGAGTTCTAAGCAGGAACACAATTGCAACAATAATTCTGAATTAGCTAGGAGGAAAGAAAGAGCTTGGCAAGAAACCAAGCTGATTCAACCAAGACCAACAATGGGATTTGTAGCCCGTTGAAACCTTCAGAGAGAATTTTTCTCCGCTAGACAAACGAACAAACCACAACAAACCAAAAATAGGAGGCACAAAGCTTATTTGATTTTGTTTTTTTAAAGATACGTCAAAATGTAAAAGAGGCAGAGAAAATGCTTGGCATAGGCGTTCAATCCTTCCAGGCTGTAGGTTTGACAAGTAGCAGAGGAACGGATTCACCTTCCTATTTTAAAATTATATACATATATACATCTATCTATCTATATTTATAGGGACGTGGTGGCTCAGTGGCTAAGACGCTGAGCTTGTCGATTGGCAAGGTCGGCAGCTTGGCGGTTTGAATCCCTAGCACCGTGTAATGGAGTGAGCTCCTATTACTTGTCCCAGCTTCTGCCAAACCTAGCTCCTTCAGCATTTAGTCATGCTGGCCACATGACCACGGAGACATCTTCGGACAGCGCTGGCTCTTCGGCTTTGCAATGGAGATGAACACTGCCTCCTAGAGATGGAAATGACTAGCACGTATGTGCGAGAGGAATCTTTGCCTTATATCTCTATTTCTATCTCTATCTCTCTATTCACACATACATACACTGTATACACACACACACACAAAAGTGACTTATGAATGTTTTTCACACTTATAAGCAGGAGTCATATTATCCTGGATAAATGGTTATCCAATCTCTTCTTAAAAACTTCCAGTGTTGGAGCATTTACAGTTTCTGAAGGCAAGTTGTTCCACTGATTAATTCTTCTGTCAGGAAAGTTCTCCTTAGTTCTAGGTTGCTTCTCTCCTTGGTTAGTTTCCACCCACTGCTTCTTGTCCTGCCTTTGGGTGCTTTGGAGAATAGCTTGACTCCCTCTTCTTTGGGGCAGCCCTTGAGGTATCAGAATGCTGATAGCATGTCCTTCTTTTTCTTAAACTAGACATACACAATTCTTGCAATCATTCTTCATATGTTTTAGCCTCCAGTCCCCTAATCATCTTTGTTGCTCTTCTCTGCATCCTTTCTGGAGTCTCAACATCTTTTTTTTTTTGTATTTTGGTGACCAGAACTGGACGCTGCATTCCAAGTGTGGCTTTACAAATGCAGCATAAATTGAAATTATCACTTCTCATGATCTTGATGTTCTCCTTCTGATATTGAGCTAATCCAAACTCTTGCCCATTCCACCCAATTGGGATATTCAATGCTCTAAAGTTAAAGAAGTTAACTGGGATCAGCTGTTTTCTTGGCTAAGCCGAGGAGAAAGGATTTACACCTAGTGATGACTTATCTTAACTCCAAGAAAACCTACTCTGGGTTCGGAGCTTAACATTGGAAGGATGAAATTTGCAGAGCCAAATGGAAAAAAAATGTGCTATTGGATGGATCATCCTTCCACCCATCCCTCCTTCCATCTGCCTGGTTTGGATGTGATGGATAAATAGGTCCTACATCTCATTTGTTGGGTTGGCCTCCAGCGGCAACACGATCAGAGAGGTTGTACCAAATTGTGTCTAATTGGAGAGTGCTGTATATCATACTTCTCAGCACAAGGGCACTTGCTCAAGCAATGAACATTATACTCAGACGGAAGCCAAAGAGCATCGGTATGGAAAGATTTATGTCTGTATCCATCTCTGTTCTGACCACAGCTTCCTGAGACCATAATTAATCACATGCTTAGTCCAAACAACTTTTGTTTTATTTCAATGCTGGGAATTATTTGCATTCCCAGCCCGTAATGAGTCCCAAACAGTCCCTCAAGATAAGCACCCACCTTTATCTCTTTTGAATTGCTGCCAACAATTAAAGTACTAAATTAACTGTAAAAAACCAAACGAAGTACAAAGTCCACACAGAGATTCAAGGTTTAATCTGAACAGAGAGAATAAAGTTGCTTCCTGCAAAGATTCATGTCCCTTTGCTCCTTCTTTATGTCTTATGGGAGGCCAATCACCTCTAAGCCTTACTCCTGAGTCGCCCCTTTTGTCAGCTGCTCTTGCCTTCCAGCAGCTCTGCGCACACGCGTACTGGGAACAGGCTCCCGTTGCTCCTCTGCCTCACTGCTGCCAGACTCTGAAGGCTCCAGAGTCAGCACCCCACACCTAGATAGTCCTGGCCCCATGTCTGCATCGGACAGGGGTCCTGTGTCCTCTCCAGACTCCCGGACTGGTCCCTGTTCTTCCCCACTGTCGGATTTCACTGCCGTCTGCATAGGCTACCTGCAAACCACAATAAAATCACCCAAGAAGAAAAAGGAAAGAGGAGGACAACAGGTTACAGATTGCAGGCAGAACTTTAGTGCAGGGGGTCCTCAACTTATGACCTTTCATTGAGAGACTGTTCAAAGTTACGACGGTGCTGAAAAAAGGGACTTACAACCCGGTCCTCATATTTATGACTGTTGCAGCATTCCCATAGACACGTGATTAAAATTCAGGGGCTTGGCAACTAGATGGCATGTATGGCATTTCCCTTTTCAGCCAACCAATCACAGGTGGATTTAGAAGTGGGAGGAGTCAGGAATTTTGCACCGTTTTCTAGACGTTTCATTCAACTCAGTGAGGTTTTTAAATATACATTTTATTAAGTTTCCCGATAAGCTGAACATACAGGGAAAAGATAGAAAATGAAGAGAAAAGAAAGGGGAAATGTAGAAGAGGAGAAAAAGTGGTGACTTCTGTTTTCACTGCACTAAAACATAAACATACACAAACAGATACACACACACGCGCGCGCACACCCACACACAAACACACACAGGGGGCTTCAACTTTTTGCTTTACATCTCGTAATATTTCAAGCCATTTCTGTAATAACAAAATCATTCTAACCAACACCTGAAACCAAAGCTTCATTTTTTTTTCCAGCTTTGAGCAAAAAGTCCAGCACTTTTGGGATGATTATACAGACCACATACCAGAGGTGGCATCCACCAGGTTCTGACCAGTTCTGGAGAATCAGTAGCAGAAATTTTGAGTAGTTCGGAGAACCGGCAAATCCCACCTCTGACTCTGCCTTCTGAGTCCCAGCTGATCGGCTGGGTCTTCTTTTGTTGCCTTGCACAGGAGAACGGAGCTGAAAAGCAGGTTAGTGGGGTGGGGAAGGAATGGGGATTTTACAGTATCCTTTCCCTGCCACGCCCACAGAACCAGTAGTAAAATTTTTTGAATCCCATCACTACTACATACATTAGTGTAATGTAATGTGCTCGTATGACCTACAGAGGGCAGTGTGCCTCAGGAAGATAACTAGAGAAATAGTGAAATTTTAAAAAAAATGCTTTGCAGGGTAATCTTCGCTGTCAATCTTCCATAATCTGACTAAGATTGGTGGCCATGGCACTCACCATATCTCTAGAGGATGCTGAACTGGAAATTCAAGGAGTGCCTTTTATAACCTAGTTGCACATAATTTACCAACGAGTTACAGACGGATACCCTTAATTATGGACTGAAGGCTGGCAGAGCATTTTAATGTTTTTTTAAAAAGAAATAAATTCCTATTTTGCCACACTGCTCCATAGAGGCATTTCCAGCAAAGCAAAGCAAAGCAGTGAAGCAAAATTCAGGTAGTCCCAGGCTTGCAACAGTTCATTTAGTGATTAAAGTTTACAATGGCACTGACAAAAGCCACTTATGACCGTTTTCTCCACAGTTATGACTGTTAACTGCCACACATCCCTGAGGTCATGTGATCAAAATTTGGACACCGGGGCAACTGATTCATATTTATGATGGTTGTGGTGTTCTGGGGTCATGGGATCCCCTTTTGCGACCTTCTGACTGGCAAAGTCAATGGGGAAGCCATTGAACAACCACAGTGATTCACTTAACGACTGTGGCAACATCGTAAAAGAGGGAAATCCACTTAACAAATGTTTCACTTAGAAACAGAAATTTTGGCCTCAACGGTGGTTGTAAGTCGAGGGCCACCTCTACTGTTTAAAGCAGTCATAGCCTCGGTTATATAACTTGCACCCTCCCAAAATGTCGAATGTGAATCAAGTTTAACTTTTCTTCACTTCACTTATTTCAATAAATTGCTTTGTGCATTGAACATCACTGTATCTCCATCAGGACTACAATAGAATGGAATGGAATGGAATGGAATAGAATAGAATAGAATAGAAAATGTGGAGTGGAGTGCAGTAGAATAGAATAGAACAGAACAGAATAGAATCACAGTGTTGGAAAGGACCTTGGAGATCTTCTAGTCCAACCCCCTGCTAAGGCAGGAAACCCCACACCATTTCAGACATATGGTTATCCAACCTCTTTTTAAAAACTTCCAGTGTTGGAGCATTTACAATTTCTGGAGGCAAGTTGTTCCACTGATTAATTGTTCTAACTGTCAGGAAATTTCTCCTTAGTTCTAAGTTGCTTCTCTCCTTGGTTAGTTTCCATCCATTGTTTCTTGTCCTGCCTTCTGGTGCTTTGGAGAATAGCTTGACCCTCTCTTCTTTGGAGCAAGCCCTGAGATATTGGAAGACTGCTATCATGTCACCCCTAGTCCTTCTTTTCATTAAACTAGACATACCCAATTCCTGCAACATTTCTTCATAATGTTTTAGCCTCCGGTCCCCTAAATCATCTCGGTTGCTCTTCTCTGCACTCAACATCTTGCCTGCCTGTCTAGTATTTGGAGGGTAGAGCATTTCAGAATCCCAAGGCTCTAGATTAGATGGAGAAATTGCAGAAAAAAAAATAGAAAATCAATCTCAGGAAAAGAGTATGGCTGTGTCATGCACTGAGTTCATTTTAATTGTTATGTTCAGTAACTTAGCGACTGTTCAAAGTTTTGACAAACCTCCCTGGGAAGCCTTTAATCAACGAACTACCAAAGAGAGAACCACATCCTCACCAAAACTGGCAGGGCAAGCCGCTAGTACATAAAAAGAGAGCTATTCCCACTCCTTTCTAGCAGTGATGACGTTACTTAGTTGGGTAATGAAATGTCTGCAGAAAACAGCTGAGCTCAGAGACCACCAAGGACCTCACAGTCCTCCTCCTCCTCCTCTTCCTCCTCCTCCTCCTCCTCTCTGCAAACCCCATTCCCTTCCAGCACTGATGACATTACTTAGTTGGGTAATATGATGTCTGCAAGAAAACAGCCCAGTTCAGAGTGCACCAAAGACCCCAAACTTCAACCTTGAGCTACGGATATTCTCTTCTATAATAAGCCATAGGAGAAAAACCAAGAAAAGTTTGCTTTCAATGCTTAACTGACATCCGGGCATGATCCAAGATTAAGGTTATCATAAAATAACTTGATCTTGACACCACTTGCTCGATTTCTCTCTGTAGAATTTATGTCTGTGCCAAATCAAAGCACTAATTTGAAGGGGTGACTTCAATCCATCGGAGTACCAGATAGAAATGTCTTTTATTTCTTACCTTTCTTTCTGATCTTAGTGACAGGGGAAATGTGTCCATTGTGCAATCATTACTTTGTTCCAATTTTTCATATGAGTGAGATCCAATTTGTCTCTTGTAGCATAGCCCAAAGTTGAAATACCCGGCTTCCTTGTATAACTTACAGAAGGAAACCACTTAATTGAAGTTTGATGAGCATGCTTAAAAGAACAAAGCATGCATATTTTTAAAAGGTGGCATTAAAGGAACATTACACTCCCGTTGCAAACATGAAGAGGGCTGTTGACAACCATTTGCATTGTCTCTGTTCTGCGGATCAGACAAAAGGCAGGGAGAGAAACAACCTGGAATTAATTCCTAACAGAACAATTAATCAGCGGAACAACTTGTCTCCAGAAGTTGTGAATGCTCCAATACTGGAGGTTTTTAAGAAGGGACTGGACGGCCATCCTATTCTATTCTATTCTATTCTGTTCTGTTCTGTTCTGTTCTGTTCCGTTCCGTTCTGTTCCGTTCCACTCCACTCCACTCCACTCTACTCTACTCCACTCCACTCCACTCCACTCCACTCCACTCCACTCCACTCCATATATTCTATTCTATTCTATTCTATTCTATTCTATTCTATTCTATTCTATTCTATTCTATTCCACTCCACTCCATATTTTCTATTCTATTCTATTCTATTCTATTCTATTCTATTCTATTCTATTCTATTCTATTCTATTCTATTCTATTCTATTCTATTCTATTCCATTCCATTCCATTCCATTCTATTCTATTCCTTCTCCATATTCTATTCTATTCTATTCTATTCTATTCCACTCCACTCCATATTTTCTATTCTATTCTATTCTATTCTATTCTATTCTATTCTATTCTATTCTATTCTATTCTATTCTATTCTATTCTATTCTATCCCATCCCATCCCATCCCATCCCATCTCATCCCTCCTCTGCAATTTGCTTTACTAAAACATCCAGGAAAATTAACCCTGGCAGAATTAGCACTTATATTCCTTCTATACTGACTGCCTTGCTTTGTGACCGTTTGAAATTACAACAGTTAAAAAACAGTTTGGGGACAAATCCTTGCACTTACGGGCTGTTGTAGCATCCTGCGATCACATGATTTATGAGCTTCACATCTGGTTTCCAACAAGCACCCTTAAGGGAGAATGCAGGAGTGAAATCACAATGTGTGGTGACGTGATGCCTCACTTAATGACCACAGTTGTTCCCTTAAGGATGCAAACAGAAGTGATGTACGCCTGCCTCAGTTGCACAGTTTTTTCCTTTGGCGACCTCAGCACTTAGCAAGAGAGTTGCCAGTCGCAAATTTGGTTGTTTTTTACATACACACACAGACACACAGACACACACAGACACACCCACCTACACCTACCTATAGGTCATATCAGGATTGTTAAACAAATGAATACCTGTCTACAGGTACACCTAAGTAGTCAAGTAACAGTGCAAGATCATGGCATGGTTAATCAGTCAATCAATCAGAGTAGTGTTGGAGGGGACCTCGGAGGTCCTCTAGTCTAACCCCCGCCCCCCCTTTCAAACAGGAGATCCTAGACCATTTCAGACAAGTGGCTGTCCAGTCTCTTCTTAAAAAACCTCCCATGAGGTTTTTAATCAATCAACAAATCAATGAGAATAATCCATAAACATTAAATACTAATAATTAATTATTATTTCTTTATTATTATTATTACCTTTATTGTCAGAGTACAACAGGTGTACAATGAAATTGGCTGCGCCTCCCTTCGTGCACCCTCCCCCCAACACAAATCACAGTGAGGATAGAAGTCCCTAACACAGACCCAATCTTATTACACTATGTCACCTTGTTGCACAACGCACCGGCCCCGCAAGTTTGTCATACTATGTTGACATGAAGTTATTTTCCATTCAGGAGTCTGACAGCCCCAGGTAGAAACTATTCTTCAGCCTGTTGGTGCAGCTGGCTATGCTTCTATACCTCCTACCCGATGGTAGAAGAGTGAAGAAGTGCTGACCAGGGTGTGCGTCGTCCCTGAGGATTTTCCTTGCTCTTCTAAGGCAGTGAGCCCTAATGAGATCATCTAGTGGTATCAAGGAACAGTCCACGGTGTTTTGTGCTGTGCTCACATCCCTCTGTAATGTCTTTTTATCCACGGCTGTCAAGCCAGCATACCACACCGTAATGCAATATGTGAGGACGCTTTGTATTGTGGATCGGTAAAAGGAGATCATCTTTTTACCGGTCCACATAAATACATAATATTATTTAATATTGTTATATTATTATTTATTTAATAATAATGATTATTATTTATAATTAAGTATTAATAAGAATTAATAATAAGAATAATAATCAATGGGAATTATTCAATAAATCAGCGAGAATAATCACCCGGTGTGAAGCTCCATAATTAAATGTTTTAGACAAATGGCTGCACCTGCTATTAAAAAGTCTTTAGGAGAAAATGTTAATTTAGTTCCCTGTCATTGTCTTGTTCGATGCCACCCTGTCATAGATTCTACTTTCTCTCTTATAATTAACAGAAGAACAGAAATTTTTGGCTCGATTGTGGTCATACGTCAAGGAATACCTGCGGTATCAGCTGAGGATAAATGAATAGCATCCCCCCTTCCAAATTATAAGTTTTGAATCCAGGTGTTGAATCAGTCAACAAATTTTCCTCATAAACCTTTAACAGGATTCATAGGGGCCAATGAAAGATAAAAATAAGCTGAAAGAAAGGAGAAAAATCGTCTAAGACAAACATAGTCTTTGAGATAGAGTTTAGCCAGGTGTTAATTAAGTTTATTTTTAAATGATTCTTAGTGTTTTAGTTTGTCGTACGTTTTACTTTGTGATGAAGAATTTGGCACTAATAATTTCAGCTTTATAATTGCTAAGACCACATGTTTAGCCTTCATTTTTTGAGAGAACAATACCACGAATTGATTGATTTTACTGTATTTGTATCCTACATTTGTTATTTCAGTATGTATAACTCAAGGTGGCAACCATTTAAAAAAAAAAATTCTATTCAACAGGAGCTAATTATATGCAGTCGGTTTGACTACCAATCAATTGATGTAGTAGCAGAAATGTTCAAATCCTAAATAATCAAATCTAAAAATATATAATTTATATATATAATAAATATATATAAAGGTTAAAAGGAGAAAAATTGTAGAGGGGAAAACAGAATCTTTTGTGTGTGTGTATGTGTGTGTCTGTGTGTGTGTAAAAACAGAGTTTTAACATCTTTTGTAATGCTACAAAAATGGCTGGTGCACAGGCTGGAAAATATACTAAATGAAGAAATAAATTAATACATAAAAAAGGAGGGAAGCTTGTTTTCAGAAGATCATGATAATGATAAAATAGAAAATTGCATAGATTTAAAACTCCAGATCCAGAAACATCAGACCTGAAAAAAATATTTCATGTGTGAAATGTGTATCCCAAGTCTTATTAATTTATTCTTCTTCCTTGGCTGTTTCCCTTGAAAATTGGTGCTCTATGAATCATTCTGACACAATGAAAAACAATATGCAGCCTTTTCTAAAATAAATAAATAAATTGTAGTGTTGTTTTCTTCTGTGTTCAATCTCAACTTTCATTTTCTGCTTCTCCTTAAAAGCTGCGCTCTTAAAAGTTAGCAGCTTTCTGATCCATTTGTAAGAAAACATTCAATTCACAATAAATCCAAATCATAATTCACTGGGGATAAAATATCTAAGAAGGAATCTGATGATCTTCCCTGTTTTCCTCTCTCTCTATACTGGAGGAGGGCGGGTTCTAGAATATTTGTGTAAAAAAATGATCCAAGTCCCTCCCCTTGTATAAAGAGGTGGACCTTCAGTCATGTGAAAGCCATGGCGGCACAGTGGTTAGAGTGCAGTACTGCAGGCTACTTCTGCTGACTGCCAGCTGCCTGCAATTTGGCAGTTCGAATCTCATCAGGTTCCAGGTTGACTCAGCCTTCCATCCTTCCAAGCTGGGTAAAATGAGGACCCAGATTGTTATGTGGGGGGCAATAGACTGACTCTGTAAACTGCTTAGAGTTGGCTATAAAGCACTGTGAAAGTGCTATATAAGTCTAAGTGCAATTGCTATATGGTGATGTTCCCATCTTGATTCTTTGAGGTTCATTCTCAACTCAAATAGCTTTATTAATGCCCTTGACCAGATTTTACAGCAGAATTTCCCAAGCTTGGTGACTTTAAGATGTGTAGACTTCAGCTCCCAGAATTCCCCAGACAGTCCATTACTAAGAATGGTGTTGGACGAGTATCTCTTCAATCTGAACACTACCTTAAAGCATATGAAGAATGGTTGCAGGAAGTGAGTATGTCTAGTTGAATGAAAACAAGGACTAGGGACGGGGGTGGGATTCAAATTTTTTAACAACCAGTTCTATGGGCGTGGCTTAGTTGATGGGCGTAGCTTGGTGGTCATGTGATTGGCTGGGCGTGGCCAACTCAATATCACTCACATCGAGGCGCGCATCTCCTTGCCTGGCCTCTCATGACTGTGGGAATGCTGCAACAGTTATAAGTGTAAAAAATGGTCATAAGTCACTTTTTTCACTGCCACTGTAACTTTGAATGGTCACTCCACACAAGCAAAGTACCAGCAAAGGAGGGGGAAGAAACTCCAGAAAGGTTCCTGAGACAGGAAGTCTAGTCCTGCCAAGAATGTAATAAGGGTTAACGGAGAGGCAGTTTATGTAAGCAACACCAGAATGTTTCCTTCCTCCCTTCCTTACAGGATGAGGCCAGTAATTTCTTCTAACAACCGGTTCTCCGAACTGCTTAGAATGTTTAACAACCGGTTCTAGCGAATAGGTGCAAACTGGTAGAATCTCACCCCTGCCTAGGAGTGACATGACAACAGTCTTCCGATATTTGAGAGGCTGCCACAAAGAAGAGGGAGTCAAGATATTCTCCAAAGCATCTGAAGGCAGGACAAGAAGAAACAGATCGAAATTAATCAAGGAAAGAACCAACCTAGAAGTAAGGAGAAATTTCCTAACAATGAGAATCAGTAATCAGTGGAATGGCTTGTCTCCAGAAGTTGTGGGTGCTCCAACATTGGAAGTTTTAAAGAAGAAATTGGAGAGCCATTTGTACAGAATAGTACAAGGCCGTGATGGCAAACCTATGGCACGCGTGCCGGAAATGGCACGCAGTCATTTCCCTCGGCAAGTGACAGCTCGCCTGGAAGAGCCCAATTGCGCGTGTGCGCGCGCCACCGCTGCTCGACAGCTGATTGTTGGGTATCTGGTGTGCATGCATAGGTGTGGGGTGCAGGGGTGCATGGGAGACATACTGTTTAGATGTAGTTCAACAAATCATCTCAGTATCCAATTTTCATCGGAACCAGAAGAAGCAAGACAATAGGAATTTGGAGCTGAAACAAGAACACCAGATTTTCAAAATGCAGCTTTTGGACACGGGTCTCATTTGAGTGTACCTAAGATAAGCATCGCTTACCGATTAATCGTGGCCACGTCAATGTTTTAGTCCCCCTTCTCATCTCTACATATTTTTCCCCATGTGGTTTGCCAAAATACACATGCCTGCTCAAGAGAGGGGATGGAGAGATAGTCTAAGCCATCAACCAATCCAGCAGAGGTTCAGATCATCCAGCCAATCACAGAACAGAAAAAGCAGATGGGGGGATATTTGCAAATTGAGGCAGACAGCCAAGAGGAACCAGCTGTTCACTCTGCAGAATCCATAAGTAAGATTAATTCTTTCCCGCTATTCCATGTCATAGGATGAGTCTCCTTCATCAGTCCTCCATAAATGACCTGATCAGAGACTTAGTTTATGAACACGCAGTGTGCTAGTCCTTCCCTTCCCTTCCTTTTGTGCCTTTGTTTCCCTTCCTTGTTTCCTTTCCTTTCCTGTTTCCTTTCCTTCTCCTTTCTTCCCCTTCCCCTTCTTTTCTCTTCCCGTCCTTCCTTTTTGTCCCTTTGTTTCTCTTTTTCCTTTCCTTTCCCTTTCCCCTTCCTTCCTTCCTTCCTTCCTTCCTTCCTTCCTTCCTTCCTTCCTTCCTTCCTTCCTTCCTTCCTTCCTTCCTTCCGTCCTGTTCTCCCTTCCCTTCCTTCTGTACCTTTATTTCCCTTCCTTGTTTCCCTTCCTATTTCCTTTCCTTCTCCTTTCTTCCCTTTCCCTCCTCTCCCCTTCATTTCCCTTCCTTCTTTCCTTTCCTATTTCTTTTCTTTCTCCTTCCCTTCCCTTCCTTTCCTTTCCTTTCCTTTCCTTATCTATTCTATTCTATTCTATTCTATTCTATTCTATTCTATTCTATTCTATTCTATTCTATTCTATTGCTATTCCTTTCCTTTCCTTTCCTTTCCTTTCCTTTCCTTTCCTTTCCTTTCCTTTCTTTTCCTTTCCTTTCCTATTTCTTTTCTTTCTCCTTCCCTTCCATCCCTTTGTTTCTCTTTTTCCTTTCCTTTCCTTTCCACTCCTCCCCTCCCCCTTTTTTGTTAGATATTTTTTCCCCTTGATGGGGTTGGATTAGAAGACAGGTCCCTTCCAACAAGGAAGGGAAATGGAGGGGAAGGAAGAGAACAACACAACAGAATAATATTCGGTTATGTTGTTCCCTCTCCTCCCCTTCATTTCCCTTCCTTGTTTCCTTCCCTATTTCCTTTTCTTCCCTTGCCCTTCTCTTTCCATCCTTTATTTCCCTTCCTTGTTTCTTTCCCTTTCTCCCTTTCCCTTCTAGTCTGTGTGTATGTGTGTGTGTGTGTGTACACACACAGAAATTGCTGCTTATTTGCAGGTATTTATTTAGGTAAGTACATGTAAGACTTTTGATTGCACATCTCTCACAACACCATCATGACACCAGGCAAGGGGCTGATGACTAAACTCTCCTACTTAAAAAATTGATTTGAAGCTCTATGAATAGCAACCATCAATCAGGGGAAGTCATAAAGAGATGATTGGCTTAGGCTGCTTGGAAAGACAACTTGTGGTGGGAAAGAGCTGTCAATTGCTTAGGGCCGAGGTGTTAGCGTTAGTTGCGGTTGGTTCCGCTGAAGCTCAGAGTCAAATAGTGCCAGCCAACCTCCTAAATAGATAATAAACTATGAACTTTTTTCTTCCTTGCATTGAACTGTAGCACAAACATTCACCCAGGTTGTTTTTGGGTTGCTGTCAGCCACCACGAAGTTTTCTTGACATCTTTTGCTGCTTGATTCTTGTCGGCTGCCATATCAAGGGGGAGAGGGGAGAGGGGTAATTTGGTATTTGGGTTGCTGGGGAATGAAGCATTTGCTGTGTGAACTAAAAAGGAGGGGATGCTTTCCTACTTACTGCGCAACTGCATAGACTTAACTCTACTAAGCCAAGGTCAACCGTCTTGGCATACCAGATGAGTGAGAAACCACCTGAAGATGTACCCTACATGACATTATACACACCTCAGTTTGGATGCCCAGTCTGGATTCCTGGGGGAGGGAACTTGGGATAACTTTCAATATGTAATTTCCGCACCTATTTACCTCAGAATCTTGCTTTCTTTTGTTGCTATCACTTCCAACTCAGTAAAAGTACTTTTGCCTATTTTAATGGAGTTGAAGGATTTCTTTTGTTGGTTTTGAATGAAGCTCAGCTGACAGTTGCTTTGTTATTTTGCTGTTTGATTTTTTTTTTCCACCTCATCCTCAATGCAGATCTGAGGTAATCTTAAGCAGTAATGGATGGAAACTGAACAAGGAGAGATTTAACCTGGAAATAAGGAGAAACTTTCTGACAGTGAAAACAATCAACCAATGGAACAGAAGTTGCCCTTGGAAGTTGTAGGAGCATCATCACTTGAGACTTTCAAGAAGAGATTGGATTGCCATTTGTCAGAAATGGTGCAGGGTCTCCTGCTTGGGTGGGGGTTGGACTAGATGACCTACAAGGTCCCTTCCAACTCTGTTATTCTGTTCTGTTCTCGCTTTCAGAAATATTCACACGCACAGAGAGAGACTGGGGGAAAAAAGGCTGGATCCTTGCAAGTTTTCCTTTGTAAAACTTACATCGATGAAATTTGCATTCAAGTTGCCCACTTGATGGAAATTTACATGTGAAAGGAGGAAAGATTTTAGAAATGGGTTTGTGGCAATTTATGCTAACCTTCATGCCAGTTAGGAGAAGTTGGGTGAAAAGCCCCTGTGAAGTGAGAAAGTTATGCCATTTTCTTCACACTTCATTTTAAAAATGCTCAGGAGAATCTGGTGAACTAGGTTTATCTGTTGACTGGGTACATCTAATTTAATGAAAAGAAGCAGTAGAGGAGACATGATAGTAGTGTTCCAACCTTTGACAGGCTGTCACAGAGAGGAGAGGGTCAACTTATTCCCCAAAGCACCGGAAGGCAGGACAAGAAGTAAAATCATTAAAGAGAGATCCATCCTAGAACTAAGGAGAAATTTCCTGACTGTGAGAACGATTAAACAGTCTTCAGAAGTTGTGAGTGCTCCCTCAGTGGAGGTTTTTAAGAAGAGATTAGACAACCATTTGACTGAAATGATATAGGATTTCCTGGCAGAATAGGGGATTGGACTAGAAGACCTCCAAGGTCCCTGACAACTCTGTTTTTCTGTTAGTGTAGGCAATAAAATAAATAAGGACGTTTAGACATTCATGTATCCGTAACTAGAATACGCAACAGGAGAGATCAATCAAGAATGTGAACTTCTTGGTTAATCTGGTTGATAATTGATGGAATTAGGGTTTAGTTTAAGCCCCCCCCCCCTCTCTTTCTCTCTCTCTCCCACACACATACCCAGGAAGACGAACAAACCGCTTCTAAAAATGCTTGCCAAAGAAAACTCCATTCTTAATATCATCCACAATCTTCTTTTAAGATTGCAAACTTGGCTATGTTTGTGTGTATATCCTGAAGAATTCATCAATTCCCCTGCCTTTAGGGCTGTCTTAATGCATCCACTTTGTGTCAACCCAAGTAAAGCACGGTGACACGAGAAGCCCTTAAGCTCCATTATCTCACTGTGAGTGTTATTGGAAATTGATACAGGCAGGAATGGAAAAAAATATATGACATGCCCCGATAGACATTTTTGTAAAGGTCACGATCATCCCACTGACACAATTGGGCGGTTTTGAAGAAGGCGGTGTCCTGTTAATCCAATCTGAATTTCTATTAAGCATCTCATGTAAAACCTCCTTTAGCGCGAGGTGGGGAAATCTGGGAGTTGAAGTCCACAGGTTTAGAAACAATGGATGGAAACTAATCAAGGAGAGAAGCAACCTGGAATTAAGGAGAAACTTCTTAACAGTGAGGACAATTAGCCAGTGGAACAGCTTGACTTCGAAGGTGGTGGGTGCTTCATCACTGGAGGGTTTTAAGAAGAGATTGGGCTGTCGCATGTCCGAAATGGTATAGGATCTCTTGCTTGAGCAGGGGGCTGGACTAGAAGACCTCCAAAGTTCCTTCTGGCTCTATTCTGATGTCTCCAACATTGATTAAGTGAATTAATATAATTGCTAAGTTAGTAACATGGTTGTTAAGTGAATCTGGCTTCCCCACTGACTCTGTTATTGGGGATGTGGTGACCCAGAGGATTAATGACACTGAGCAATTGCCAGCAGTCCGATGTCTATGAAGATTCTCAACTCATCCAGGTCATGATTGCCCCAAAGATGCTTTTCCAAGAGTCAATTGGACTTTCTGGTTATTCTTGTAGCTTCTCATCACTGAAGCTTCTTCAGCTCTGACTGGATGGTGGGGAATGGAAGGGTTTATATTCCTTGCAGACACCTGGTCATTTGCATTCTTTTAAGAGAGTCCTTGAAGCCACTTGGAGATTTATCTGTGTCCTTAAGGGTTTACAAAAGAAAGAAGGGTCAAGGAGGCCATCTATGTCAAAATTGAACAGCCCTCTCCCCACAGAGGGGGAAGGATACGACATCATTTATCTTCAGTCTACAACATAGTCCTTTCAAGCAGTTCCAAGAAGATTTTGCACCTATTTGTACTACTTAGGTGACCCTGAGGACACAGCAAAATCTCCAAGTAGCCTCAACGACGCTCTGAAAGAATGCAAAGGACCAGATGTTTGCAAGGAAATATAAATCCTTCCGTTCCCCACCATCCAATCAGAGCTGGAGAAGCTTCTTGGATGAGAAGCGAAATGTCTTCCAGGAAAAAACAAAAGTCGTTTTGAAAAAGCACCTTTGGGCCAACCATGACCTGGATGACTGAGTATCTCCATAGACATTTATCCTTTCCTTCCTCATATTCAGATTCACATTTTGAAAAGTTGCAGATGCCTGCATTGTCATATACTTTTTAACCACGCTCAAAAAAGCCTTTAACTGAACACTTCACTGTGTGAGATAAATAATGCGTATTTTGCAAATGACAGGGTACTTATAACTGGATGCTTTGTAGATGGATCATGCTGTTTGGATAGCTGGTATTGAAACCGATCAACTCTTCTGCAGGGCTCCCAGCAGGCTGATTGGTATAATTCTTCTCCCTGCTATATCATTGCATCACCCCAAAGTGTTAGCAATGAACAACTTGCATCTATATTTAGCTGCCAATGGTTGAATGCAAGTAGTAGTCCTTGACTTACAACCATGACTGAACCTAACATTTCCATTGCTAAGCAAGATAGTGGTTAATTGAGTTGTGCTCCATGTTACAAACTTACTTGTCGCAACTGCGGAGTGAATCACTGTGTCAGTGTCGATTTAAAAAATATTTCTCTGGTCTTTTAGAGTTGCCAGCAGAAAGGGAGTGGGAGAAGTAATACATTCCTTAAATGCTTCATAGATAATTTCTAGGAGACCCAAGCTTCTGGCGTGCAAGATTATTACTGGAGAACATGATTGATGACTCTTGGCTATGGATGTGTCCCATTGGAGAATATACACCCAGGGGGTGGGGGGAAGACCAGGGTCAAGGGTGAAATGAATGATGTGTCTCAAGAGTCGGCTACACCTAGGTAGCAACGGCATATTTCATTCTTAATAAATCTTCTTTAAACTCTGACAGATGCGCCTAGGGACTCATGATTTAAATGAGGGTGGATACCCCTTTGGAAGCCATATTAGTACCAGAAGCTTCCATGCTGCTACATTCCTGTGCCTGGGAAAGTAGGAGGGGGGATTTTTAGTGTGTTGGTAGTTAGACATAATAGCATTATTCTTTTCAGTCAAGGTCATGTTATTCCTGTACCTGGAGGAGGAGTGGTTGAAGGAATGCCTCAAGTTGAGATGGTTGGTAATTGGACCATGTGATGGACTGATGGGTGCAGGGCTTGGGTTTTAACTTTTGAATTATTAAGGGAAAACCCAGAACTCTCTGATTCATGTTTTCTCAGATGTGCCAGTATAATTACTCTAATAAAAGGAAACTTTGAGAAAATGCCTGTCTCGGAGTTATTCATTGGAGTTGGGTTTTTCTGGAACCCTGACACACTTCAGTTGTTAATTGAATTTTTCCAGTTGAATTATGTGCATAAGCACATTGATAATAAACCAATCTGGCTCCCTCCGTTGACTTTGCTTGCTGGAAGCCGGCTGGGAAGGTTACAAATGGTGATCACATGACCCTGGGACAGTGCAACTGTCATAAGTACATGCCGGTTTCCTAGCCAGATTCGTTTCAGAGTTGAAAAGTGTATTTAGATACTGGTTCTCAGTTAAAAGGATGCTAAAAACAGTTTTGGAATTTATTTGGGCAGTATCAGTGATGGACCTGGCTTAGTTCTTTCCAAATGTCAGAAATATAACCTTGATGTGTTTGAAAATCTTTTTTCTAGAATATTCCTATGTATTGTCCATCTGTGTGCATGTGTGTGTGTGCGTGCGTGTGTATGTAACACACACATACACACACAGCTCTCTGGCCCAAATATTTCCCGATGTAATATTGGATATTGGCTGACACCATCCAATAGAGAAAGAAAAAAAAAAAAAGGAAAGGAAAAGTTAAACAAGAAAAGAACATGGATCAATTTAATTTAATTAAATTTGGGCTAAGCTACAGGGATACGTATTCATTTCCCCTTCTTAATTCTTGAATGGAAACTACTCAGGCAAACAAATCAGAGACAGAATGAATACAAGCCAAGGGGAAAGTAACATCATGGGCCAGTGAGGTTGTTCAAGCTAGAATTAAATCATGTTATTAAATTCTCAGCAGTCCATGATTTTCCCATTGTAGTTCAGCAGAACATTGGATAGGCCAGGAGAAAGAAAGAAACGTATAAATACATGGCATTGAGTATAATATTGTGTTTCTCAAAAAAGAGAAACAGGAACAGCTCTACCTAAGTGGAAAATTATTCAGATGACAAAGAAAAGCAGCAATAATTAGGAAGTAAGTGTTTGAAATGTTATTCAACCAAATTAGGCAGACTAATTGTTATCCATAAAAAAATGTAAGCCTTTTTTTAACAAAATAGACACAGTGTGGAAGGGCTGGTGGGGAGTAATCTGCAAGTAAGTAAGATCATGTAACATTTATAATGTTGCCGAGGACAGATAGTCCTCGACTTAGGACCGTAATTGACCCCGAAATTTCCATTGCTAAGGGAGGCTGTGGTGAAGTGAGTTTTGCCCCATTTTAGGGCCTTTCTTGCCACTGTTGTTAAGTGAATCACTGTGTCAGGGCTCCGGCAGTTACTCTCATTTAAATCACGAGTCTCGAACCAAACTTCCAAAACATAAAGAAGATTTATTAGGAGTAAACATGCCAGCACTGATTGGATGTAGCCAACTCTGAGGCACATCATTCATTGTCACCTTTGACCCTGGTTTTCCCCCACCCCCTATGTGCATCCTAATTCATATTCTCCAATGGCACACATCCATAGCCAAGAATCATCAATCATGTTCTCCAGTTAGCATTTTGCGCGACAGAAACTTCGGTTGCCTAGAAACTATCTTTGAAAACATTTATGGAATGCAAGTTGCCCACTGCTTCCTCCTCCCTTTCTGTTGGCAACTCTAAAAGGACCATAGAAATATTTTATGAGTTAACACACTGCAGTTGTTTAGTTAGTTTTTAAGTGGATGTGGCTTCTTCATTGACTTTGCTTGTCAGATAATTAAGTCAATCACTGCAATTCTTAAATTAGTAACACAAGTTGTTAAGGGAATCTGGCTTCCCCTTTGATTTTGCTTGTCAGATTGTTGCAAAAGGGGATTGCATGACCCCAGAACATTGCAACCATCATAAATAGGAGCCAGTTGTTAAGATATTAAGTGAATCACTCTCTCAGGTCTCCAACAAATCCACCCTCATTCAAATCAAAAGTCTCCAACCGCATCTTAGAAAAAGTAAATTGGTTTATTAGAAGTTGACGTGTTGTTGCGTGGCTGGGTGCAGCCGACACTAAATCACATCATACATTTCCCCCTTGACCCTGGTCTTCCCCCTACCCCCTGGATGTGACTTCTCCAATGGGACACATCCATCTCCAAGAGTCATCCATCATGCTCTCCAATAACCTTCTTATGCTCTGACAACTTTGGGCTGCCAGGGTGATTATCTAGGCATTTCAGGAATGCCTTGTTTTCCTCCACTCTCTTTTTCTGGCAGCAAAAAAGACCAAAGGAGTTTCTTTTTAGTTGACACACTGCAGGTGATCAGTTAGTAACAAGGTTGTTATGTGAACCTAGATTCCCCATTGATTTAGCTTGTCAAAATGTTGCAAAAAGTGATCACGTGACCCTGGGGCATTGCAACCGTCATAAATATGAGATAGCTGCCAAGCACCTGAATTTTGATCACATGACCATGGGGATGTTGCAAAGGTCAATAAGTGTGAAGATTGGTCATAAGTCACTTTTTGTTGTTGTAACGCAAATGATCATTAAATGAATGATTGTTAGTTGAGGATTATTTGTACACAAAAGTAGATTTACTTTTTTCAGAAAGTCTTTTCTGTACATTAATTATGCTTGAACTTTCAGGTATGGAAGAGAAGGAAAGGAAATGGAAAAGAAGTAGGAAGTGTGAATTTTGAAAATAATTTTAGTTTATTTAGGTATGAATGGTCCATTACCCCTAAAGAAGAACAGAATCCAAAAATAATATATAAGAAAAGGATAACATTTAGCATCATATATATTTTTTAAAACAACATCCGTCCATCAGAGATTAGCTAATGTAGTAGGCATATATTTAAATATCAGTTTGGTCTTTAAAGAGATTGAAAACGTTCACTTAAGTCGAAAGGTTATGACTTACTGACTAAAATTCTTAGGAAGTGTTTGGTAAATCTCTTATTATTATTGGTTTATTCAAAAAATCAACGTTGCATATCTAAAAATAGCCTGACATTTAAAAAAAAAAACATTTGTGCATCACTTAAAATTAGCCTAATCTGGTCCATTGAATAAAGTTAATTTAATCTGTTAACGTTAGCCTAATCTGATCAATGGAAATTAATCCCAAAGGTGCTTTTTCAAGAGGCCATTGGACTTTTTGGTTTTTCTTTGAAAACATTTTTCTTTTCATCCAAGAAGCTTCTTCAGCTCTGACTGGATGGAGGGGAAGCTGAAGAAACTTCTTGGATGAGAAGCAAAATGTCTTTTAAAAAAACCCAAAAAGTCTTGTGGTCTCTTGAAAAAACATCTTTGGGACAACCATGACCTGGATGACTGAGAATCTCCATAGACAATGGAAATTAATATTATTATTATTATTTTTCAGACAAATGTTGCTCCTGTTATTTCAATGGAGCTCAATTGTTTGTTTTCTAGAAGTGATGGAATTAAATGTCTGGAACAAATGGGCAACTGATGAAGCAGAAAATTATTTACTAACAGAATATTATTGAAAAGGAAGGTTCTAAACGTCTCGTGTGGCACATCCAAAGTGCCACATTTTTATTTCCCCTTCAGGCTCTCTATTTTTATTTGACAACGTGATTTAATATAAAGTGTATTTATATCAGAGACAGCAAGAGGTGACAGCAGATATGGAGGAGGGTGTGATCTGTGTTTTTATTTTCTTGGCATGTCCTTGTGTTTCTTAGATCTTAATTAATCATTTTATCTCTCTTTTTATGTGTGTATTTGCTATGATGTTTGTTTTTCAGTTGCAGCCCTCCAATTAATTTAATGCAATTACTATTTTTAAATATCGCACAGAGTCACCCCAGTATTAGATGGATATCAGTTCCTGCATTTCACCAAATCAGTTGGAAACTTAATGGAGATATTCTCATAAATACGGTGAATGCCAGCCATTGCCAGTTTGTTCGCAGTTTAACATATTGACTCAAATCAGCCCTATTTCTTAATAGGAGGAGGGAGGGAGGGAGGGAGCAGGATAGATAGATAGATGGATGGATGGAGGGAGGGAGGGAAGGCTGGATAGATTGATAGATGGATGGATGGATGGATGGATGGATGGATGGAGGGAGGGAGGGAGGGAGGGAAGGCTGGATAGATAGATAGATGGATGGATGGATGGATGGATGGATGGATGGATGGATGGAGGGATGGATGGAGGGAAGGCTGGATAGATAGATAGATAGATAGATAGATAGATAGATAGATAGATAGATAGATAGATGGATGGATGGATGGATGGATGGATGGATGGATGGATGGATGGATGGAGAGAAGGCTGGATAGATAGATGGATGGATGGATGGATGGATGGATGGATGGGTGGATGGATGATGGATGGGTGGGTGGGTGGGTGGATGGACAGACGGATGGAAGAATGGAAGAATAGACGGATGGAAGGATGGAAGGATGGAAGGAAGGATGGATGGGGGATGGATGGATTGATAGAGGGCTGGATAGATGGATGGATGGATGGATGGCAAGCAGGATAGATGGATAGATGGTTAGATGGAGAGATGGAAAGATGGATGGAGGGGTGGATGGATGGAGAGAGGGAGAGAGAGAGATGATAGATAGAGGTAGGTAGGTAGATATAGATAGCTGATAGATCTCTGCTGTTGCCCCCACCTTATGGAACATTCTCCCTCCAGAGGTGAGATGCCCCCCCTCTCCTGAGTTTCTCTAAAGATGTGAAAACTTGGCTCTGCTGCCTTCTTGGGGCTCACAGAGGAATACACAGCTGTGAGGCTGGTTAGCCCCCTGAAAGCTTTCCCTTGCCTTTTAATTAACTTCTAACATTCTAATCATCTTGGCCTCTTTTTAAATATCATATACGATTTTTCTGTTCTAATACAGATAGCTCTTGACTTACAACAGTTCATTTAGTGGCTGTTCAAGGTTACAACGGCCCTGGAAAAAAAAGTGACTTATGACCATTTTTCACACATAAACGACTGTTCCAGTATCCCCATAGTCACTTGATCAAAATTCAAATGCTTGGCAACTGGTTCATATTGATGACGGTTTCAGTGTCCCAAGGTTTCCTGCTTAAGCACTTAGGGTTTCCTGCCTAATCAGGGGGGTTGGACTAGAAGACCTCTAAGGTCCCTTCCAATGCTGTTATTCTATTCTATTCTATTCTATTCTATTCTATTCTATTCTATTCTATTCTATTCTATTCTACTCTACTCTACTCTATTCTGGTCATGCAATCTCCTTTTGCAACCTTCTGACAAGCAAAGTCAATGGGGAAGGTCACTTAACAACTGGGTTACTAATTTAACAACAGCAGTGATTCATTTAACAGCTGTGGCGAGAAAGGTTGTAAAATGGGGCAAAAGTCACTTAACAAATGTCTCACTTAACGACATAGATTTGGCCCTCAATTATGGTCGTAACTACCTGTATTTTATTTGCACACCGCCCAAGCTTCTTTGAGACAGATGGGCAGTTTCAAAATTTGTTAAATAAAAGAAAATCGGAAGGATCCGATCCAGCTACTTTTCAGGACTAACCTGTCTCTGCTCTTTCAGTAGCCCATCAGTTGCATTTCTGTTTATTCCCCTGACATCATGGATCTAACCTCTGATGGACATCTTTTGTTGTCCTGTGTGGCTTTGTGCTAATTAGCTGGGAACGCAAATTAAATGGGAACCCAAAACCACGACAATAAAGCGAAGTGAAAAGGGGCCATTGATCTGCAGCTCCGAAGCATGTTAAATAAGCACAGAGTGTTTTCTGTTCCAGTGTAAGACACACACTGGTGTGTTTTCACTGGAGACTCTTGAAAAATTGCTTAAATTAGCTAGAGACAGAATGCATCAGCCTTGCTCAGTGCCAACATACAAGAGAGCTGATAATGTCATTAGCCTGTTGAGGTCAAAACTGTCTGCTCCAGTAAACCGTCTCTAATCTGCCATGAACTCCTGTCACTGCAAATTTGGAATTGAGGTTATCATCGTAACAAAGAATTGCTTTGAAATAATGTCATTGGTAACCTGGTTGAACAGATATTTGTGGGTGGTTGTCCATTTTGTTTTTTGACAGGGTTTAACACACTGTAAAGGTAGTAGGCTGGCTAAGAAGGAACCATAGCATCTATGGGTAGAATTAGAATAACAGAGTTGGAAGGGACCTTGGAGGTCTTCTAGTCCAACCTCCTGTTTAGGCAGGAAATCCTACACCACTTCAGACAAATGGTTGTCCAATCTCTTCTTAAAAACTTCCAGTGTTGGAGCACCCACAACCTCTGGAGGCAAGTTGTTCCACAGATTAATTGTTCTGACTGTCAGGAAATTTCTCCTTAGCTCTAAGTTGCTTCTCTCCCTGATTAGTTTCCATCCATTGCTTCTTGTTCTGCCCTCAGATGCTTTGGAGAATAGTTTGACTCCCTCTTCTTTGTGGCAGCCCCTGAAATATTGGAAGACTGCTATCATGTCATCCCTAGTCCTTCTTTTCATCAGACATATCCAGTTCTAGCTGTTTTAGCCTCCAGCCTCCTAATCATCTTTGTTGCTCTTCTCTGAACTCTTTCTAGAGTCTCAACATCTTTCTTACATTGTGGTGACCAAAACTTGGATGCAAGAGAGATGGATGCAGAGATGGCACTTTCATGTCTCTGATCACCAGTGGGTCCCACACCTTTTTAAATGACACTTACAACTCCCCCACACCCAATTAATAAAATTTACCATTTTTAAAACACACCAGAGCCCTGGAAGTGCAGTGGTTAGAATGCAGAACTGCAGGATAACACTGCCCATAGCCTGGAGTTTGAGCCTGACCAGCTCATGTTTGACTCAGCCTTCCATCCCACTGAAGTCGGTAAAATGAGGATCCAGATTGTTGGGGGCAATATGCAAATAATGCTTCTCTATTGTAAAACCACCCAGAGAGAGCTGCAAGGGTGGTATTTAAGTCTTAAGCCTAAATGCTATTGCTATAAAAATGGCTCAAATTTTTGTTAAATTAATGACCGTTTCCATCATCGTCAACTATTCAGTTGTGTCTGACCCTATGGATTAGCAATCTCCATGTCCCTCTCTATCACACTGCCTCTTTCAGATCTGCCATGATCATCCCAATATCATCCTTTATACTGTGTTTCTCCTCAAATAAGACCCCACTGGAAAATAAGCCCTAGCATGGTTCTCCCAGGATGATCATAAT
The DNA here is from genome assembly GCA_023653725.1 of Bungarus multicinctus. NCBI lineage: Eukaryota > Metazoa > Chordata > Lepidosauria > Squamata > Elapidae > Bungarus > Bungarus multicinctus. Next base: position 124,527,694 of record CM042842.1, on the reverse strand, counting down.
ATAAGCCCTACCAGCAAAACAAGTCCCAGTTAAGATAATCAGCCAGACGGATGCATTTAGTACCGTATTTCCCTTAAAAATAAGACCTAAGACCTTTTGGAGCAAAAATTAATATAAGACCCAGTTTATTTTCGGCGGGGAACGTGATAGTGTCCATCCAATGGTTATTAGGGTGGTCCCTTCTCCTTTTTCAAGTTCACAAGTAGAATATCCTTCCTTGATACTTTTTGCAAGGCCCTGAAGACCTGGTTTTGCCAACCAGCCTGGGGACACAAAAGTCACATGGGAGCCATCAAGGGGTTGGTTTGATTGTTGTCACGTGGGGTGGGTGGATGGGTTGGTGTTCTGATCCAAACCTGATTCCATGCTAATTAGCCTTAATTATTGCAGCTATAGCTTAGTACACCCCGCAGGCATCAGATCGGGCAAGACTTCAATTTTTATGGATTGGAGATAAATGTTAATCATTGGGGCAATACGGATGAGAGACTTGGAACATCTGGAAGGTACGAAGAATGATAGAAAATGTTCCAAGCTTCAAACATTCCAAATGAGGAGTGTTGGTTGGGAGGATTCAGGCAGAAACGTCTAAATTTAATTTATGCAGCCCTGATTATTTTGTACTTTATGTTAATTTTTTATAAATTGGTATCAGATGTGCATGATCAGAAAAAGAAATCTGACAAAATTTGAGTCCGCTGAGAAGCTTATTTTGATACGGAATAGTCTTTTTAAGTTGCTTAACATGCTCTGAAGAGGGGCAATGTGGAAATTAATTGGAAAACCTTCATTTTGATATCTTCACTCAGAAGAATAGATCTGTATAGACAATTATATCTCTGCTTGTCCTGCTCCAACCTTACTCTCTCTCTGTATGTATGTATGTATGTATGTATGTATGTATGTATGTATGTATGTATGATGGTATTCAGCTTTGTTCGGGTATTTTCCCACGTCATTATAGTTGTGCTTTTAAAGTTGTAGCGACGTTTCAGCAGAATCTCATTTGCCATCATCAAGCTTGTGTCACAGACGAACACACACAAGCCTGATGATGGCAGATGAGATTCTGCCGAAACGTCGCTCTAATTTTAAAAGCACAACTATAATGACGTGGGAAAATACCCGAACAAAGCTGAATACCATACATATAAATACCCATGAAAACTTAAGAAAACATATATATGTGTGTGTGTGTGTGTGTGTGTGTTTGTGTGTGTGTGTGTATGTTTCATCTCTAGGAGGTGATGTTAACATGCCAGCTATCGCATTAATTCAACATCACCTCCTAGAGATAAACATTCTAGGCTGGGTCAGGCACGAGAGAAAACAATAACAAGAGATAAGCTTCCTTTGACCAACATGAATGGAGGTAAAAACAGCAGAACTAATTATGGATGGGAGGCAGTTGAGAGGGCCTATCACACGAGCAAGGCTAAATTGGTTAATGTTATATAAAGGCAAACATCTCTGTAATGGTAGCATAAAACTCTGACGATGTCAGCGGAGGCTGATGAAAGCTCAGTAAGTACATTAAATGTAATTTTAAGTTCCACTCAGAATAAATTAATTGGGGATTGAGAGAACTTATTTTATTTTAGCAAACTAAGAATGAACCAGTCTGGTATCAGAATACTCATTTTTGGGCGTGGATCTATTTATTCATTTATTTGCATCTTGCCTTTATTATTATTCTTATAAACAAGACAGTGAACATATTCAACACATTTTCATCCTCCTATTTTCCTCGCAACAACAAGCCTCTGAAGTGAATTGGGCTGACAGAGAGTGACTGGCTCAAAGTCACCCAGCCAGTTTTCATGCCTAAGACAATATTAGAACTTGGTGATCTCATCACCTGGTGATTGGCCCAAAATCACCCAGATGGTTTCATGCCTAAAGCGGCACTAGAATTTACAGTCTCCTGGTGATTGGCCCAAAGTCACCCAGCCCAGCAGAATTTCATGCCTAAAGCGGGACTAGAACTCATTGTCTCCTGGTGATTGGTCTAAAGTCATCCAGCCAGCTTTCATGCTTACGGTGGGTCTAGAACTCACTGTCTCCTTGGTGCTTTAACCACTAGGCCCATGGCAGGGCCAGTGTTGTAGAGTACAGGTAATCCTCAACTTACAACAGTTCATTTAATGACCATTCAAAGTTACAACGGCACTGAGAAAAGTGACTTATGAACGTGTTTCATACTTCAAACCTTTGTAGGAGCCCCATGATCACATGATCAAGACTCAGATGCTTGGCAACTGGTTCCTATTAATGACCGTTGCTGTGTCCAAAGGTCATGTGCGACCTTCTGACAGGCAAAGTCAATGGGGAAGCCAGATTCACTTAACAACCAAGTTACTAATTTATCAACTGTAGTTATTCACTTAGCAGCTAAGGCAAAGGAAGTCATAAAATGGGGCAAAATTCACTTAACCAATGTTTCACTTAACAATAGAAATTTTGGACTCAATTGCGGACATAAGTTCGAGGACTACCTGTAGCACAAACTGCCACTGGAATCAAAACAACTCTTTTATTACAATTTAAGAAAGACCCCTAAGCACATTGCTTACCCAAACCTCTCAATGATTTTACAATTGTTTGTATTATCTTTCCGCTTTAGTTGTCTTTTGTTTTGTTGTGGCTCAGTCAACGCAACTCTGTGGTATTTTACCAAGGTGGAAAGCCAAGTGTCAACTCGTGTGTGTTGTACAGGTCACCTTCAAGAAGTGAGGGGAGCTGAATGTCAACTCATAAAAAAATTTGTATACACATTTTATAGTTGACAACAGAAAGAAAGGAGTGGAGTTTCAAAGAGCAGGCAGCAGTGTGGAAGTGAAATACATTCCATTCATGTTTTCTTCAGAGACTGATCAGATGACTGAAGCTTCTGCCGTGCAACTATCTAATTGGAGAGCATGATTGATGACTCTTGGCTATGGATGTTTTTCATTGGATGATACACCCAGAGAGGTGGAGGGGAGGAAGCAGGATCAAGAGTGACAGTGAATTACGTATCTCAGAGTTGGCTATGCCCAGGTTAATGCCGGATGTAGAATGTTAACTTCAAATAAATCTTTTTTAGTTTTTGGGAGTGTGGCTCAAGGCTCATGATTTAATTGCAGTAACTGCCGGAATCCTGACACCAAGGAAGAGAAAGGCAAAAGGACACGTCTGTCAAACATAACAGCCTGTTTGGGAACAGTTTATTAAACAAGGACAATGTTGATTCTCATCGGCGTTTCAGTGTTCAGCTTTAATGTGCAACAGGTGTTATTCAAATATGTGTCACTGCCTCCCTCAAAGCTCTGAACAGGGAATAAAACTCGAGCAGAGACTTAACACCTTCCATCTGAATGGCAGTCCTCGTTGCTAATGGATGCTTTTCAAGTCTCTTATTGTTTCCCACAAAACTCCAAGGACAAGTCCGTGTAATTATCACATGTAATGTGTTGAATTCCTCTCCAGAGTCTTTTTACATCATTTTATGCCACTTCCTAGGAACTTGCCATAAAACAAATGAGGAAGTAGGAGATAAAAATCATTAGGATACAAAATTAAAATTGCAGTGCATTAAAATCTTCTATATATATAAAAATGTGTGTGTGTGTATGTTCCAGCATAACTCTGGAACGCCTCTAGCAATTTCAACCAAACTTAGTACACAGATTACTTACTCTCTGGAAACAAATACTGTGAGGATAAGGCACCCCTAATACCTCTCGGGGTGTGTATTCTGTTAAGATACAGCCTGTTGTGCCTTAAAATGACTTCTACCGTACTGCCTTAAAATGGATTCTACTGTACAGTGCTGTGGAGTTGCCATGGTAATGGCTTCACAGTAGTCCACAAGGGGGCTCTCTTTGGTAATGGGGAAAATCCAACATTACAAATTACGTTTGTTCCGGGTCACTGAAATCAGGGCTTTCCTGTCTAATACAGGATTATGATAAATAAATACCTGGGCAACGCCGGGTTATCGGCTAGTAGTTAATATAAAAAATAGGCCTTAAAAGCAGGGACACAAGGGATCAATTGTTAAGAAGCTAAGCTTGTCAGCTGGAAATCTGACAGCTCTGGTTCGAGACCCAAATGCTGCATGAGGGGGCAAGCTCTCCTTGCCCCAGCTCCTGCTCACTTAGCAATTGGAAAGCATGCAAATGCGAGTAGATAAATAGGTACCACTTTGGCAGAAAGATAACAGTATTCTATATTTTTCCTGATGCTCTGCAGTCCTTGACTTACAATCATTCATTTAGTGACTATTTGAAGGTCCAATGGCATTGAAAAAAAGTGACATTTAACTGTTTTTCACACTTATGACCATTGCAGCATCCCTAAAGTCACATGGTCAGATTTCAGATGCTTAGCAGCTGGCAGGTATTTATGACGGTTCTGGGGTGATGTGATCCCCTTTTGTGACCTTCTGACCAGCAAAATCGATGGGGAAGCCAGATTCACTTTACAACTGTCATGCCCTTGTTGGAATCTGATTCCGAGGGAGAAGTGGAATAGCTGACAGGGAGTGGGAGTGTGGCTCCGCTGGTTGTGGAGGAAACTGGGGAAGGGCACAATCTGACTGGGCATTCAGAGGAAGACCCAGGCCCACCCCCTCTTCATCCTAGGGCATACAGGGAGGACTGGATAAAGGAGCAATGTGGGTTATGGGGGAGAAAAGGGCCCTGATTCCCTTCATTAGCTGCAGCTGGGAAAACAGGATTTTAAAAGGGCGTTTTGCGCACAGCACTTTGCTGGAAGCAAAGCGTGAATTATTTTGGTTTGTCAAGTCTTATCTGGGTTCTGGCGTCCTCCCAATTGTGTATGTTGCATTATCTTTTGAAGTCTGCAATTCCTTATCCTGCCCTGTTTCATTAATTACTGCAGCATGGTTTGTGTTGGTTTTTATTTATAATTTATATTTACCTTGGGTCTGGACCGGATTTTGTTCCCTTTAAAAACTGTTCTTGGGAGAGTTTTTTTCTCCAGCCGATGATAACTGGACATTGGGGGGCCAAGTTGCAGGAATTAAAGGGACTTTACCTACTTTTGTGACTTTGTTGCTTTTGTGCCATGCCCAGGGTCATCACAACAACCCTATTATTAAGTTAACAAGTGACGTGCTTCACTTAACAAACGTGGTTTAAAAAAAAGGTTACAAAAAACGAGGCAAAAATTCACCTAACACCTGTCTAGGTTAGCAACAAAACTTTTAGGCTCAATTGCGGTCATAAACTGAGGACTATCTATACACCTAGATCATTCCAATTGCTGCTGAGGTGATACTAACATAAACAAATAGAAAAACTAAAGAAAAGATGATTAAGAGATATGCAATGGTATTTACCCCTTAAGAAATAAGCAGGAAATCTAGTTAACGCTTCCCTGCCACCGTGAATATTTTCAAATATACTCAGTGTCTTTTAGCAGTAGATGTTTGTTATGATAAGTGGTTCATGCCTGTGATTTTGAATGCAGGAAAACATTTGTTTTAATTGAATTTAATTCCAAGCAGCCCTTGCCTTCAAGGATATTGTTCATTTTCAAGTTTCATTTTCTAATGGCAACCTAACCAGACCTTGTGATAGAACTATTTCCCCCAAGAAATGTTCCCTTCTGAGTGGCAGCCTCCTTCCTTTGTGGTCTCTCCTTACATCTCTTAAAACTTGATTTGCAATTCATGGCTGGATTAACGAAGGCACGGGGTTAGGCAAGAAAACATATAAAGCGTTGATCTTTAAGATGAATATTTATGAAGTCCTGAAATCAAAGCATCGTTTTGCATAAATTGGAACCCTACCAGAATTTAAAAATCACAGAGAGCTTAAAGATGGAACTTTGCAGACTGCAGCATCAGTTGTTTTTTTTTTCTCGTTCCATCTGGAGTTAGTTTGGAAAACATGAAGAACTCTTTACATCCCAAGGCGAAAATATCCATACATTTTTAGATCTGATGGCTATCTCACCAGCCTTAATCTGCTACTCAGGTCTACAGCCATCATAAGGTTTCTGAAACCATCTCCACTATACCTGCACCAGAGGTGGTATTCAGCAGGTTCTGACCAGTTCTGGAGAACCGATAGTGGAAATTTTGAGTAGTCCGGAGAACCGGCAAATACCACCTCTGCCTGGCCCTGCACACATCTATTCTCTGCCTCCTGAGTCCTAGCTGATCGGCTGGGTCTTCTTTTGTTGACCTGCACCGGAGAACAGAGCTGGAAAGCAAGTTAGTGGGGTGGGGAGGGAATATAGATTTTGCAGTAACCTTTCCCCAGGAGTGGGGAGGGAATGGGGATTTTGCAATATCCTTCCCCTGCCATGCCCATCAAGCCCACAGAACTGTAGGAAAAGAATTTGAATCCCCCCACTGATCTGCACAGACCTATTTAGCACCACTTCATCAGATTAGTGAGATGCTGGAAATAAGAAAGCTCTTCTCCTGAACTTTATTTTGATTTTTTTCTCCTAAAGGTACTTTTTCTCTCCCCTTTATTTTCCAAAGATCTAGGGGAGGGTCCCTTCTGAGATTCCTTCTTCCTTTCTTCCTATGGGCTGAGATATCTCTTCTCTTCTCAGACAGACTAGATAGATAGATGGTAGGTGGGTGAGTGAATGGATAGATAAGATGATAGATGGATCCTAGATGGTAAATAGGTAGGTAGATAGGGAGATAGGTAGGTAAATAGGTAGGTAGGTAGATACAGATAGATATATGGTGGTATAGATAGACAAACAGAGACAGACAGACAGATAAGTAATAGAGATAAATAGATAGATATAGATAGAAATAGATAGATAGATATAGATATAGATATAGCTAGATAGATAAATAGGTAGATGATAGATTGATAGATACAGACTGATATAATGGCGATAGATAGCCAGATAGACAAACAGAGACAGATGGACAGGCAGGCAGGCAGGCAGACAGACAGATAATATATAAACAGACTAGAGGGCGCGGAGTGGGGGGTGGATGGATGGATGGACAGACAGACAAACAGATAGATAGAAAAAGTTTTCTTCAGCCTTTTCCCTTTGTATTCTCTGTATATTAAATTCACTTGAGTGTTTTTTTCCTGTAATGAAAAAAACACAGGCAGAAATGCAGATAGTTTTAAGGACTAGCTCCTATGTGACTGTTCAGACTAATGACAGACCCTCCAAAAGCTACTCATGACCCAGTTCTGAAGTTCCAATGGCTGCACCCCTCCTGTGATCACATGCACTGACCCAGACAGACCCAGTGCATAATATGGAAGTCCTCCTGGGCTGTCAGACCTGTCCCAATTGGGCCCTCAGGAAAGCAAGACAGTTGGATTTCATGCCTAAAAGACTAGATTTCATGCCTAAAGGACTAGAATTCACCGTCTCCTGGTGATGGTCCCAAAGTCATCCAGTCTAAGGTGGGAATAGAACTCACCATCTCCTGGTGATTGTCCCAAAGTCACCCAGTCGGGTTTCATGCCTAAGGTTGGACTAGAACTCACCGTCTCCTGGTGATTGTCCCAAAGTCACCCAGTTGGATTTCATGCCTAAGGTGGGACTAGAACTCACCATCTCCTGGTGATTGTCCCAAAGTCACTCAGTTGGCTTTCATGTGTAAGGTGGGACTAGAACTCACCATCTCCTGGTTTCTAGGCCAGCACTTTAACCATTACACCAAAGTGGTTTGCCAGTTCATCAAGGATTACAACTGGCCACACGAACTTATGAAATTTATTCATTCCATTTAATTTCCTTTTCTCTAAACTCTCAAGAGAAGTGCTGACAACACTCAAATTTTACCCTCAACAAAAACTCTGTAAGATATGTTGAGCTGAGAGTGAATACTGGGCTTATGTAGTACTTCTAACCAGATAAATTATGGATCTAATCATTCATTTGATTATGCACTCAACATTTTGCCAATCACCTTTCCAAGCTCTGTCCCCTGTGGTTTTTGTATTTCCTTTAGATACAAAAAGAGAGAAAAGAAAAATACCCCATTAGAAAGACTTATCAAAATCTAGATTATCTCCTAACTGGCAATGAAACAGATTCTTCCCTGAAGAGGTCATAATTAAAGTATTCTATCTTTAATCACGAAGGTATCATCTTTATGGGTTTATAATTTAGATAATGCATAGAAATAATAAATTGCATAAAACAGATTGGTTTGTAATGTAATTGGGATTGTCTGTAATTGTGACATTTATAAAGCAAGATAATAATGTAGTAGCTGCTTCTTTACAATATAATATGGCGCCAACAAGACAAAATTAAGTTTAATGTAGATATTAAGAATTGGACCTATTTCAGTTTCTCCCTCTTTTCATTTTAAAATAGTCAAAGAGCCAGCTACATTTTTTTCTGATTTGACAAGCTTAGACTTTAGTTATCTCAGAATAAAAATCCATTTTGTGTTATTTTCACTTACAGAAAAAGGAGACAAATTCTCCATGGTTTTCCTTAAAAAAAGCATGCTCTAATTTTGTAGAATTAATTCTGCCTTCCTTTTGCCTTATTTTCCTTAACATTTGGTAGGTTTTATAGACTAGTAATCAAATTATTTGATTTTTTCATAATTTATTGCCATTTGAGAGTCCTATTTCCCAAAGATTATAACATTCCTCCTTTTCTATTTTTCCTTCTAACTCAGCCACTAAGTAAATCTTTACCTGGTTTTTTGGAAAGTTAATGTGTTCAGTTGAAAGCTTCAGAAAGACTTTATTCATTCATTTATTTGATTTTTAATCTTACCTTTATTGCTTTGTAAATAACTTAATGTGGCAAATGCTCCTCCCTCCTATTTTCTTCATAACAACAGATCTGTGAGGTGGGTTGGGCTGAAAGAAACTGACTGGCCCAAAGTCAGTCAACAGGCTTTCATGTCCAAGGCAGGACTAGAACTCAAATTCTCCAGGTGATTGACCCAAAGTCACCCAGTCAGCTTTCATGCTTAAGGTGGGACTAGAACTCACAGTCTCAAAGTCTTCCAGTTGTTTTTCATGCTTAAGGCAGGTCTAGAACTCACATTCTCCTGGTTTCTAGCTCAGCACCTTAACCATGACAGCAACCGACTAAGAATTTACTTTTAACTAAGCCAGATATATATGTCCACGGAAGTAAATGCTTTAGAAATCAAATATTTTTGGCTTAGCGGATATAAAAACGAAAGCATTCATGCTTAAGGCAGAACTAAATATATATTTGAGAAATGGCAACAGTTAAAAAAAAAACCCAATTACATCTGATTTGAAGATGGATCTTCTGTAAATAGTGGTTGATCTCTACAGATGAATCAACTGTTTTTTGTGATTCTACTGTTAATTTTGTTTTGGCTCTGCTATGACCATTTTTATTTCACTTTGTTTTGTATAGGTCTGATGGCACTTAGAAAATTGCATTCTATTCTGAGCCTCCCTTGTTTTAGAAGGACATTCATAAATTGGAGCTTGTCCAAGGAAGAGCAATTAAGATGAAAAAGGGCCTGAATGGAAAAATTAAAAATATAATTGGAGCAGTTGTACAGATTTAGTTGGATAAAGAGAAAACTGCAGAAGGAGTGATAGCTATCTATCGTTATCTTCTACATAAGATGGAGCAGAAGGTGTTTAGAAGTTATTCCAGGACAAGAAACACTGGATTTAAACTAGAAAGATGTAGGTTTTAGGCATTCATCAAGAAAATAAAAATTCTAATAGTGTTCAACCTCCTTGGAGACATGATGGACTATCCTTCTCTTGGAGGTGTTTAAATGGGATGGAAAACTATAAAAGATCCTGGATAATGGATTCCTATGCAGGGAGGAATTGCATGAGGAGATTTCCACGGTACCTTCCAAATCTTACATTACACAATAATGCAATTCAATGTTGAGTGTGCAGAATAATAGAATAACAGGGCTAGAAGGGACCTTGGAGGTCTTCTAGTCCAACCCCCTACTCAGGCAGGAAACCCTATACCATTTCAGACAAATGGTTGTCCAGTCTCATCTTAAAAACCAGTGTTAGTATACTTACAACGTCTGGATGAATTACCAATTCATTGTTCTCACTGTCAGGAAATTTCTCCATAGATCTAGATTGGATCTCTCCTTGATTAGTTTCCATCCATTGCAAACCTATCCTGGTGTCCTTATTTATTTATTTATTATTTTATTTATTTATTAGGTTTATATACCGCCCCTCTCCCCGCAGGGACTCAGGGCGGTGTACAGCCAAAGTTAAAACACAGTGCAAATACAATATTTAAAACAATTAAAAAAGATTAAATAAGGTGGCTAAAAAGGTAAAAACTCGATCAAGAATATAAAAACTAAAACCAATTAAAACCAATTTAAAACCCTATAAAAACCCTAGGCCAGACCGGCTTGATGAAATAGGTATGTTTTCAACATGCGCCGGAAGGTCAAAAGGTCAGGGATGGTCCTCATCTCCAGGGGCAATTCATTCCAGAGGGAGGTTGCCCCCAAGGAGAAGGCCCGCACCCTCAGGGTCGCCATCCATCCAGCCGGTGGCACCCCGAGGAGGCCGGCCCTATGGGAGCACCCTGGGCGATGGGAGATCGATGACGGCGGTAGGCGGTCCCGTAAATACCCAGGTCCCAAGCCATGGAGCGCTTTAAAGATGGTAAATAACACCTTGAAGTGCACCCGGAAGGCCACCGGGAGCCAATGCAGCTCGCGCAAGAGTGGCGTAACATGGGAGCTCCGAGAAGCCCCCAAAACCACCCGCGCGGCTGCATTTTGCACCAACTGGAGCTTCAAGGGGAGCCCCATGTAGAGAGCATTGGCATAGTCTAGGCGGAAGATAACGAGGGCGGAAGTGACCATGCGAAATACACCCCGATCCAGAAAGGGCCGCAACTGGTAGATCCTATGGACCTGACAAAAAGCCCCCCTGACGACGGCCGCTATATGATCTTCTAACGACAGCCGTATGTCCAGGAGGACACCCAGATTGCATGCCCCCTCTGTGGGGGCAAGAATTTCTCCTCCCACAGCCAGTGATGGAACTAACTGGCTGTATCGGGATGCCAGAAAGCACAGCCACTCGGTCTTGGCTGGGTTAAGCTGAAGCCTGTTTTGCCCCATCCAATCTCACACAGCCTCCATGCACCGGGTCATCACTTCCACGGCTTCGCTGGGGTGGCCTGGGGTAGAAATGTACAGCTGAGTATCATCAGTGTACTGATGAAACTCCACCCCAAAGCCACGGATGATCTCATCCAGCGGCTTCATATAAATGTTGAACAGTCGGGGCGAGAGCACCGACCCCTGATGAACCCCAAAAATCATGGGCCTCGGGGTTGATCTCTGCCCCCCCTGCCAACACAAATTGTGAATGGTCGGAGAGGAAGGAGGAGAACCACCATAAAACAGTGCCTCCCACCCCCAGCCCCCCCAACCGCCGCAATAGGATACTGTGGTCAACAGTATCAAAAGCCGCCGAGAGATCTAACAGGACCAGGACAGAGGAACAACCCCTATCACGGGCCCTCCAGAGATCAATCTCTCCACTGGAGACTTATCACAATCTCTCCACTGGAGACTTTTGCATATTTATACTGAATGGTTTGATTGTGGTTTCTAAAAATGAGCCTTGCTGAAAATAGAGACTGAATAGCACAAGATTCCTAGCTGAAATGAGGGGTCTTGTGGAGCCGTTGATGCTCTCTGAATTTGGTTCTTTTCTTGCAGACGTTTCATTACCCGACTAGGTAACATCGTCAGTGCTAAAGAGGAGTGGGGTTTGCTCTCATTTGATTTACGAGCAATTTGTCCTGACAGTTTTCTAGGTGGTTCCTTGATTGGATTGTTGTTTACTGTTGGATTGTTTGTCTGAGTTGGGAATTCCTTGATTGGGGTATAATTTACTTCTTGATTATCTGGTTTGGTTCTGCAACCCAAAAAGACAGACACAGAGTTTAGAGAGTAATTAGCACTGCAAAAAAAAAAAAAATTATCATTAACCTGTCTTCAGTCGAGGACCTGTATACTGCACGAGTCAAAAAGAGTGTGAAAATATTTACAGACCCCTCACATCCGGGACATAAACTGTTTCAACTCCTATCCTCAAAACAAGAGCACTGCACATCAGAACAACTACTAGACACAAGAACAGTTTTTCCCTGAAAGCCATCACTCTGCTAGACAAATAATTCCTTCAACTTGTCCTTCCTTGTCCAACTATTTACAAACTCTGTACTACTATCACTGTTAATCTTCTCATCACTCCTTATCACCTATCCCCTCCCACTTGTGACTGCATGATGATTTATATTGACTGTTTCCTAGTATGATTTGATTGCTTATTGTACCTTATGACTATTAATAAGTGTTTTATCTTATAATTCTTGACTCTTGATGAATGTATCTTTTCTTTTATGTACACTGAGAGCATTTGCTCCAAGACAAATTACTTGTGTGTCTAATCACACTTGGCCAATAAAGAATTCTCTTCTCTTCTATTCTAGTATTATTCTCAGATTATCTGGGTGTTGATTGCTGGTGGGGAGGTTTTTGATCTTTCTGTTATTTTTTTATAGCTTTCTGATTGTTCCTTTTGAAGTATATGTAAATGTTGTTTACCTCTATGTGCCTGTTGATGGATGGTTTGTCTGATTGCCACTCTTCCAGGAGTTCTTTAGAGTTTTTGGACTTACTTGGTCTAGGATACTCACAGTTTCCCAGTTGTAACTATGGTGAAGTCTGTTCACATATTATGCCATTAAATGGTTTTCATCATGTAGAACAGGGGTGTCAAACTCACCACAGTACATGACATATTGCTATTTCCCCCCCTTTGCTAAACTGGGGGTGGGCATAGCCAGCACGTGACACATTTGGCCTGTGGGCAGCGAGTTTGACACCCCTGATGTAGAACATAGTACACAGAACATAGAATAACAGAGGTGGAAGGGACCTTGGAGGTCTTCTAGTCCAACCCCCTGCTTGAGCAGGAGACCTATACCATTTCAGACAAGTGGCTGTCCAGTCTTTTCTTAAAAATCTTAAAATGTCTTCTGACTGGTTAAGGCACAGACTAGAAATCAAAAGATTGTGAGTTCTAGTCCTGTCTTAGATATAAAATTCGTCTGGATGACTTTGAGCCAATCACCAGGAGATGGTGAGTTCTGGTCCCGCTTTAGGCACAAAGTCAGTGGGGTAACTTCAGGTGTCATGCCCATGTTGGAGTCTGATTCTGAGGGAGAGATCAAACAGCTGACAAGGAGTGGGAGTGGTGGCTCTGGTGGCTGTGGTGGAAACTGAGGAAGGGCACTGGCTGGGCATTCAGAGGAAGACCCAGGCCCACCCCCTCTTCATCCTAGGGCATGCCGGAAGGAACGGATAAGGGAGCAACATGGGTTATGGGGGAGAAAAAGGCCCCAATTCCCTTCATTAGCTGCAGCTGGGGAAACAGGATAAAGAGAGTGTTTGCACACAGAACCTTGCTGGAAGCAAAGCGTGGTTGTCATGTCTTATCCGGGTTCTGGTGTCCTCCCAACTGTGTGTGTTTCGTTATCTTTTGGAAGTCTGCAATTCCTTATCCTGCCCTGTTTCGTTAATTGCTGCAGTGTGGTTTGTGTTGGTTTTTATGTACAATCTATATGTACTTTGGGTTTGAACTGAATTTCTTCCCTTTAGAGACTGTTCTTGGGAGAATTTTTTCTCCAGCCGATGATAACTGGACATTGGAGGCCAAGTTGGAGAAATTAAAGGGACTTTACCTACTTTTGTGACGTTGTTGCTTTTGTGCCATGCCCCAGGTCATCACATCGGGCCAGTCACTCTCTCAAGGCCCAACTCACCTCACAGGGTTGTTGTGGTGGGGAAAATAAAAGGAGGAAGATGTATTCAACTTGTTCACCTCCTTGAGGTCTAGTCCCACTTTAGGCAGAAAAGCCTGGATGACCTGGGGCCAGCCCTTCTCCCTCAGCCCTAGGAAGGAGACAATGGCAAACCACTTCTCAAACCAAACTTGCCAAGAAAACTCCAGGCAGTCTCCAAAAGTTGGACACAATTGAATAGAAGGGAAAAAAAAGACTACTGTATACAAAAATATAATCCAATAACAGAACACAAATTGAATGGCAACATTCGTGTTATTCATATGATATCACATTGCTGGATGGGTGACAGCAAAAATAATCTTATACAAACTTTCAGTGTAATTTCAGCTTTTAGCAACTGGACACTGCTATTTTTTTTAAAAAAGAAGAAGATGAAGTTAAGCCACAATCCCATAAAAACCAATTGCCATGACCAAAGATTAAAAACGCAGGGCTGTTTTATTTTTGAAGTTCAGTGAAAGAGCATACCATACTGTACAAAGGTTAATAGCAGAAAAGAGCCACTATTTAAACATGGAACAGTTATATTTGTAAGACCACTTCTTTTTTGATAAATGGGGCAGAGAATACCCCCTGCTTTGTTCTCCTTAAAACACAAACCATTAACAGGGAGATTGGAGTGCTTGTGATTATTTCATTTTATTCGACAATGGACACTTTAGACACAATATATGGTCTCCGCTGTTCCTTTAAATTACGCATTGTTGTATTTCTGCCACGAAAATAGAATGAGAGCCAAGCTGTTACACTGAGCAAGTATATGAACTGGCCAGCACACAGATGTTTTAGAAACAAAGATTGCTTCGTTAGTTGGAATTCCATCTTATTTTTTCCCTCCAGAAGTCCCAAGCAAGGTTCACATCACATTGTTACATGTCTATGGAGATTCTCAATCATCCAGGTCATCGTTGTCCCAAAGGGGCTTTTTTTCAAAAGGCAACTGGACTTTCTTGTGAAAACATTTCTTTGAAAACATTTCGCTTCTCATCTGAGAAACTTCTTCAGTTCTGAACACAAATGCAATGAAGATTGGGTGCAATGGAGAAGGGAGGTACAGTGGAGAAGGGGGTGCAATGGAGAAGGGGGTGCAATGGAGAAGGGGGTACGATGGAGAAGGAGGTGCAATGAAGAAGGGAGGTACAGTGGAGAAAGAAAGTACAATGGAGAATGGGGTGCAATGGAGAAGGGGGTGCAATGGAGAATGGGGTGCAATGGAGAAGGGGGTGCAATGGAGAATGGGGTGCAATGGAGAAGGGGGTGCAATGGAGAATGGGGTGCAATGGAGAAGGGAGATACAATGGAGAAGGGGGTGCAATGGAGAAGGGGGTGCAATGGAGAAGGGAGACACAATGGAGAAAGGGGTGCAATGGAGAAAGGGGTGCAATTGTTGTGGTTCGCCGGCAGCCAGTGCAGATGGCAGTGGAATCAGACAGTGGGGAAGAATGGGGACCAATCAGGGAGTCTGGAGAGGATTCAGATGAGGGTCCTGTGTCTGATGCAGAGATGGGGCCAGGACCATCTGGGAGGGGGGTGCTGCCTCTGGAGCCTCCAGAGTCTGGCAGTAGTGAGGCTGAGGAATAAGGGGAGCCTGTTCCCAGTCCGTGTGTGCGCAGAGCTGCTAAAAGGCGAGAGCAGCTGAAGCAGTAGGGGCAACTCGGGAGTAAGGCTGGGAAGTGATGGCCCCTCCCATAAGGGATAAAAGTCAGGCCAAGATGATGAAACCTTTGCAGGAAGCAAAGTAGTTTGATCGGTTCCGAGTCCTCCTTGAAGCTCTTTTGTACTTCGGTTAATTTTTCTCGTACTTCTGTTGGTTTTTTTTCTAGTTAATATGATATTTCTGTTTTTGGCAGCACTTCACAGAACTGAAAGGTGCGTGCTTATCTTGAGGGACTGTTTGAGATTAATTCCCACTGGGAATGAAAACAATTCCCAGCGTTAAAATAGGTTTTGCTTTTAAAACAGGTTTTGCTTTTAAAACAAGTTTGTGAATAATTATGGTTTACGAAGCCTGGGTCAGAACAGCAATGGAGAAAGGGGTGCAATGGAGAAGGGGGTACAATGGAGAAAGGGGTACAATGGAGATTAGCCATCTTGGAGTGCACCCAGGAAATGTGTCTAAAAAGATTACACACACTGGCTGCTGGATCTCATAAGGATTGCCCATCAAAAAGCAGCAGCATGAATGCTGCAAATTATAATAACTGAAATGATACATTATGGAATATGGGTAGTCCTTGCCTTGCAACCATTCATTTAGTGATGATTCAAAGTTACAACAGTACTGAAAAAAGTGACTTATGAGTTATAATTTTACACTTACGACCATTACAGCACCCTTTTGGTCATGTGATCAAAATTTGGATGCTTGGCAACTGGCTCATATTTATGAGGGCTGCATTGTCCCGGGCTCACCTGATCTGCTTTTGACAAGCAAAGAGAAAAGCCAGGTTCATTTAACAACCGTGTTCCTAACTTAATAACGGCAGGGATTCATTTAACAATGGCGATGAGAAATGTTGCAAAATGGAACCGAATTCACTCAGCAACTGTCTCGGCTTAGCAGCAGAAATGTTGGGCTCAAATGTGGTCCTAAGTCAAGGACTACCTATGCTAATAGAAGTGGTTGGCAAAGGATGAAAGAAGCTGTTGTAAAGGTCTCTTACAGAAACATAGTCACCGAACCAGTAGTAACACCGGTTGAATCCTACTCCTGCCCATGGCCATGTGCTCAAAATTCAGACCCTTGGCAACGGACTCATATTTATGATGGTTGCGGTGTGCCAGGCTGTGTGTGTGTGTGTGTCACGCAATCTCCTTTTGTGACTTTCTGATGAGGAAAGTCAATGGGGAAGCCAGATTCCTTTGACAATGGTGTTACTCAGTTATCCTCTGCAGGGATTCACTTAATGACCGTGACAAGAAAGATCATAAAATGGGCCAAAACTGACTCAACAAATGTCTGGATTTGCATTTTGGGCTCAATTGCGGTCATAAGTCATGGACTACCTGTAATGATAATAATAATAATAACTTGTTTTCCCTGGGTTTTTTTTTTTGCTTTGTTTTGGTGACTTAGGTCTTAAATACAAGCCTCTGTTCTATGGAGGATCTAGAATATTGTCTCCCTGCCCCAGCACTCGCTGTGATATCAGTTGTATCAGAAGCAATTATCATTAATTCACATTAACTAGATGCCTCTTCTCTAAGGTAGAGTCAATACTCTGGGAGCAAAATTTTCTTTAGAGCAGACATCGGGATGCTTGTTCCTTAATTAAGCAATTAACTCATTCATTCTATACTTTATCTCTCTAGTCTAGCAAACATTCCCAGCTCCCTTCCCCTATGAAATTCCTATTAACAGATAATCAGAGTTGGAAAGGATCTTGTAGGTCATCTAGTCCAACCCCCAAGCGGGAGACCCTACACCATTTCTGACAAATGGCAGTCCAATCTCTTCTTGAAAGTCTCAACTCCCACAACATCCCAGGACAACTTCTGTTCCATGGGTTGATTGTTCTCACTGTCAGAAAGTTTCTTCTTATTTCCAGGTTGAATCTCTCCTCATTCAGTTTCCATCCATTATTCCTTGTCTGACCTTCAGGTGCTTTAGAAAATAGCTTGACCTCTTCCTCCTTTCTGTGGGAGCCCCTCAAATATTGGCAGACTGCTATCCTGTCTCCCCTGGTCCTTCTCTTCCCTAGACTAGCCAAGCCCAGTTCTTGTAACTGTTCTTCGTATGTTTTAGTCTCCAGTTCCCTAATCATCCTGGTTGCTCTTCTTTTTAGGCATTGTATATTACATCTCCGTCTGGGAAGTTCAATCCAGAAACGGAGCCCTGGTGCAGAAAAATGAAACCTACACGGGTAGTCCTTGACTTACAACATTTCATTGAGTGACCGTTCAAAGTTACAACGGCAGTAGAAAAAATTGACCGATGACTGTTTTTCACACTTAGAACGGTTGCAGCATCTCCATGGTTACATGATCAGAATACCTGGCAACTGGCTCATATTGATGACTATTTTTCTCAGAGGTGGTATTCAGCAGGTTCTGACCAGTTCTGGAGAACCAATAGCAGAAATTTTGAATAGTTCAGAATACCACTTCTGACCGGCCCCACCCCCGTCTATTATCTGCCTCCCGAGTCCCAGCTGATCGGCTGGGTCTTCTTTGGTTGCCCTGCATGGGATGTCAACTCATAAAACATTCCTATGCCTGTTTTAGTAGTTGCCATAAAAAAAGGAGAGAGGAGGAGGGAAATCTGGAAGAGCAGCGCAGCAGTTTGGAGGGGGGAGAGTACATTCCAAATCTTATCTTTAAAAGATTGTAACTGAAATACCAGAGTTTTTGCCCGTGAATATATTTAATTGGAGAACGTGAATGATGACACCCAGCCCGTGAACATGCTCAATTGGAGAATCTGATTTATGACACACCCAGGGGAAAGGGGGAAGCAAGGTCACACAGGTGACTGTAAATTACATATGTCAGAGTTGGATTCATATAGGGCAGTGCCAGTATGTTGCCTCTAATAAATCCTTCGCAGTTTTTTGAAGTTTGGCTCGAGAATCATGATTTAATTAGAGCGATTGCTGGAATCCTGACACAGGAGAACGGAGCTGGAAAGCAGGTTAGTGGGGTAAGGAGGGAGTGGGGATTTTACAGTATCCTTCCCCTGCTACACCCGCCAGGCCATGCCCACAGAACCGGTAGTAAAAAATTTTGAATCCCACCACTGATTTTTCTGTTCTAATACAGCTAGCTCTTGACTTACAAGGGTTCATGAAGTGACTGTTCAAGGCTACAATAGCCCTGAAAAGGTGACTTATGACCATTTTTCTCACTTACGACCATTGCAGCATCCCCGTGACCACAAAGCCAAAATGCTTGGCAATGGACTCATATTTATGACGATTACAGTGTCCCAGCGGGCTCACGTAATCCCCTTCTGACAAGCAAAGCCAATGGGGGAAGCCGGATTCATTTCCCCAACCATGTTGTTAACTCATAAAACATTTTGTATACACGTTTTATAGTTGACAACAGAAAGAAGGGTGGGGGGAGTTTCAAAGAGCAGGCGGCAGTGTGGAATCGAAAGTACATTCCATTCATATTTTCTTCAGAGACTGATTAGACGGCTGAAGCTTCTGCCTCGAAAAAATCTAATTGGAGAGCATGATTGATGACTCTTGGTTATGGACGTTTTTTTCCATTGGATGATACACCCAGAGGGATAGGGGGAAAAGCAGGATCAAGGATGACAGTATTATATATCTCAGAATTGGCTATGCCCAGGTTAGTGCCGGACATAGAATGTTAACTTCAAATAAATCCTCTTTAATTTTGGGAGTGTGGCTCAAGGCTCATGATTTAATTGGAGTACAGTGGTACCTCTACTTACAAAAGGCTCTACTTACGAAAGTTTCAGGTTACGAAACGCGTCTTCGAGAAAATATCATCTCTACCTACGAATATGTTTCAAGATACGAAAGGCTTTCTTGGAAAATGGCGCGTCCGAGCTGCGCTGCCATTGGTTATCTTCCTGACATCCCATTGGCTAGGAGGGATCTGTGCGCACGCACCACGCCACGTTCTCAGTCTCGCGCTAGCAATCCAACAAAGCAGGAAGTAATAACGAAGAATTACAGTCTGCATTTCGGGGGCTTGGAACGGATTAGGACATTTACAGATAAAATGTGCCTCTACTTACGAAATTTTCAGGTTACGAAACGGCTTCCGGAACGAATTAATTTCATAAGTAAGGGGTACCACTGTAACTACTGGAATCCTGATACGTGTTACTAGCTTAAAAACGGCAGTGATTCGGTTATCCATGATGGCAAGAAAGGAGGTAAAATGGGGGAAAACTCATTTAAGAAATGTCTCGTTCAGCAGCGGGAATGTTGGGCTCCACTGTGGTCGTAAGTCGAGGACTACCAAGAAAGAAGGTAAAATCCAAGTGCCGTTTTTCCACGCTTGATCCATAAGGACACTGTGGCTTTATCAAAGCATTTCTCCTTCTGAAAATAAAATTGAGGAGGGGAAGGGGGTCGAAGCTTAACTCCCTACATAGGATATGATGTATGCATGTGAAGGATCAGATGATGGAATGTATGTACAGAGGAGGTCCTGGGGATCAGAGGAAAGGTCATATGTGGAGATAGGACCCAGTTATGGATGGAATGGACATGAGAGTGAGGAATATGAATTCTGATAAAAACATTTTTTCTTGTCTTCATTTCTTTGCCTTGAGCAGCCTTACTCATTCCTGTCTTCTCTCTATATATAGAAGAAGGGTGGGGGTCTCAGGGGGTGAGGGGTGCTGCCTCAGACAAAGATTTAAAACTGCTTTTATTTTTCTCTGTGGAAGGAGGGGGGTCACGGGGAGTGAGGGAGCTACCTTGAACTGCTCTGCAACAGGAAAGCGGTTGGAACCGTACATTCTTAGCGAGGCAGAATTTAACACCTTAAATCCCTAGCCAGGATATTAGGAACAAGAATAGCTTGCTTATAAGAAAAAGCTCAAAAAGCCACATAACTGGCACATGAAACTAGGACATTTTGCAAGATACCCGTGACCTGGGGTGAAACACAGGTGATGCGACATTTAGCTATGTAGTGGGGCTGAGATCCAAATAACCAATCAATATTATCTGTTATACATGCATTATTAGGGGAAGGGCAAAAGGCTGAATGTGACCACCCCTTGCGTATAAAAATTGTCCTAAGATTGTAATCGAGGCCCTTGGCTAGCTTTTGAGCCAGGGTCCTTATATCTTGGTACCAAAACAATAGCATAATTTTGTACCACACCTTGGATCCAGTGACTTATCGGTTTCGACACCAAGCAAGAGCCCAGTTTTGGGGACAACTCATGCAGGCTGATTTCCAAAAAGACAGCAACAACCTCATTTTCTGAGTATTGTTTGCTCTTTAGTAAAATTTACATTCCTCTTTCTGTAAAGACTTGGGATATGTATGTAGCCTTTCCTGCACCTTTTTAAAAAAATAAATAAATAAATAAACGCAGGTAGTCCTCGAATTACAACAGTTCATTGACTGACCCTTCAAAGTTACAACGGCACTGAGAAAAAGTGACTTACGGCCATTTTTTTTTCACACTTACGACCATTGTAGCACCCCCGCCCCCCCAGGGTCATTTGGTTAAAATTCAGGCGCTTGGCAACTGACCCCTATTTATGACGGTTCCAGTGTTCCAGGCAGCGGTGGGATTCAAGTAATTTGACAACCGGTTCTCTGCCCTAATGATTTCTTCCAACAACCATTTCGCCAAATTGCTCAGAAAGTTAACAACCGGTTCTCGCGAACCGGTGCTAACCGGCTGAATCCCATCTCGGCTCCCAGGGTCATGCGATCACTTATTGACAAGCAAAGTCAAAGGGGGAAACCAGATTTGTTTAACCACCGAGTCGCGAATTGAACAACTGCAGTGATTCACTTAACAACGGTGACAAAATAGGTCATAAAATGGGGCAAAATTCACTTCACAGATGTCTCGCTCGGCAACAGAAAATTTGGGCTCAATTGTGCTCATAAGTCAAGGACTGCCTGTACATAAAACCACAACCCTGTTCTTTTCTACAAAAACGAAATCTTGCTCATGCTTCGCCTCCTCCCTACATTGTCAAGATAACTAGGATAAGTGATCTTAATCTCCTTGCTCTACACTGAGAAACCCAATGAGTACAGTAAGAGAATTGTAGGAGATGAACAGGCTGAGCCCGAGGGAGGAGTCAAGCGTGCCATAAGTCACAAGTCCCTGCGTGCCTGCAAGAGATCTAAGCCCAGCCCACCTCAAATGTCTTCTTATCTCCCGCTAATTTCCCTTGATGGTCAGTTGTTCAGATTCTTGTAGACAACTTAAGCTTGCAATAAATATTTATACTTGTTTGAATTGCTTGAATCTCTTGATTACCCTGGTGGTTGGCAAGAGGTGTTCAAGCTTGGCCAACGTCGACTCCATAGATGGGAAAGCTTCCTGGAGAACCTCAACAGGCAACTTCTATGCTGGATCAAGATGACAAAACATGGGAGACATAACTCACAAAAAGCCAGAGGCCAAGGCAGGAACATCACCTCAATGTTAACCATGGACGCATATTTATTCCAATGGACAGCAATCAGCTAAAACATGTTCATGCGGCGGTGAAGTTGGAAGTCATGTCTGAAAGCAGGACAGACCCCTTTCACAAGTTCTGTTTCCTGTCTTGCTGGAACCTTCCTTTTTTTTTCTTCCTTTCTTTACTTCTTGGGAATCCCGATGTCTCAATAGGTAGTTTCTCTGGTGACCTGGCTAGAAAAAGTATGGTTACTAGAGATGCTGTTGGATTTTCTGTTGAACTTGGTTCTCTTCTTCTTCTTTTTCCACGGCAGGCATATGGAAATGAAAGTAGAAAAGAAGATCTGGCGGAAGTTGGTGGAGACCAAGTTGTAGAGGACCGGGTTAATGGCTGAGCTAACATAGAAGAGGATGTTGGTCAGCATGTAGAAATAGTGATAGAAGTCGTAAAGGAAGCTGAGAGGAAAGAAAAAAGGGAAGATATTCTCAGTGGTGTACAAGTGGAAAATTCACAAGTGGCTTGCCCTTATTGTAAAGTGTAAACACAGCCCAGTTCCAAGAACCACCAAGAACACTCTAGCACTGATGAAGTTGCCGAGTTGGGTAATGAAATGTCTGCAAGAAAACCTCCAAGCTCAGAGAGCAGCAAGGATCTCAGTCCTCCTCCTCCTCCTCCTCCTCCTCCTCCTCCTCCTCCCCCCTGCAAATCCCATTCCCTTCTAGCACTGATTATGTCACCTAGTTGGGTAATGAAATGTCTGCAGAAAATAGCTGAGCTCAGAGAGCACCAAGAACCTCCAGTCCTCCTCCTCCACAAACCTCACTCCCTTCTAGCCCTGATGATGTCATCTACTTGGGCAATGAAACATCTGTAAGAAAACAACCAAGTTCAGAGAATACCAAGGACCCCACAGATGGATCTTCAAATTGCACCAGAACTTTAAAAGGCCCATTGCCCACTACTGTATAACTGAATCAAAAGGATACTCATGGGTTGGGATCAGTTATGGCATTTATGACTCACTAGCAAAAGAGGGAGAAAAGTCTAGACCATTAGCCTGCTCAAAACGATGATAGGGATCAAATTACTTACTATGACCACTGATTTATGTAGCAATACATAAGTCGCCGCACTTGGTACGGAAGCCAGCACACCACAAAGGCAATCACAACGGCACCTGAAATGGAGAGTGAAGGAATAATGAAGTTAGCTACTCATTCTGTAAGGTTTAAAAAAAAAAGGCAAAAGTTTCCCTTGACCCATTCCATCCGACTGTAGCTGAAACATGGTTGTTAAGTGAATCTGGCATCCCCATTGACTTTGCTTGTCAGGAGGAGTGTGAAAAACAGTCATAAGTCACTGTTTTCAGTGTTGTCGTAACCTCGAATGGTCACTAAACAAACTGCTGTAAGTCAAGGACTACCCGTAATTGATTTTTCTACCACTGGTGTCATTTTATAACTGAAGGCTACCTGCTCAACAGGAGTTCAATCCATGCCAAGGAGAAAGCGGAAAACAATTGGAAGGCTCCCTGAGGCCTCTGTTGTGAATTGCAGCTGAAATTTTATTTTCAACGGGTGAACAATGCTTCACTAATCTTTTAAATCACCCATATGTCAGGAGCAACTGTCTCATTTCAAGGCAGTGAGGCATTGGAACGATTTCTGTAATGGATCAGACTGCTTGGGTGTACATATTATTTATTAAGTGTATGATGCAAACATGACAGACGAGAAGTAAACATAGATACACAGCCTATGAAATAGAATGGAATGGAGTGAAGTAGAATAGAATAGAATAGAATAGAATAGAGCTGGAAACAGGATTGGGATTCAAAAATCCCAACCACTGGTTCTCTGCCTGGTTGCTGGGTGGGTATGGCCTACTGCAACTTCCATTTTTTACCTTCCCCAGAGTCTGGAGGCTTCCCTCAGGCCTCTGGGAGGGCAAAAACAGCACCCCCTGAGCTCCAGAGGCCCTCCCGAAACTGGAAACAGGCCTGTTTCCGAACTTCCAGAACTTCCGGGAGGGCCATTTTGCACCTTCCCCAGAGTCTGGAGGCTTCCCTCAGGCCTCTGGGAGGGCAAAAACGGCCTCCCCTGAGCTCCAGAGGCCCTCCCGAAACTGGAAACAGGCCTGTTTCTGGACTTCCAGAACTTCTGGGAGGGCCATTTTGCACCTTCCCCAGAGTCTGGAGGCTTCCCTCAGGCCTCTGGGAGGGCAAAAACGGCCTCCCCCGAGCTCCAGAGGCCCTCCCGAAACTGGAAACAGGCCTGTTTCCGGATTTCCAGAACTTCCGAGAGGCCTGTTTTTTGCCCTCCTAGAACCTCCACGCGGACCCTGCACTTACCTGCATCCAAAACGGGCCATGTGGAGACTCTTGGGACGAACAGGGCAAGGTGGGTGGGATCAGCCAGTCAGTTCAACTACTGGTTTGGCGAACAAGATATAAATTTAACATCCGGTTCGCCTGAACCGGTCTGAACCGGCCAAATCCCACTCCTGGCTGGAAGGAATCTTGGAGGTCTTCTAGTCCAACCCCCTGCTCAAACAGGAGACCCGATACCACTTTAGACAATGACTATCTAGTCTCTTCTTAAAAGCCTCCAGTGATGGAGCACCCACAACTTCCGAAGGCAAGCCATTCTACTGGTTGATTGTTATAATCGTTAGGAAATTCCTCCTTAGTTCTCTGAGTAAAACTTCAATGCGGGTATCGTAGTGGCCTCATAACCGGATATCCAATTAGCTATCCAGGCGATTACCTCTGGCATTGCTTTGTGGAGATCTTTTAGGGAATCCGAGAACGCACATCGTGGACAATCTTCCACAACATGTTTAATAGTTTGCACATCAACACAATCAATTGCAAATAAGGGTGTCAGAGTATTCATGAACCGGAATAGAGTTTGGTAACAAGGTCAGCCAATGAATAGGCATAGCAGCTAAGTCAGCCAATGAGGACTGTTTTGAAAACTGTCTTGTCTATTGAAGATGAAACTAGCCTGCCTGCTTACTGAAGACTGGAGCTCCGCTCTGAACTTGCAACATATTTCTGTTTGAGTTTGCTCCATGTTGGAGAAATCTACAACTGGTTTATAAAATCTTCTTATGTTTATGAAGATGTTAAATGAAGCATCAGCCGTCTGTGTTCATTTTTCTGGCACTGAATTAACTCTCAATAACAGGGAATCTTCCCATCTCCTTTATCTTTCTCAAGTACATGCACCTCTCCACTTTGATACCTTTTCCTATCTTTTTTTAAAATGAAAGCTGACACACAATCTATCCAAATGAACTTGCAGCAAAGAAGGTTCAGCTGTGCGGGCTTCCTATGGCAGAGCCTCCATTTCAAAATTTGCTTTTGCTATCAGTGCTCAGATTCCTAGTGTTTCCCAACCTCGACAATTTCGAGATGCATGGGCTTTGCCTGTAGAATTTTTAAGCCATGTAGTGGCCATGCAGAAAAATACAGGTAGTCCTTGATTTATGACCACAACTGAGTCTGACATTTCCGCTGCTAAGCAAGGCTATTGGTTCAGTGAGTTTTGCCCCAAGTGTGGCAAGAAATGTCGTAAAATGGGGCAAAACTCACTTGGCAACAGTCTTGCTTAGCAACGGAAATTTGGGGGTCAATTGTAGTTGCAAGTCAAGGACTATTATTGAGTCTGTCAACTGCACCTCTATAACTGTCTGGTTTAGTTCTCCAACCCAACAAGACAGACACAGATTTCAGAGAATAATTTTCTGACTGCAGAAAAAACAATTACCATCAACCTGCCTTCAATCGAGGACCTGTATACTGCATGAATCAAAAAGAGGGCTGTGAAAATATCTACAGACCAGTGGTGGGATTCAACTTTTATTACTACCGGTTCTGTGGGCATGGCTTAGTGGACATGGCCGGGGAAGGATACTGTAAAATCTCCAGTCAGAGGCGGTATTTGCTGGTTCTCTGAACTACTAAAAATTTCTGCTACCGGTTCTCCAGAACTGGCCAGAACCTGCTAAATATCTCCTCTGCTACAGACCCCTCACATCCTGGACATAAACAGTTTCAATTCCTTCCCTCAAAAGACGCTATAGAGCACTGCACATCAGAACAACTAGACACAAGGAAAGCCATCACTCTGCTAAATAAATAATTCCCTCAACACTGTCCAACTATTTACAAAGTCTGCAAAGTTTACTATCACTATTAATCTTCTCATTGTTCCTTTCACCTCTCCTCTCCCACTTGTGACTGTATGACTGTAACCTTGTTGCTTGTATCCTTATGATTTATATTGACTGTTTCCTAGTATGATTTGATTGCTTATTGTACCCTATGACTATTAAGTGTTGTACCTTATGATTCTTGACTCTTGACGAATGTATCTTTTCTTTTATGTACACTGAGAGCATTTGCACCAAGAGAAATTCCTTGTGTGTCCAATCACACTTGGCCAATAAACTATTCTATTCTATTCTATTCTATTCTATTCTATTCTATTCTATTCTATTCTATTCTATTCTATTCTATTCTATTCTATTCTATTCTATTCTATCAGTAATCTTTTGAATCAGACTAACTGTAATTGTCAGGTTGCCGCCATCAAAGGCTAGAAGGGGAGAGGGAGGTAAGGATAGATGGGCAATAAAGCTGTGTGTGTATGTGAGGGAAAATAGGGAGTGGGGAATGACAGGTGATCTCCGAACCAGTTTGTACAAGCATCCAAGGCTGGGCATCCTGAGAAAGAATGTGGATAACCACAAAACACCTCAGCGTTCTCAAAACACTTTGGCGAGTTCCGATTGGCTGAAGATGGACTGGTCACAGAAGGAGGGTTGTAATGAGGGGAAACCTTTCTGTATTTCTTGAGTTGAGGATACCCAGAGCTCACCTGACTTTACTGTAGCCAAGATCTTTTTGTAAAAGAATCATTTGCTTCAACCAAATGGAATCGAGGGTCTTTCTTTCTCAAGGGATCAGATTGGGGCAGGTCTGACAGTAGTCTTAAGTGAATCACTGCAGTTTTAAGTGAATCAGGCCATCATTAAATGAATCTGGCTTTCCCCCCATTGATTTTGATTGTCAGAAGCTGGCTGGGAAGATCACAAATGGCAGGCATTTGTGCAACCATCACAAACAGATGCTGATTATCAATTACCCAACATTTTTATCATGTGCACGGGGATGCTGCAATGGTTGTAAGTGCAAGGAACAATCATCTCTTTTTCAGTATTGTTATAACTTCGAACAGTCGCTAAATGAATAGTCATAAGTTGAGGATTGTATAATCATTATAGTGATGACATTCTAGCCCTGTAATTTATCATTCCCCGGGATGCTTGTTTGTTTGTGTTTAACTTCCACGTCTAGTCCAGAATCCTAGGATTTTCTGGCTGATTCCCATCCATGTCAAACTCTAATGTGACTCTATTCAGTCTCTTATTCAATTCTTTATCAGATGCTGCCAATTGTGATGCTTTTCTGTTGGCAAGAATTGTTGGCACAAACCTCTTATTCCACCACTTAGAATACAAGCTGGTGGCTTGTTTCTCTATTGAAGTGTGAAACCTGCCAGAATTGCAGCTCCTGATTTCAATTATTGAACTACAAATGGCACACTGCCATGAAAAACCCATCTCTCTATTTGAATTTTAACCAGCTTTTTTTTTTTTTTTGCTCGGGAACATTGTCAATGCTCTCAATCCTGCATTTCAATGAAAGGCCTTAGCCAGATTTTAAAAGAGAATGACTTTTGTTCAAATGACTTCATTAAGGTTGATAGGTCTGGGCTGTAGTTTTTCAAATGACCACTCGGTGGCAGCAAAGAGGTATAAAATGTCTAACTCTTTGCTTCCATCTGGTGGTCACCTGGAATTGTGCAGCAGATCTAGTACAATTAGTCCTTGACAAATGGCCATGACGGTGATAGATCATGATGATTGTGAAATTTTATGATATTTTTGTGGTGGCCGTTAAGTGAATGTGGTATTCAAGTGAACCAATGGTTTGCTATAGACTCAATTTGGACTTAAACTGGATGTCATACCTGCCCTAGTTGGCCCCTCAGGAAAGCAATACTCTTGAATCCATTGAGCTGAATGAAAAGAACTTTTACTGAGAGAAACTGGATGCAGTAAAGTCAGGTGAAATCTGACGGTCCCGCACAAAGCATAAAGCAATTCCTTTGGTTTTCCAATCCCAACACCCCTGACCAGTCCACTGGCAGCAATGTGATACCAATAACATTAGACTTACATACCACTTCACAGTGCTTCGCAGCCCTCTCTAAGCGGTTTACAGAGTCAGCCTCTTGCCCCCAACAATCTGGATCCTCATTTTACCCACCTCGGAAGGATGGAAGGCTGAGTCAACCTTGAGCTGGTGAGAATCAAACTACTGAATTGCAGTCAGCTGGCAGTCAGCAGAAGTAGCCTGCCGTTCTGCATTCTAATCACTGTGCCACCAGAAGTTGTAGGTGCTTCATCACTGGAGGCTTTTAAGAAGAGACAGGACAATCACATGTCTGAAATTTTATAGGTTCTCCTGCTTGAGCAGGAGGCTGGACTAGAAGATCTCCAAGGTCCCTTCCAGCTTCTATTCTATTTTCTATTTTCTTATTTTCTATTCATTACATAGGCTGTGTATATATGTTTACTTCTCTTCTGTCATGTTTCCATCATACACTAAATAAACAATGTGTGCACCCAAGCAGTCTGATCCATTGCAGAGATCTTCCAATGTCTCACTGCCTTAAAATGAGACCGTTGCTCATGACGTATGGATGATTTAAAAGATTAGCGATGCAGTGTTCACCCAGTGAAAATAAAATTTTAGTTGCATTTTACAACACATAAAACCTTCAAGATCCCTTCCCACTTGATTCTGATTCTGATGCCGAGAAGATGATTTGAGAACGCTGAGGTGCTAGTAGTTCACACTCAGGGCACGACAGCCTTGGAACCTGACAAAAACCTGCTGGGAAGAAAATGGTCCCATCTCTGAAGACAGTCTCCCTCCCTAATTCTCAAGAGAACAGCATAAACAGAGAAATCCCAAGCACGGCATTCCCCACCCCTGTAGCATAATGGCAGAACACTGTTGGAAGAATTATCCTTCTGGGTTCAGTTCCAAGTGGGGAAAAAGACACTGGAACCATGGAGACTGTTTGGGAGTGCGGGAGGATCCTCTACAGGGGCGGGCTGAGGATTTTTCAAATTTTCTGCAGGACAAAATCGCTCAGATCCGGGATGGGTTGGACTCTGACTGGGCAACTCTGGATGGGGGAGCGGGGGCGGAGTTCGGTGAGGTTATTTGAGGGGAGTTTGATCCTGTGACCCTCGAGGACGTGGACAGGATGCTGGGTGGGATGAACGCCACCACATGTTTACTGGATCCGTGTCCCTCCTGGCTGGTATTAGCCACTCGGAAGGTGACACGAGGTTGGTTCCAGGGTATTATTAATGCTTCCGTGAGTGAGGGGTTTTTACCTGCCTCCTTGAAAGAGGCGGTAGTGAGACCCTTCCTCAAGAAACCATCTCTGGACCCAACTTTATTATCTAACTATCGTCCGGTCTCCAACCTTTGCTTTATGGCGAAGGCTGTTGAGAGTGTGGTAGCACGACAGCTCCCCCAGCACCTGGATGAAGCTGTCTATTTAGATCCACACTAATCAGGCTTCAGGCCTGGGTACAGCATGGAAACGGTGTTGGTTGCGTTGGTGGATGATCTCTGGAGGGCCCGTGGCAGGGGTTATTCCTCTGTCCTGGTCCTGTTAGATCTCTCGGCGGCTTTTGATACTGTCAACCACAGTATCCTATTGCGGCGGCTAGAGGAGTTGGGAGTGGGAGGCACGGTGTTACGGTGGTTCGCCTCCTTCCTTTTCGACCGTTCGCAATTTGTGTTAGCAGGGGGGCAGAGGTCGGCCCCGAGGCCCCTGATCTGTGGGGTACCTCTGGGGTCGGAGCTCTCGCCCCTTCTGTTCAACATTTATGTGAAGCCACTGGGTGAGGTCATCTGTGGCTTTGGGGTAGAATTTCATCAGTACTCAGCTGTACATCTCTACCCCAGGCCACCCCGACGAAGCTGTGGAAGTGATGACCCAGTGCTTGGAGGCTGTGCGGGGTTGGATGGGGCAGAACAGTCTTCAGCTCAACCTGGCCAAGACCAAGTGGCTGTGATTTCCGACGCCCCGATATAGCCAGATAACTCCATTGCTGGCTGGGGGGGGGGGGAATTCTTGCTCCCACGTAGAGGGCGCGCAATCTGGGTGTCCTCCTGGATGTACAGCTGTCGTTAGAAGACCATATAGCAGCTGTCGCCAGCGGGGTTTTTTTTCAGGTCTGTAGGATCTACCAGTTGCGGCCCTTTCTGGATCGGGATGCGCTTCGCACAGTCACATCCGCCCTCGTCATCTCCCGCCTAGACTATGCCAATGGTCTCTACATGGGGCTCCCCTTGAAGAGCACCCGGAGGCTCCAGTTGGTGCAAAATGCAGCTGCACGGGTGGTTTTGGGGGCTCCTCGGAGCTCCCATGTTACACCATTTTTTGCGCGAGCTGCATTGGCTCCCGGTGGTCTTCTGGGTGCGATTCAATGTTTTAGTGACCATCTTTAAAGTGCTCCATGGCTTGAGACCTGGGTACTTACGGGACCGCCTACTGCCACCATCATTCTCCCGTCGGCCAGTGCGCTCCCATAGGGCCCTCTCGGGGTGCCACCGGCTGGACGGCTGGCGACCCCGAGGGCGCGGGCCTTCTCTCTGGGAACACCTTCTCTCTGGAACGAATTACCCCCAGAGATGAGGACCATCCCTGACCTTTTGACCTTCTGGCGCGTTTTGAAAACCCACTTATTTCACCAAGCCGGTCTGGCCTAGAGTTCTGTGCAGGGTTTTTAATTGGTTTTAATTGGTTTTTAATTTTATAACTTTTAACCTTGATTGTTTTTATCTATCAGTTATTTATCAGCCACCTAATTTAATCTTTTTAAATTGCTTTTAAATATTGTATTGTATTTTCTATTCCATTTTATTTGGCTGTATACCGCCCCGAGTCCCATCAGGAGAGGGGGCGGTATAAAAGACTAAACAAACAAACAAACAAATAAATAAAGGACAGGATCACATGGCTTGGAGCTCCAAAGAAGGAAGGGATGATCACACATCTTCAAGATGTTGGGTGAAGGAAAAGAAGGGAGGGCTGAGATGCTGAGAGTCCTCTGTTGGGATTTGAATTTGAGCTTGTGTTCTGATTGGTTGTCAGACTCCCATGGGGCCATGCAGGACCAACTCTGTAAGCTGTCCTGAGTGCCAGGCTTGGTTGAGCCTTGCTGGATGATGATGTAAAGAAAGGGCTTTGGGTAATTCCTATTATAGCTCTAACTGGAGATCTTTGTTATGTAAAATAGGCTGGCCTAGGCCTTAAGGGCCCACCCGTTAACAAAGGTGGGGGTGAGGTTCTGCTTCTGAGGTGAGTTTCTGCTTCTGAGTTTCTACTCTTTTTAAGGGAAATATTCTGCCTTTTTAACATTTCCTAGGATATTTCATTTTTCTAGGAGAGGGGTGTGTGTTAACTTCCTACAATACCATAGAGCATGATGGTGGACCTGAGTGCTGGACATAAGTGCCAATTTTGGGCAAAACGGTGGTCAAAAACTGTCACATGATCACAGGGCGCTGCAAATAGCCGTAAACGTAGCCACGTTGGCTGAGAGCCCACAATTTAATTATGTAAGTGCAGAGTTGGCTCAACCATTGGAATTTCAAATCCAGGTTATAAGTTCTCTTTCTTGGGGCCGTTGTAACTTTGGTTGCTAAGCAAGCGATTATAAGTTGAGGACTACCTGTATAACAGAGGTTTAGTGTCTAGATCAGTGTTTGATTTCTGCACGCAATTCCAACATATATTATGATTTCCGTGACAGACAAAGAAGTAGCTATCTCTGTAAAACAAACTGAATTTTATAACAATGGCTAAATTTTGGATCAGGATGGAGAAATGATGAAATGACGTTGTTCAACCTAATCTTAGATTTTGCATTTGTTATTATGTCTTTCATTGTTTTCTTCTCTTCAGAACACAGAACAGGATGGCTTGGAAGAAGGCTTTTTTTTCTGTTTGTTTATGGTCACTGATATTATTAGGCACAATCATATATTTTATTCACTCATCTATCTAGCCATGTCTTGGTAAATGAGTAATCAATTAACAGGGTCTTTCTGTTAATTTGTAATATTCTATGCAATCCCTGCTATTAACACTTCGTAACTAGAGGAAACCGGGCCATTGGCTGTATCTTAAATGAATTTGCAGATCAAGAAAGAGTGGTAGTTCAAAGGAGAGCCAGAATTCTGTGTCCTTGGATGCATTATTTGGACTGTGCAAGCAGTACTGAAAATTATGTTATTGCCTTTTTCTTTCAGGCATCTTAACATAATTTCATTAATAAATTAATACGTGGTTAGATTCCATTTTTTAAAATGAATCTGCATCTCTTTGAGTTTTATGATTATTTGCTTAGGAAATGTGTGCAATAATGCATACTCTATTGGAAAATGAATGCAAACGATGTATTTTTTGGGAAAAATACATATACAGTTCATGATTGCAGTTTGTAGAAAAAAATCCATATGGATTGTTATGCCTTTTTAAAAACCAAATGGTGATCGATCTATCTATCTATCTATCTATCTATCTATCTATCTATCTATCTATCTATCTATCTATCTATCTATCTATCTATCTATCATCTCTCTCTTCCTTTCTCCCTTTCTCCCTATCCCTCTCTTTCTCCCTCTCTCTCTCTTACACACACACATACACACACACACACACACATCTGTCTGTCTGTATGTCTGTCTGATCTATCATTCATTCCTTATGTGCAAATTCAAGATACAGCCAATGGCACCACTTCCTCTAGTTACAAAATGTTGATGGCAGGGATTGCATGGAATACCACAAATGAACATACATATATACACGCATGCATATACATTGTATATTTATTTAAATTAATATATGTATATCAGTGATTGCTTGACTTCTGTAGATACCATATGCTCAATAACAACAACAATAATAACTGCAAAAAAACCTACGCTAATCAGAACATCGTACATTTTAAGAAGATACTTGGTTGATAACTAGGATGCTGGCAGCAACCCGTATCAACCGTCAGCGCCAGTCAGTGATATTTGTGATACATTTTTAAACGTTCAATTGACCAAACATTTAGTTTCATGTTTAATAAATAAAAGAGATAACAACAACAACAATAATAATTTTTAAATGTTCAGTTGACTGAGTTTCATGTTTAATGAATAAAAGAATAATAATAGTAATAATAATAAATAAATCCACCTCTGCCTATCACAGATCCTTAGTGAGGACTCGATAGATAGACAGAAATGCCAAACTCACTCTGAACATCTGGGATGATCAATAATAATATAGTTTCTAGAACTCCTTATTACCTTCGTTGTTCTTTCTGGGGTTTCAACATCTTTTTTGTATCATGGTGACACAGTGGGATCCAAGGATGACCTCTTGAGAAGGAAGTGCTCAACGCTGCCCCCCTTCAGGACATTATGGATTGCCACAAACAGACATCAAGCACTACAATGGACCCAACCCAACTGGTTCAAATATCTCCCAGGTAGTTGGGACTATTAGACGTTTCTTCTTTGGAAGAAAGAATACTCTCAACTTGTAAAACATTCCTACACTTGTTTCCAAGTTGCCATTAGAAAGAGGGGGGAGGGGGAAGACTGGAGAAGCATGCAGCAAATGAACTTAGAAACACATTCCAACCTTATCTCTAAAAAGTTTGTAGCTAAGCTACTGGAGCTTTTGCCAGTGAAAATCTTTAATTGTAGTGCTTAATTGGAGAAACTGATTTATGGCCCACCCAGGGGTGAGGGGAGAAGCAGGGTCATAGGTGACTTTAATTACATATGCCAGAATCGGCTTCATACAGGTCATGCCAGTATGTCGCTCCTAATGAATTCTTTGAAGTTTTTTGAAGTTTGGCTCGAGAATCATGATTTCATTAGGGTGATTGCTGGAATCCTGACAAATACATCATTTCCAAGCCACAGGGGCAGCCATATGGATAAACTGAATATTAGATTGGAGGAAGGTGTCCTCCAACCAGAGGGGTACATACGTAGAACTCGGACTCCGTGCTTCAAGGTTTGAATACGGCCAGGTTCCATGGACATGCTAAGCATGGTCTGCTGTCCTCCGATTGTGCACACTTGGTGTTCTTGGGCCGCTTGCTTGAACATGATGATAAGTTGGTTGGCTATGATGGTGTTGAGGATGGAGATAACCGCCATTGGGAAAACGAAGGAGATGAAGACGTTGACCTGGATGGGACAGGAAGAGAGGAAAGAGAGAAATCTTGTTAGCATCTAAAAGGGGAGAGAAGAGATTAGAGATTTGGGTGCTGGTGGGATCCATTCTTTCCAGTAAAAATGCTATCACAGGTGCTCCTCGACTTACAATCATTTATTTAGTGACCATTCAAAGATACCATGATGGTAGGAGATGACCAGGCTGAGCTTGGGGGAAGGAACTGGCCTTCAGTTCTTGAAAAGAGGAGGAGAGGGAACCTCTTAACAATATTTTTGTGTTACAGCAACCACCACCCGGTTTGCCAGCTCCTTCCAAGGAAGGGGAAGTGAATTCCTTTGAGATGGCCTATCTTCTGCTTTTGCCAAGTTCCTATGAGAACTTAGACTTTGAAGACACAATGCAGGAAGGTGAAAGCAGCACAGAAGAACCCAAGGAAGAGGAAGGGGTCCAAAACAGGTGATGGGTGATGGAAGAGTGATGCAGAAGATGACCAGGCTGAGCTGGAGGGAGGGATCAAATGCACCATCAGTTCTCCAATCCCTTTGCGCCCACAAGAGATCTAAATTGGGCCCACCTGTTGACTCTTATCTACCCGCCAATTTTCTTGGACCATTCAGATTCTTTGTCATATTAGAGCTGGAAGGGACCCTGGTTAGGCAGGAAACCCAAACTATTTCAGAGCAATGGTTGTCCAGTCTCTTTGTCACAACTTCCAGTGTTGGAGCATTCACAACTTCTGGAGACAAGTTGTTCCACTGATTAATTGTTCTGACTGTCAGGAAATTTCTCCTTAGTTCTAGGTTGTTTATCTCCTTGATTAGTTTCCATCCATTGCTTCTTGTCCTACCCTCAGGTGCTTTGACTCCCTCTTCTTTGTGGCAGCCCCTGAGATATTGGAAGACTGCTATCATTTCACCCCTAGTCCTTCTTTTCATCAAACTAGACATACCCAATTCCTGAAACTGTTCTTTATATTTTAAGCCTCCAGTCCCCTAATCTTTGTTGCTCTTCTCTGCCCTCTTTCTAGAACAGGAGTCTCCAACCTTGGCAACTTTAAGACTTGTAGACTTCAACTCCCAGATTTCCTCAGCCAGCAAAGTTGGAAGCACATTCCAACTAATCTTAAAAAAGATTGTAGCTAAGCTACTGGAGCTTTTGCCCGCGAAAACCTTTAATTGGAGAATATAATGGATAACACCTAGCCCATGTAGTGCTTAATTGGAGAAAATGATTTATGGCACACTCAGGGGCGAGGGGGTGACTATAATTACGTATGCCAGAATCAGCTTCATACAGGTCATGCCAGTATGCCTAATGAATTCTTTGAAGTTTTTTGAAGTTTGGCTCGAGAATCATTATTTAATCAGAGCGATTGCTGGAATCCTGACACAGGAGAATGGAGCCGGTTAAAGCAGGTTAGTGAGAATTCTAGGAATTAAAGTTGAAAGTTGTCAAGGTTGGAGACCCCTGTTCTAGAGTTTCAACATCTTTTTTACATCACGGCGACCAAAACTGGATGCAGTATTCCAAGTGCGGCCTTACCAAGGCATTATAAAGTGGTATTAACACTTCATTGTGATCTTGATTCTATCCCTCTGCTTATGCAGAGGAATATGAACAGTCATAAGTCACTTTTTTCAGTGTCGTCATAACTTCGAACGGTCACTAAATGAACTGTGGTAACTTGAGGAGTACCTGTATTTTATTCCTAGGATAGGATCACATAGTTTGGCTGATCTTAAAAAGCTAAGCAGGCTTGGAATGTGCTAGAACACGAATGAGAGACAGTGATGTAAACAGTGGCCCATCACTTCCGTGTGGTTGTTCGGAAACGAGATGAATATGTCTATGAATTCACAAGGAAATGACAAAAATTCATTTCTGCTTTCTGTTAAAATACTCCCCTCCTGAGTAGTTTCTAGAGCCCCAAATCTTTATCATAACTCACTGCATCGAACACATAAATAAATAAACAGACCACAGAAAAGCACAACTATTAAATCAGTAAAGCTTTACAATAAAACCCTGCAACATAATAAATGGCACCATAAAACTGTACAGTAGAATCCTAAAATAATATATGATTGATTTGAAAGCCTAGAGAAACATAAATCTTTTCCACTTGCTGTCCTGCTTCTTGGGCAGCTGTTGACATCTTGGAATGTCACCACCTCTCCATGTAAAGAAACTTACAATAAAACTTTCAACTTCATTTGAATAAATCAGTGATTTATTAAATCACTGAGATGCTACAGTAAAGCAGGACAACAAAATCAATAAATATCACAATAAAACTCTTCAATAAGCAAGTGAAGTTGAAAGTCTTTTCCCCTTGCTGTTTAGTATCACAAGTGGGTATCACTGACTAGCTAATGGAGGCCCAAAAGATGACATCCCAGCTCTGTTGACCTCTGTTGTGGACATGAATTCATTTAATATTTAATTCATTTTTGTCCCACCTTTATTACTTTGTAAGGTGGTGAATGTGCATAATAATAACTAATATTTCTTCTTCCTCCCATTTTCCACACAACAATCCCACAATTTGGAATTGGGTATATCTAGTTTAATGAAAAGGAATAGGGGGGTGATATGATAACAGTGTTCCAATATTTGATGGGCTGTCACAAAGAAGATGGGGTCAATCTATTCTCCAAATCACCTGAAGGCAGGACAAGAAGCAATAGATGGAAACTGACCCAGGAGAGAAGCAACCTGGAATTAAGGAGAAATTTCCTGACAGGACAATTACTCAGTGAAACAGCTTTTCTCTAGAAGTTGTGAATGCTCCAACACTGGAAGTTTTTAAAAGAGATTGGACAATCATTTGTCTGAATTGCTATAGGGCTTCCTGCCTGAGCAGGGGGTTGGACTAGAAGACCTCCAAGGTCCCTTCCAACTCTGTTATTCTGTACTGTTATTCTGTGAGGTCAGTTCAGTTGAGGGAGATGGACTGACTCACCTAGCTTCCATGCCTAAAGTGGAACTAGAACTCACCATCTCCTGATGATAGGCCCAAAGTCACCAGTTTAAGCTATTGGCTAAGGCGGGACTAGAATTCACAGTCTCTTGGTGATTGGCCCAAAATTACCTGACTGGCTTTCAGGCCAGTCAGTTCTACACTTAAAGAGAGTGTAGAACTCACAGTTTCCCAGTTTCGAGCCTGGTACCTTCAGTTGTCAGTCTGTTCCAAGCGTCTGGCTCCAACATGTCTAGTGTTGTGGTTAGCTGGCAGCAGGTGCGGACAGCTGAGGAGAGTGAGGGCTCAGATGAGGGGACAGGACCATTAGTGAGTGGACTGCTGCCTTCAGAGATTATGGGGGCTGGCAGCAGTGATGAGGAGGTTCCCGAGGAGCCTGTGCCAAGTGAGCATGCGTGCAGGGCTACTCGAAGGAAAGAACAGTTACAAGAACATGGGTGACTCGGGAGTAAGGCTGCAAGGTAATGGCCCCTCCTTCAAGAAGATAAAAGCCAGCTGTGAACGAACATACTTTGCAGAAGGCAAAAATGTTTTGAAACTCCAGCCTTGTGGACATTCCAGTATCCTGAGTTTGTATTTGAAGATTCTTGTATTGCAAATTGTTCCTTGTCTGTTATCTTTTGGCAAGTCTTGCACAGTTTGGCAAGTCATGTGCTTATCACAGCTAATTATTTTGCAAAAGCATTACAAGGTTTCTGTTCTATTTGGATTGTGTTGGATTTGTTGGAAAAGGGCCTGGGTCAGAATACCTAGCGGTGCCAGTTTGATCCTGGTTAATCCCTACCAGTAGCTGAAAAAAGTCACCAGGATCCATAGCTGACATATCTCAGAAGCCAGGGAGAGGGGAACTAAACTCAGGCAAAAACGAGGGAAAGAAATGACTTCATCATAAAAAATAGAAGGAAAAAAAAAGCTACATCCAGGCAATGATTTTGGGCTCTAAAACTCCTCATTGCACTGGATGTTCTTGGAAGGTTCTTGAGTTGGAATAAATTCACAGTAAAATTTAGTATCTCACTAGATTTGCTCCTGTAGCAGAGGGAGGGTGAAGGATTTCTATTGCCACCCCAGACAGATTCATATGATAATGATAATGGAAATGTTCATTGCTAAACTGAATGTCGATTGGGGTGGAATTCAAAAATCCCAACAACCAGTTCTCTGCCTGGTTGCTGGGTGGACATGGCCATGGTGGGCATGCCCTACCAGAACTTCCAAGAGAGCTGTTTTTTACCTTCTCCGGAGTCCAGAGCAGAGATGGTATTCAGCAGGTTTCGACTGGTTCTGGAGAACCGGTAGTGGAAATGTTGAGTAGTTCGGAGAACCGGCAAATACTATCTCCGGCTGGAGATATTACAATTTTCTTCCCCTGCCACGCCCACCAAGCCATGCCCACGGAACCGGTAGTAAAAAAATTGAAACCCACCACTGGTCCGGAGGCTTCCCTAGGGCCTCTGCGACAGTGAAAATGGCCTCCCCCGGGCTCTGGAGGCTCTCCAGAATCTGGAAACAGGCTCATTTCCGGACTTCTGGAACTTTTGGGAGCGCCGTTTTTCACTCTCCCAAAGCCTCCGCACAAAACCTGCACTTACCTGCATCCAAAATGGGTTGTGTAGAGTCTCTTGGAAGGGGAGGGGAGGGGAGGGGTGGGCGGGGCCAGCCGGTCAGTTCAATCATCAGTTTGGTGAACCAGATGTAAATTTAACATCCGGTTTGCCCAAACCAGCCCAAACCAGCTGAATCCCATCCCCGATGTCAATTTATTTATTTACAAGATTTATATACCTCCCCACTCTCCCTGCGGGACTCGGGGCGGTGTACAGCCATTAAAAAAAATACAATAATAACAGAATAATTAAAAACAATTTAAAAAGATTAAATATCATGGCTGAATAATAAAAACGAGACAAGGGTTTAAAAATAAGGACTAAAACCAATTAAAACCCAATTTAAAACCCCCATAAAACCCTAGGCCAGACCGGCTGGATGAAATAAATAAGTTTTCAACGTGCGCCGGAAGGTCAAAAGATCAGGGATGATCCTCATCTCCGGGGGTAATTCGTTCCAGAGGGAGGATGCCCCCAAAGAGAAAGCCCACACCCTCGGGATCACCAGCCGTCCAGCTGGTGGCACCCCGAGGAGACCCACTCTATGGGAGCGCACCGGCCAACAGGAGATCGATGGTGGCAGTAGGCGGTCCCGTAAATACCCAGGTCCCAAACCATGGAGCGCTTTAAAGATGGTAACTAACACCTTGAATGCATCTACCTGTTGTGGTGTCTACCCCAATGATGCTCTGGATGAAAAACCTGGTTGTTGTCCCAGACTTTGGGAGACAGTTTGTAGAACCCTCTAGGTTTTGTTAGTGTGGGTTCTTCAGATGCACAGCATTTTCTTGTTATCTTGTTCTTGTTTTTCTTTCCTTGCTTTGACTTAGCTTGCTGTAAGCCGCCCATAATAATTTTGGAGTTGTGAGCTTCTACATCTCAGCCATACATAAATACATATATTTTATCTGGATAGGGAATTATTTATATCAGGCAACAAAGTCTAGTTTGAAGCCAGGGATGGAGAAATTTTTTGATCGCAGGGATAACTTTGACATGCTCTCATGGGATAAAACCGTGCCAAGGTAGAAATGCCCAGGTTCAAAATGTGCATTTACCAAAGGAAAAATTGGTGAATGTTCCCACTCTCCAATATTCTCCTGGGATGCTTCCTGTAACAAGTTCTAAGGATGTCCTGGAGCTAAGAAGCATTCTTGAAAATAAAATTAAAAAGCCAGAAACTCAGGCTTTATGGCATTTCTATTTTTGTTGCTGTTTAGAATGAATAAATAAAGTTCATTTCAATTCAAGACAGCTGAGGATTTCCTAGACACATCAATTGCGGGTATATAGGCATCAGTATAAAATTATAAGAGCAAAATTAACAGAACAGAATAAAGGAGTTAGAAGGGACCTTGGAGGTCTTCTAATTCAACCTCCTGCTAGGGCAAGAAACCCTATAGCATTTCAGACAAATGGTTTTCCAATCTCTTCTTAGAAGCCCCCAGTCACAACTTCTAGAGGCAAGCTGTTCCATTAATTCAGGGGTCTTCAAACTTGACAGCTTTAAGACTTGTGGACTTCAACTCCCAGAATTCCTCCTCCAGTCATGTTAAATTCAGGAATTCTGGGAGTTGAAGTCCATAAGACTTAAACTTGCCAAGTTTGAAGACTGTTGCATTAATTAATTGTTCTCACTGTCAGGAAATTCTTCCTTAGTTCTAGGTTGGATTTCTCTTTGATTAGTTTCCATTCATTACTTCTTGTCCTGCCTTCAAGTGCTTTGGAGAATAGCCTGATCCCCTCTTCTTTGTGGAAATCCCTCAAATATTGGAAGACTGCTATCATGTCACCCCAGTCCTTCTTTTCCTTAAACTAGACATACCCAATTCCAGCAACTGTTCTTTATCTTTTAGCCTCCAATCCCCTAATCCCCCTTCTCTGCATTTTAAAAAATGTTTTAAAATAACTCAGATGTCATCACTTTGATTTTTCCACCCCAAATCTTGAAATTTTGGACTGCAGCAGGCCTCAAATCTAATTGGATTTTGTGATTTTAGAAATTGCAAGCCTTTCTGGATCGGGGCACTCTTCGCATGGTCACTTCTGCTCTCATCATCTCCCGCCTAGACTATTGTAATGCTCTCTACATGGGGCTCCCCTTGAAGAGCATCCAAAAACTTCAGCCGGTGCAGAATGCGGCCACGCAGGTGATTTTGGGGGCTCCTTGGAGCTCCCGTGTTACACCGCTCCTGCATGAGTTGCATTGGCTTCCAGTGGCCTTCCGGGTGCAATTCAAGGTGTTGGTGGTCACCTTTAAAGCGCTCCATGGCTTGGGACCCGGGTACTTACGGGACCGCCTACTGCCACCATCAGTCTCCCGCCAGCCAGTGCGCTCCCACAGGGTGGGCCTCCTTGGGGTGCTGGCAGCTGGACGATGCGGGCCTTCTCTGTGGGGCCACCCTCCCTCTGGAATGAATTACCCCCGGAGATGCGGGCGATTACTGACCTGCAGACCTTCCGGCGCGCATTAAAGACCCACCTTTTCCAAAGGCCGATCTGGCCTAGTATCAATTACTAGGGTTTTAATTTTTGGCATTTTTAACATTTTTACCTTGTTTTTTATAGTGTTATTCCAGCCACTTGTTTAATCTCTTTTTAAATCTCTTTTAAATTTTTTATTAATTGTGTCATTTTATCTTGGCTGTACACTGCCCCAAGTCCCATTTTGGGAGAGGGGGCAGTATAAAAATTTAGTAAATAAATAAATAAATTTCTAATCCATTTCTTAAAAGTCTTTAATAAGGGTACAGGCCTTATAGATATCACTTAAAGGGATCTTATACACGTCATGGGGGAGACTCTATATTGGCATGCCACCTGTTCTGAAAGTGATCTAGTGAAAATTTTAAAGAAAAAGATCTGATCTTATATCCTAATTGGCCACCTTTAAAGATGCTTATTCTTCATGCCACCTTGATTGCTTTTTAATCTTGTTCAGGAGTTACCGAAACAAAATAACAGAACAGAATAACAGAACTCAAGAGAAACAGAGTTGAAAGGGATCTTGGAGGTCAAATGAATTAGAAAAGAAACCAACCGAAGTACAAAAATAACAACCAAAGTACAAAGAACTTCAAGGATGACTCTGAACCGATCAAACTGCTTTGCTTCCTGCAAAGGTTTCATCATCATGGCCTGACTTTTATAGCTTATGGGAGGGGCAATCACCTCCAAGCCTTACTCCCGAGTCACCCCTTTTGTTTTAGCTGCTCTTGCCTTCTAGCAGCTCTGTGTATGTGCGCACTGGCAACAGGCTCTCCTGGATCTTCTGCCTTGTTGTTGCGAGACTCTGAAGGCTCTGAAGGCAGCACCCCACTCCCCGATTGTCCTGGGCCCATCTCTGCATTGGACGCAGGATCCTTGTCTGAGTCCTGTTCAGACTCCCGGACTGGCCCCCTTTCTTCCCCACCATCCGATTCTATTGCTGTCTGCGCCAGCTGCCGGCGAACCACAACAAACCAGTTGTACAAGTAGTCCTTAACCTACAATCATAGTTGAGCAGTGGTGGGATTCAACCAGTTCACACCACTTTGGGAAAACCGGTTGTTAAGTTTCTGAGCAGTTTGGTGCACTGGTTTTGGAAGAAATCATTATGGCTGAAAACGGGTTGTTAAGTTATTTGAATCCCACCACTGCAGTTGGGCCCAAAATTTTCAGCGTTAAACAACAGAGTTGTTGGGTGAGTTTTGCCCCATTTTATTACCTTTCCTTACCACAGTCGTTAAGTGAATCATTGCAGTTGTTAAGCTAGTAACACAGTTGCAAAGTGAGCCTGGTTTTCCCATTGTCTTTGTTTGTCAGAAGGTGGTAAAAGTTGATCACATGAGCTTGGCAATTGTCATAAGTATGAATCAGTTGCCACATTTCCAAATTCTGATCATGGGGGGTTGTGTCAGTGTTCCAACTAATCAACTCCAAACCAATGACAACCTCCGAGACAAGCATTTCCTCAAAGTTCCATTTTATTAGAGTTGTCATATTGGCACATCTGGGAAAACTGGAATCTGAGAGTTCGGGGTTTTCCCTTCCCAAAAGAAAATCAAAGATCCATCCCTTGCATCTCTTAGTCCATCACATGGTCCAATCAAATCTCCGTCCCCACTGGAGACATCCTTCCAGTCACTCCCCTCCAGGTGCAGGGCAACATGTCCTTGACTCTGAGAAAGAATGTTGTTGTGTCTAATCTTCTACCTCACTATGAAATTCCCCCTCCCAAATTCCCAGGCATTGAAAGTGGCAGACTGGAAGCTTCCAAGTAAAAAATGGCTTCTAAGGCTAACAGGTTGCAAGTGCGAAAAACTATGATAAGTCACTTTTTTCAGTGCCGTTGTAACTTTGCTTATCAAAAGGTCGCAAAAAGTCATCTAATCAAAGAAATGGAAATCTTTGTCATCCATATCATCCAAACACTGCAAAAATCAACCTACACACTTTTCTTGAGCAAGTAAATGAAGCCATCTCACCAAGAACTTCATAAATTATTCTTCAGAACTTAGCAACAGCTCTAGCTGCAGGAAAGGAATGCAGTATATCCATCTTTAAAAGAGGGAAAAAATTATTAAAGCTGGGAGATTGACAAAAATGTCACAACTGTATTTTGTTTGCCTGAAAGATGACAGACTCCATTTTGAGAGTTCTTGCAATAATAATGTTCCTTCTTCTCAGGAGGAGGAAAAATCCTTTGAAGTTTTACCCATAGAAAAGTTTTGTAAGACTACAACATTTAAAAAGAAATTTATGTACTTTTTCTCCATTTTCCAAAGGTAGGGGAAGCAGGAAAAAGAAAAAGAAAAATAAGTAATTCTTGACAAGAGTACAAGCAGGCCTAGAAAAGCTTATCAATTGGTTAGTTGATTACGCACCATCAACTTGGTGTCAGCTCTTGGAGGATGGATGGATAGAAAGCTATCTAGGATAGATAGATAGACAGACAGATAGATAGATAGATAGATAGATAGATAGATAGATAGATAGATAGATAGATAGATAGATGATAGGTTATAGATAGATGGGCAGGTAGTAATATTACACTAATACTGGTAATATTACACTACTAACTAGAGCATACAAAACATTTGCTAGACCAATACTTGAATACAGCTCATCAGTGTGGAACCCGCATTACATATCTGATATTAACACAGTTGAGAAAGTCCAGAAATATTTCACAAGAAGAGTTCTCCACTCTTCTACTCGTTATAGAATACCTTATGCCACCAGACTTGAAATTCTAGACCTAGAAAACCTAGAACTACGCCGCCTTCAGTCCAATCTACATATAGTATATAAAATCATACATTGCAAAGTCCTACCTGTCAATGAATACTTCAGCTTCAACCATAAAAACACAAGAGCAAACAATAATAAAAACTCAAGGTTAATTGCACCAA
Source organism: Bungarus multicinctus (assembly GCA_023653725.1). Lineage (NCBI taxonomy): Eukaryota > Metazoa > Chordata > Lepidosauria > Squamata > Elapidae > Bungarus > Bungarus multicinctus. The sequence goes on along the minus strand of CM042842.1, from coordinate 124,483,453 downwards.
ACTTGATTGCAGGAAATACTACTTCAGCAACAGAGTGGTCAATGTCTGGAATACTCTACCTGACTCTGTGGTTTCTTCCCCAAACCCCAAAAACTTTAACCTTAGACTGTCTACTATTGTCCTTTCCTAAGAGGTCTGTAGGGGGCGTGCATAAGCGCACCAACGTGCCTACCGTCCCTGTCCTATTGTTTCTTTTATTTTTTATTTTTCTTATATGTATCCATGTATTTATAACTATGTTTTACCTTTACCTATTATCTTGTAAGCGATTGACAAATTGACAAATAAATAAAATAAAAAAGGTAGACAGATTAATACACCAATATATAGACACAGACATGATAGATAGATAGATGATAGATAGACAGAAAGATGATAGACAGACAGATAGATAGAACTAGATCAATAGATAGGTGGATAGAAAGACAGTGATAGATAGATAGATATAGACAGACAGTGAGTTTTAGTCTTGCCGTAGATATGGCTGGGTGACTTTGAATCAATCACCAGGAGATGGGGAGTTCTAGTCCCACCTTAGGCATGAAAACTGACTAGGTGGCTTTGAGTCAATCACCAGGAGATGGTGGGTTCTAGTCCCGCCTTAGGCATGGAAGCTGGCTGGGTGACTTTGGGTCAATGAGTTCTAGTCCTGCCTTAGACATGAAAGCCAATCCTTCCCTCTCAGTCCAACCTACCTCACAGGGTTGTTGCTGTGGGAAAAATAGGAGGTTGAGGAGAAATAGGAGCATTATAAACAGTGGTGGGATTGGAATAACTTAACAACCAGTTCTCTGGCTGGATAGGCATTGGCCATGTGACTGGGTGGGTGACATCACTCATCACACCCAGCCGCGCCTCCTGACCACTCGCTTCAAAGGTAGAGGTAGGATTCAGCTGGTTGTGGCTAATTTTATCACTGGCTGGCCCCACCCCCACTGATTTTTTGGCCTGTTTTTTGGCCATTTTGGGGCGTTTTCAGGCTAGTTTTTGGTCTGTTTTCAGGTCGTTTTTGGGCCATTTTCAGGCCATTTTGGGGGCCCTTTTTAGCCCGAAAAACAGCCCAAAATGGCCTGAAAAAACAAGCAGGGGTTAGGGTCAGCCAGTGGTGGGATTTGCTGGTTTGCCGAACTGCGCAGAATCTTAACTACTATCGCTTGAATCGGTGCAAACTGGCAGCAGCCCACCTCTGATTATGAATGTTCACCATCTTGAGTTATTTATAAAAACAATACAGGTGAGATTTAAAAAATCTACAAGCAAACAAAGTAAGGCAGAACTTTACAATATTCGTAATTTCTGAGTCACAGCTACTGGTTCACTCTTCTTCTTTTATTCATAAATCTACAATGCAATTTTAAGCTGTTTTGAAACTAATTTAAATAACCTTAATCCAATTACTTTGGAATATAATTTAAACAGTTGCTAAAATCCATTTCACACAATCCTTCTAGATATTGACTGCTAAAAATTATGAAAGTTTGAGAGTTTAAAATATTTGGGATCTGCTTTTTAGTGTTTAACAAAGACTATCAGTAAATATAAAAAAACCCAATAAACTCTGCCTGTATATCCATTCAGATTCTCTCTTTGATCTTAGCGCCTGAAATTTTGTCTCAGTGCATTAACATTCTCCAAATTGCTCTGCTTTGCTTAAAAAAAAATGTTCAGCTCACAAATAGGTTTCTAAGGATTTGTTGCAATAGGACATATGAATTTGTGTACATCATTTCCACTTATTTTTATTGGTTTTTGATCCCAAATTCTTTGTATCCCATTTCTTAAGAAATCCATGGAAATAGATACATGCCCCAAAGCCTCACGTACCTCATCCAATGGAGTAACTACAGCAAGGAGGGAGACTTTGATGTGTCTACTCTTTTAAATATAAGAAATCATGTAAAGAAACCTCAACAACCTTAAGTTTCAACCCTGGACTTTTAAATGATTTGCTTTAGCAACAAAAAAATTAGGCTCAATTGTGGTTGTATGTTGAGGAGTATCTGTACATTGCTGACTCAATGTCAACTAAAAGATACTCTTTTGGTCTTTTTAGCTGCCAGCGGAAAGGGAGTGAAGGAAAACAGTGCATTCCTCAAGTGCCTCAGATAATCGCTTTGGCAGCCCAAAGTTGTCGGTGCGCAAGACTATTACTGGACAGCATGATTGATGACTCTTGGCTATGGATGTGTCCCATTGGAGAATATACATCCAGAGGATGGGGGAAAGACCAGGGTCAAAGGGGAAATGAATGGTGTATTTTAGTGTCAGTTGCATCCAGCTAACACCAACATGGCCACTTCTAATAAATCATTTTTTTTTACTCTGAGAGATGCTGCTAGAGACTTATGATTTGAACGAGGGCAGATTTGTTGGAGCCCCGACACTCACATTTATTCTACCTTCATCTATTACTCCAAGATCTTTTCCACAGGCATCATGACCAACCCATTAACACAGTATCCCAGGACAGTGCATTTCATCTAGGTTTACTAAATGAAGAATTTTACATTGTCTATATGAAATTAATACAATTTCTCCCACTTTTCAAGTTTGCTTCAATTTTTTATTTTTGCCTTCTAGGGTAGTAACCAACCTTCCTCCCTCCCTTCTTGCTTTCCTGCCTGGTTTCCTTCCTTCCTTCCTTCCTTCCTTCCTTCCTTCCTTCCTTCCTTCCTTCCTTCCTTCCTTCCTTCCTTCCTGCCTAGTTGGATAATGAAACATCTGGAAGAAAACAACCAAGCTCAGAGAGCATCAAGGACTCCTCCTCCTCCTCCTCCTCCTCCTCCTCCTCCTCCTCCTCCTCTCCTTGTTCTCCTTGTAAGAGCCAAAAGCATCTTTAATCTGCCATCCACCAAATCATCTGGGATTTTATTTGTTATTTCACTTTTTTCATTTTCTGTTTAATGCAACCATTTCAAAACTGGTATCGTTATTTATGAAGAAATAATATTCAGCCGAATTAGTAACAAGAGTGCCACTGAAACCAGTGAAGAAATAATGAGCTACACTGGCAGACTTAAATACCATTAATTTCAGAACAGCTCTGTCAGAATAGCATCCCATGAATTCTAGAAACCAGAAAAGCTGCACACAATTCTATTAAATCAATCCCATTCACCTTATATTTTGCAGCGTAGTCCAATAAAGAACTGTTTGTGTCTTGACGGGTGTAATAGGTTATTTTATTAAAACCTCACAATATTTCACGTTTTTAGCTCTTTGGGCAGCTTAAATCTTATTGACAACTGCTTACTTCTCTGTGTTCTCTAAGCTTTAAAATACATCAGTGGTCACCCACCCTATTTTATAGAAAACATGGTGATAGATGAATAGTATTTTTCTCATGATGGAAAAGAATTAAGTAAAGGCTTCAGAGATGCCGTAAACTGCGAGAACAATTCCAGAATGTTTTATGGTCACGGCAGAGTCATGAAATGAACTGTAGCATCACAGGAAAGAGGGCGTTGAAGATGAATGACCACGGGACCTTCTAGAACATGTACAATATTGGGCCTCTTTATTGCATATCTCCCAAACTGTTAAACATGGGTAAATTATTTCAGAGGGACCTTTTCTTGACCAAATCACTAAGGCCATGCTGAAATATTTTCTCTCCGTGGCCTACTTTCAGGTTATAAACAATCAAACAATGAAAAACAGAACACATGAATTACCTCAGAATCAATCTTATATAGGTAGCCCTGGACTTACATCCATTTGTGTTTAGCGACTGTTCCAAGTTACAACGGCACTGAAAAAAAGAGACTTAAGACCATGTTCCACACTTACGACCTCTGCAACACCCCCCTGGTCACATGATCAGAATCTGGGAGCTTGGCAACTGGTGTGGATGTATGACAGTTGCATTGTCCCGGGGTCACGTGATCACCATTTGTGACCTTCCCAGCAGGCTTCTGACCAGGAAAGTCAAAGGGGAGAAGTCATATTTGTTTAATGACCACATGTTTTGCTTAAAACCTGTAGCAAAACTTATATAACAATTGTTTTGCTCAGCAACGGAAATTTTGGACTCACTTATGGTTGTAAGTCAAGGAGTACCTGTATTGCATTAGACACATAACTCAGTTGAACCCCAAACAAACAAGGAAGCAACCCCCCCCCCCCATATTTCACTTCCAACGGGAACATGACCATATATTTGTGTCTTGATTTGATGGCCAGCATGCTGATTCAACCTCTTCTATTTAAGAACTCCTGCAACCAAATCAAATCCAGCTATTCCATCACCAATAAAGGGATTTAGAAATCTTGTTCCTTCTTTTGTATGAAATTTTCACTCTTCCATTCAGGTCTGACATGGAAGGAGAGATGCAATTTTTGTTTTTTGCAATTATTCTCATGCCTTCAAGAAATATAATCTATTAGCAATCAAGGAACGACCAACTCAGATAAACAAGCTAGCAGTAAACAACAGCCTAACCAAGGATCCACTAAGATCTTTCCCCCCAATACTGACAGCTAAAGCCATTAATACATAAAAACTCCTCTCTCTTCTAGCATTGATGATGTTACCCAGTTGGGTAGTGAAACATCTATAAGAAAACAGCCAAGCTCAGAGAACACCAAAGACCCCCACAGTTCAACCCTGAACCAAGTCAGTTGTATAGATTAGACATCCAGCCAACAGTATTTATTTATTTATTTATTTATTTATTTATTTATTTATTTATTTATTTATTTATTTAATTTATATACTGCCTCCTGGGACTCGGGGCAGTGCACAGCCCAACTAAAACAATATAGTATCAATATAAAATTTAAAAATAGATTAAAAATGAATTAAATTTATGGCTGAAAGATTAAGACTATAATAAAATAATAAAAACAGGGTAAAAATTACAAAATTAAAATCATTCCAATGGTACTAGGCCAGACCGGCTTGCTGGAAAAGATGGGTCTTCAATGCGCGCCGGAAGGTTCTCAGGTCAGGGATAGTGCGCATCTCCAGGGGTAATTCATTCCAAAGGGAGGGTGCTCCCACAGAGAAGGCCTGCCCCCTCAGGGCCGCCAGCCGGCATCGCCCAGCTGATGGCACACTGAGGAGGCCCATCCTGTGAGAGCGTACTGGCTGCAGGCGGTCCCGTAAGTACCTGGGTATGATGTTGCAAACCCTTTAAAACATCCGTATTGATCCATGGGCAAAAGGGGTGGGGCTTGCAGGCATCCCCCATTGAAACTACTGTTGATTCATCAAACAGCATCTTTTTCTGCTACGAGTTTCCAGCCCTTGGTTTAAACAACTAGGCAGTTCCTTGTTTGAAGAAGTGAACAATGTGTTTGCTATTGGCAATCAGCCTATTGTGATATACGTAGTACAATGCAGTGAGCCATGTGCATTGGAGAACGAAACAATCACTTCACAAATGCATGGCACAGCCTAGGGGGGAACAAACCCATCAGAACAAGATTCAGTAGTCCATCTGCATCTGAAAGACTAAGGTCACGCTTTTGAAGGCAGCAATAGTAATAGTAATATTACTAATACTAGTAGTAATACTCAATAGTGTATTAGTAACAGAGGGATCTCGGAGTCCTGGTGGACAACCATTTAAATATGAGCCAGCAGTGTGTAACAGCTGCCAACAAGCTGGATAAACAGAGGGATAGAATCAAGATCACGAGAAGTGTTAATACCACTTTATAATGCCTTGGTAAGGCCACACTTGGAATACTGCATCCAGTTTTGGTTGCCACGATGTAAAAAAGATGTTGAGACTCTAGAAAGAGTGCAGAGAAGAGCAACAAAGATGATTAGGAGACTGGAAGCTAAAACATATAAAGAACAGTTGCTGGAACTGGGTATGTCTAGTCTAATGAAAAGAAGGACTAGGGGAGACATGATAGCAGTGTTCCAATATCTCAGGGATGGCCACAAAGAAGAGGGAGTCAAACTATTTTTATAATTTTTATTCTCCAAAGCACCTGAGGGCAGAACAAGAAGCAGTGGGTGGAAACTAATCAAGGAGAGAAGAAACCTAGAACCAAGGAGAAATTTCCTGACAGTCAGAACAATTAATCAGTGGAACAACTTGCCTCCAATAGTTGTGAATGCTCCAACACTGGAAGTTTTTAAAAAGATGTTGGATAGCCATTTGTCTGAGTGGTGTAGGGTTTCCTACCTAAACAGAGGGTTGGACTAGAAGACCTCCAAGGTCCCTTCCAACTCTGTTATTCTATTCTATTCTATTCTATTCTATTCTATTCTATTCTATTCTATTCTATTCTATTCTAAACATTCTGGACAGAGAGGACTGCTGGTTTGAAAGAGGGGTCAAAGAGACCATCTATGTCAAAACTGAACAGCCCTCCCTCAACAGAGGGAGAGGAATATAACATCATCTATCTCCTTTCAGCAGTTCTAAGAAGACCCCACACTCATTTGCACCATTCAGGTGACCCTGAGGGCACAGATAAATCTCCAAATGGCCTCAACAATTCTCAGAAAGAATGCTAACGACCAGATGATTGCTAGGAATATAAATCCTTCCCCTGACCACCATTCAGTTACAACTGAAGAAGCTTCTTGGATGAGAAGCGGAATGTCTTCAAGGAAAAACAAAGTCCGGTTGCCTTTTGAAAAACACCTTTGGAACAATCATGATCTGGATGATTGAGAATCTCCACAGACATTTAGGCCTACAGAGACCTGTGCAACAATTCCAGCATATTATTTTTTGAAAATAATAGCCTATGTACCCAAACATTTAGTCTGCTGAAACATTTAGTGGATGTGCTTAGCAGTCCACAGGGTGAATCCCAGTTGGGCTTTTCTCACCAAAGTTAGGCGTACTAAATTTCCCTCCTCTCTTACGGTGGCTGCTAGTGAGCAAGAAACTGTGCTACTATCTGATTCTCACCCTACGAGCGTGCTGAGGTTCACCGGAGCTAAATAGCAATTCAGACACTTTGCTGCCAGCATGTGTGAGATGCAATTACTTCCCTAGGACCCAAGTTATTGCTAGTCCTTATAAAATAAACAACCAGTAAAGTTCCATTACTTCTTCAGCCACCCACTTTCACCTATAACTCCAGTGCCAAGAAAATAGAGAGCCTTTATTTTTACGGACAGAAAACCATTACTACTGCTTTTTTAATTCTGCAAACCAGAATTACATACCCTTTCCTCCCATTTCGTAAGAGCTATATAAATGAAAGATGGTATTTGCCTAACTGTTAAGAAAAAATGAACAATACTATATTTCTTACCCCCCCCCCCCCCCCACACACACACACCTCTTTTAGTTCAGTGGTTGGTTTTACTTTATTTTCTGAAATATCTTTTTTTCCTGATCAGAGGGAAATTAGTCCTTTAAAATGCTGTTCCGGAAGATTGAAGGAAAATAACTATACGATTGCTTTTCATCAAAGTTAGTGTGCATCTTAGCTCCCTGATTAAAAATAAATATTTTTTTAAAAAAGATTTTTCTTTATTAAACAAACAAATATGAACAAAAACAAAAAAGACATTAAAAATGTTGAACGTGGTCCAGTCTACCTAACATCGATCTTTATCATTACTTTGTTAAGTCCAATAATAATACTACACAATTTCATTCCATATACATTAAATATACATATAATCATTCCTGATTCTCTTGAATCTTCCTCTTCTTTAGCCAACCATAAAATTTGTCCCATATTTTATAATAATCCAAATTCTTATTTTTAAAATTCCTTTGCTAGTTTATCCATTTCTGCGCACATCATAATTTTCCTAAGTATTTCAAATTCATTTGAAGTATCTTTACTTTTCCATTTCTGTGTGTACACCAATCTTGCTGCAGTGATTATATGGATTATTAAATATATGTTTTCCTTGTCATATTTCCTCGTATTAATCCCTAACAGAAAGAACTCCGGTCTATATTCTATTTTCATCCCACATATTTCTTCTAGCCACTTGCGTAATTTTTGCCAATATTTTTTGGCAAAATAAATATTTTTGATAGATTCATAGAGCTGGAAGAGATCTCGGAGGTCTTGCAGTCCAACCCTCTGCCCAAGGCAGGACTCCTTATCCCAGCCTGGAAAAATGGTTGTCTGTTTTTTTTCCTGAAAAACATCTAATGGTGGAGTCCCCAAAACTCCTGGATCACCTAAAGTATGAGATAGGCAGCCATATAAATTAGACATAGGGTAGATAGGACAGACAGACAGACAGATAGATGATAGAGATAGATGGATAGATAGATACTGTCATGCCCTTGTTGGAGTCTGATTCTGAGGGGGAGATTGAGCAGCTGACAGAGAGTGGGAGTTCGGTGGCTGTGGAGGAAAGTAGGGAAGGGCACAGTCCAGCTGGGCATTGTAAGGAAGACCCAGGGCCACCCCCTCTTCATCCTAGGGCACGCAGGGAGGAATGGATGAGGGAGCAACATGGGTTACGGGGGAGAAAAAGGTCCCGATTCCCTTGATTAGCTGCAGCTGGGAAAACAGCATATAAAGGTTGTTTGCACACAGCACCTTTCTGGAAGCAAAGCATGCATTATCTTGGTCGAGCCTTATCTGGGTTTTGGCATTCTCCCAATGGGTGGGTGCTTTGTTATCCTTTGAATGTCTGCAATATATCATCCTGGCCTGCCGTGTTAATTACTTCAGTGTGGTTTGTGTTGGTTTTTTTTATTTCTAATTATCTTTACTTTGGGTTCGGACTGCATTTCTGCCTTTCATCGATTGTTTTTCGAAGAGTTTGATATCCAGCCAAGGATAATTGGACATTGGGGTTAAGTTGGAGGCATTAAAGGGAATTTATTCTACTTTGGTGACTTTGTTATTTTTGTGTCATGCCCCAGGTCATGACAGATACACCAATACATAGATATACAGACACGATAGATAGATAAATATGTATATATAGATAGATATGGATAGATGGATGGACGGATAGATAGATAGATAGATACAGATAGACAGATGAGTGGTAGATGAGAGACAGACATAGACAGAGACAGATGTAGTCTCATTTTCTGGTTTCTAAGTGCTAAACTCCAAGATTGGAGGAAGAGATAATTACTCACTCCAGGATGTGAAAAGGAGACATTGAGTTTTTTTATAGTGGAAAATCCCATGTGTAAACAGTTTTTGTAGCGTTTACAGCTTTCAAGGCTGTTTAAAAGAAACAAAAAACAATGTCCTCAGAGAAGAATAACCACTTCAGAGATGTAAAGGGTTCCCTTTGTACCAGCTGCAGAGGATTTTATTGGCAAGCAATCACAAAAAATGTACGCAAAAGGTATCAGAAATGATGTTTGTTTTTCAGAGGGTTATTATTTGCTTTTTGTTCTTTCTGAAGTGAGAGATTTTTCACAGGATTGTACAATTGGTGGTTGTTTTCCTTTAGATGATCAAGTCCAATAAAAACCATATTAAACCATCACTGAGAGATGGTTGTCCAGTCCTACAACTCAGATTTTTCTCCCTCTTAACATTCAATCAACATTTTCTTTATTGCACTTGAAATCCATAATTCCACTGCATCACCCCCTGCATTGGCCTTAAGGTCAAATAACCCCTGGGTTGCTGCAGCCATTATAATGTAGATATAGAATTGTATGCAATTTGGGGGCATCTATCTTTGAAACATAGGAACGTGGTGGCTCAATGGCTAAGATACTGAGCTTGTCGATCAGAAAAGTCAGCAGTTCGGCGGTTCGAATCCCTAGTGCCGCGTAACGGAGTGAGCTCCCGTTTCTTGTCCCAGCTTCTGCCAACCTAGCAGTTCGAAAGCACATAAAAAATGCAAGTAGAAAAATAGGGACCACTTTGGTGGGAAGGTAACAGCGTTCCGTGCGCCTTTGGTGTTTAGTCATGCCGGCCACATGACCACGGAGACGTCTTCGGACAGCGCTGGCTCTTCTTTGGCTTTGTAATGGAGATGAGCACCGCCCTCCTAGATCTGGAAACGATTAGCACGTATGTGCAAGGGGAACCTTTACCTTTATCTTTGAAACTTTGAACAGTCATTAAGTAACCTGTCATATCTTGAGGGCTACCTATATGTAAGAATGTCAAGGGAAGGAAGAAATATCCTGAGCTGATCACTTTGTTTCAACATTCAAGAGGTTTTAAAAAAAAAAATCCCCGTTTGGGGGGGGGGATTTTCCCACTCTTTTAGTGGGACCAATTAAACTTATTTTTAAACACATTCCTTTCCTGATCCTTGTCAAAGCATCTCAAGACTGTGTCAAAGCACTGTCCTTTTTGAGAAGCTAAGTAAACACTGACTGCAATTATTGAATGGTTTTGTTTAGAGAGGGCAGATGATCGAAGCCCCCATGCAGACGGAATACAAAAAGTCAGTTTAAGTTGTGGTGTCTTATTTATTTATTTATTTATTTATTTCATAATTTTATATACCGCCCTTCTCCCGAAGGACTCAGGGCGGTGAACAGCCAACTAAAATACATACAAAACACAAGATATAAATACGATTAAAAAAGAATTAAATTATAGGCTGCCCAAATAAAAATCTAAAACCCCCGATTAAAATAAATTAAAACTTTCATACCCCCACCAAACTAATCTAAAACCCCCTTATATAAAATCCCATTTGAGTCAGCTCAGGCCGGCCTGCTCAAAGAACCAGGTCTTCAGATCACGTCTGAACGCCCTCAGGTCAGTGGTTGTTCAGTGGTATGGATTCTTTCCTTTTGCAGCTTTCCTCCTTATTAATAAATGAGAATATTTGGGGCTCAAGAGTTGAAACATGCATGCCCAGTGATGATGTTACCTAGTTGGGTAATGAAACATCTGCAAGAAAACAACCAATCTCAGAGAGCACCAAGGATCTCACAGTTACCACCTCCTCCTCCTCCTCCTCCTCCTCCTCCTCCTCCTCCTCCTCCTCCTCCTCCTCCTCCTCCTCCTCCTCTTCATCCTCTTCATCCTCCTGTTCTCTGTAAATCCCACTCCCTTCTAACACTGATGATGTTACCTAGTTTGGATAATGAAACATCTGCAAGAAAACAATTAAGTTCAGAGAGCACCAAGGACTCCACAGTCCTCCTTCTCTCCCCCCTCCTCTTCCTCCTCCTCTCTGGAAAACCCACTCCCTTCTAGCACTGATGGTGTTACCTAGTTTGAGTAATGAAACATCTGCAAAAAAACAACCAAGCACAGAGAGCGCCAAGGACCACTCTTTCCCACTTAAGCAATAGAACCTACTAAAGGATGGATTCAGTTACCATGGTGATGGAGGCACCATTGGAAGACCTGAAAGATCAGGTTAGGGATGAATCAACATGGAGTAAGTCTATTTATGAAGAGTTGACAATGGCTCGATCTCCCATAATTAGTCAATCAAAATTATTGCCTGTCACCCTTCTGCAAATTTCCATAACAATTCCTTTTGGATATTTCGGGTAGCATTGTAAGCGTATTTTATTACTGCAAAGTCCTTTAAAAGTACTCTTTGTGGCATTGTTACTTTCTGTGACACATCTTCCTGTACCTCTGTAGCTTTCTTGCCGATCCACCCCTGCAAAAATCTCTTGCAAAGAATGCCTCCCATGTCCCTTAGTTTTAGTGGAAAATTTCAGGGGAGTGATTCAGTCACTGCATCCAATTGAAGTAAGGCTAAAAGCAATGGGTGAATATTGCCTCTATTGTCAGGGCCAGCTGTACTGTTTTACTCTGGCCACTTCTTTCAGACATACAGGAGCTGCCTGCCAGGAAGCTTAGTGGTCAGTCAAATGGTGTCACCCCTGCAGAGCTGGCAGCAGAGCCGGATAGCGGGGAGGAACATGAGCCAGTCATGGAGAACTCAGACGAGGGATCTCTGTCCGACACAGAGATGGGGCCCGGGCCCTCTGAGAGTTATGTGCTGACTCCAGAGCCTCCAGAATCTGACATCAGCGAGGCAGAGGAACAGTGGGAGCCTGTTCCCAGTACGCACTTGTGCAGAGCTGCCAGAGGGCAAGAACAGTTAAGACAAAAGGGGCAACTTGGGAGTAAGGCTTGGAGATGATTGGCCCCTCCCATAGGCCATAAAGGAGGAACAAAGGGATATGAGCCTTTGCAGGAAGCAACTTTGTTCGTTCTGATTGGTTTAAACTCTGAAGCTCCATGTTGACTTTGTGCTCCATTTGGCTTTGTGCAGCTTAGCAATTTAGTCATTGGCAACATTTTAAAGGAGATAAAGGTGGGTGCTTATCAGCCTTATCCTGAAAAGACTGTGGCAGACTTCTGTTGGACTATTCGCAAACTCCTTGGGACTCATTACGGGCTGTGAATGAATATAATACACAGCCGTTGAAAGAAAAAGAGTGTTTTTGGGACTAAGTGTGTGATTGTTACTGTCTCAGGCAGCCTTGGTCAGAACACCTCCTCCTTTTCTTTCTTCTAGCTGACATTCTCAGTTTACTGAAATGCTCTTTCTTCTCCTTTATTGCATCGAGCAAGCTGATTAACTTAGAGCTAGACTCTGTGGAGCTGTGGTTTAATATATTACAAGAAACCCAACTTAGTAAATCATGTAAATCAAGAGATGGTATTAAGTCACAATAGGGTTGATTCATTTGAACATGACAAGGTGAGCAGTCATTAATTAGCCTCATATTGCAATGAACAAGGACATGCGTTCGATTTCGCCACTACTACGATTGTTGGCCGAGCAGGGACAAAAATAGCTAGAAAAATGAGAGAAGCCTGGGAAATGGATCCCTTGTCAGTCAATAGGAGCGCTGATTTAGGACAACATAGCAGCACAAGGAAATAACAATTAACAACTTAATAGCCAGCCATCAACCCTCTAATTAACAACTAAAAGTCACACACAACCAGGCACTATATAAATACAACATGTAGAACAGCCTATTGCACATATTTTGGAGATGATGGGCTCCAGTTTAAGCCCAAAAGCTTGGAAGAATAAATCTTTGGTCCCGGTGACTGTCTCAGTTTGGATCCTGCAACATTATCCTGGACATGTATATTTACCTTCATTTGTATGAGTGTCATAGTCCAGGATTCAGACTGACTTTGAAAAAACCCAGCTGAACCTGTAGAATGCCAGTCTCAGGAGACACCAAGCCAAGAGTCACTTGAGGCTGCTCAAATACAGGCACCGTTTGAGCAGCTGGAGCCATCAGATGATGGGTCATGGGTTCAGTGAACAGAGCAGAAAACAGAATACAGAACTTTGGTGAAGTTCCTTGCCAAGAAAGGGAGTAACTAACTCAAAGTTAATTGGCTGCAGCCTGATTCAAGAAGGAGCCCACTCTCGAGTTCCTTTGCTGGAAGCAACCATCTGATCTCCTGCTCTGGCGTCTGGCTCCTGTGAATTCTGCTCATAAATCAACTCTGACATTTGGATTGTCTGACAAACCTGTGATGGCTCTCTGAAATTTAGACTGGATTTTGATTTCTCTCCTCCTGCGCATTTCTGTTGAAAGCAAAACTATGTAAACTTTTCTCTCTCAGAGACTTCGTTTTGATTTATATTCCTTTTCTTGTCTGCTGGTTATCTACCGCAGCTTTGAGTACATTGAGTATTCTCGCCTGGTAACTGTGTGGGTCTGAGTTTGAACAGTACAGGACATGTTAAAGACTGTCAAAATTACCCATTCCTGACTGCATTATTTGTTAACTACCACAACCTTCTAAACTATGGGGAAAAAAATCTAACCAAAGAAGGAAGCTAAGAAAGCTTTCTTTAGCATGCAAACAATCCTGTTAGGTCTTTAATAGACTTGATTATCTATCTATCTCTATCTAAAAGCAAAATACCCCTTACGCATCATCACAAAATCTCCAGAAGAGTAAACTTGAAATTTGGCAGGTATGTTCCTCTTGGCTTCTAGGTGCTCACTAAGAAAGGATTTTTTGAAATGACCATCAGACCATTAGTATTTTGTATATTATTATTAACATGCTCTGATGCTAAAGAGTTCTACTCCCCTCCCCACCTGAAAAGGAATCTCTTCCAAATGCAAAACACAAGCAGAGGAGAGGAGTTTCAGTTTCAGATTTAGTTTCACAGCACCAAGCAGCTTTAAGTACAGAACAGTTGAGCTAAAAACCATGCCCAGGCTCCTTGCTAGCTCCTTCTCACACACTGATAGGACACTAGCCAGATGAATACCAATGGATGCTGGTAGGCAGAGGCAGAATCCCCCCCACCTATTTTCCTCCCCAAAAACCAAGCCCAACCACATAACGAAGCACGGGTATTGAGCTAGTATGTCATATGAAGAAAAAAAATTGTGGCTAACCCACCTTAGTCTTGTGTGCATCAGGCTTGCCTTTCAATTTATTGGCCATGTTGTGTGGCAGTTGGGTTGCCTTTTTGATTATTTTTTTTTGCCTCAGAGTGAGGATCAATTTTTGTGTCCAGTTTCAAAGGCAGCACAATTCTCCTTAATAAGGAGGTCTGTGTTGTCTAAAATCCTCACATAAAATTTGCACCGGCAGGAAGGATTGTTCTACAGTCATCACACATGCCATAAAAATGTCTTTTGGTTGCCTTCAAAAGGCAAGCGGAAGTGTCGAAAAAGGCTTACAGTAGTCCTTGATTGTCATGGCCTTGTTGGAGTCTGATTCTGAGGGGGACATCGAGCAGCTGACAGAGAGTGGGAGTGCGGCTCTGGTGGCTGTGGAAGAAACGAGGGCATTCAGAGGAAGACCCAGGGCCACCCCCTCTTCATCCTAGGGCATGCAGGGAAGAATGGAGAAGGGAGCAACATGGCTTACAGGAGAGAAAAAGGCCCTGATCCCTTTCATTAGTTGCAGCTGAGGGAACAGGATATAAGAAGGGTATTTGCACACAGTTCCTTGCTGGAAGCAAAGCGTGCATTATCATTGTCGAGGCTTATCTGGGTTTTGGTGTCCTCCCAACTGTGCGTGCTTCATTATTTTTTTGAAGTCTGCAATTTATTATCCTGGCCTGTCGTGTTAATTATTTCAATGTAGTTTGTGTTATTTTTTTTAATTTCTAATTTATCTGTACTTTGAGTTCGGACTGCATTTCTTCCCTTGGTAGACTGTTTTTGGAAGAGTTTGATTTCCAGCCGAGGATAACTAGACATTGGGGGCCAAGTTGGAAGTATTAAAGGGAATTTATCTACTTTGGTGACTTTGTTAGTTTTGTGCCACGCCCCAGGTCATCACATTGACACACGATCATAATGAAGCCTGGCCATTATGGACAACTGTGGTGACAGTCGTAAGACTGGTCAGTCACATGACTGTCCAGATTTCACAACCTTTTTAAAATGATGGTTATTTAACAAACATGAGGTTGGTAACTGGATGCCATTAAGTGGGCCCATTGTCTGCTCTAGCGTGATTTTGATGAACAGAGAAAAGCCCCAGTTTTCTGCAAAATGGTAGTACAACACAGTTATGTGACTGTGGGATTCTGCAAATAGCCATAAATGCAGCCATATTGCTGAGTGCTAAAGTTAGATCATGTGACCACAGAGAGGGCCTGACCGTTGGAACTTTGAATCTGGATTGTAAGTCCCCTATTTTTGTTCTGACAGAACTTTGGTTGGAAATGGATGACTACCGTGTTGTAACAGAATAATAGAGTTGGAAGGGACCTTGGAGGTCTTCTAGTCCAACCCTCTGCTCAAGCAGGAGATCCTATATACCATTTCAAATGGTTGTCCAATCGCTTCTTAAAAACTTCCAGTGTTGGAGCACCCACGACTTCTGGAGGAAAGTTGTTCCACTGATTAATTGTTCTCACTGTCAGGAAATTTCTCCTTAGTTCTAGGTTACTTCTCTCCTTGATTAGTTTCTACCCATTGCTTCTTGTCCTGCCTTCAGGTGCTTTGGAGAATAGGTTGACTCCCTGTCTTTGTGGCAGCCCCTCAAATATAGAAACACTGCTATCATGTCACCCCTAGTCCTTCTGTTCATTAAACCAGATAATTCCTGCAACCGTTCTTTGTGTGTTTCAGCATCCGGTCCCTCAATCTTGTCCAGAGGAGACAAGAGAAAATCCAACCTCTTTGTATCCTCGCTACCTTTATATGCATGTTCATAATATGTCAGAAACATCTTCTGGCTGTTGAATTCTTAGAGGCGATCTCAGAAAACAGAACACTTAAATGTTAAGGTTGAAAAGAACCTTGAAGAACATCTAACCTAACCCCTACTCAATGCTGGAGTTCTCCTTTATGATCGATGACTCTTGGCTATGGATGTGTCCCATTGGAGAATATGAATTTTGATAGACCCAGGGGATGGGGGGAAAACCAGGGTCAAGAGTAACAATGAATTACATGTTTCAGAGTTGGCTACACCCAGGCAGTGCCGGACTTGTTAACTCCCAATAAATCCTTTTGAAGTTTTAGAAGTTTGGCTCGAGACTCATGATTTAATTGGGGTAACTGCCTGACAGCTTCCTGGTTTGGTAATGAAACATCTGCAAGAAAACAACTAAGCTCAGAGAACATCAAGGAACCCCCAGTCCTCCTCCTCCTCCTCCTCCTCCTCCTCCTCTTTCTCCTCCTCTTCCCTGCAAACCCCACTTTCTTGTGGCATTGATGATGTTACCCAATTGTATAATGAAACATCTTCAAGAAAATCATCAAGCTGAAGAGAGCACCAAGGACGTCACAGTTCAACCCTGAGCTACAAATATTCTCTTCTATCCATTCTCCATTTTAGCACCATTTTATAATGCCTTGGTAAGATCACGCTTGGAATATTGCATCCAGTTTTGTTCACCAAGACATCAAGAAATACCAAGACTCTAGAAAGAGTGCAGAGAAGAACAACAATGATTATTAGAGGACTGGAGACTAAAACAGGAATTGGGGATGTCTAGTTTAAGGAAAAGAAAGACTAGGGGAGTTCGTGATAGCAGTCTTCCAATATTTAAGCAGTTGCCACAAAGAAGAGGGAGTCAAGCTGTTCTCCAAAGCACCTGAAGGCTGAACAAGAAGCAATGGATGGAAGCTAATCAAGGAGAGGAGCAACCTAGAACTAAGGAGGAATTTCTTGACAGGGAGAACAATTAATCAGTGGAACGACTTGCCTCCAGAAGTTGTGGATGCTCCAACACTAGAGGTTTTAAAGAGGAATTTGGACAACTCTTTGTCTGAAATGGTTCAGGATCTCCTGTGGGAGCAGAGGGTTGGACTAGAAGACCTCAAAGGTCCCTACTATTCTGTTATTCTTATTCTGCACCAATAAACCAGAACAACGTGGGTAACAAGGCATTTTACTTCATTTGGGAAAGGGCACGTCACTGACAAAGCAATTTTGAGGTGCAGGATTCTTCATGGAGTCTTTGATAGAGCCCTTTCAAAGATTTCTATGGCTTCTTGTGTGATAATTTTGTTTCCTGGAGTCACATTCTCCAAAGTTCAATGTAGTTCCCCCCCCCCCCAAACCTGGTTTTTGTCCCCTGCAGTGACAAGCATAATTGTTGAAATATGGCAATAGGTGTAAGATTTAGGCTACCATTTTTACCTGACCCACAACATATGGTCCTGCACACCGACTGTCTTCCATAGGATTCAAAGCCTGGCTTGCTAACTGTCTTCTCCAAACATGATTATAGTCATTGAATATAGAATTGGATTCTGAATTTGCCTTTTTTTTTTTTTTCTTTTTGCTGATTCTGGTATCTCAGCATTTAGTGCACTTCTTGCAAAAGAAAAAGTGACACATTTTCTAACTAAGTGCCAAACAGTTGAAGGAACCAAATGTTTCACATCACTGAGCCAACAATTGTGTGAAAAGGTCAGTTATGAATTATATGTGTATCTTTTGTAGCGGGACACAGCCTAATATTGATTGTGGAAAGGAGAATGGCAACACAGTAAACAAATGCGGTGTTGTGGTATAAATGAACACCTCCTTTCTATTCGCAATCCATTTTTCCTTTCTTTTTTGCCCTTAATTTTTTTAAAAAGTGTTTTTAAAAAAATGAACATTCAAGTGTCAAGTGCACACTTTTCTATAACTATTTTGTGTAAAAGATACTTCTGAAAACTTCCCATAGATCTGTTGATTTCTCATGTGCCTGTGTGGGAAGGATTGATTTAACCTGGCTTCATTAAACATTACAGAAAAATATTAATTTGCACAACTGAGAGCTGAAACATTGTAGAAGATGAGTAGGCTGAGCCTGAGGAAGGAGTTAAGTGTGTTATAAGTCATGAGTCCCTGTGCACTCACAAGGGATCTTAAGTCCAGTGCATCTTGAATACCTTCTTATCTACCGCTCATTTCCCTTGACTGTTAGTTGGCCAGATTCTTGTAAAGAGTTTAAGCTTGCAATACATCTTTGTAGTCATTTGAGCTGCATGAATCTCCTGGTTTCCCTGGCACTTGACAAACATATGTGTAGCATATTCCGGTAGATAAGAGACTCATCAGATCTTGGTGAATTCTTTGATAAAGGGGGCATTTGCATTGTTAGCTCATCCCATTGCAGGTAGAACTGGAAACACCTGCAAATGAATCGGGGATGGGATTCAAAATTATTTACTACCAGTTCTGTGGGTGTGGCTTGGTGGGTGTGGTGTGGCTTGATGGGTGTGGCTTGGTGGGCATGGCAGCAGAAGGATACTGCAAAATCCCCATTCCCTCCCCATCCCACTAACCTGCTTTCCAGCTCCGTTCTCCTGTGCAGGGCAACAAAAGAAGACCCAGCCGATCAGCTGGGGCTCGGGAGGCAGAGAATAGATGGGGGTTGGGGCCAGTCAGAGGTGGTATTTGCCAGTTCTCCAAACTACTCAAAATTTCCACTACTGGTTCTCCAGAAGCTTCTGAATACCACTTCTGAAATGAATCCTTGCAGATACATTTGGCTGCTGATACTCATAACAGTTGATTGAATGAACCAATAGATGAACTCATTTTGTTGGGAAATTACCTGGCAAAAAAAGGAGATTGTAATCTACTTAGAAGAACATATGCTTGGAAATAGAACCAAGCCCATTAAGGGATATCTAGAGAGCTTCCTTCCTTAATAAATGCTACTTTTTAAATTGGCATTGTTGGTCTTTTTTGGACTATAAACATCTGTTAAGAGTACCTAGAGACAGAAGTTCAAAGTTACAAAAGGAAAAAGATGGTTTATTAGAGAAGCGATGGACTTAAATAAAACACCTGGGTCTTTTCTGTTCTCATAATGAGGGAGCAGGAAGAATAGAATGCTACGGTATCTTTCTGTAGGAATAAGCAGATAGGAAGCTGCTAGAAGTTAAAGTGTTCTCTGTTGGCTTGTGAGCAACCCTGAGAGCAGGATTAATGGAGAAGTTTTTAGAACCATCACAAAAAGGAGATCTATTTACAGGAAATGCATAATAAAAGTAATACAACATGTTGAGGCTCCAGAAAGAGTGCAGCAAAGAGCAACATAGATGATTAGGGGAGTGGAGATTGAAGCATGCAATGAATGTTTATGGGTTTGTCTAATGATTAGACTCTAATCCAAGGGTCTTCAAACTTGGCAAGTTAAGACTTGTGGACTTCAACTCCCAGCATTCCTGAGCTAACATGACTAGAGGAGGAAATCTGGGAGTTGAAGTCCACAAGTCTTAAAACTGTCAACTTTGAAGACCCCTGCTCTAGTCTAATGAAGAGAAGAACATCAAGAGGGGTGACATGATAGAACTTTTCCAATATTTGTGGGACTGTCACAGACAAGAGAAGGGGGACCTGTTCTCCCAAGCATCTGAGAACAGGACAAGAAGTAACTGATGGAAGCTTATCAAAGAGAGATCCAACCTAGAATTTAGGAGAAATTTCCTATAAGTGAGAACAATTAATCAGTGGAACGGCTTGCCTCCAGATATTGTAGGTGCTTTATCAACACAGGTTCTTAAGAGGAGATTAGACAGTATTTTCCAGAATAGTATAGTCTCCTGCGCAAGCAGGGAGTTGGACTAGAAGACCTCTGAGGTCCCTTCCAACTCTATTATTCTGTATTCTGTAAGCAAAGCTTAACATCGAGCTACCTACAGAGAGACTTCATGCTTGTGTGCATGAAGTTTTTGGGGTTGGGGAAGAAACCACGGAGTCAGAGTCTGGCCTACTTCCTCTTCTAATTGAAATCTAATTTATTTCAAGACTTAAAGGTCAGGCCCAGAGACAGAAATATTTGCGAGATCAATGGGTGGTGATAGTTATTGAAGTCTACTGTTCATTTTTCCATTTTAGATTTTATTTTTATTTATTTATTTTATTTGGTTTGTCAATTGCTTACAAGATAATAGGTATAAGTATATATGAATACATGGATACATATAAGAAAAATAAAAGAAACAAGATCCTTGTACATGTTCTATCAATGGATGGGAACTAACTAACCAAACTAACCAAGGAGAGAACCAACCTAGAACTAAGGAGACATTTCAGATTACCAGAGTTGGAAGGGACCTTTTATTGTAGGTCATTTAGTCCAACCCCCTGCCCAAGCAGGAGACCCTGCACCATTTCTGACACATGGCAGTCCAATCTCTTCTTGAAAGCCTCCAGTGATGGCATTCCCACAACTTCCGAGGGCAAATTCTGTTCCATTGGTTGATTGTTCTCACTGTCAGAAAATTTCTTCTTATTTCCAGGTTGAAACTCTCCTTGTTCAGTTTCCACCCATTATTCCTTGTCTGGCGTTTGGGTGCTTTAGAAAATACCTTGACCCCTTCCTCCTCTCTGTGGCAGCCCCTCAAATACAGGATAGCAGTCTCCCCTGGCCCTTCTCTTTCCCAGTCTAGCCATTTCCTAATGGTGAGAGCAATTAACCAGTGGAACAGCTTGTCTTCAGAAGTTGTGGGATGCTCCATCACTGGAGGCTTTCCAAAAGAGACTGGACAATCATTTATCTAATGGTACAGGATCTCCTGCTTGAACAAGGGGTTGGACTAGAAGATCTCCAAAGTCCCCTCCAACTCTATTGTTCTATTTTCTAGCACTGGGGACCAGAGACACACGTAACTCTAAGCAGTTTCTGCATCTATTGTGAAAGCGAGAGTTTCATTCTACAGCCAAATTTCTCATTTCCTACATTTGCGCTGTGCCACCAGCCATACAAATCATCAAGGAAACCGCACTTGCCCTGGTGCAGGAAATATTCTCTTATTAAAAGAGGCACTCTTTTATTTTATGAGGCTGTAATTCAGATGCCACTAATCTCATACTGGAAAACCCTGTGGGCTTTCACTGAAAGATTCATTTAATTAACTCCAAGCAGTTTGATTCTTAGAGTACTGGATTAAATTAACGTGATTAAGCCCAAACCAGAAAGGTCCCGAAAAAAAAAAAGCTCTCATCACACCCCTTAGCTAACTAGTCCTGTGCGTGATTTATGGCCAATGCTTCCCCATCAAAACCTTTTGAAATTGTTCAACTAAATTCACATTTCAAATGAAAATTGGTTCTCCAGTGTTGGGACACATCTGTTGTCCCCGACAATCCGGGTCCTCATTTTACTGACCTCGGAAGGCTCATTTAATTGTGATTTTGCCTAGAATGGGTACAGATGAGAAGCAACATCATTCTGAAGAACTGCGTTACCATCTTATGGATTCACATGTCAGGAACAATTGGAGTTGGGTAACTAATAAATGTAACAATAACAACAACTATCTTGTTGGTTCTCTTGAAAAAGCCAGACTGCCACTGAGACAAAGAGGAACCTGGCCAAATATTCCATTTTTACTATAATCTAGGATGGTAACTATATTTGGAAGTTGACAGTGGGAAAGGTCATTCAGAATTTATACCCAGCTGATATAAATATTCCTTTGTGCTCGCAAAAGGTGAGACTTGATTTCTGCTTATCTATCTCTAACCCTGAGTGTTCATTGCTAACAAATGCTCCTTTGCATTCTCGGCATTCCTGCTCTGCCAACCAGACAAGAAAAGAATTTCTGATCTAAGAGCCAATTTAGTGTAGTGGTTAAGATACCATATAAGAAACTAGTCCTCTTTGACATGAAAGGATGACTTTTGCCCAATCATCAGGAGACTGTGAGTTCTAGTCCCACCTTAGGCATGAAAGCCAGCTGACTTTGGGCCAATCACAGAAGACTATGACTTCTAGTCCACCTTAGATAGGAAAGTCAGCTAGGTGACTTTGGCCAATCACCAGAAGACTGTGAGTTCTAGTCTCACCTTAGGCATGAAAGCCAGCTGACTTTGGGCCAATCACCCAGAAGATTATGACTTCTAGTCCACTTTAGATAGGAAAGCCAGCTGGGTGACTTTGGGCCAATCACCAGAAGACTGTGAGTTCTAATCCTTCCAGCTGGGTGAACTTGGGCCAGTCAATCTCTCTATGACCTAAAATATGACCTGCTGCTCACACAAGTCTTAAAACAAGACAAGGAGAACCCAACTAAATAGATGAATTGAAAAATATTATACTTGTTCATTTATGTACAACTAGTTCTCGGCTTATGACCACAATTGAGTCTCAAATATTTGTTGCTAGGTGAAACATTTGTTAAATGAATTGTGCCTCTATTTTATGACCTTTCTTGCCACAGTTGTTAAGTGAATCACTGCAGCTGTTAAGTTAATAAGACGATTGTTAGGTGAAACTGGTTTTCTCATTGACTATGCTTGTCAGAAGGTCGCAAAAGGGAATCGCATGACTGGCACACTGCAACTGTCATAAATAGGAACCACTTGCCAGGCGTCTAAATTTTGATCTGATGATCATAGGGATGCTGCAACGGTTGTAAGTGTGAAAAACAGTCACAAGTCACTTTTTTCACTGCTGTTGAAACTTCAAATGGTCACTAAATGAATTGTTGTAAATCGAGGACTACCTGAATTGAGAAAAAGTTAATTTGAGGCTTTCAGGAAATGTTAGAACTCAAATTCCCAGAATTCCCTGAGGCATTCTTTGAATTGCAACCTTAACAGATTGCACCGAGCCAGCAGTGTACAGCAGCCTCCAAAAAAGCCAATGCAATCCTAAGTTGCATTAACAGAGGAATACAATTGAGATCAAGTGAGGTACTAATACCACTCTATAAAGCCTTAGTAAGACCACACCTAGAGTACTGCATCCAGTTTTGGTCACCACATTATAAAAAAGATGTTGAGACTCTAGAAAAAGTACAGAGAAGAGAAACCAGGATGATTAGGGGACTGGAGACTAAAACATATGAAGAACGATTGCAGGAACTGGGCTTGGCTAGTCTAGGGAAGAGAAGGACCAGGGGAGACAGGATAGCAGTCTTCCAATATTTCAGGAACTGCCACAGGGAGGAAGGGGTCAAGCTATTTTCTAAAGCGCCTGTAGGCCAGACAAGGAATAATTGATGGAAACTGAACAAGGAGAGATTTAACCTGGAAATAAGGAGAAACTTTCTGTCAGTGAGAACAATCAACCAATGGAACAGCTTGCCCTCAGAGGTTGTGGGAGCGTCATCACTTGAGACTTTCAAGAAGAGTTTGCGCTGCCATTTGTCAGAAATGGTGTAGGGTCTCTCACTTGGGCAGGGGATTGGACTAGATGACCTACAAGGTCCCTTCCAATTCTGATTATCTGTTATCTGTTATCAGATGTTGAAGCTACCAGAACAGAAGTTTCTGAGTTCATGCTCTTTGTGATCTTTTGAAACCAACCAACCCAGCAGGCAAGATCACTTCCTGTGCCTAAGAAATCCATCCATTTATTACTAGTTTTTTTTTTAAAGAATTAGCTACAGTCAATTGGCTTTGGGGCCCTTAGGAAGCAAATGTCCATTTGACTGCCTTTAGTTTTTCTCATTTACATTTAAAAACAATAATATCCTTGCTGGTTATTGCAAAGATGGAAAACATTTAACTGGGGCTGCTTTTGATGTCCTCTTATAAATTACCAGCGTTCCTCTCCAAACGAGGCTATAAATTCCAGCCATAATAAGTTTGATCTGTATGTAAATGGAGGAGAAATTACATTGGAAGTCTGTTCTAGGAATGGTTTGATGAGGCTGTAAAAGGTTGGCTGGCCATCAGTTCATCCTGGAAATTGTGGATGGAATAAAATTTAATACTGATGGAAAAGGCTGCTGTGTTCCTAAGCTGAAAAATAGGGGTTTTTCCTCCCCTCCCTAACTGGTAGTAACGGTAGAAGAGTAGGACTGGTAGTTTGAATAATTGCTGATTCGAGAGATCCCACGGGTGACTTTGGGATAGACATGGATCTCCAACAGACCTCCTGCTGCTCCTGAGATCTGTAACCCACTGAAGCTTGAGAAATTAGCTTGACAGAATGCCAGCTGAGCTCCATAAATATGTATGTCAGTGCCGGCTGGGAGACCATTTAACCCCATTTCTCTGCATGAATCCCAACTCCCTGTCTAAAATGCTCTCTGGCCATTCATAAATAATTCCATAGTAGGTATAAAGTGCGGTCTGAATTGGACATTTTCAAAGTCAGGAAGGGATCCATTTTAAGAAACTATCACAGATGCATGATGGAATAGCTCAGATATCTGTCATGCCCCTGTTGGAATATGATTCCGGGGGAGAAGTGGAACAGCTGAGTGTGGCTTCCGTGGCTGAGAAGGAAACTGGGGAAGGGCACAGTCTGGTTGGGCATTCAGAGGAAGACTCAGGCCCACCCCCTCTTCATCCTAGGGCACACAGGGAGAAATGGAGAAGGGAGCAACATGGGTTATGGGGGAGAAAAAGGCCCTGATTCCCTTCTTTAGCTGCAGCTGGGAAAACAGGATTTAAAAAGGGTGTTTGTGCACAACTCCTTGCTGGAAGAAAAGCATGAATTATTTTGGTTTGTCAAGTCTTATCTGAGTTCTGGCATCCTCCCAACTGTGTGTATTTCATTATCTTTTGAAGTCTGCAATACCTTATCCTGCGCTGTCTCGTTAATTGCTGCAGTGTGGTTTGTATTGATTTTTATTTATAATTTATATGTACTTTGAGTTCGGACAGAATTTCTTTCCTTTAAAAACTGTTCTTGGGAGAGTGTTTTCTCCAGCCAATGATAACTGGACATTGGGGGCCAAATTGGAGGTATTAAAGGGATTTTACCTACTTTTGTGACTTCGTTGCTTTTGTGCCACGCTCCAGGTCATCACATTATCTTTGTACGAAGAGGTTAGGTGTTAAGTGTGGCTAGCTAGATTAATGTTTGTTTTGACTTTTTGGGCCCAGCAAAAGATCACTAAGGCAGGAATTTCAAAACAAGAGGTCAACATAATTGGAAGCTTAGTGTGGGCCCAGCATGCTTAGTTGTTGTTGTTGTACACTCACAAAGTTGTGTCTGAGACTTTGCCATTCTGGTCCCAATTTTGGTTATATTTTCCAAAGCACCTGAAGGTCAAACAAGGAATAATGGATGGAAACTGAACAAGGAGAGATTCAACCTGGAAACAAGGGGGAATTTTCTGACAGTGAGAACACTCAACCAATAGAACAGAAGTTGCCTTCAGAAGTTGTGGGAGCTTCATCACTGGAGGCTTTTAAGAAGAGATTGGACTCCCATCTGTCAGAAATGCTGTAGGGTCTCTTGCTTGGGCAGGGGGTTGGACTAGATGACCTACAAGGTCCCTTCCAACTCTGTTAACCTATTAATGACAGCAATTACAACTTAACTATTGTGCAGTGCAGATTACAGATTTCTGAGGGAAAAATGCTTTACCTTAGCTCATTCAATTGCTGAAGTGATATTTTTTACCACTCAGTCTAAACTCTGCTGTTTGAAATTTGTTCTTTATTTGAGTCTCAGATATCTCAAATCTCTGTTGCCACTTTGACAACCAATTGTCCTACATGTCCTCAATATGTTACACATACTTGAATTCTTCACCTTAAGCGAGGGCTTGATCACGGCTTCTTGACTTTTTCATAAGTGATTCTTACTAGCACTGGCCTAGAATTTTCTAACTATGCCTTTTGCAATGTTGTCAACATTTCGACTGACAAACCCAACCAAAGCAAGCACAGTCGAGATGATCCAATCTCTGAATACAAAACTTTACTGAGTGCATCATTTCGACATCGATAAGGGCAAAACCATTGGTGGTGCAGGCTGTTAATCATCTAGCACGTAGCTGAATTGCCTGCAATTAGTGCAGGTTCGAATCCCACCGGGCTCAAGGTTGACTCAGCCTTCCATCCTCTCGGGGTAGGTAAATCGAGGACCCAAGATTGTTGGGGGCAATAAGCTGACTTTGTAAAAAATGCCGCTTGGGGGCCCCAAAAAGCCCTAGTAATAAGCAGGCATATACAATGGAATGAAGGCTGTTGCTGAGCACTTAGCATGGTGCTCTAAAGACTGTAAGCTGCGCTAAGTCTCCGGAGAAGGGCGGCATACAAATGTAAAAAATAAATAAATAAATAAATAAAACCAGATCTAGCTAATTCCCACACAAATCTACATAATTAAGGGATAGGATTCTCCCTCCCCCTATTAGTGCAGGTCAACTTGTCCAATTGAATGTAATTGTATTGTTATGAGAAAAATAGCTTCGGTTTTGGCAAACACATGCCAAAGTGTCCTTGGTTCTCACTGCTTGTCTTTTTGATGTCTGGAACCTACATTCTATCTCACCCTTCTCTCCCCCCTGATTCGTTGGCAAGCTAAGAAGTGATAATAGTTGCATCAGCAGAAGTGTGCTTTGAACCTGACAGTTGTGCGTGACCTAGAACAGCAGTTGCCAACCGGTGGGCCATGGAGAAATCTCACCCCCAGAGCACCCACACAAAGCAATTAATCCAGGCTGCGCAGAAACACAAGGTTGCACCGCCCACATGGCCCACGGGAACCCTCCCCGTTCACTCACTCCTTACCCGGTAAACTTGCCTGCTAAATTGCTATTTTTCCTTTTTCCGACCATCATCTGTTCTGCTCTGCCAGGAGATTTAGATTAGCTAGGAAGCAGGAAATGGTTGGATTTTTTGCTTTCTAGCTAGTCTTTAGATCTTCAACTCAGCACAGCCGAACCTCCCTTAGGACTGAAGGTTTGCTTGCAAGCAAATTCAGTGCAGACTCACAGCAAGCAAATTTGAGAGACCGAGCTAGTCGATGGCAGATAGATAGATCACTAAATGATTCTATGAGCAACTCAATCTGCCTGCTTTGCCTGATTTTGGGTAAAAGTTGCTCTTTTTTAAAAAAAAAATCAATATTTACATGCATGGTGTAAGTTAATTTTGTGAGTTTGCTTGTTAGCAAATTTTACGTGACAAACTGAGCTAGCCAATGGCAGATAGATAGATCTCTGAATGAATCTGTGATTCTGTGAGCAACTCAATCTGCCTACTTGCTTTGCCTGATTTTGGGTAAAAGTTGGTCTTTTTTATAAAAAATTCAATATTTACATGCATGGTGTGTTGTGAGTTAATTTTGTGAGTTTGCTTGCTAGCAAATTTTATGAGTTTTCTTGCAAGCAAATTTTATGTGACAGACTGAGCTAGCCAATGGCAGAGAGGTAGATTCCTGAATGAATCTGTGATTCTGTGAGCAACTCAATCTGCCTGCCTGCTTTGCCTGATTTTGGGTAAAAGTTGCTCTTTTTTCATAAATAATTCAATATTTATATAAATATTGATAATATTTACATACAAGCCATGCCCAGCCAGTCACATGACCACCAAACCACACCCACAAATTAGGCCACGCCCACAGAACCAGTTAGTGGTCCCCGGAATCTAAAATTATGAGTTTGGTGGTCCCTGAGGTCCAAAAGGTTGGTGATCCCTGATCTAGAATGTGACTACTTTGTACAAATTGTGGGCAGGGTGATGGTGAGGAGGAGGAATGAAATACCCTCTGGGAATTCCTAATCACAATTACACCATTTTTAATAAAAAGCAAGCAACGCATTTTGGATTTGTTCTTTTATAATAAATATGCTTTTAAACCTCAGCCTTCTGTGCAGCTTTGGACCGTGCAAAGCCTTCTCACCCTGAATTACAATGTGTACTTTTCTATTAGCAGAAATTAAATCTTCTACCGCCTCACATATTTGCTAAATTACTACCTTTCTTCGTAAGACTTAATTGTCTGGAAGAGACAGATTAATATTTTCCTTTGTCAAAGGACATCTTAGACAACCCAGGAGTATTGATAACACCATAATCTCCATTACAATTGCCTTTAAACTGTCAAGATGAAGTCTAAGAGAAGAGCAACGAAGATGATTAGGGAACTGGAGGCTAAAACATATAAAGAACAATTGCTGGAATTGGGTATGCCTAGTTTAACGAAAAGAAGGACCAGGGGTGATATGATAACCAGTCTTCCAATATCTCAGGGGCTGCCACAAAGAAGAGGGAGTCAAGCTATTCTCCAAAGCATCTAAGGGCAGGATAAGAAGCAATCGATGGAAACTAATCAAGGAGAGAAGCAACTTAGAATTAAGGAGGAATTTCCTGACAGTTAGAACAATTAATCAATAGAACAACTTGCCTCCAGAAGTTGTGAACCAGAGGTGGTATTCAGCAGGTTCTGACCAATTCTGGAGAACTGGTAGAAGAAATTTTGAGTAGTTTAGAGAACCGGCAAATGCCACCTCTGACTGGCCCTGCCCCCATCTATTCTCCACCTCCTGAGTCCCAGCTGATTGGCTGGGTTTTCTTTGGTTGCCCTGCACAGGAGAACGGAGCTGGAAAGCAGGTTAGTGGGGTGGGGAGGGAATGGGGATTTTGCAGTATTCTTCCTCTGCCACACTCATTAAACCATGCCCACCAAGCCACACCATGCCCATCAAGCCACGCCCACAGAACCGGTAGTAAATTTTTTTGTGAATGCTCTACCACTGGAAGTTTTCACAAAAGGGGATCCCATGACCCCGGGACACTGCAACCGACATAAATATGAATCAATTGGCAAGCATGTCAATTCTGATCACGTGACCATGGGGATGCTGCAACAGTCGTAAGTATGAAAAACGGTCCTAAGTCACTTTTTTTCAGTGCCATTGTAGCTTTGAAAGGTCATAAATGAACTGTTGTAAGTTTGAGGACTTACCTGTACCATTCGTTCAGTGTAATTTTGAGTGGTCATCCCAAAACTGCTTTCCCAAAAGGCAACTTGGCTTTCTTGCTCCTTCCATTCTGCAAAGAATATAAGTCTTTCCATTCTCCACCACTCAGCCAGAACCGAAGAAGCTTCTTGGATGAGAAGCGAAATGTTTTCAGGGAAGAAACCAAGAAAGTCCAATTGATTTTGGGAAAATCACTTTGGGGACGACTATGAACCTGGATGATTGAGAATCTCCATGGACATTTTGAATGGTCACTGGACAACTGCTCATTAAATAAGGACTCTCTATACAGCAGTATTCCCTACTCTGCTTCTGGTGGTCACCATCCTTCCCTCCTTCCCTTCAATCTTTTTCTTTGCAATAGGCTGATAAACTAAATGCTTTTTTTTGTTGTAAGAGATTAAAATAGGAACCGAGTAGCTTTTTCTTTCCCATCTCTGAGAAATTCGTCACCTTCAGAGAATAGCTGATAAACTATAATTCTTGTCTTTCTGTTGTGAATATGTCTAAAGAATCTTTTTTGCTATTCACAGCATCCTTCACTAGTAATAATGGATTTCCACTTTTCAGTTTGCTGACACCATCGGTAAAATTTTCTGCTGCCGGTCTATACTCTCCTTTTGTGACTTTTGGTTCTCTTTTCATTTCCATTTTCATTTGGCAGAGGAGTGGGGCTGCTCAAATCCCCCCTAAGCTTTTGCCAAGCGACCCTTGGCTTCCTTTACAGGTAGTCCTCGACTTACGACTGCAACGGAGCCCAACATTTCTGTTGCTAAGTGATGACATGCGTTAATCGAGTTTTGCCCCGTTTCTTGCATTCTTAAGTGAATCACTGCAGTTGTCAAGTTAGTTAGTAACATGGCTGTTAAGTAAATCTGGCTTCCCCACCGACTTCGCTTGTTGAAAGTTCACAAAATGTGATCCCATGGATCCCGGGACACAGCAATTGTCATAGTGAGCCAGTTGCTAAATGTCTGAACTTTGATTACATCACCACACGGAAGTTGCAGTGGTTGTAAGCAGTGGTGGGTTTCCAAATTTTTCCCTACCGGTTCTATGTGGGTGTGCTCTTCTCATAACTTCCAAAGTCAACTTCTGTTCCATTGGTTGATTGTTCTCACTGTCAAAGTGTCTCCTTATTTCCAGGTTGAATCTCTCCTTGACCAGTTTCCATCCATTATTCCTTGTCTGGTCTACAGGTGCTTTGGAAAATAGCTTGACCCCCTCCTCCCCTCCTATTTGAGGCAGCCCTTCAAATATTGGAAGACTGCTATCGTGTCTCCCCTGGTCCTTCTCTTCACTAGACTAGCCAAGCCCAGTTCCTGTAACTGTTCTTCATATGTTTTAGCCTCCAGTCCTCTAATCATCCTGGTTGCTCTTCTCTGCATTCTTTCTAGAGACTCGACGTCTTTTTTACAATGCAGTGACCAAACTCTAGGTTACAGTACTTTAGGTGTAGACCAGTGGTGGGATTCATTTTTTTTTACTACCAATTCTGTGGGTATGGCATGGTAGGCCTGGCTTAGTGGGTGTGGCAGGGGAAGGATACTGTAAAATCTCCAGTCAGAGGTGGTATTTGCCGGTTCTCTGAACTACTCAAAATTTCCGCTACCGGTTCTCCAGAACTGGTAGAACCTGTTGAATATCACCTGTGGTGTGGTCTTACTAAGGCTTTAGAGTGGTATTAGAACCTCAATTCCTCTGTTAATGCAATTTAGGACTGCATTAACTTTTCGGCTTCCAATTGACCAAGCTGGGATGGCAGACTCTAACTTAAGGTCAGTGGAGGAGGTCAGGAAGAAAAGCTTTACAGCTGGTGGTTCTCCTTCCTTATGATCAGCAAACATCTTATTATCTATTAAGGCTGCTCCAGAGAGAGACAGAAAGATAGAGAGAGAGAGACAGAGAGAGAGAGACAGAGAGAGAGGAAGGGAGGGTGGGAGGGAGGGAGAGAGGGAGGGAGGGTGAGGGTGAGAGGGAGGGAGGGTGAGAGAAGGAGGGAGGGAGGGAGAGAGAGAGAGAGAGAGAGAGAGAGAGAGGGTGATGGCAAACTGACTTTCTGCCAGGAATGACACATCTGT
Source organism: Bungarus multicinctus (assembly GCA_023653725.1). Classification (NCBI taxonomy): domain Eukaryota; kingdom Metazoa; phylum Chordata; class Lepidosauria; order Squamata; family Elapidae; genus Bungarus; species Bungarus multicinctus. The sequence continues at coordinate 124,452,447 of CM042842.1, read as the reverse complement.
CAAAACAAAGAAATTGCTGTTCCACTTGTTCATCACACGTGGTTGTTCTATTCTGGGCAAGCCAAAGATGTCTTCTTTTTCTTCTTGGTTCTTGAAAAATCAAAAATTAAAAACCCGTCAGAGGGATAGGCATGGAAAGACCTTATTCCCTGGGTCACAGGACATTTTCTGCAATATACACGTAGACCTCGACTTACAACCACAAATTGACTCCAAAGTTTCTCTGCCTAAGCAGAACTATTGTTAAGTTTTGCCCCATTTTACGTCCTGTATTGACACCGTTGCTAAGTGAGTCACTGCAATTGTAAAGTTAGTAAGGCGGGTAAGTTAGTTAACATGGCTGTTAAGTGAATCTGGCTTCCCCATTGACTTGGCTTGTCAGAAGGTCGCAAAAGGGGATCACATGACTCCCCAGACATTGCAACCATCATAAATATGATTCAGTTGTCAAGCATCCAAATTGAAATCACGTACCCATGGGGATGTTACAAGAATACTAAGAATAAAGAATATTTTAATCTGGAGGGTGGGATTCAAAATTTTTAACAACCAGTTTTGTGGGCATGGTTTAAGTGGTGGGCATGGCTTGGTGGTCATGTGACTGGGTGGACATGGCTTGGTGATCATGTTATTGGCTGGGCGTGGTCAACTCAATATCACTCACATCGAGGCACGCATCTCCTCCCCTGGCCTCTCATGACTGTGGGGATGCTGCAACAGTGGTAAGTGTGAAAAATGGTCATAAGTCACTTTTTTCAGTGCCATTGTAACTTTGAATGGTCACTCCACACAAGCAAAGTATTAGCAAAGAAGGGGGAAAAAACTCCAGAGAAGTTCCTGAGACAGGAAGTCTAGTCCTGCCAAGAATGTAATAAGGGTTAACGGAGAGGCAGCTTCTGTAAGCAACACCAGAATGTTTCCTTCCTGCCTTCCTTACAGGATTAGGCCAGTAATTTCTTCTAACAACCGGTTCTCCAAACTGCTTAGAATGTTAACAACCGGTTCTAGCTAATAGGTGGGAACTGGTAGAATCCCACCCGATAATATCCCTACACACACATTCTCTCTCCCTCCCACTACACACACAGACAGAGACACTCAGAATTCTATAATGATATAGATTCTGATTTATATCAACTCACAAAATTATTGTAGAAAAGACTGAAGATGTCGATTGAATATAAATCAGGTTTTTTTTGCTCAACGGTAGGCTGGATTTCGCCAGGGACGTTTTACACCTGGGTTTAAAATAAAAATAATTGGACATGCACATCTTCTGGTTTTCTGAGCGGCCAAAGTGGTGTTGGAAAATATGCAGGGAAGATTGTGAGGTATCCCCCCCCCCCCCCGTGTGTATCTGTGATTTACTCAACAGCTGCAGTGTTCATCTTAACAACAGTGGTTTAAAAAAAAGCTGTAAAATCTGGCCTGGCTCATTTAACAACCATCTTGCCTAGCAACGGAAATTCTAGTCAGAGTTGTTGTCATCGGTTGAAGGTTACCTGTATTTGTAACAAATTAATAAATGTGAGGCACATAACCAAGAAGAAGGGTTGCTGTTCACATTTGACCCGTCTATAGATTGGTGGAGAATGAATGACCCCAGCAGCCCTACACTGAATGGATCTTGTGGCAAAAACATCTACAATAAAAACGATGTCTGGAAAAACAATGTGGCTCTTCTCAGATTCCGCAAAAAAATGTGGCTGTCTCAGATTCTGACTCAACACGCTGTTTTCTATTCCCCGAAGAGGGTTTGCCAATGTTCAAACAGGAAGGAAATAATTGTATAACATGGGCCACGCTTTGCATCCCAAAGAAAGTGTAACGACGAAGCTACCCAAAATCTCATTTTTAATTGAGATCTGGTATGGGAAAAGCAAGATGAAACACTCGTAGGCAAAATGATAATCATGCTATAGCAAACCATCTGTTTCATGGTATGAAAAAAGAAATGCGTCCTTGAATTTGTTTGGATATTCTACCATATACCCACGTGTATGCAGACACGTACACACACACACAGAATGAGAATGAGAATTAGAAAGAGAATGAGAGAGAATGTATGAGAATGAGAGAGAGAAAGAACGAGAGAAGAGAGAATAAGAGAAGAGAGTATGGGGGAGTGAGTGAGACAGATGAAAGAGAGAATGAGAATAGGAGAATGAGAATGAGGGAATGAGAGAGAGAATGAGAGAGAGAATGAAAGAAAGAAAGAAAGAAAGAATGAGAATGAGAGAGAAATGAGAGAAGTATGAGAGAGTGTAAAAAAAGAGAAAGAGAGAGTGAATGAGAGAGATGAAAGAGAGAATGAGAATAATAAGAATGAGACAGAGAGAACACGAGAGAGGGATGAGAGGGTGAATGTAAAAAAAGAAAATGAGAGAGTGAATGAGAGAGATGAAAGACAGAATAAGAGAACGAGAATGAGGGAAGAATGAGAGGATGAATGCGAGAGAATGAAAAAGAAAGAGAAGGAAAGAATGAAAGAGAGAGAGAATGAGAGTTTTGAGAAGCAAGAAATTTACCTGTATTTGTCATCATAAAGAGAAATCAGACACCTACAACTCTCTCCAAGAGGCACATGGGAAAGAAGTGATTTACTGTACATCCTTCCATTTCAAAATTCTGCATTGCATATCAAAGCGGCATTTTAAAAAAACAAAACCCAGATACTACCCTCATATTTTGACCTTAACTTCTCAAACCCTAATGAGCATAGGTTAACAATTACTTTGGAGAATTCCTGATTGTGGAAGGCTTGTCAGTCAACAAAAAAAATATCTGGAAAAAAAAAAATCTTCCTGAAAAATATTGGTTAAATTACCAAAAGCAACCTTAGCAAAAGTGATTCAGGATTTGAATGGTCCTCACTTACTGGTGTTTCAAAGGGTCCTGAACATTTGACTCTCTGAGCAGGCTGAGGTTGGGGTCAGAGTTGTTCCCATCCAGTTTTGCCATTTTTGCCCCTCTTAACTTTTTATTTTTTGTTGTTTTGTTTGATAGCTTAAAAGTTTTAATGATTGGTACTAAACTTGAAGACCTCCAGGGTCCCTGCCAACTCTGTTATTCTATCTTCTATGAAACTGCTCAGAATTGCTGAGGGTCAGGTAACATATACATTTAATATATTATGGCTCCTTGCACAGTCAACCAGACTTTTAGAGTAAATTCAGCACTTTTATCCACTACTGAGTCCTTCTTAAGGGACGCGGTGGCTCAGTGGCTAAGACATTGAGCTTGTTGATCAGAAAGGCCGGCAGTTTGGCGGTTTGAATCCCTAGCATTGCATAATGGAATGAGCTCCCATTACTTGCCCCAGCTTCTGCCAATCTAGCAGTTCGAAAACATGTAAAAATGTGCTAGGGCAGTGGTAGGGAACCTTGGCTCTTTTATCACTGATGGACTTCAACTCCCAGAATTCCTGAATGAGCTATAAAAAGTTCCCCATCCCTGGCCTACTGGTTTTTCAGTTGTGAGGGAAATCAATTTTTGATTTGAATGGGATTGTTCAATATACAAATGTCCTAATTTTTGACTTGAATGATCAATATTCTTTATATGTCCTACATTTGTATATTAAACAGTCCCATTCAAGTCAAAAATTGATTTCCCTCACAACTGAAAAACCACTAGGCCAGGGATGGGGAAACGTTTATGGCTCACTCAGGAATTCTGGGAGTTGAAGTCCATCAGTGATAAAAGAGCCAAGGTTCCCTACCGCTGTGCTAGGGGAACCTTTACCTTACAAGGAGCTGGTATAGGCAGATGTTGATACTGGGTGGTGTTAGAGGGATAGAGGCAGGGGTGGGGGTTTGAATTTCTTAACAACCAGTTCTGTGGGCATGGCCTAATTTGTGGGTGTGGCTTGGTGGTCATGTGACTGGCTTATATGTAAATATTGTAAATATATATGTAAAGATTGAATTTTTCATTTAAAAAAAAGAGCAACTTTTACCCAAAATCAGGCAAAGCAGGCAGGCAGATTGTGCTGCTTGCAGAATCACAGCTTCACTCCCAAATTTACCTTTCAACAATCTGCTGCCTGAGTCTACACTGAAAAATAGAAGCTTCAATCCTAAGGAAGGTTCAGCTCTGCTCTCAGGCCACTTCTCCCCCCCACCCAACCCCCTGAATACCATCCCTGACTGGGCCTCAGGGAAGCCTCCTTTGAGGGGTGGGTGGGAAGGGGAGAGGTCAGCCAATGGTGCATTTTGCCGGTTCTCTGAATGCGCAGAATCGTAACAACCGGTACTATAGAACTGGTCTGAACTGGTAGAATCTCACCCCTGGATAGAGGGATAGAATCAAGATCAAGGTTGACTCATCCATCCATCCTTCTGAGGTTGGTAAAATGAGGACCGAGATTGTTAGGGGCAATAGGCTGACTCTGTAAACCACTTAGAGAGGGCTGTAAAGCATCGTGAAGCGGTACATAACTACTACTGCTATCGGTACATAACTACTACTGCTACTGCTATCACGTGAAGTGTTAATACCACTTTATAATACCTTGGTAAGACTACACTTGGAATACTGCACCCAGTTTTGGTCACCACGATGTAAAAAAGATGTTGAGACTCTAGAAAGAGTGCAGAGAAGAGCAACAAAGATGATCAGGGGACCGGAGGCTAAAACGTACAAAGAACAGTTGCAGGAAGTGGGTATGTCTAGCCTGGAAAAGAAGGACTCGGGGTGACATGATAGCAGTCTTCCAATATCTATGGGGCTGCCACAAAGAAGAGGGAGTCAAGCTATTCTTCAAAGCCCCTGAAGGCAGGACAAGAAACAATGGATGGAAACTAACCAAGGAGAGAAGCAACCTAGAACTAAAGAGAAATTTCCTCACATTGAGAACAATTAATTGGTGGAGCAGTTTGCCTCCAGAAGTTGGGAATTCTCCAACACTGGGAGTTTTTAAGAAGTGATTGGATAACCATTTATCTGAAGTGATACAGAGTCTCCTGCCTGAGCAAGGGATTGAACAGTCAAGAGGGCGCCGACGACACCTGCCTCAGTGAAATGCTCTCTAATGGTTTCTTTATTCCTTATTATTATTTGCAATTCATTACGGATTTCATACTCATGAGACCATCTGCTAAGAATTAGACAATGTTTCCTTAAGGAGCAGCTTTCTGATTCCTCACCCCCTCCTGTCTTTGCAAACGCAGACGAGATTCTAACCAATTCCCCGGTGCTATGGATTACAACAAACAAAGGAGGAAAGCGACAACGTCGAAAAAGGAGATGAAGTAAATGAGCAGGAATTTTAAACAGACTAAGGAATAGGGGAAAAAAAACTCATCTCCCTTCAATCTTTCTGACTAATTTACGCTCACTGGCTAACAAGATGGATGAAATTCATCTCTTAAATAGATTGAATACTGATTTCTATAATTCAGCTGTTCTTTGTTTTACTGAAACCTGGCTTAATCCACAAATTCATGGGGACAACACCATATACATCCCAGGATTTCAGACATTTAGATCAGACAGAATTGAAGAGACATCAGGTAATACAAAGGGTGGAGGATTATGTTTATATATCAACAACAGCTGGTCTCAGGATATAACTATAATATATAAGTTCTGTGATGAAAACTTAGAGTCTTTACACATCAACCGCAAGCCATTTTACTCTCCATGTGAGTTCTCCTCCTCCTCATTTCTCCTAATAGCTGTGTATGTTCCCCCACAAGCCTGTGTACACAAGGCATTACGAACTCTTGCTGATCAAATTATGGAAGCTGAAGCCAAACACCCAGGTTCCCTTCCCATCATTTTAGGAGATTTCAATCAAGCAAATTTAAGGAAAGAGCTCCCAAAATATTTCCAGCATGTAAATTGTCCCACCAGAGGTAAAAAAATACTTTAGACCACTGCTATACAATAGTAAAAGATGCTTATAGGTCTTTACCACGAGTAGCTGTGGGACACTGCATGATTCACCTTGTACCTGCCTACAGACAAAGACTTAAAACCATGAAACCAACAATTAAATCAGTAAAGACTTGGTTGGATGAGGCAAAGCTGAAACTCCAGGCCTGCCTTGATTGCACTGATTAGAATGTTTTTGAAGATGTCTCTGCAGACCTAGATGAGCTCACAGATACTGTAACTTCATATGTCAGCTTCTGCGAAGACTTATGTGTACCAACAAGGAACCTGCAAATATATAGTAACAATAAACCTTGGTTCACAGCTAAACTTAAGCAGCTACATTGTTCCAAAGAGAAAGCCTACAGAAAAGGTGACAGAATGCTATACAACCAGGCCAGAAACATATTAACAAGAGAGATCAGAGTAGCAAAAAGAAGCTACTCTGAAAAGTTAAGGAATCAGTTCTCAACAAATGAACCAGAAAACATGTGGAAAACTCTTAAAAACATAACTGGCTTCAGGAAACCTCCTTCCCAGGCAGAAGGAAATCAACAACTAGCAGATGACCTGAATGTGTTTTACTGCAGGTTTGAAAATAAACTATAGCCACCTATCTCCACAACCCACATCTCAAACACACCAACAACAGCCAGTTACAAAGCCTCTTACAACTGGCCCCAATCTATTGGGTTCACAACCTCTGGTGAACACAGAAAAAGAAGTGCAAGATCTATCACACAGACAAAAGCCAGGAAAAGCACCATGGCCAGACAAGATAACTCCTTCTTGCTTAAATGTCTGTGCTGACTAATTGGCCCACATCTTCACCCGAATCTTCAATAGATCACTAGAGATGTGCTATGTTCCTTCCTGCTTCAAATGATGTACCATCATCCCAGTGCCAAAAAGCCCTCCATCAAGGAACTGAATGACTACAGACCAGTTGCTCTAACATCTGTAGTTATGAAAATCTTTGAAAGGCTTGTGCTGTCCCACCTAAAAACCATCATGGATTCGCTGTTAGATCCCATGCAGTTTGCATACCGAGCAAATAGATCGACAGATGATGTTGTTAACATGGCTCTGCATTACATCCTACAACACCTTGAATCTCCAAATATCTACGCAAGGGTCCTCTTTGTAGACTTCAGTTGAGCATTCAATACCATCATTCCAGATACTCTTCTAAGCAAATTAAACCAATTAGTGGTACCTGAACACACTTGTAAGTGGATCATAAGCTTCCTAACGAACAGGAAGCAACAGGTGAAGTTAGGCAGCATCACATCCGATACCTGTACAATCAGCACAGGGCCCCCCCAAGGCTGTGTGCTATCTCTACTTCTCTTCTCCCTATATATCAATGATTGCATCTCAAACGATCCATCTGTTAAAATACTGAAGTTTGCTGATGACACAACAGTGATTGGTCTCATTCGAGACAACAATGAATCTGCATACAGACAGGAGGTTATACAACTTGCCTCATGGCATAACCGGAACAATTTGGAACTGAACACACTCAAAACCGTAGAAATGGTGGTAGACTTTAGAAGAAACCCTCCCATACTACCATCTTTACAATACTAGACAACACAGTATCAACAGTAAAGACCTTCAAATTTCTAGATTCTACTATATCACATGACCTAAAATGGACATCTAACATCAAAAACATCATCAAAAAAGCACAACAAAGAATGTTCTTTCTGCACCAACTCAGAAAACTCAAACTGCCCAAGGAGCTGGTGATATAGTTCTACAGAGGAATTATTGAATCTATCATCTGCACCTCTATAACTGTCTGGTTTGGTTCTGCAGCCCAACAAGACAGACACAGACTTCAGAGGATAATTAGGACTGCAGAAAAAACAATTACTATCCACCTGCCTTCAATTGCGGACCTGTATACTGCACGAGTCAAAAAGAGGGCTGTGAAAATATTTACAGACCCCTCACATCCCAGACATAAACTGTTTCAACCCCTTCCCTCAAAACAATGCTATAGAGCCCTGAACAACTAGACACAAGAACAGCTTTTCCCTGAAAGCCATCACTCTGCTAAACAAATAATTCCCTCAACACTGTTCCAAATGTTCAAAGTTTGCACTACTATTACTGTTAGTCTTCTCATCGCCATCCATCCCCTCCCACTTGTGATTGTAGGACTGTAACTTTGTTGCTTGTATCTTTACGATTTATACTGACTGTTTCCTAGTATGATTTGATTGCTTATTGTACCCTATGACTATCATTAAGTGTTGTATGTTATGATTCTTGATTCTTAACGAATGTATCTTTTCTTTTATGTATACTGAGAGTATTTAACAAAGACCAATTCCTTATATGTCCAATCACACGTGGCCAATAGTTGCTGGCCAGATTGAGCTCTGACTGCATCAGCAACCACACCATCAGTCAATCATGTAATAGTGTACTTGCAGCACAATTGTGTTGCAAAAGAGTGAAGACATTTTTAAAAAACATTGGGATACTTCTATTTACTGAAAAGAAGATTGGCTTGATGCTGCAGATACATTCACTGTTGAAAACGTTCTGATGTTTACATATGCTCCAAACACTTACTACCAACCTGCCTTCCATCAAGGACCTGAATACTGCATGAGTCAAAAAAAGGGCTGTGAAAATATTTACAGACCCCTCACATCCCAGACACAAACTGTTTCAACTCCTACCCTCAAAACGACGCTATAGAGCACTGCACACCAGAACAACTAGACACAAGGACAGTTTTTTCCATCATTCTGCTAAACAAATAATTGCCATCATTCAAACAATGCCATCATTTTGCAATAATTTCCTCAACACTATCCAACTATTTACAAAGTCTGCACTACTATCACTGTTAATCTTCTCATCACTCCTTATCACCCATCCCCTCCCACTTGTAACTGTGTGACTGTAACTTTGTCCCTTGTATCCTTACGACTTATATTGACTATTTCCTAGTATAATCTGATTGCTTATTGTACCCTGTGACTATCATTGAGCATTTGCACCAAGACAAATTCCCTGTGTGTCCAATCACACTTGGCCAATAAAGAATTCAATAAGAGCTCCAAAATTCCTTCCAACTTCTGTATGTTGCAGATGTCAGCTGTTCCAGGTAAAGCTACCATTTGTAATTGACTAATTGCTGTCAACTTTGTCAATGCCGATGGTGTTCAAATGCTTCTCTGATTATTTTGGGATTATAGTACCCAAGGTGCTTATTATTGTTTCAATTTCTATTGTTATTTTAGACTAAGGCAAAGAAGGACTTATTCTCTTGCATCTGGGAAGGTTGCCAAATTTTACTGAGATAAATGCATGGTATGAATGTTCAGATATGCTTAGTTATTCTGGGTTTCATTAGAGAGAGTCAGCAGGGAGACTGTGCAGGAATTTATCCAGCGTGGAATTCTTCAGTCATTTACAAAACTCACTGGATGTATTTTGAAATTTTTACTGCCTTGCTTATATTACTGAACTGCCAGTGATATAAGATGTCTGACCTGCAATATATAATGCTGGACACCATCCTGTGTTGAAGTCTTCCCAGAGATTTATCAAAAGTTTTCTCCACCATTGAAAAAGGATTAAATTTTTTCTGCTTTATTCAGTCACTGCTTGAGAATTTTTTTTAAACGTCTCCTGATTAGGGGTCAAAAAAGTCAAGATGGCAGCCACAACCCTGCCCTCAAAACCCTGTGTCTTTTTAATCTGATAGCAAAAAAGATGGAGGGTTATGATATGGCTGTGGCTGCCATCTTTGACTCTGCCCCTGTCAGAAGAATAATTTGGGTTCCAACTCGAGCCATGGTTGCACAATAACAAATCAAAATGAAATCCAGACAGCTGCGAGGAAAAGAGCTGCATTTATTCCCAAAAGCAAAGAGGTTCGCCTGTGGGGATAGCTACAGAAAAAATGAGGTACCAAAGGGCTGTTTTATAAGGGAGTTTGTCCTTGGTGACATCTTGAGAGGTGTGGATGCTCATTTTAATGTGACATGAGGAGCCTGAGCGTTTGTACATAACAGATTAACAAAGTTGGAAGGGACTTTGGAGATTTACAGATTACAGATTAACAGAGTTAGAAGGGATCTTGTAGGTCATCTAGTCCAACCCCCTGCCCAAAAGCAGGAGACCCTACATCATTTCTGACAAATGGCACTCCAATTTCTTCTTGAAAGTCTCAAGTGATGACACTCCCACAACTTCCAAGGGCAACTTCTGTTCCATTGGTTGTTTGTTCTCACTGTCAGAAAGTTTCTCCTTATTTCCAGTTTAAATCTCTCCTTGTTCAGTTTCCATCCATTATTCTTTGTCTGGCCTACAGGTGGTTTAGAATAGAATAGAATAGAATAGAATAGAAAAGATAAAGAATGGAATGGAATGGAATAAAATAGAATAGAATAGGATTCTTTATTGGCCAAGAGTGATTGGACACACAAGGAATTTGTCTCGGTGCAAATGCTTTCAGTGTACATAAAAGAAAAGATACATTCATCAAGAATCATCAGGTACAGCACTTATTAATAATAGTCATAGGGTACAATAAGCATTCAAATACTGTAATAGTAGGAAAATAGCTTGACCCCTTCCTCTCTGTGGCAGCCCCTCAAATATTGGAAGACTGCTATCATGTCTCCCCTGGTCCTTCTCTTCACTAGACTAGCCAGGGCCAGTTCCTGTAACCGCTCTTCGTATGTTTTAGCCTCCAGTCTCCTAATCATCCTGGTTGCTCTTCTCTGCGCTCTTTCTAGAGTCTCAACATCTTTTTTATAATGTGGTGACCAAAACGGGATGCAGTACTCTATAGGTGTGGTCTTACTAAGGCTTTATAGAGTGGTATTATCTTGATCTCGATTGTATCCCCCTGTTAATCCCTTGATCTCGATTGTATCCCCCTGTTAAACTTGATCTCGATTGTATCCCCCTGTTAATGCAATTTAGGATTGCACTAGCTTTTTTGGCTGCCATTACACACTGCTGGCTCATATTTAGCTGGTTGTCCATTGAGACTCCAAGATCCCTCTCACAGTTATTGCCAATAGCTCTGGTGAGCAGTTGGCTCCTCCCACCCACCTCCGCCCTTTCCTGTCTTATATTTCCTTGTTTTTTTTAGCTCAGCTGATTCGTGCAACAGAGTGAAATGCTGCACCTTACCTGTTTCACTCACCAGCGTCAGAGGTGGTATTCAACAGGTTCTGACCAGTTCTGGAGAACCAGAAGCGGAAATTTTAAGTAGTTCAGAGAACTGGCAAATGTCACCTCTGACTTGGAGAGTTTACAGTCTCCTTCCCCTGCCACGCCCACCAAGCCACGCCCACAGAACCAGTAATAAAAAAATTTGAATCCCACCACTGTTTTAGAGGATATTTTGACTACATTGTTTCCTGATGTTCCCACTCTCTGCTACCTCCTTCACCATCTGTAATTCCCAGCCTAAAAGGACTCAGATAGTTCTTTCCTCAATCCTCCCCTTAAGATTAATGTCACCCTAGGAAGATGGGAAACTGTGGATAAATAAAGACAAGATGGTGCAAAAAAAGCCAGACATTCACAAATCACCTTGGCTAGTCATGCAAATCAGTAACTTGCAACCCAAGCTATGAAGATAGCCTTGCCACACGTCAAAAACAGCTCAGAAACAACCAACAGAGGATTACAAATATGGGGCACCCCGTAGCACACAAAACAACTAGGGTGAAAGTTCATTTTCCAAGCTTGTGGGTTGATTTCCAAACATCTCATTATTAGGCTGGATAACATCTTCAGCAGAGTTTAGGGGATGTCAATGTTCTTCTGTTTATAAGGGCTTTGTGTGGTCAGTAGGTCTTGTGATGGATCATCTTGTGATTAGTCAAGTGAGGGTCTTGTAATGGGTCTGGTGATGTATCAGATGTGAGCCATCACTGATAATTTTATGATGGAGAGGTTACATCAGATAATGGGAGGTGGACTGTTAGTGGGGAGGATTTGCGTGGGTTGGTTGAGGGTCGGTGCTTTCTCTGGTTGGCTCTGCAGTTGATTTGGATTCTGAGGGGGGTCCATAGGCTGATTATAAGTCAGTGTGTCTGTTGATGGGACCAGAAGACCCAGTAGCTACAGAAGAAAAAAACCAGGAATCCTCTCTAGTGTAAGCATATAACAGAACTATATAAGACAAACAGGCAAAACACATCCATGGACATCAATTAGCAGTCAGAAGACATGATGAAAATTCCTTAATTGCACAATACATGGACAAACCATTGTTTCAACTGAGAAACTGTTAGCATCCTAGACTTTTTTGGACTAAGTCCAAAAATGAACTTAATTAGATAGATAATAGATAATTCCTGGAAGTCTGGCACTCAGACAAATCAGCCGTCAACAGACACATGGAGGTAAACAATGTCTACCCATCATTCAAAAGGGGCAATCAAAAAGATAAAAAGGAAAGAAAAAGAACACCTCCTCACTCAGAAGAGCAGAGATTAATACCAAAGTTAACATTAGATCAACCACCAAGTCATAGATAACGCACTGATCAAGGAACTACCAAGACAGACAATCAAAAAATAAACAATGGCCCAATCAAGGAACCACCGTGAACATCGATGGGGCAAATCATCCTATGACAGGTCATGGTAAGGTAGTCCTTGAACTACAACCACAATTGAGCCCAAATCTTTTGTTGCTAAGTGAGACATTCGTTAAGTACATTTTGCTCCATTTTATGACCTTTCTTGTCATGGTTGTTAAATAAATCATTGCAGCTGTTATGTTAGTAACACGGTTGTTAAGTGAATCTGGTTTTCCCATTGACTGCTTATCTGAAGATCGCAAAAGGGGATCCCATGATACTGGGACACTGCAACTGTCATAAATATAAACCAGTTGCCAAGTGTCTGAATTTTGATCACATGATCATGGGGATGCTGCATGTGCATGCAAGTGTGAAAATCGGTCATGTCACTTTCTTCAGTGCTGTTGTAACTTCGAATAGTCACTAAAGGAACTGTCATAAGTTGAGGACTAATTGTATAACTGAGAGCCACAGATATGAGAGCCAGTTTGGCCTGGTGGGTAAGGCGTCAGGCTAGAAACCAGGAGACTGTGAGTTCTAGTCTCTATTTAGGCATAAAAACTGCTGGGTGACTTTGGATCAATCACCAGGAGTTCTAGTCCTACCTTAGTCATCAAAACTAGATGGGTGGTATTCAGCAGGTTCTGACCAGTTCTGGAGAACAAGTAGCGGAAATTGTGAGTAGTTTGGACAACTGGCAAATATCACCTCTGACTGGCCCCGCCCCCATCTTTTCTCTGCCTCCCAAGTCCCAGCTGATTGGCTGGGTTTTCTTTGGTTGCCCTGCACAGGAGAATGGAGCTGGAAAGCAGGTTAGTGGGTGGGAGAGGAAATGAAGATTTTATAGTATCTTTCCCCTGCCATGCCCACCAAGCCATGCCACGCACGGCCACCAAGCCACGGCCACAGAACTGGTAGTAAATTTTTTTGAATCCCACCTCTGAGCTGGGTGATTGCGCCAATTACCAGGAGACTGTGAGTTCTAGTCCCACCTTAATCGTGAAAGCTGGCCAGTTACTCTCTCTCAGGAGAATCCACCTTATAGATTTGCTGACAGTGGGGTGGAGGATAATAGGAAGAGTATTAAGCTATGTTCGCCGCCTTGAGTTATTATTTTTTTTTAAAAGTACAGGTAGGAGATAAGTAAATGGAACAAAATAATATGTAATAAACAACATGAACATGTTAACAAAAACCTCATCTGCTCATTGCTCTTTTCTTCTTTTAGCTTTTCTTCAAAACCGACTTTAAAACGGGCATTTATATTGCAATCCAGTGAAAGTGGCCTTCGCACAGTTAGACACCCTTTGAATACATCTCTCTCTAAATGCTCATTTTCAGCCTTGAAAAATTCAATACATGCCATCCAAACTGAAATTAATTCCCAGTGTTGAGGGTAGTGATTGCAAGCCAAATGGACTGTAATAAGTAGGTAAGCTGTCACATATCTTTGAGATGTTTTCTGACCTTACAAATGGTCTTTGCCCAGAAAGAAAAAAATATTCAGTTCTTTATTTATATTATATACTCTTTAAATCAGTATAGTTAGTCCTCAACTTAGAAACATTTGTTTAGTGATGTCATAAAATAAGACAAGTAGCACAGGAAATACAATCATGCAACCTCTTTTTTGCTTTGAATCAAAAGTTTAAGTTTATTTCATGAGCAATTTGGTACATGAATGTCATCAAAGTACTAACAACGATTCAGTAAGATAATACTTTCATCAAGAAACCATTGCAATGAGGCCCACGACAGTAGCTAAATCCAGCAAGGAGCAGCTACCATCCGTGGCCATGATCTGAAACAAAACCTCTTCTAATATAGTCTTTTCTACACATCTCTTCTGTTCCTCTGGAAGAGTACTGAGGTAACTTCCTCATTCACTATGCCATTGCCGCCTGCACTTTTTGGTTCTGTATTCCCGTAATGTTCCAGACAGTTATATCAAAAATAGTTATATCAAAATAATAAAAAATAGTTATATCAAAAATAAACCAACTAGCAGTACCTGAACAACTAGCGGTACGTTGTAAGTGGATCATAAGCTTCCTAACAAACAGGAAGCAGCAGGTGAAGCTAGGCAGCATCGCATCCAATACCTGTACAATCAGCACAGGGTCCCCCCAAGGCTGTGTGCTATCTCCACTTCTCTTCTCTCTATATACCAATGATTGCATCTCAAACGATCCATCTGTTAAAATACTGAAGTTTGCAGATGACACAAAAGTGATTGGTCTCATTCGAGACAATGACGAATCTGCATACAGACAGGAGGTTATACAACTTGCCTCGTGGTGTAACCGGAACAATCTGGAACTAAACTCACTCAAAACCATAGAAATGGTTGTAGACTTTAGGATAAACCCTCCCATACTACCACCTCTTACAATACTAGACAACACCGTATCAACAGTAGAGACCTTCAAATTTCTAGGTTCTATTATATCACATGACCTAAAATGGACAGCTAACATCAAAAACGTCATCAAAAAAGCACAACAAAGAATGTCCTTTCTGTAGCAACTCAGAAAGCTCAAAGTGCCCAAGGAGGTGCTGATCCAGTTCTACAGAAGAATTGTTGAGTCTGTCATCTGCACCTCTATAATTGTCTGGTTTGTTTCTGCTACCCAACAGGACAGACACAGACTTCAGAGGAAAATTAGGGCTGCAGAAAAAACAATTGCTACCAACCTGCCTTCCATGGAAGACCAGTATACTGCACGGGTCAAAAAAAGGGCTGTGAAAATATTGACAGATCCCTCACATCCTGGACATAAACTGTTTCAACTCCTTCCCTCAAAACGACGCTATAGAGCACTGCACACCAGAACAACTAGACACAAGAACAGTTTTTTCCTGAAAGCTATCACTCTGCTAAACAAATAATTCCCTCAACACTGTTCAACTATTATAAAGTCTGCACTACTATTAATCCGGTGATCTCCAGCAGGCCAGTGCGTTCGCACAGGGAGGGCCTTCTCCGGGTGCCGTCGGCCGCTATGTGTCGTTTGGCGGCCCCGAGGGGTAGGGCCTTCTCTGTGGGGGCCCCTGCCCTCTGGAACACTCTGCCACCTGAACTTCGTACCTGAGGGCCTTCAGGCGCGCGTTGAAGACCTGGCTCTTTGAGCAGGCTGGCCTGGGCTGAGATAGTTTTAAATTGTCTCCGAATTTTGGATTTTAATTGGGGTTTTAAAGTTGGGGGAGTGGGTTTTTACTAATTGCAATAGCCAGTATTTAATTCTTTTTTAATTTTTGTATTTTATTGTGGGGTTCGGATTTGGCTGTACACCGCCCTGAGTCCCTAGGGAGAAGGGCGGTATAGAAATTCTATAAATAAATAAATAAATAAATAAATAAATCTTGTCATCACTCCTTATCATCCATCCCCTCCCACTTGTGACTGTATGACTGTAACTTTGTTGCTTGTATCCTTATGATTTATATTGACTGTTTCTTAGTATGATTTGATTGCTTATTGTACCCTATGACTATCATTAGGTGTTGTACCTGATGATTCTTGACTCTTGACTCGTTTATGTACACTGAGAGCATGTGCACAAAGACAAATTCCTTGTGTGTCCAATCACACTTGGCCAATAAAGAATTCTATTCTATTCTATTCTATTCTATTCTATTCTATTCAGCCAGTAGGTTTTCTTAACTTTCAAAAGTTTTGAACATCGAAAAGATGATGAATGGCAGTTGGAAAGGCAAAGATTTTTCTAAAGTGTCCTTTACCTGGCAATTTCTTTCATTTCCCTAATTTATCCAAGGCTCCAATAAATAAAATAATTTATTTAAACAGAAGCTGTCACCATAATAGAGCAAGTTTTAAGGTTAATTCACTTTCCGATATAAAGGGATGATTTTGCCAACATTCTTTCCCTTTTTCTTTTTACTTAATAAGTTCCTTTTACTGCCCTGAAATTTGGTATCTCTGGTATTAATGTATAAAGTGTTGTTATTTAGTTTAATGTCTAGTGGGGGATTAAGATTTTGAATTAATAACAAACTACAGGAACAGTTAATCTCCACAATAAGACAGAGGCTGTTCCACCATTATAAATCTAAACCAAAATGAAAGAATAGGGATGTTTCATGGATTAGATCAATTCAACTTGTATTATAAACAGTTATAGTGCATACTTTGGCCAGGAAAGAAAACTTGGGATGGCTTTACAAACTTTGCAAAACAAATGAAATCAAACTTCCAACATTCTAAATGAAGAATTAATTTAGGCTTCTGTATCAGAATATTCCAAATAAATGTGGAAGATAGCAATGTTTTTAACATAGTGTTTTTAATCAACAAAAATAAAAGACAAAAGAGAAAAAAAGAGAAAAATGAACATCCAACACTAATAATGAAAAGAAGAAAAAAAGGCTTGTGTATAAAAAATGGAAAAAGAAAAAAATATCAAATAGGTGTAAAGTTAAAGATAAAGAATCCACCCCAGTTGAATGCTGACAAAGAAAGAAACTAATAGGTTTTCCTTGCCTTACCTATCGGGTATAACAATAGTTATAAGCTTTCCCATCCATATTTAACAAAAATGCTGTATTAAATAAACAAATATTCCAGCTGTGGAAATCTGTCTAATCTAATGGACCCCCACATCTAATCATAATAGAAGATAACATTATTGTTATTCTGGAATTAATAATAACAATATACCAGTCAATTGAAAAAAGCAGCCTCTACTTGGAACAGTTTACTTTCTCTAATGATACCTTTAACACCATCAAGCATCAACATCTGCCTATCCCACGTCCTTGGACTCAGTAACTGGATAAAAAATGCCCAATCCAGTCTGAACATCTGGCTGACTATGTGATGAACCAATACTATCAGCTTCCATTATGACATCTTCCTCGTGTCACAATATGTGTTGCAATAACACACACACATATCCATCTCAAGCCCTCCTTCGCATACCATTCTGGACAAATAGCTGTCCAATCCACTCATTAAACCTTAAAACCTGCCCTATGATGGTAATAGTTTCTGTTTAGATAAATTATTTTAAATTTATTTTCAACGTCCATCTGCATTTAAAAGACAACGGCCACTCTTTTGAAGACAGCAAAGACCACATTTTGGACAGAGGGGACTGCTGGTTTGAAAGAGGGGTCAAAGAGGCCATCTATCTCAAAACTGAACAGCCCTCCCTCAACAGAGGGGGAGGGATACAACATCATCTATCTCCAGTCTAAAACAGGGTCTTTTCAGCAGTTCCAAGAAGGCTCCACACCCATTTGCACTACAGGTAGTCCTCGACTTATAACAGTTCATTTAGTGACCGTTTGAACTTACAACGGCACTGAAAAACAGGACTTATGACAGTTTTTCACACCGGGGTAGCATCCCCATGATCACATGGTTAAAATTCAGATGCTTGGCAACTGGTTCATACTTATAATGGTTGCAATGTCCCAGGGTCATGTGATCCCTTTTTGTGTCCTTCTGACAGGCAAAGCCAATGGGGAAGCCAGACTCACTTCACAACTGTAATGATTCACTTAACAACTGTGGAAAGGTCATAAAATGAGGCAACTTAAATTTGATCCCAAGCATTTACATCCCATGGATCCTGAACTGCCTTCCATAACCCTTCCCTACATAGAAGTAGACTGCACTTCATAGACCAGGAAACATAGTTTGTTCCATCCAACCAGGTTATCAGTGATACACTAGTTGATGCATCTTGTGCCATCTTTACCAGGACAGTAACCCACAATTAAACAGTAAACAGCTGTCTGTATACAGTACTGTGTATTCACACTACCTCTCAGTTATCTGAGCCTGGACCCATAACCAGTGTTGAGTATTCCTTGTTAGGAGAATGAGCGCTCTCAGAGAAACGTAGTGAGAGTGGTGATGAATAACACACAACTATCACACAGATACATTGAATAGTAAAATGTAGGTTTTACTGCCAGTAAATGGGTAAGCAAAGTCCAACAAACAGTCCAAGTCATACACGGTTAAAGCAGTCAGTTTTCAGTCCAGGGATAATCCAAAAACAAAGTCCAGTATCATAAAGTTCAGTAAACAGACTCACAGCAATCCGAGAAGAACGATGATCAGGCATAAGGCAATAGGGAAATGCAAGAACATACAAACCAGTTTTCTGGCTCCATCTCATGGCCGTTGGAGGAAAGACACCCAATTACAATTACAGCATTTCCATAAAGAGACAACATTAAATGACTATCTTTGTTTATATATTGCCAACCCAACTTCCTAACAAAAGGGATGGGGCTAGAACAGTGGTGGCTAACAGACAAAAGTCAGGAAAAGCACCAGGGCCAGACAAGATAACTCCTTCTTGCTTAAAAGTTTGTGCTGAGCAATTGGCCCCCATCTTCACCTGAATCTTCAATAGATCACTAGAGATGGGCTATGTTCCTTCCTGCTTCAAACATTCTACTATCATCCCAGTGCCAAAGAAGCCCTCCATCAAGGAACTGAATGACTACAGACCAGTTGCTCTAACATCTGTAATTATAAAAATCTTTGAAAGGCTTGTGCTGTCCCACCTGAAAACCATCACAGATCTGCTGTTAGATCCCATGTAGTTTGCATACCGAGCAAATAGATCGACAGATGATGCTGTTAACATGGCTCTGCATTACATCCTACAACACCTTGAATCTCCAAATACCTATGCAAGGGTCCTCTTTGTAGACTTCAGTTGAGCATTCAATACCATCATTCCAGACACTCTTCTAAGTAAACTAAACCAATTAGCGGTACCTGAACACACTTGTAAGTGGATCATAAGCTTCCTAACAGACAGGAAGCAGCAGGTGAAGTTAGGCAGCATCACATCCGATACCTGTACAATCAGCACAGGGCCCCCCAAGGCTGTATGCTATCTCTACTTTTCTTCTCCCTATATACCAATGACTGCATCTCAAATGATCCATCTGTTAAAATACTGAAGTTTGCTGATGACACAACAGTGATTGGTCTCATTCAAGACAACGATGAATCTGCATACAGACAGGAGGTTATACAACTTGCCTCGTGGTGTAACCGGAACAATCTAGAACTGAACACACTCAAAACCATAGAAATGGTGGTAGATTTTAAAAGAAACCCTCCCATACTACCACCTCTTACAATACTAGACAACACAGTATCAAAGAGCAGAGAGCTTCAAATTTCTAGGTTCTACTATATCACATGACCTAAAATGGACACCTAACATCAAAAACGTCATCAAAAAAGCATAATAAAGAAGGTTCTTTCTGCGCCAACTCAGAAAGCTCAAAGTGCCCAAGGAGCAGCTGATCCAGTTCTACAGATGAATTGTTGAGTCTATCATCTGCACCTCTATAACTGTCTGGTTTGGTTCTGCAACCCAACAGGACAGACATAGACTTCAGAGATAACTGCAGAAAAAACAATTACCACCCACCTCCCTTCAATCGAGGACCTATATACTGCACGAGTCAAAAAGAGGGCTGTGAAAATATTGACAGACCCCTCACATCCTGGATATAAACTGTTTCAACTCCTTCCCTCAAAATGACTCTATAGAGCACTGCACACCAGAACAACTAGATACAAGAACAGTTTTTTCCCTGAAAGCCATCACTCTGCTAAACAAATAATTCCCTCAACACTGTTCAACTATTTACAAAGTGTACACTACTATTACTGTTAATCTTCTCATCACTCCTTATCACCCATCCCCTCACACTTGTGACTGTAACTTTGTTGCTTGTATCCTGTTTCCTAGTATGATTTGATGTTGATTATACCCTATGACTATCATTAAGTGTTGTATATTATGATTCTTGATTCTTAACGAATGTTCCTTCTTTATGTATACTGAGAGTATTTACACCAAGACAAATTCCTTGTGTGCCCAATCACACTTGGCCAATAAAGAATTCTATTCTATTCTATTCTATTCTATTCTATTCTATTCTATTCTATCCTTTTTGGGCTCCTGTGCCAAAAATTCTGTGCATGCTTGCCCGCTCACCCTCACGTGCCAGCACCCAGAAGGCAATTTGCAGCTCCCCATGCCCCATACATGCTCCCCATGCAGTTAAGACCTTGTTGTTCAAGCAGGCCGGTCTAGCCAATTGAATCATTCGGGTTAAATTATATTTTAGATAATCTTTCTGTTGGGTGTTGTTCTTAACCATTTTAGATTTTTATTTATTTCATCTCCGTTACCTGTACTGTTTTCGTTGTTGAATGTGCACCGCCCCGAGTCCCTTTTTGGGAGAGGGAGCGGTATAGAAGCATGAACAAATAAATAAATAAATAAATAAATACACATATGCATGTAATAGCTAAGGCTTCTGCAGGCTTTGCATGCTGAAAACTAGCCCTGTTTCATCATTTTGACCTCATCTGTCTGTCTGTCTGTCTGTCTCTACCTACCTACCTACCTACCTACCTATCTATCTATCTATCTATCTATCTATCTATCTATCTATCTATCTATCTATCTATCTATCTATTTCCATCCATCCATCCATCCATCCACCAGTGCTCTATAGCGTTGTTTTGAGGGAAGGAGTTGAAACAATTTATGTCAGGGATGTGTGGAGTTTGTATATATTTTCACAGCCCTCTTTTTGACTCATGCAGTATACAGGTCCTCGACGGAAGGCAGGTTGGTAGTAATTTTTTTTTCTGCAGTCGTAATTACTCTCTGAAGTCTGTGTCTGTCCTGTTGGGTTGGGTTGTAGAGCCAAACCAGACAGTTTTAGAGGTGCAGATGATAGATTCAGTAATATCTCTGTAGAACTGGATCAGCAGCTCCTTGGGCAGTTTGAGCTTTCTGAGTTGACACAGAAAGAACCTTCTTTGTTGTGCTTCCCTTCACTCTCCAGTAACAATAATTGAATTTCCTCATGTGAGACGTGACAGACATCCATTTGCTGTTTAGAAGTTGATTACATTCCTTCCATGGGTAGCTTCAATACCTGCCCAATCTGTACATTCTTCGTTGCACACATTGCCATATTGTCTTCTTCTCATAGTTTTTCTATTTTTAAAAGAATAGTTAAGGTATTAACCAATTTCATATAGGGTTAGCTCCACTGATCTCTGAAGGAAATTAAAGCCACAGAAGAATCATATTTGCTGGGAAATAAAACAAGAACAACAACCTTATATTGTAGTATAGGCAGTCTTTGACTTACAGCCGTTCATTTAGTGACTTTTCAAAGTTACAATACTACTGAAAAAAGTGTCTCATGATCATTTTTCACACTTATGACCATTACAGCCATCCCCATGGCTACATAATTAAAATTTGGACACTTTGCATCTAATTCATATTTATGATGGTTGCAATGCCCCGGAGTTGTGTTGATCTTGTTTTGCGACCTTCTGACATGTAAAGTCAATGAGGAAGCCAGATTCACTTTGCAACCATGTTACAAGATTATGATTAAGATCACCTTTATTGTCATTTTCCTATACACACAATGGCACATGTTAAAATGAAATTCTGATGCCTCACTCTCCAAAGAACTAACCACCAAACAATGTCACCATCCCAAAACTACAGTAATAATATAATAACAGTAGTGGTGGGATTCAAAGATTTTTACCACCAGTTCGGTGGGCATGGCTTGGTGGGTGCGCTTTGTGTGCATCAAGGGTGGGATTCTACCAGTTTGCTAGAACCGGTTGTTAACATTCTAAGTAGTTCGAAGAACCAGTTGTTAGAAGAAATTACTGGCCTAATCCTGTAAGGAAGGTAGGAAGGAAACATTCTGGTGTTGCTTACAGAAACTGCCTCTCCATTAACTCTTCTTACATTCTTGGCAGGACTAGACGTCCTGTCTCTGGAACTTCTCTGGAGTTTTTTCCCCCCTCCTTTGCTGGTACTTTGCTTGTGTGGAGTGTCCATTCAAAGTTGCAATGGCATTGAAAAAAGTGACTTATGACCATTTTTCATACTTATAACTGTTGCAGCATCCCCACAGTCATGAGAGGCTAGGCGAGGAGATGCATGCCTCGATGTGAATGATATTGAGTTGGCCACACCCTTCCACCACCAAACCATGTCCACCCAGTCACATGAGCACTAAGCCATGCCCTCCACCTAAGCAACGCCCACAGAACCAGTTGTTAAAAATTTGAATCCCACCCCGGTGCGCATCCACACACTTTGTGTGTGCGCACGCACCAACTGTGCACTTTGTGCAGGTACAAAGGGATTTGCACAGGCACAGAGGTGTTCCAACTCACCTCCTGCAAGCCAGTCGCTTCAGCAGCTGCCGCCCAGCACTCTTCTGTGCCACACAAAGCAGCTGCACCTCAAAAGCAGGAGATAAATGTGAGTATGGGAGCCGGGTGGGTGGGTGGGCTCAACAGCAGAGCGGCAAAGAGAACCGGTTTGGTCTCCACTGCTTATTGGTGCTACCAGTTCGGCAGAACCAGGCCGAACCGGTAGAATACCACTACTGAATAACAGCAGCAACCACCACCCCAAGGATAGCAACAACAATAACAATAATAATCCTCATTTGGAACACAACACGCCAGATATCACAGTTGTCAAAAACCAAAGCATACAATTTATTGATATCGCTGCACCAGGAGATGTCAGAGTTGAAGAAAAAGAACGGGGGGAAAATCATGAAATATCGTGACCTGGCCATCAAAACTACGCGGTTATGGATGAAACATGTAACAATGATACCCATTGTCATCATGTCCAAGAATTTTATAAAATACATCAAGAAATTACAACTTCCTGCAGTAACAACATCGGAACTGCAAAAATCAACTCAGAACATCGTACATTTTAAGAAGATACTTGGTTGATACCTAGGATGCTGGCAGCAACCTGTATGAACCATCAGTGCCAGTCAATAATATTTGTGATACATTTTTAAATGTTCAGTTGACTGAGTTTCATGTTTAATGAATAAAAGAGATGATAATAATTATAAGAAGAAGAAGAAGAGAAGCATGCTCTGGCAGATTATGTGAAAGACAGTGTTGAACTATCTTTGATGGAGGTCAACAAGAGAAAGCTGCTCGAAGTGCAGCAAACCAAGAATCAATATAGAAAAACAGAGATGCAAACTCGGGCTGACAGCTGGTGTAACAAAGCACTGCATGGACAGTTCCTTGAAAAGATCCAAGGAAAAGTAGATAAGGAAAAGACCTGGTTATGGCTGACCAATGGAACACTGAAGAAAGAAACAGAAGGCTTGATTCTTGCAGCCCAAGAACAAGCCATCAGAATGAATGTAATCAAAGCCAGAATAGAAAAATCTGCTGATGACCCCAAATGCAGACTCTGCAAAGAAGCGGATGAAACCATTGATCACATACTGAGCTGTTACAAGACAATTGCTCAGACTGACTACAAACAACGTCACAACATAGTTGCTCAGATGGTCCACTGGAACTTGCGTCACAACTACCATCTGCCTGTAGCAAAGAACTGGTGGGATCATAAGCCTGAAAAAATGGTCGAAAATGAGCATGCAAAACTACTGTGGGACTTCCGAATACAAACTGACAAAGTTTTGGAGCACAATACCCCTGATATCACAATTGTGGAGAAGAAAAACGTGATCGTCGACATTGCCATATCTGGTGACAACAGAATTGATGAGCAACAACTTGAAAAAGTCACCAAATATCAGGACTTGAGAATCGAACTGCAGAGACTCTGGCATAAACCAGTGCAGGTGGTTCCAGTGATAATCGGCACACTGGGTGCTGTGCTTAAAGACCTAGGCACTTAAAAACAATTGGCGCCGACAAGATCACTATTGGTCAGCTGCAGAAGACCACCTTACTGGGATCTGCTCGCATAATCTGCTGATACATCACACAGTCCTAAACACTTGGGAAGTGTTTGACTAGTGATTTGTGATACAAACCCCAGCATGGTTATCTTGTTTGCTGTGTATACTGTCATTTTTGTGTTTAATAATGATAATGATAATGATGATGATGATGCTGATGATGATGATAAGAGCAGTCACCACCTCAAGGATAACAATAATAGTAATACTATAATAGCAGCAGCCTCCAAAAATACCAAGTTATACAAAAATGACACTTATATATAGATCATTAATTAGTTCCAGGAGGTGCGACAAGTACTAAAAAGGACACATTACAAACAAACCACATGATTCTTTGTTTCAGCCAGGAATAACTTTCTGTCTGTCCCTTTTCCTATGTCAGTGACCTTCCCAACATGGCAGTCTTCCTGTCCGGTACTAAACAAAGACCAAGTACTGGGACAACATTTTCATGTGAAAATGCGTCGAGTACCAAATTCGATGACTTCTGAAGGAGTTGAGTACCAAGGTACCACTGTGTGTGTGGAATTCAATTTTTTTTACTACTGGTTCTGTGGGCGTGGCTTGGTAGGCGTGGCAGGGGAAGGATATTGTAAAATCTCCATTTCTACCCCATTCCAGGGGAAGATTACTGCAAAATCTCCATTGCCCCCCACCCGACTAATCTGCTTTCCAGCTCTGTTGTCCTGTGCAGGGCAACAAAAGGAGACCCAGCCAATCAGCTGGGACTTGAGAGGCCGAGAATAGATGGGGGAGGGGCCAGTCAGAGATAGTATGTGCCGGTTCTCTGAACTACTCAAAATTTCCACTACCGGTTCTCCAGAACTGGTCAGAACCTGCTGAATACCACCTCTGGTATTAGTCACAATCCATTTCCAATACATACATACTAACTTAACAACTGTAGTGACTCACTTAACAACTGTGACCAGAAATGTCATAGAATGGGCAAAACTCACTTAACAAAAGTCTCGTTTGGACTCACTGTGATTGTAAGTTATGAACTACCTGTATCAGACTACTCTTTCTAGTCTATACAGATTACTCTTTCTAGTCTGATTTCAAACAGACCTGTTTGGTTTGCATACACTTGCATGAAACTGATTTGAAAACTTGAGAACGTAATGGATTGCACAGAGATGGTCAAACTCACATTGGAATTGCAAGATACAGAAGATATGGAATACTATACAATCTGAAAGAAGTGGTATAATTGGTTAGAAAGTAGAAAAAAAAATTAATGTAAATATGTATATTGACCAAAATGGAAATGTCAATGTCACAGTGCCGAGAAGATTGTATATGTTTTTTTAAAATGTTCAAAAGTACAATAAAAATTGTTTAAAAAAAAAATACAGGAGCTCTTCAAAAGAAGGAAGTCTTTTATTGCTCCAAAAACTGATAATTGAATCTTCTGTCTTTGGGAATCTTGTGTGTACAAGAGGAGACAAAGCTTCCGTTTTTATTAAGAGATGATTAATTGGGCTTCTTATCATGTCTGATATATCAGATCAGGCTTTTATAGAAGAAGAAAAAGTTTTTCTTTCTTCTGTATCCACAAAAGGTTCACAGCCAGAAAGACCGTAGAACTGGAATTGTAATAGGTGAGAATAACCTTGGGAGACAGAAGAAAGTCAGATAAGAGATATCTCAGCCCACAGAAGGAAACCTTCCTAGTTCTGTGGAAAACAAATAAAGACAGACGAATGGAAAAGAGCTTTCAAACCTGCAAGATTCTGTTACTGCAACTTTATAATAAATAACTTGATACCTGTGCTTTACTACGAAACTATGTGGTCGGGCTTAGTTTTTTGGGAGGAAAATATGGGACAAAAATTCTGCCTCTGCCTACCAGCATCTATCGGTATTCATCTGGCTAGCGTCCTGTCAGTGTGTGAGAGAGTTGAGGGCTGTTTGGAAACTGAAAGAGTATTTGCTGTGTGAGCAAGAAGGAGACAGCAAGGAGCCTGGGCGTGGCTTAGTTCAACTGTTCTGTAGTAAAGCTGTTTGATGCTGTGAAACTGAAACTCTTCTCTGCTTGTGTTTTGCATTTGGAACAGATTTCTTTTCAGGTGGGGAGGGAGAGTAGAACTCCTTAGCATTAGAGCGTGTTAATAATAATATACAAAATACTAATGCTCTGATGGTCATTTCAAAAAATCCTTTCTTAGTGAACACCTAGAAGCCAAGAGGAACATACCTGCCAAATTTCAAGTTTGTAGGCTTTATGGTTCTGGAGATTTTGTGATGATGCATGAGTGGTATTTTGATGTAGTTAAGTAGTGATTGTTCAAAGTTACAAAGGCACTGAAGAAAGTGACTTGTGATCATTTTTTACACTTGTAACTGCTGCAGAATCCTCATGGTTATGTGTTCAAAATTTGAACGCTTGGCAATTGTCTCATATTTATGACAGTTGCAGTGTCCTGGGGTCATGTGATCATTTTTTGTGACCTTCTGCCACGCAGAGTCAATGGGAGAGACCGATTCACTTAACAACCATGCTACTAGCTTCATAACTGAAGTGACTCACTTAACAATTGTGGCGAGAAAGGTCATAAAATGGGGCAAAATTCACTTAGCAACTGTCTCGCTTAGCAGACAGTTGGAAATTTTGGGCTCATTTGTGGTCGTATGTTGAGAACTACCTGTACTTAAGACATTTGGTTTCCTGTCTGGATATCTCCAAAGGCTGACCCGCATAGACATTTTTGAGCTTTGGGAATAGTTTAGAAAGTGGAATATAGCTATAGCCCTTAGACTTATATACCGCCTCACAGTACTTTTACTCTAAGAATCATCATATTGCATATTGCCCTCAATAATCTGGGTTCTCATTGTACCAACCTCAGAAGGACGGAAGGCTGAGTCAATCTTGAGCTGGTCAGGATCGAACTGCTGGCAGTAGGCAGAATCAGCCTGCAATACTGCATTCTAACCACTGTGCCACCACGGATATTATCTGTGGTTTGTTGAAGCATTAGAATGGTGCCAGCATAATTATCCATACATAGCAATATATACATAAGCTTAAGCTCATCAGATTCTGTCTTAGTGCTGTTATGTTTCCAATATTATTTTTATGATTTATGTTTTTTTATTTTGGATTATAGTATTTATTTGTTTACTAGATGTAAAGGCTACCCAATTACATCTACCTCTGGGAACTTAGGTAATAAAAAATCAGAACAATAAAAAAGAGAAATGGCTTGTACAGTACGTGCCCAGGAAAAATGTATGAAACAACATTAAAATTTAAAAAAATCTTTGAAAGGCTTATTGCCCCAAAACCTGGGAGAATATTCAGATTTTAAAGTCTCTTTGAAACAACATGAGGATTGGAGCTATTAAAGGGGAATTTTGTCCCATTTTAAAAGTCTCCCGCTTAAAATCCATGACTGGGCTGTCATATAATGACGTACAGCAGTCCTTGATTAGTGACTGCCTTGTTTAGCAACTGTTCAGAGTTGCAACAGTGATGAAAACGTAACTTTGCCACTACTGGTAAACCCTCATACCTGCAGCCTTTGCGGGTATGTAAAGCAAACGAAAGCTGAAGGAAGATCATAAGGATTTAGACTGTAAGCACAGTCACAGTTTCATTTATTTATTTATTTTTATTTATTTATTTGATTTATATTGCCGCCTATTTGCCCATGGTCACTCAAAACAGCTTACACAATGTAAAATCATATTTAAAAACAAAAAATAAAAATAAAAACAATAAGAGCTAACTAAAAGAATCAAATAAATCAGTAAAGTACAATAGAACAAAATTTGAGAAAAACAAAACAAAACATTTTTATGCTGCACGAGTCAAAAAGAGGGCTGTGAAAATATTTACAGACCCCTCACATCCCGCACATAAACTATTTCAACTCCTTCCCTCAAAACGATTCTATAGAGCATTCTGCACACAGAATAACTAGACACAAGAAAGTTTTTTCCTGAAAGCCATCACTCTGCTAAACAAATAATTCCCTCAACACTGTTCAACTATTTACAAAGTGTACACTACTATTACTGTTAATCTTCTCATCACTCCTTATTACCCAATCCCTTCCACTTGTGACTGTAGGACTGTAACTTTGTTGCTTGTATCCTTACGATTTATATTGACTGTTTCCTAATATGATTTGATTGTTGATTGTACCCTATGACTATCATTAAGTGTTGTACGTTGTGATTCTTGATTCTTAACGAATGTACCTTTTATGTATGTATACTGAGAGTATTTACTCTAAGATAAATTCCTTATATGTCCAATCACACTTGACCAATAAAGCTATTCTATTCTATTCTATTCTATTCTATTCTATTCTATTCTATTCTATTCTATTCTATTCTATTCTATTCTATTCTATTCTATTCTACTCTACTCTACTCTTCTCTACTCTACTCTACTCTACTCTACTCTACTCTACTCTACTCTACTCTACTCTACTCTACTCTATTCTATTCTATTCTATTCTTTGCTTAACAATCAAGTTGCTGCTCCTGATTATGGTTGCTAAATGAGGACTGCCTGTAAAATAAATAGATCTGTGGTCCAGAGGGTAATTAAATATAATGGTTGCAGTCTCATATTCCACACAGAAAGCTCAAGTGGGAATACATATTCTTGGCTCAAGTGCCAAGCTTAAAGAAGGTATAAAAACCTCTCACTCTCAACTCCATTTTGGTAGCTGCACCAGAACCAGATGCTTGGTGGTTCAGTTCATCATTAAACCTTTCCAATCAGCCTCCATGTGTCTTTCTCCCATCTTGGAACTGAACCAGATGGATGTTTCTTCCCACACCCAACAATCTCTCCATCTGAGGATTAGTAGAGGAGATATCTTGTTTCAAATTCATCTTGTCTGACTGAAGGTTGACTTTGAGATTTGTAAATGATGAAACCTGCCCTTTTTTTCTCTAGACCAGGATGTCCAACCTTGGCAATCTTAAGACTTATGGGTTTCCATAACTCCCCAATCAGAATTCCCTGGGAGTTGTAGTCTACAAGTCTTAAAATTAGTTAGGTTAGTATTATTCTTCCTGTTAATATTTTGTCACTAATGTAACATATAGAATCCAGATCAATATTTTGCAAATAGTTTTGGTAGTTTAAAGAGGGCCTGCTTCGCAAGGGGTGGGAACTAATGCTGTAATTGTGTATTAATCAGTATTTAACAAGAGGGGATAATATGTGTACATGTGGTGTTCTCAATGCAACTTTAAAAAAAAGTTTCAATTGTTCTGTGTTTTTTGTCCTTTTTTATATTTTGTATTTTAACTTTGTCTTAAACAAAATTAAGAACTTTGTCTGAAACAAAATTATATATATTTATTTTATTTTATTTATTTAATTATTTGTCAAGCAAGTATTAGATACTAGGTATAAGTATAAACATGGTTATGAATACATGAAATGGATACAAATAAAAAAAGAAACAATAGGACAGGGACGGTAGGCATGTTGGTGCGCTTATGCACGCCGCCTACAGGCCGCTTAGGAAAGGGGTGAGGTCAATAGTAGACAGTCTAAGGTTAAAGTTTTTGGGGTTTGGGGAAGAAACCACAGAGTGAGGTAGAGTATTCCAGACATTGATCACTCTGCTGCTGAAGTCGTATTTCCTGCAATTTTGGTGTGGGTTACCTAGAGTTTGTATCTACAGGTATTGCATGTCCCCTTCTGTCTCTAAAAGTTGCCAAGGTTGAATGCCACTGCGCTACGCCCATCAAATAAATTGTGCTTTACTTTCTTGTGTTCTTAATCATTTCTTAAAGCCAACTTAAGCATTTGGCTTAATAAAGGTTATTTATGGAGTCATAACAGTAGGCATAAGAAATTAAGTTTACAAGGTGATAAACACTCATGAGCTGGTCCTGAGAAGTGCCATCTCTTAACCAATCTTGCACATATCAGTATTGATCATGGTTAGTGCTTAAGAATTTCAAAGAAGCTATGTGGGAATTCTAGAGCCAGAAGGCTAGGGGCAGGGGTGGGATTCTACCAGTTCGCATCTATTCGCTAGAACCGGTTGTTAACATTCTA
Organism: Bungarus multicinctus; assembly: GCA_023653725.1. Classification (NCBI taxonomy): domain Eukaryota; kingdom Metazoa; phylum Chordata; class Lepidosauria; order Squamata; family Elapidae; genus Bungarus; species Bungarus multicinctus. The sequence goes on along the minus strand of CM042842.1, from coordinate 124,422,145 downwards.
AGCAGCTTGGAGAACCGGTTGTTAGAAGAAATTACTGGCCTCATCCTGTAAGGAAGGCAGGAAGGAAACATTCTGGTGTTGCTTACAGAAACTGCCTCTCCGTTAACTCTTATTACATTCTTGGTAGGACTAGACTTCCTGTCTCAGGAACTTCTCTGGAGTTTTTTTTCCTTCCTTTGCTGGTACTTTGCTTGTGTGGAGTGACCATTCAAAGTTACAATGGCACTGAAAAAAGTGACTTATGACCATTTTTCACACTTACGACTATTGCAGCATCCCCACAGTCATTAGAGGCCAGGTGAAGAGATGCGTGCCTCGATGTGAGTGATGTTGAGTTGGCCACACCCAGCCAATAACACGACCACCAAGCCATGTCCATCCAGTCACATGACCACCAAGCCACTCTCACCAACTAAGCCATGCCCACAGAAGCGGTTGTTAAAAGATTTGAATCCCACCCCTGACTAGGGGAAAAGAAAATCCTTGAAGGTATCAGAAGGAAATAATTTTTTTAATTCTGCAAATTATTTCTGCAACTCCCCCCAACGCAGATGCAATCACCAGGAGTCAAATTTCACTTGAAGCATCTTCATCTTCTGTACTGCTATAAATAGTCCTCGGCATATGACCACAATTTCCATTGCTAAGCAAGGTGGTTGTTAAGTGAGTCATTTTTTTTTTTTTGCTTTTTACCATGGTTTGTAAGCAAATCATTGCAGTTGTGAAGTGAATCATGTGAGCACTAAGCGAATCCGGATTCCCCTTTCAGTTTGCTTGTTGGAAACCAGTGGGAAAGTCTCACATGTTGATCACATGACTCTGTGATATTGCAACTGTCATACATGCTGGTTGCCATCCAAATTTTGATCATATAAGTGTGGGGATATTTCAATGGTCCCAGGTCTGTGGAGATTCCCAATCATCCAGGTCATGGTTGTCCCAGGTTGTTCAGGAAGCAACTGGAATTTCTTGCTTTTCCCCCCCCTTCTTTGAAGAGGTTTCTTAGATGAGAAATCCAAGAAGCTTCTTCAGCTCAGACAGAGCCTTCCATTCCCCACCATCCATTTAGAGCTGAAGAAGCTTCTTGGATTTGAAGCAAAACGTCTTCAAAAGAAAAAACAAAAAAAGTCCAGTTGTCTCTTGAAAAAAAGCACTTTTGGGACAATAGTCCTAAGTTTCTAATGGTCCTAATGCACCAGAAGGCAAGACAAGAAGCAATGGATGGAAAACTAACCAAGGAGAGAAGCAATGTAGAAGTAAGGAAAAAAAATTCCTGACAGTGAGAACAACCAACCAGTGGAATCGAACACTCAATTAATGGAACAGCTTGCCTTCAAAACATCCTTGGAGATTCTCAGTCAGCCAGGTCATAGTCGAAGAATGAGCTGAGGAATGGATGAAAAGCAAAATGTCCTCAAAGAAAAACCAGAAAGTCCAGTTCCCTCTCAAAAAAGCACCTTTGGGACTTGCCTTCAAAAGTTGTGGGTGCTCCAACACTGGAGGTTTTTGAAGAAGAGACTAGACAGCCACTTGTCTGAAATGCTATAGGAACTCCTGCTTGAGCAGGGGGCTGGACTAGAAGACCTCCGAGGTCCCTTCCAACTCTGATGTTCTAAGTCCAAGGACCAGTCATAAGTCACTTTTTTCAGTGCTACTATAATTTTGAATGATTGCTAAATGGATAATTGTAAGTCAAGGATTACCTTACTTGCTTACCTGCACAGGTAAGCATTAACAAACCAGCATCAATCCTTATTCCTTTCACACTGCAAATAGATATTATCATTAAGTATACCATTGCTTGTACGGTATGATTATTTATCATGTTACATGATGATAAAGCATATAATTAATTTCCCATTTTCTTAGCTGTGACTGCAGTTGACATGTGTTAACAGCAGAGTACATAATGATATTTACATTCTGCCTAACACAAACCATCCCCCCACTAATCTAACATAGTCCAAAGCAGAAATTCTCAATCTCAACAACTTTAAGATGGGTGGATTTCAACTGCCAGAATTCCTCAGCCAGCGTAGTTGACTGTGGAATTCTGGGCATTGAAGTTGACCCATTTTAAAGTTGCTAAGTTTTAAACTGGGCATATATTATCACTTGTGGTGGACATGTCCAAAAGCAAAAAAAATGTTTGGGTGAAAATGCATATGTGTTTAGAAAAAATGTTAAGACAGCATATAGATTTTAAGCCAGAAATGATAGGTATAATATTAGAAAAATATGATAAAGGGAATGCATATTTTATATTAAATGTTTTAACATCAGCAAGGATTGTATTTGCACAACATTAAAAAAGTGAGGAAACACTTTTTTAGAAGATATAATTAAAAGAAGGTATAATTAAAAAAAATATTGGACTGTGCAGAAATGGACAGATTAACACTGAATATAAAAGAAAAAGAAGACACAGAATATGTTTGAATTTGGGACTTGTTTTATCAATGGGGTAGAAATTAGGAACGTAAGAAATATAACTATATAAACGATTTGACTCAGGCAGTGCACTGTTCTTAAAGCACATATTGTATGTAAAGAGAATATATACTGTATGTATATGTGTGGGTGTGGGTGTGTAACCATTTTGTGGAATTAGCACGTACTGAAATAGTCTGGAGTGTAAAATTCTGTCAGTAAAATAAAATAAAAATTGTAAAGTTGCTAAGTTTGAAAAATGTTGTAGTAAGACATTTGCCCCCAAAGGAATGTTCCATTATTCTTATAGCATACAGGCCAATACCATCAGAATGCAACCATATGCATTTTAAGGCAATTACATTTCATATCAATACTCCAAGAACCCCATCAAAAACCAGACAAAAATCAATTCAAGTTCCTAACAGGAAATGAATGCATTTAAACATTGCCCAATCAGCTAGTGGCATCTGTACCTTGGTAACATCTGTCTCAATAAAACACAAATTGACTTTGTAATGAAATGTTCCCACCCTCCTTTCCTTGACAAATGACTTTCTGAAAATTCGCATTATTGGATCATTTTCCAATTTAATTTCCCTGTTGCAGTATTGTTTGCAGACACACTTTGCAATGTTCGGAGTGGATTTATTTCTCTTGCTCTGCAATTAATGTTCTTTCATTAAGCAGATTAAGCAGGTGGGTAAATACATAAGGGCTTTGTTCATTTCTTTCCCTTTCTAACTGGGCACATGGGCTGAACGAAGAAAATGCTCTCTAGTGACTGCCCCAAGAGCTACAATCAAAGAACGGATGAGGCCAATCTACCACAGTCATCAATGCATTTGCAATAATGCAATTGTGATGAGCAAAGCCAATTTCCTTTTCTGCTTGCAACAGTTTGCAAACCGATTTTCTTAACTTGGAACAGAAGCAGACATAATTTTTATAGATTTGTCTGAAATGTTCTAGGAAACGTACAGCCAGCAGGAAGTAGAGACAGTCCTTGCTTAAGGATCACAACTGGGACTGGCTAGCAATTCTGTGATGCAGTCATTAAGCAAGACAATGCATGACTATGATGGCCTCAAAACCTCACTTCTTTCGGTCTTGTAGTTCAACCCCTTCTTCAAGCAGGAGAGCCTATACCCTTCTGGAGAAAGGGTTGTCCACTCATTCTTGAAAGCCTCTACTGATGGACCATCCCCAACTTCTGCAGGCAAGCCATTCCATTGATAGCTTGTTCTAACAGTCAGGAAATTTCTCCATAGTTTTAGACTGGATCTCTCTTTAATTGTGATGACCCGGGGCGTGGAACAAAGGCAACATGGTCACATAAGTAAGAAGAGTCCCTTTAGTACCTCCAATGTTGTTCCCAATGTCCAGGTTACCTTCAGCTGGAGAAAAAACTCTCCCAAGAACAGTCTTTAAGTGGAGGAAATTCAGTCCGAAAACAAAGTACATACAAACTGTAAATAAAAATCCACACAAACCACACTGTAGCAATTTACTGGACGGGGCAGGAGAAGGAATTGCAGACTTAAAAGGCCAGCAATACACACACAGTTGGGAAGATGGCAGGAACCCAGATAAGCAAGAATACCAGACAATTCACAATTTGCTCTCAACAGTTGGCTGTGCGCAACTCCCCTTTTTGAACACTGTGTTCCCAGCTGCAGCTAATGAAGGGAATCAAAACCCTTTCCTCCCCCATAAGCCATGCAACTCATGTTGTTCCCTTCTCCGTTCCTCCCTGTGTGCCCTAGGATGAAGAAGGGGTGGGCCTGGTCTTCCTCTGAATTCCCTCTGCCTTGCTCTACCTCTCCCCTGCTCTGCCCAGACAGACTGTGCCCTTCCCCAGCTTTTTCCACAGCCAACAGAGCCACACTTGCACTCCCTATCAGCTGCTTGGCCTCCCCCTCCGAATCAGATTATACATATACAAATATACATCATATACCTGTGCATATACATATACAAATAACACTTAGCAATAGCACTTAGACTTATATACCGCTTCACAGTGCTTTACAGCCCTCTCTAAGCGGTTTATAGAGTCAGGCTATGGCCCCCAACAATGTGGTTCCTCATTTTACCAACCTGGGAAGCAGTGATGGTGGGATTCAAATTTTTTTACTACCGGTTCTGTGGGCGTGACTTAGTGGGCATGGCAGGAGAAGAATACTATAAAATCTCCAGTCAGAGGTGGTATTTGGCAGTTCTCCGAACTACTCAAAATTTCCGCTACCGGTTCTCCAGAACTGGTCAGAACCTGCTGAATACCATCTTTGCTGGGAAGGATGGAAGGCTGAGTCAATCTTGAGCCAGGCGGGATTTGAACTGCCAAATTGCAGTCAGCCGGCAATCAGCAGAAGTAGCCTGCAGTACTGCATTCTAACCACTGCGCCACCATGGCTCATATACATATACGTATACACATACACATGCACAAACATATATATATATGTGTGTGTGTGTGTGTGTGTATCCATATATATATTCTGCATATAGGAGGTGCTAAACTGTTTAGAGATGCATAAATTATCCTATGATTGAATCAAGGAAAACCTGTCTATCCATGTGTAGCCTAAAGTTCCAATTTTTGATCTTAAATAAAAAGCAATTGCATTCCATTGCTAGTCCTCATACATATTAATAACAATAATTGTTCCAGCTAATAGATAGTTCAAAATTGCCGCATTTCAATTTAAGATGTGAAGGAAAAGAAACTTCGTATTAACGCTTGCTCTGATATGCAGTAATGATTTTCAACGGGATGTTAATATACACAGGTTTTGACTGACACAATCAGATTCCGGTACTTTTCAAGCTTGAACTTCTGATGGTTTGGAAATCTTTCCGACCTCCTGTTCTAGCTATGTTGATTGAAATGAAATAGCCCCTTTTTCTTGAACAATTGAATGTTTATTCAATTATTTACACTTCCATGCCTTTAAAAGCACTGAGCCCCATCTGATTTAGACTTCACCAATACACAAGCATGAAGTTATTTCCTTTCCTAATGACCAGAGCTAGTCACTATCACCTCAACTGGAACCAAATAACATCCTACAGGTAGAAAGAAGGAGCTATTAGACTGGCATGCAGAGGCTCTTTTTTTTAAAAAAAAAAGTTGTTTATGTTTGAATGTGCTGACTAGGTGCAGAATTGGAGTTTTGATTGAAACCGTAGAGAAGAGAAGGACAGACTGACTCCAAACAGCACGATCTGATGGGCTATACAGAACCCTATGTAAGACAAAGCCAATGCACCCCAATTCGGTTGATCATGTCAACCACATGCATTGAAAAAAAAATTCTGATAACAAATATTACTACATGCCCTCATCACCACTCAACAAGACTGCAACGCTCTATATATGGGGTTGCTTTCAATGACTATCTGGAAGCTTCAATTGAATCAGATAACAGATAATAACAGATAATCAGAGTTGGAAGGGACCTTGTAGGTCATCTAGTCCAGCCCTCTGCCCAAGCAGGAGACCCTACACCATTTCTGACAAATGGCAGTCCAATCTCTTCTTGAAAGTCTCAAGTGATGGCGCTCCCACAATTTCCGAAGGAAAGCTGTTCCGTGGGTTGATTGTTCTCACTGTCAGAAAGTTTCTCCTTATTTCCAGGTTAAATCTCTCCTTGTTCAGTTTCCATCCATTATTCCTTGTCTGGCCTACAGGTGCTTTAGAAAATAGCTTGACCCCTTCCTCCCTGTGGCAACCACTCAAATATTAGAAGACTGCTATCCTGTCTCCCCTGGTCCTTCTCTTCCCTGGACTAGCCATGCCCAGTTCCTGTAACCATTCATCGTATGTTTTAGTCTCCAGTCCCCTAATCATCCTGGTTGCTCTTCTCTGTACTTTTTCTAGAGTCTCAACATCTTTTTTATAATGTGGTGACCAAAACTGGATGCAGTACTCTAGGTGTGGTCTTACTAAGGCTTTATAGAGTGGTATTAGTACTTCCCTTGATCTTGATTGTATCCCTCTGTTAATACAACTTAGGATTGCATTAGTTTTTTTGGCTGCTGCTGCACACTTCTGGCTCATATTTAGCTGGTTGTCCACTGAGACTCCAGATCCCTCTCACAGTTATTGCTATTGAGCCTGGTTTCACCCAGTCTATATGTGTACTTTTGGCTTTTCAATCAGAAGGCAGCAGCCAGGATAGGGGTGAGTTCACTCCAACAAGAGGTATAATGGGATATGAAAAGGACCTGGGGGGGACGGAGGAAAAGCTTTAGTATAGATAACCGTCTTATAAATGAAATTTGAGTTTGAAGGAAGAGGGGCGGAGAAAGCAGAAGGGACCCTCCCTTGTTTCCAAGAGTGTAATGGATGGGAGGGGTATTTTCAGACTTGCAAGACTAACGTTAGTTCTTTTGAGGTATTCCAGACAAGAAGCACATCAATGAACATGCTGACTTAAAAGCCACAATCGAGACAGGAATTTCTGTTGCTAAGCAAGGTGTTAAGTTGTTAAGTTAGTTGCACCCAATTTTATGAGCTTTTTGCCACAGTTGTTAAGCAAATCACTGCAGTTGTTAAGTGAATCCTGCGGTCGTAAAGCAAACCTGGCTTTCCCCCAGTGACTTTGCTTGTTGGAGGCCAGTTGGGAAGGTTGCGAATGGTGATTGCGTGACCTCAGGATGCCACAGCTGTCGGAAATACATGTCAATTGTCAAATCTCCCAAATTTTGACCATTTGTCTATTGGGATGCTCCAAGGGTTGTAAGTGCAAGGACCGCTTGTGAGTCCCGTTTTTGAGTGCTGCTGTAACTTTGAACAATGGCTAAACAAATGGTTGTAAGTCGATAAGGTGACCAACCGTCCTCCTTTAGGAAGGACAATCCTCCTTTTGTAAGTTCTATCCTCCCTTGAAAAGTGTCCACCTACATGTCCTCCTTTCTGATATTTGAAGACTAATTTGTCAATCTCAGTATTTGATCGATGTTGAGCCGATCCGTGTGTGTGTGATGTGACGTATTTGTATTTGACATGACGATCGGTACAGTGCGGCGAGACGCGATTATGAGACCCATGCGCTCCACACAGGAGAATTGTTTTGAGAGAGTGTGCTACGGGCAAGAGTGTGCTGTGTGCGCAAGTGGCTTTGGTTTTTTTTCTTCAATTTATCTGTGTCCTCCTTCTCATTGTAAAAAAGTTGGTCATCTTAAAGTCGAGGGCTACCGTGATGGCGAACAGGTGGCATGCAGAGCCATTTGTGCCGGCACACGAACTGCAGGCAAACTTACCTCACTGCGCATGTGCGTGCCTCACAGCTGATTTTTGGCAGTTTGAGATCTTTTTTGGCCTCCTTAGAGGCTTGAGGAAGGCCTTTGGCAGCCTTTGCAGGCCGAAAAATAGGCCCATTTCGTCACTTCCTGTATACCAGAAGTGACAAAATGGAACTATTTTTCAAATGGGCCAAAAATCAGCTGGGAGCTGCAGTGCAGGTAAGAGGGTGGCGGGAGGGATAGGAGGATTGTGCGTGCATGTGCAGGGGGCAAGTGTGTGTATGAACATTGTCTTCTGGGTGCTGGAATGTGAGCGTGAGCACACAAGCGCACACACAAATTTTGACACAGGAGCCCCAAAAGGTTAGCCACCACTTACCTAGGCTATCTCTTTCTGCATATGTGGAAGTCATAATGCTAATTTTGATCTGGGAAGTTCAACAGCATGTGATGTGAAGCCAAAGTTTCTCCTCCTGGGATTGTCTCCTCCATCAGATAACAGATAATCAGAGTTGGAAGAGATCTTACAGGTCATCTAGTCCAACCCCCCTGCCCAAGCAGGAGACCCTGCACCATTTCTGACAGATGGCAGTCCAGAGGTGGTATTCAGCGGGTTCTGACCAGTTCTGGAGAATCGGTAGCGGAAATTTTGAGTAGTTCAGAGAACCAGCAAATATCACCTCTAATTGGAGATTTTACAGTATCTTTCTCTTGCCACGCCCACCAAGCCACGCCCACAGAACCGGTAGTAAAAAATTTTGAATTCCACCACTGTGGCAGTCCAATCTCTTCTTGAAGGTCTCAAGTGATGGCGCTCCCACAACTTTCGAGGGCAACTTCTGTTCCATTGCTTGATTGTTCTCACTATCAGAAAGTTTCTCCTTATTTCCAGGTTAAATCTCTTCTTGTTCAGTTTCCATCCATTATTCCTTGTCTGGCCTACAGGCGCTTTAGAAAATAGCTTGACCCCTTCCTCCTCTTTGTGGCAGCCCCTCAAATATTGGAAGACTGTTATCCTGTCTCCCCTGGTCCTTCTCTTCACTAGGCCAGCCATGCCCAGTAACCATTCATCGTATATTTTAGCCTCCAGTCTCCTAATCATCTTGATTGCTTTTCTCTGTATTTTTTCTAGAGTCTCTTTTGACTTGTTGCAAAACTCCCCACTTTATTGGGGTAAAGGGATAGAGCAATGGGAGTGTTGGGCTCAGTGGTGGCTGTAAATCAAGGTCTACCTCTATTAAATTTCAGGGAATTATGAAAAACAGGATTGCTCTGGGAGAACTTTGGCTGATGGAACGCAACCATCTGCTTATTTCTTGTTTTTGTTCTTATGTTAGAAATTATATTTAGATGTTCTTCCCTAACATTTCTAATATTTTTCTAATGTATTTGTGTCGTTTCGATGTTACTTTGTTAACTTGATGTTTTGATCATTTCCTCTGAGTGATAGTCCTGAGGATGTTTCATTGCAAATTAGCGATAGGAAACCATTAAGAAGTGACTGATTGCTGCAGGATAAAACTGAATGAATGAATAAACATGTTGGTAATTACGTGATAACACAAGCAATGCTCTGCTAGATCAGGACAAGCAACCAGTTGTTCTTAATGGCCAAGCAGATGTTTAAAAGTTTGAGCCAGAATAACAGAGATGAAAGGGACCTCGGAGGTCTTCTAGTCCAACCCCTGCTCAAACAGAAAACTCTATACTATTCTAGACAAATATCTGCCCAATCTCTTCTTAAAAATCTCCAGTGTGGGAGCATCCACAATTTCTGGAGGCAAGTTGTTCCTCAGTTTAATTGTTCTAACTGACAGGAAGTTTCTCCTTAGTTCTAGGCTGCTTCTCTCCTTGATTAGTTTCCATCTGCTGCTTCTTGTCTTGCCTCCAGGTGCTTTGGAGAAAAGGTTGATTCCCTCTTCTCTGGGGAAGCCCCTTAGATATTGGAACATTGCTATCATATGTTTCCTGTTTCTCGATGTTCCTTGTCACAAGCAATCTTATATTTTTCTTCCTTAAGAGCTTCTCATTAGCTACTGCCAGACAACACGTTTTGTCTAATTAGCGAGATAAAGCATTTTCAAGATCCACACACAATTCATTAAAAGAACTAACTGTCCATTTAATTAGCATTCTCACAGCACACAAAAATTAGCCAAAGTTAAAACTAAGTTAAATCAATGAGTTAACCTAAATAAATAAAATAGTATAAATAAATAAATAAAAATAACAATTAATCAACTAATTTAACTTTAGTAATGAAACTTCTGCAAGAAAACAAACTCAGGGAGCGCCAAGGACCCTTCATTTCAACCCTGAGCTGCAAATATTCTCCTTTATAGCTAAATTAGCTTTGTAGGTCATATAGATGACTACTAACTATTTCCTGGGAGCAATAGACTTATATACCACTTCATAGTGTTTTACACCCCTCTCTGAACAGTTTACAGAGTCAGCATCTTGCCCCCAACAATCAGGGGTCCTCATTTTACCGACCTCGGAAGGATGGAAGGCTGAGTCAACCTTGAGTTGGTCAGGATTGAAATGTGGGCAGAGTTTGCCTCAGGGGTGGGATTCCAATTTTTTAACAACTGGTTCTCTGGGTGTGGCTAGGTGGGCATGGCCACGTGACTGGGTGGGCATGGCTGCTTCTTCTTCTTCTTCTTCTTCTTCTCCTTCTTCTTCTTCTTCTTCTTCTTCTTCTTCTTCTTCTTCTTCTTCTTCTTCTTCTTCTTCTTCTTCTTCTTCTTCTTCTTCTTCTTCTTCTTCTTCTTCTTCTTCTTCTTTTGCAGCTCCTCCCCCTCCCATTGTTTTTGCCTCCTGGGCCTGAGAGAAACCTCCTGACGGGGTGTTTTTGCTCCCAGGAAACTTCCCTGGGGCCCAGGAAGGCAAAAAAATGGATTTGTTATCTTGGTTTGCTTTGGAACTCTCGCCAATGTGATTTGTTTTGGTTTCCTTTTAGCTTCCTTATTGATTGTTTGAATTTAAACTGTGACTAATAAAACAGAGAAGTTAAGTTGAAGGCATTGCAAGCCCTTGATTCATGTTTTATGTTTTTTGTTATTTTTGAGAGACTCATCACACTGGGCATGGGAGAATACAGTCAGCGATGTCAGGCATGTGCGATAAAGACTGACATAGAGGGGAAGGGAGGAGGGGGTGGAGCCAGCCAGGGACACAATTTGCCAGTTCTCTGAACTGTGCAGAATCATGACAACCGGTTCTATAGAACCGGTTCGAACCGGTAGAATCCCACCCCTGGTTTGCCTGCATTAGTGCATTTTAACTACTGCTCCACCAGGGCTCCTGAACCAACTAAACATAAAGTAAAAAATGGGATAGAATCAAGCCGACATGAAGTGTTAATTCCACTTTATGACACCTTGGTAAGACCACACTTGGAATACTGCATCCAGTTTTGCTCACCACAATACAAGAAAAGATGTTGAGACTCTAGAAAGAGTACAGAGAAGAGCAGCAAAGATGATTAAGGGAACTGGAGACTAAAACATATAAAGAATGGTTGCAGGAACTGGGTATGTCTAGATTAATGAAAAGAAGTACAGAGTGACAGGATAGCAGGGTTCCTATATCTCTGGGGCTGCCACAAAGAAGGGTGTGTGTGTGAACCTATTCTCCAAAGCACCTAAAGGCAGGACAAGAAGCAATGGGTGGAAACTGTATACTGCACGAGTCAAAAAGAGGGCTGTGAAAATATTTAAAGACCCGTCGCATCCTGGACATAAACTGTTTCAACTCCTTCCCTCAAAATGATGCTATAGAGCACTGCACAACAGAACAATTAGACACAAGGACAGTTTTTCCTGAAAGCCATCACTCTGCTAAACAAATGATTCCCTCAACATTGTCCAACTATTTACAAACTCTGCACTACTATTACTGTTAATCTTCTCATCACTCCTTATCATCCATCCCCTCCCACTTGTGTCTATATGGCTGTAACTTTGTCGCTTTTATCCTTACAGTTTATATTGACTGTTTCCTAGTATGATTTGATTGCTTATTGTACCCTATGACCATTGTTAAGTGTTGTACCTTATGATTCTTGATGAATGTATTTTTTCTTTTATGTATCCTGAGAGTATTTGCACCAAGACAAATTCTTTGTGTGTCCAATCACACTTGGCCAGTAAAGAATTCTACTCTACTCTACTCTACTCTACTCTACTCTACTCTACTCTACTCTACTCTACTCTACTCTACTCTACTCTAATCTAATCTATTCTAATCACGGAGAGAAGCAACCTAGAACTAAGGAGTAATTTCCTGACAAAATAATTTATCACTGGAATGGCTTTCCTCCAGAGATTGTGGATGCTCAAACACTGGAGGTTTTGAAGAAGAGATTGGAGAACCATTTGTCTGAAATTGTAGAGGGTTTCCTGCTTAAGAAAAGGGTTGGACTAGAAAACCTCCAAGATCCCTTCCAACTCTGAAAATAGATTTGCAACAGATCAATGGGCAAGAGAGGAACAGCAAGCTTGGAACTGAGAAAAATCCTTGGAGCAAGTACAAAACAGAATACATAAATTCTCCTCTTGCCTAGTTTAGGCCAATAACAGCATTGCTACTTAATTAAAGAATGAAATAAATGGTTTAATCAATAAAAAAATAAAAATAAACCTAAGCCCCATACCTTTTGTTTCTTCCCCTAAAGCCAAACCCGGAGAAGGGAAATTGATAAACTTTTATTGAAAGAGAATGCTAGATTAGATCAAACTTTGATATGAGTTGGAGACATTCTTCTGTAGGAAAGGTCTCCTCTGAAGATTCTGATACCTGAGAAGGATTTATTTAAATACTTTCGTATCAAGTCAGAGGCCAAGACGAACATTTTCTGCCTGTTTTTTCAAACTGCCTTTTGCATATTTAAATATTCATGTCACGAAAGCCCATATCAATACACATGCAATAAACATAAATACAAGAAGAGGAGTGGAGAAAGATGCATATATATATATATAGATATAAAATGATTTTTTTTTTAAAAAAGATCTTTTTTTTAATAAGAAGATTTTAAAAGGATTTCACCCAAACAGGCATAAAGACAATCAGGGAATCCTATATGTATAAACAGAGACCGAATTTGGATAAAAGGATCTTTCACTAAAGCAGTTTGTTTCTTTGCTTTTATGAGGTTTTATTTTTTTAAAGTAGTGTAACTTCTCACGCTTTTAATTAATATCCATTCAGAAAAAGATATGATTTAGTTTTTTCCAACAGTTTGCAATTATTTTATTTATTTATTTTGTCAAATGCTTACAATATAATAGAAATAAGAATAAACATAAGTTTAAATACACGAAATAGGAACTAATAATTGGGGACAATAGGACAGGTATGGTAAGCACGATTGTGTGCTTTATCTTGTGGCTGGCACCACAAATTGGATTAATATCTTATAGTTGGTCCCTCTTGGAAAGACAGACAGCAAACCAATAACAGAATTCATTGCTAAAGGCTGTTGAGCATTTCTTTATCTCTACTCTGAGAACTTAAGGAAAAAATAGACGGTATAAACCAGTGTTTTTCAAATATGGGCCCTGTAAGATGTGTGGATTTTAACTTGCAGAATTTCCAGCTAGTATGATTGGCTGCAGAATTCTGGGAGTTGAAGTCTATACATCTTAAAGGGGTCAAGTTTGAAGAACACTGGGGTAACCAATTGTGATAGATTCTATACAACTAGTCCTTGACTTACAACTGCTTGTTTAGTGACTGAAGTTACAACGGTGCTGAAAAAAAATGACTTATGACCATTTTTCACACTTACGACCATTGCAGTTCAGATGCTTGGCAATTGGTTTGTCGTATTTATGATAGTTGCAGTGACCTGAGGTCATATGTCTATGGAGATTCTCAGTCATCCAGGTGACAGTTGTCCCAAAGGTGTTTTTTCAAGAGGCAGCTAGACTTTCTGGTTTTTCTTTGAAGTCGTTTCACTTCTCATCCAAGAAGCTTCTTCAGCTCTGATCACATGATCGCCTTTTGCAACCTTCTGACAAGCAAAGTGACTTGGGGAAGCCAGGCTCTCTTAACAATGGAAATTTTGAGCTCAATTGTGCTCATAAGTCAAGGCTACCTGTACAACTCTTAATGCATCATGAGATAACATTTGCTGTTTTCGCAGCTGAATCACCCTGATAGATCATGTTTAACTTGTGGTCAAGAAGGACACCAAGATCTTTTTCACATGCCAACTCATCTGTTAACTTCCAACAATTGCTACCAATCTGCCTTCCACTCAGGACCTGTATACTGCACGAGTCAAAAAGAGGGCTGTGAAAATATTTACAGACCCCTCACATCCTGGACATAAACTGTTTCAACTCCTTCCCTCAAAACGACGCTATAGAGCAATGCACACCAGAACAACTAGACACAAGAACAGTTTTTTCCCGAAAGCCATCACTCTGCTAAACAAATAATTCCCTCAACACTGTTCAACTATTTACAAAGTCTGCACTACTATTACTATTAATCTTCTCATCACTCCTTATCACCCATCCCCTCCCACTTGTGACTGTATGACTGTATCTTTGTCGCTTGCATCCTTACGATTTATATGGACTGTTTCCCAGTATGATTTGATTGCTTATTGTACCCTATGACTATCATTAATTGTCATACCTTATGATTCTTGACTCTTGATGAATGTATCTTTTCTTTTATGTACACTGAGAGCATTTACACCAAGACAAATTCCTTGTGTGTCCAATCACACTTGGGCAATTCTATTCTATTCCATCTTAATCATGGCAGTCCATCACTCCAGCTTGTCTAGCTGTTCTTGAACCTTCTGTAGTACCAGTGGCGGGATTCAAAAATTGTTACTACCGGTTCTGTGGGTGTGGCTTGGTGGACATGGCATGGTTTGGTGGGTGTGGCTTGGTGGACGTGGCAGGGGAAGGATACTATAAAATCTTCATTCTCTCCCCACTCCTGGGGAAAGGTTACCACTGGTTCTCCAAACTACTCAAAATTTCTGCTACTGTTCACCAGAACTGGTCAGAACCTGATGAAAACCACTTCTGTATAGTACTATCCACCTGCTTCCAATTTTATGCTCATCTGCCATTTGATAAACATCTTCTCAATTCCCTTATTCAAGTCATTGATAAAATATTGAACAGCACAACTGTCTCTTCAAACAAAGCTATTAATGTGAATTCTAGTGTACAGCCGTTCAATGAACCATGACTCCATTTAGCACTAGTAACATCTAACCCAGGGTTACCAAAAGTGGTCAGCGTCAAGGATCAATGGGACTATCTAAGGGGTCGATAAATGTCTAGGGTCAAAAGGGGGTCAGTAAATATCTGGAGATCAATAGGTGATGGATAAGTGAGAGAAAGTTAATTGTGGGGTCCTTGGTGCTCTCTAAGCTTGCTTGTTTCTTGCAGACGTTTCATTACCCCAATGAGGTAACATCATTAGTGCTAGTACTGACAGCAAACAACACTCCTTATTAGCACTGATGATGCTACCTAGTTAGGGTAATGAAATGTCTACAAGAAAACAAGCAAGCTCAGAGGGCACCAAGGACCCATCATTTCAACCCTGAGCTATAAATATTCTCCGGTAAGGTTAACTGTGATCAATTAATCTTTTGGCATCTCCATGCAAGTCTCTCTCTTTGAAGATGATGTGGCTAGTAAGCAAGACAGAGTTACCAAAGCTTGGATGGTCAATCACCAGCACAAGAATGATCTCTCCTTGCTTGCTTATTTTTCACTCTCTCCTTTCTTCTTCCCTCCCTCCCTGTTCTCCTTCCTTCCTTCCTTCCTTCCTCTCTCCCTCCCTCCTTCCCTTCCTTCTCTCTCTTGCCGTCCTGCCGGCCTCCGTCCTTCCTTCTTTACTTCTCTCATTCTTCCGACGGAGAGAATATTCTCCTTCCTTCCTTCCTTTCCTCCTTCCTTCCTTCTTCCTTCCTTCCTTCCTTCCTTCCTTCTTCCTTCCTTCCTTCCTTTCTTTTTCCTCTCTTCTTTCTTATTACCTCCCTCCGCTCTCTCTTATTCCTTGCTTCCTTCCTTCCTTCCTTTCTTTTTTGCTCTGTCCTTTCTTTTTTGCTCTGTCCTTTCTTCTTCCCTCTTTCCCTGTTCTCCTCCCTCCCCCTCCCTCCCTCTCCTTCCTTCCTTCCTCCCTCCCTCCCTCCTTTCTTTCTTTCTTTCTTGCTCTGTCCTTTCTTCTTCCCTTTCTCTCTGTTCTCCTTCCTTCCTTCCTTCCTTCCTTCCTTCCTTCCTTCCTTCCTTCCTTCCTTCCTTCTTTCCTTTTCTTTCTTGCTTCCTTACTTGCTTATTTTCTTCATCACTTTCTCCCTCCCTCCCTGCCTTCTTTCTTTCCATGCTTTGTGCAACCTTCAATAGTACTTTATCTTTTCAGATTTCTTTCTTTCTCCTTTGCCTTTTTCCTCCTTGCCGTCTTCTGAGGATGAAAACGCAAACAATAACCAGTGCCTTTATTCAGTGCCTTTTCTCTGCTCAAAAGTCTGAAAAAAGGGAGTGGGGGAATGAACTGATCAAGCAAAAAACTGGGAATAAAGGCAAAGTCTTGAAAATCACACATGCGGTTCATTTTCTAAACATAAAATTAGTCTAAGGAAATCCACATTATAGAAGATGGCATCATTGGTGAAAGAAAGAAAGCAGTTTACTTTGCTCTTTTATTATTTTTTTTCACATTTACACCAAAAACTATTTAAATCAGGAATGGCCACATCTTAAAGCATTGCTCTTTCAGAAAATTTATTAGCACACATTGTTACGAATTTTTCCATTGATGTTTTTAATCTCTAAAATAGCCTACCAGACTGTAATATTAATATGTACATTAAAGTAGAATAGAATGGAGTTCAGCAGAGCAGAGCAGAACATAATGCATCATAAAATAGAATAGAATGGAATGGAATGGGATGCAATGGGATAGGATGGGGTGGAGTGAAATGGAAAGGAATAGAACAGAACAGAACAGAACAGAATAGAATAGATCAGAGACTAGACTGGAATGGAATGGGATGGGATGGGATGGAATGGGGTGGGTGGGTTGGGTTGGGTTGGGTTGGGTTGGAGTGGAGTGGGATGGGATGGGTGGGGTGGGGTGGGTTGGATTAGTTTGGGGTGGGGTGCAATGGAATGGAGTGAGGTGGGGTGGGGTGGGGTGGAATAGAGTTGAGTAGAGTAGAATGGAATAGAATAGAATAGAATAAAATAAAAAATAGAATAGAATAGAATAGAATAGAATAGAACAGAACAGAACAGAACAGAGACTAGATTAGACTGGACTGGACTGGACTGGGACGGAATTGAATTGAATGGATTGGGTGGGTTGAAATGACTGAGAATCTCCATAGTCACAACAGGAAAGAACTCCAACTTCATCCATGGATGACCTCCATCAATGGACCTAGATGGATGGACTGCTCTGCTCCATCATAGCTGTTGAAACTGTTAAGATAAGAACTCTAGAGGAAGCCATTCAGAGAAAGGTCTATAGGTAGTCCTAGACATAGGGCCACAATTAATTAAGCCCAAAATTTATGTCGCTAAGTGAGAAATGTGTTAAGTGAGTTTTGTCCCATTTCACGACTTCTCTTGCCATGTTTGTTAAGTGAATCACTGCAGTTGTTAAATTAGTAACATGGTTGCTAAGTGAATCTGGCTTCCCCATTGACCATGCTTGCCAGAAGATCACAAAAGGTGGTCACACGACTCCTGCAACCATCAAAACTATGAACCAGTTGTCAAGCATCTGAATGTAAATCAGGTGACCATGGGTATGCTAAGTGTGAAAATGGTGGTATTCAGCAGGTTCTGACCGGTTCTGGAGAACTGGTAGCAGAAATTTTGAGTAGTTCAGAGAACTAGCAAATCCCACCTCTGACTGGCCCCATCCTCATCTCTTCTCTCGAGTGCCAGCTGATCAACTGGGTCTCCTTTTGTTGCCCTGCACAGGAGAACTGAGCTGGAAAGCAGGTTAGTGGGGTGGGGAAGGAATGGAGATTTTACAATATCCTTCCCCTGCCATGCCCACCAAGCCACGCCCACAGAACTGGTAGTAAAAGAAAAATAGAATCCTACTACTGGTCATAACTCACTTTTTTCAGTGCCGTTGTAACTTCGAACACTCACTAAGTGAATTGTTGTAAGTCAAGGACTACCTGCATATAACAAAATTGGAGAAAAACTGCCACTCTCATAAATAAGGTGTGAGTTCAATGACAAATCTTCCCAATGTCCCTGTCATCTTTGACCATTGACCTTGGCAGAATGAAAAATTTAAAAGTGTGCTTATTACGGAAGAGCAATAGGAAAGCTAAAACTTTGGACCTTAACCACCTAACCTTCTCAGGAATAGAGGTCACCACCCCAAACATCTTCTTCCCTCTGTGTTTTGACAGTTTTGTACAGTTGTGATGTAGTGTGCTCTTCATCTTAACCAATTCACGTTGTGATTGATGAATTCTCTTTCTGTGTACAGTTATGGATACCACAACTCAACAGAAACTTTAATGGGAAGCTTTCTCTTGGATTCTTGTACCAAATGGGGAGTTGAACGTAACGTCTCTCTATGATTCTGTAACTCACTTGAGTGAGATCTATATAAGGCTATGAATTTGGACTTGCTACCGAGGTCAAAATGGACATTTTTCTATTGTCTGCTGTCACCAGGCTAGTAACTTAGGAGGAGTTCATTTAACATCCAACATATACAAACCTCATTGCTCCAAGAAAAACAGCTTGATTAATGTTTCTCATTTTCTTTGCCATTATTCCAGACAACTTTTATGTTACCATTTTTGGCTCACCTCACATCAACTCTTTTCTTGATTCCTGTTTTCTCTACTCTGACCTGAATCGATTAAATGATAATATTTTAATTAAAGGAAAAGGAAAGGAAGTAAGAAAGGATTGCCAAAGTCCGTTTCCATTCCAGTGAATTACATACATTCTATAATGCAGATTTTAAAAGTTTTCAAGGGAGGAAAGAATTATCTTCTCATTTCCATCAGTGCTCTCAGTTATTATATAAATGAATACTTTGTCATGTATAAAGCAAGCTGCCTCCAGATTGGGGACAGCATTGTGGGAAGCTACCCCTACTTCCTAGAAGAATGAGATATTTTGAGGAATATTTTGAAAAAAGGGCAGGATAAAATATTTCCCCTAAAAGAGAAATAAAAAAATCTTAAGGGAGATGGAAACTCAGAGCCCCAGCTCCCTGTCCCCAGCAGATATTTTGTACCCATTAAAAAAGACTGGGCCAGCCTATCTACAAAACAAAAGATCTTCAGGGTGAAGGGATTCAAACATTACCCTTCAGGACATAAGGATTAACCCACTAAGACATAGAGCTCACTAGATTGCATAATCTCCTAAGGGCATTGCATCACTTTCAGAAACTTCAACCAAACTTAGCTCAGACAACCTATAGAGCCAGCTATGACCCCTACATAACCCCTACATGGTCCTATAGGAGACTGACTACAGCCAACAGAATACGTGTTCTTGAATAGGAACAGGAAGCTCAAATACAAAGCCCAAGAGAAGATATAAATATCCCCCTATCAACTCCATGTGATCAGCTGCCCAGAATCACATGTGCTGGTGGTTCTGCTTCATCAATAAATGGACCCTCTTTCCAATCAACCTCCAGCCTCCATTTTGTCTCCAATGCCTTTCTCCCAGCTTGGAACTGAACCAGATGGATATTTCTTCCAACAGCCTGCCTCAAAATATCAATTGCAAAAGGACAATATTGGGAATTGGATAGGACTTCCTCTCTTGTATGTGAGCATTATTTTGCTTAAAAATAAACCCGAAAAAGAGCCAGTTTATGTTTAATAAATTTACCAAAGAAACAAAATAAAAAGTATCTCTGGAGTAGAACTAGATGTAGTAGACCACTAGATATACCTTGGCCAATGGATCTCAGTGGAAGATGACACAATGAAAGAAAATTGAATGGCACGTTAAATGTGGTTGGCAGGCATTCGGCAAGGTAAGCATAATTTTCAAGAATAACCTGCCTGAAGACAAACGTTTTTGATCAGTGTGTGCTTACCTATGCCAGTGAAACTAACCTCACAATCGATACAAAAGCTACAAGGAGCACAAAGTCTCATGGAAAGATACATGCTCGGCATTACAACGCAAGATAGAAAGACCTGCACATGGATTAGAGCACAAACAAAAGTACACGATGCCATCAAGAGAGTAAAAGAGTTGAAATGGAAACGGGCTGGTCACATAGCCAGGAGAACTGATGGCAGTCATAGAACGGATCTCACTTGATCAAAAGCATCCACAAAAGAGACCTAAAATGAGATGGATCTACCATGTCAGCAAATATTGCAGGCCCAATTGGCAAAAGAAAGCTCAGGACCGTATTGGTGTCAAGCCTGAAATTGACATGTGTAGCCATTTTATTTAGCCCTATTCATTTTCTTTCTTTTTCTTTGCTGGTTATGGGGGGAAAGGTTTCCGGCTTGCCACATTCCTAAGGTGGGAGGAGTGGAGATAGAGAGAGTTGTTTAGGCTAGGTGGTTCTCCTTCCCGTGGGAATGAAAGCTGACCCTGCTGAGACCTGGAGGTGGAGATTGATGACACCAGGCAACATTGATTTACTTCTATAGGGGAATATGACTTTTGGAGGCTGTTTTTCAATATTATGTGGTGTAATTCCGGATTGTGTCAGATCTGGAATTACAACAGACTTTGCCAATTTGATGCTTTCCTAAATAAAAGAAATTGTTTTGGAAGATGGACTTTGCTCTTTTCTTTTTAAATGGATTTCATAACTTGGGAACCTGGCAATTGGTTGGAAATATGCTAAAGAGGTCTTCATCCTGCAGTAGACAGAAAATGGCTAAAATGATAATGATGATGATGTGAGCATCAGGAGAACATCTGATCAACCACACGGAGGACTAATCTTGACTAGGTCAAGCAAGGCCATCATGACATTTACCAGAATAAGAGAATAAGTTGGAAGGGACCTTGGAGGTCTTCTAGTCCAACCCCCTGCTCAAGCACTCTGGAGAAGTGGCTGTCCTATCTCTTCTTAAAAACACTCAGTGATGGAGCACCCAGAAGTTCTGGAGGCAGACCATTCTACTGATTAATTATTCTCACTGCCAGGAAATCTCTCTGGGTTAGATCTGTCCTCCATTATTTACCGTTCATTTTTTTCTTGTCTTGCCTCCTGGTACTTTGGAAAATAGGTTTCTTTGGAAAATAATTTCTAATGTAGCTTCCTATTTTGGGGAGATTTTTTTTTTGCTGGACTTAGAAAAGAAGCTGTTCAAAGTATGGAAGAAATTCATGACAAGGAGCAATGGAATGGATTAGAGACAAAGATTGTTCGATATAAAAAAAGAAGAATACAAATTCAATTTCTTTGACCAGAGTTAAAACAGGCTGTGTTGTCATATTGGCTGATTCTTTTTGGATGCTGATATCTGGGAAAAAATATGACATCAATCATTTAAAAAGATGCTTAAGCCCTTATAGCTACCGTACTATATGTTTCCTAATTTGATAGTATTGTCCGTCAGGGTTCCAAGTAACATCCCCACAACAGACAAAACTTCAAGGCAGGTAAATTTTTCAAAGAATAGCTTTATTGGATATACCATATTGGTATGGGCTGAGAACAGTGGTGGGATTCAAAAATTTGTACTATTGGTTCTGTGGGCATGGCTTGGTGGGCACGGTGCGGCTTGGTGGGCATGGCTTGGTGGGCATCGCAGGGGAAGGATACTGCAAAATCCCATTCCCTCCCCAACCCACTAACCTGCTTTCCAGCTCTGTTCTCCTGTGCAGGGCAACAAAAGAAGACCCAGTTGATCAGCTGGAATTTGGGAGCCAGAGAATAGATGGGGGTGGGGCCAGTCAGAGGTGGTATTTGCTGATTCTCCAAACTACTCAAAATTTCTGCTACCGGTTCTCTAGAATTGGTCAAAACCTATTGAATACCACCTCTGGCTGGTGAAAACCAACTCTAAATGTTCCTGCAGTTTTCACCTTATTAAATGTAGAAGTTTTTCACTTTCTCAAAACAATCAGTCACATGGTCCAATCAGGATATGATGTAGTTGCTAAGTGACCTCAGTCCCCTCCTTCTAAGCACTTGTTGAAATATCCTTGGTTCCTGAGAGAAAGTATTTTGTTTTGGCTACAAACCCCAGCTATCTCTACTCCCCAATCCCTATTCCTTAGCTCCAGTTGTGGCAGCCCTGAAGCCTCAAAATGGCCTCAGTCAGGTCAGGGTTGACATCGTCTCTGTTGTCTCTTTTGTTCATAGTAGCATACCGGGATTACGTTCTATTTGCGAAATGTGGATTTCTTTATAGTTTAGAGGAGGCATGAAATGTTTATTTGAGTAAGATGCATTGTTATTTGGGATAGTTTTCTTTGAAATTGTTGGCATCTGGGATGGAAAAAAATGTTGCAGATTGGAATTTGTCTTTTTTAAAGGAGCGACGGCCCTTCTGTCATCTCATAATGGTCTATTTTTGCTTCCATTAGGATATCAGGACCATTAATGCTTTTTAAATGAAGTTTTGCTTACAGCTTAAGAGTGGAGATGTGGAATGTTGAGCTTTGTATAATGTCAATTAATGTCATTATTTTAGAAGTCTGATTGGACTTTTTGCTGATAACTGATATTTGGCAAACAGGTTTACTTTTGATTTGTCCATTGTTAAGAGATGAGTTATACACGAAGAGTTTTCTGCTTGTGGATTAAAAGGAGGTGAAAAGATTGTGAAATTGTTTATACTTTTGTGATTAGGGTAGGAAGTTCATTTATTTAGAGGTAGTCCTCAATTTATAACTATTCATTTAGTGACCGTTCAAAGTTATAACACTACCGAAAAAAGTGATTTATGACCAGTTTTTACACTTATGACTGTTGCAGCATCCCCCTAGTCAAGTGATCAAAATTCAGTCACTTGGCAACTGACTCATATTTATGACGGTTGCTGCATCCCGAAGTCATGTGATCCCCTGCTGTGACCTTCTGACAAACCAAGTCAACTGGCTGATTCAGTGATTGATACAGTGATTCATTAACACCTGTGCAAGGAAGGTCATAAAATGGGGCAAAACTCCCTGAACACCTGTCCTTCTTCTTCTTCTTCTTCTTCTTCTTCTTCTTCTTCTTCTTCTTCTTCTTCTTCTTCTTCTTCTTCTTCTTCTTCTTCTTCTTCTTCTTCTCCTCCTCCTCCTCCTCCTCCTCCTCCTCCTCCTCCTCCTTCTCCTCCTCCTCCTCCTGCCATATCCGTCATCAGATCCTATTTTTATCAACAACCGCATGGAAAAGTGCTGTTGAGTTTTTTCCAAGCCAGTCCCTTAGATTTTGAAGCCATGATGCTCTCCTTCAGCCTGGACCTCATTTGCCTTCAACCTTTCCTTGGAGGATTAAGTGAAGTAGGCCGTATTTTTCTGGGTGTTCCATCACATGTCCAAAATATTCTAATTTTCACTTTTGAATGGTTTTGAACTATCTTGCTTAACAGTGGGCTTCAATTGCAGTCATAAGTCAAGGACCGCCTGCGTTTATTCAATTTCTATAGCCCCCAATTTCACTCAATGTCTCTGGGCAGCTTACAATTCCAAAAGTATAAAACAATTAAAATAATAAAAATATTTTAACAACAAAAATAATAACAATAACAAGGTACTCTCCTGGTGTAAGTGGGGAGGGGAGTTCCCCCCCTCTTTTTTTCCTTCTTGAACTTTTTTTCTTTTCTAGTCAGCATTATATTTTATTGTTGTAATTAAAACATTTAGTAAAAGTATTACTGTATAGGTAAGCATCCAAATCTTAGGCTGTTGCAGACAGAGGCTATCACAACTTACAATGGTGCATTTTCCCTGTGTTATTGATGTCATTCCAGATAAACCTTGTTTTCTTCACCTTGCGTGCGTGTCAAATGTGGAGCTTTTAAATAAACAGTCACTATGAAAAGAACAAAAGATTTTTTAAAAATCCCGAAAGGAATGGGGCAGAGATCTGTTTCTGCTCATTTGCTTTCTATTTTTGCTGCAGGCTATTAGGGTGGAATATGTGTGTGTGTGTGTTTGTGTGTGTATTTTTAGAGTTTAGAAGGCAGCATTTTCCCGTTGAAAATTGCCTGTTGGTAACCGATGTAAGCAGCTTAAATTAGATTAAGCGGCTTCTCCCAACCTGATATCTTCCGAGCATACTGAATCATAGCATCCCCAAAAAACGAAAAAGATAAAAGTTGTCGGCATTGTTCAGATAAACCCTTATTTCAGTGGTTAAGAAGAGCCACGGCGATGCAGTGGTTAGAATGCAGCATTGCAGGCTAACTATCCTCAGAGCCAGGAGTTTGATCCTGACCGGCTCAAGGTTGACTTGGCCTTCCACCCTTTTGAGTTGGGTAAAATGAGGACTCAAATTGTTGGGGGAAATAGGCTAACTCTGTAAAATGCTTAGAGAGGGCTGTAAAGCACTGTGGAGCAGTATACAGTATATAGTAAGTGCTATTGCTGTTGCTCCTTCTCAGACTTCAGTATGGGAGGATCCCAGGTTTCCATCAATTTGCAGTGCTCATATTGCCTCTACATCCTGATATAAAAAATACCCCAAGTGATTGTTTGAGTTTAAAACATATGAAGAATGGTTGCAGGAACTAGGCTTGGCTAGTCCAGCGAAGAGAAGGACCAGGGGAGACATGATGGCAGTCCTCTAATATTTGAGGGGCTGCCACAGAGAGGAGGAAGGGGTCAGGCTATTTTCTAAAGTGCCTGTAAGCCAGACAAGGAATAATGGATGGAAACTGAACAAGGAGAGATTCAACCTGGAAATAAGGAAAAACTTTCTGACAGTGAGAAAAATCAACCCATGGAACAGAAGTTGCCTTCGGAAGTTGTGGGAGCGCCATCACTTGAGACTTTCAAGAAGAGACTGGACTGCCATCTGTCAGAAATGGTGTAGGGTCTCCCTGCTTGGGCAGGGAGTTGGACAAGATGACCTACAAGGTCCCTTCCAATTCTGATTATCTATTATCTGAAATGTATTTGCACTCCATCTGTCTTCTCGCTCCTACTATCAATCATTCTTCACTTCATTATTGTTATGCTAACTTGCCACTTTCAATTCCATGGTACCCTTGAAAAATCTTCCCCCGCTTTCATTTCTTTAAATGGAGCTTAAGTTTTTCTGATCTCAAAATGCTGAGATCCACATCATTTAATATTTGGAATAGCTGAAAGCCAAACATCCATTAGCTCACAGCAAGTTGTTTTCCTTTCCTTATTTTTCTCTCTTGTCGAGAGAGCTTATCTAATAATTTCTTTCTCATATTGTACATAGCAAAATAATACAGTAAGAGAAATAACATTCCTCACCAAGCATTCAGCTAAGCAAACTGCTGAAGAAAATGAACCTTAATATCATGCAGGATAAATTGATACAAATTTAAGATAATTTTTTAAAGCAGAAAACTGATCAACACCTTGCAGCACAAGGAGAAAAGTTTTATTTTCTGGGTGGCTAGAAAAAAGGACATAAAGATAGCACGGAAGTTGACTGTATGTACCACATGGGTTCACACAGCACCTTAACTAGGTTAGCTAGGAACTTAGCAATGACATTTGTACCACATGCTGAGAATAGACTAGACTAGAAGAATAGAACAGAATAAATAACAGAGGTGGAAGGGACCTTGGAGGTCTTCTAGTACAACCCCTGCTTAGGCAGGAAACCTTATACATTTCAGACAAATGGTTATCCAACCTCTTCTTAAAAATGTCCAGTGTTGGAGCATCTACAACTCCTGGAGGCAAGCCATTCCACTAGTTAATGGTTCTCACTGTCAGGAAATATCTCCTTAGTTCTAGGTTGCTTCTCTCCTTGATTAGTTTCCACCCATTGCTTCTTGTCCTGCCTTCAGGTGCTTTGGAGAATAGGTTGACTCCCTCTTCTTTGTGGCAGCCCCTGAGATATTGGAACATTGCCATCATGTCGCTCCCTAGTCCTTCTTTTCATTAAACTAGACATACCCAATTCCTTCAATTGTCCCCGAATCATCTTTGTTGCTCTTTTCTGCACTCTTTCTAGAGTTTAAACATCTTTTTTGCATCATGGCGAGCAAACTTGATGCAGTATTCCAAGCATGGCCTTACCAAGGCATAAAGTGGTATTAACACTTCACGTGATCTTGATTCTATTCCTCTCTTGATGCAGTTTGGGTTTGTGTGTGTGTCTCTCTGTGTTGATATGTTGATTGAAATTCAGAGCATTTGGGGTCTATTGTACACGGATGACATCACCAAGTTGAGTAATGAAATATCTGCAAGCAAACAACCAAGCTCAGAAAGTGCCAAGGACCCCGGAGGATAGTGTCCATTATATTGTCAAATCCATACCACAGATTAATGTAAGAACCGGGTTAAATATGTTCTGGGAACACCATCAGTTAATCTGAAAGTTGTAAGATAGATCTCCTATTGTATTGAGCTACAATACTAACAAATGTTTAGAGAGCTGGTTTTGGTTAGTGGTTAAGACACTAAATATTGGGAGACCATGATTTCTAGTCCTGCCTTAGCCATGATAGCCAGCTGGTCAGCAGGAGATGGTGAGTTCTAAGTCCCGCCTTAGACATGAAAGCCAGTTGGGTGGCTTTGGTCCAATCACCAGAAGACTCTGAGTTCTAAGTCCTACCTTAGGCATGACAGCAAGATGACTGACTTTGAGCCAATCAACAGGAGACTGTGAGTTCTAGTCCCACCTTAGGCTTGAAAGCCAGCTGAGAGACTTGGGCATGCCCCCCTCTCAGCCCAATTTACCTTACAGCATTGCTGTGGGGAAAATAAGAGGAAGAAGATATTATATAGAATTATTATAACATTTTATTGTAAAATTATAATAAAAACATTATTGTAAAAATAACAAAAATGGGATATAAATAATATAGACGAACAAGTAAATAAATATGCTGACTTCTCATCACATTCTGTGGTAAAACTGATATGTAAAGGAAGTGGGGACAAGATAGTGCAGGTTGGATGAAGTCATGAGGAAATGTGAACCGCGGTGCCTGCAATATGATAGGAACAACACAGGAAACCTAGTTCATTTCCCTTCCCTTTAAGATTTAGTGCAGAGCAGCAAATGAGAGAAACACCTAGGAGAACAAACCCATAAGGACAAGGTTCAGCAGTCCATCTGCATTTAAAAGACAAAGGCCACTCTTTTGGAGACAGCAAAGTCCACATTTTGGACCGAGAGGACCCCTGGTTTGTAAGAGGGGTCAAAGAGGCCATCTATTTCAAAACTAAACAACCCTCCTTCAATGGAGGGGGAGGGATACGACATCATCAATCTCCAGTCTACAACACAGTCCTTTCAGTGGTTCCAAGATGGGTCCACACACATTTGTTCCACTCAGCTGACTCTGAAGGGCACAGACAAACTTTCAAGTGGCCTCAAGAACTCTATAAAACAAGGGCCTTCAAACTTGGCAAGTTTAAAGATGTGTGGACTTCAACTCCCAGAATTCCTGAGCTAACATGGGGAATTCTGGGAGTTGAAGTCCGCAAGTTTTAAAGCTGTCAAGTTTGAAGACTCCTGCTCTAAAAGGATACAAATCACCAGCTGTCTGCGAGGAGTATAAATCCTTCCATTCTCCCCAATCCAGTCAGAGCTGAAGAAAGTTCTTTGAGGAGAAGTAAAACGTCTTCAAAGAAAAAAAAATCCAGAAAGTCTAGTTGCCTCTTGAAAAAGCACCTTTGGTGACAACCATGGCCTGGATGACTGAGAATATCCATAGACATTTAGCAAATGAAGAAAGGTGAGGAATTCTGAAGAGAAGGAGTGGAAACAGAAGAGAGGAAAGAAAGGCATGGCCAAGCTCTTCCACCTCATTCTTTCCCATCCTAAACAATCCCCGGGGCTTCACCGATAATCTGGTTTCCTAGCCTTTCATTGCCAAGCGATTTATTCATAGCACGGTTGGACAGCAACCCTGCTGGAGTTTTTCAATAGCAACAATGCTGGGAGTAGGGCAAAGTTTGCGCCTGAGTCTCAGCTGTCAAGGCTTGGCTCAGCGTGACATTTTGCAGACAAACAATGATTCAGAATGGATGTTTCTTTTACAAAAGGAGAGAGGCTTCAAGAAAATTGTTCAGCTGCTTGCTAATTGTTTCAGTGTAAACTTCTCTGAGCCCTTAGCTTAGCATTCCGCTAGCGTGTCGATGTCTTCCAACATGCTAAAATGTCTAGAATAGTTGGAGGATTTGGGTTTGGCTAGCTTAGAGAAAAGAAGGACTAGGGAGGACAGGATAGCAATATTCTGGCATTTGAGGGGCTTCCATGAAGAGGTGAGTATCAAGTACAAAACATTTGCTAGACCAATACTTGAACAGTCTGGAACCCACACTACATATCAGATATTAATACAGTCAAGAAAGTCCAGAGATATTTCACGAGAAGAGTACTACACTCCTCTACTCGCAACAGAATACCTTATGCCACTAGATTTGAAACTTTAGGCTTAGACAACCTAGAATTACGCCACCTTCAGTCTGACCTAAGTATAGTACATAAAATTATCTATAGCGATGTCCTACCCATCAGCTTCAACCACAACAATACACGAGCACACAATAGATACAAACTCAAGGCAAACTGCACCAAACTTGATTGCAGGAAATATAACTTCATTAACAGAGTGGTCAATGCCTGGAATACACTACCTGACTCTGTGGTTTCTTCCACTAACCTCAAAAACTTTAATCTCTCTACTGTTGACCTCACCCCTTTCCTAAGAGGTCTGTAGGGGGCGCGCATAAGTGCTCCAATGTGCCTACCATCCCTGTCCTAATGTCCCCTTTTATTTGTACCCATTTCATGTATCCATAATCATGTTTATACTTATGTTTATGTTTATTAAATTTCTATACCGCCCCCTCTCCCAAAAAAGGGACAAAAAAGTATACGTTTATACTTATACCTGTTATCTAATACTTGCTTGACAAAATAAATAAATAAAATAAATAAATTTATTTTTCAGAGCACCAGAGGACAGGACAAGAAACAGTGGATGGAAACTAATCAAGGAGAGAAACAACCTGGAATTCAGGAGAAACTTCCTAACAGTGAGGACAATCAACCAGTGGAACACCTTGCCAACAGATGTTGTGGGTGCTTCATCACTGGAGGTTTTTAAGAAGAGACTGGATAGTTACTTGTCTAAAATTGTATAGGATCTCCTGCTTGAGCAGGGATTGGACTAGAAACCTCCAAGGTCCCTTCAAGATCTATTCTGATTCTGAATTCTGCTTAAACTATCATTTTGTGAAGAGATGTATATTGAACAAAGGCTGAAGCTATAGATGCCATTGTCTTTTCTTCAGAAAAGACAATGCACATATTCCTTTTCCACCCCTCACAACTCTTTTGAAATACAGGTAGTTTTCAACTTACAACAGTTCATTTAGTGACCATTCAAAATTACAACGGCACTGAAAAAAGTGACTTATGACCGGCTATGGAGATTCTCAATCATCTAGGTCATGGTTGTCCCAAAAGTGCTTTTTTTCAAAAGGCAACTGGACATTGTTTTTTCCTTGAAGACGGTTCGCTTCTCATCCAAGAAGTTTCAGAGCTGATCAGAAGCAAAAGGTTCTTCAGAGCTGAAAAAGCTTCTTGGATGAGAACCGTCATACAAATGAGTCCATTGCCAAGCAATAGCAATAGCACTTAGACTTATATACCACTTTGTAATGTTTTACAGCCCTCTCTAAGTGGTTTACAGAGTCAGCCTATTTCCCCCAACAATCTGGGTCCTCATTTTAGCCACCTTGGAAGGATGGAAGGATGAATCAACCTTGAGCCAGTCAGGTCAGGTTCGAACTCATGGTTGTGGGCAGAGTTAGCCTGCAATACTGCATTTTAATCACAAGTAAGTAAGTAAGTAAGTAAGCAAGCAAGCAAGCAAGCAAGCAAGCAAGCAAGCAAAGAAAGATAGAAAGAAAGAAAGAAAGAAAGAAAGAAAGAAAGAAAGAAAGAAAGAAAGAAAGAAAGAAAGAAAGAAAGAAAGAAAGAGAAGGAAGGACAATAGCAATAGCACTTAGACTTATATACCGCTTCACAGTGCTTTCCAGCCCTCTCAAAGCGGTTTACAGAGTTAGCCTATTGCCCCCAACAATCTGAGTCCTCATTTTACCCACCTCAGAAGGATGGAAGGCTGAGTCAACCTTGAGCCTGGTGAGATACGATCTGCCAAATTGCAAGCAGCTGGCTGCAGCAGAAGTAGCTTGCAGTCCTGCACTCTAACCACTGCACCACAGAGGCTCAGATGCCACCGAAGCGTCTGAAATTTGATCACGTGATCATGGGGAATGCTGCAATGGCTGTACATGTGAAAAATGATCATAAGCTACTTTTCTGAGTGCCGTTGCAACTTTGATCAGTTGCCGAACAAACAGTTGTAAATTGAGAATGACCTATAGTGTGTTAAGTAGGGAAGTGACTTAGACGTATACCGGATTTCCTTCCAACTCTATCATTTTATGCAAAGCAGTTGGGGGATGCTTGAGTTATGAATTGTGATCTGGTTTATCGGTCAGCAGCCTCCTCGAAGGTGCTTTTCATCTTATTGTGACCTTACTTAATTTTTGACCTGATCAATTTTTTTAACTTTTTAATTAAATTTTGAGAATGCTGGAGGCTACAGTCTGAAAACAGAACTGTATTAGGAAAAGTTGCACATTAAATTTGAGAACCACCAGAGGCTACAGCCTGAAAACGCTATTATATTATGAAAAACTGAAAATTTGTATTAAGCAAGTACAAGAAGTTCCCTCCCCAAAGCCTGCTTATGATCCTTTTGATCAAAATTTCATTTTCCTTCCAATGGATGTCAAAAAAAACCCCCACATTTTTTTCCTCCTGAAATTGAAAAACATTGACAAAACAAAATGCAAAAAGGACATGATGTCACACTACCAAAAGGATGCAAAGATTTGGCTACACCTGAAAAAGTCAAGAGACAGAGCCTTCAAAGCAAAATCTGCATGTGTCTTTGGGTCATTGTGTATCATAATTTTGGAGTTCGTAGTAAGCTCCGTTTCCCAAAGGCTAAATAAACACAAGAGGACCACAAAGCGTTTTAATTGATGACCGCAGACAAGGCAATTTGTGGGATTTCATAAGAGACAGCAACCTTATGCCCATAAAAAGGAATACAGCCACTCTGGCTGATTTGCTTAATAGTTTCCATGTCACCTTCCACTGAGTGGGATTCTTTTCCATGAAAGCTTGTTTAACATCCAAATGACGCTCTGCATTTATAACTCCAAAATGGGAAAGTACATAAGGCAGCGGAGTGTGTTTTCTCTGCAACTAAGTGGGTGAACAAGGATGACGAAAGAACAACGCTGGAGTTCACGTTCCTCTGCTGTTGACAGACGGCGTGTAGCACTATAGCACAATTTCCATCCCGCTGAAGAGAAAAGTGTTAAAGTCAGCATCGCACTGATAGTGCAAAACAAGGGTGCTTCGGTGTTTGTCAGTGTTCAGAGAGAGCCAGTTAGGTGTAGTAGTTTAGGGGTTGGCCTCAAAACCAGGAGAGTGTGAGTTCTAGTTCTGCTGTAGGCATGAAAACTGTCTTGTGTCAACTCATAAAATATTCCTATGCCTGTTTTCGAGTTGCCATAAACAAAGGGGGAGAGGGGAACCTGAAGGAGCATTAGGGCAGTTTAGAACCAGAAGTACATTCTACCCTTATCTACAAAGATTGTTGCTAGACTACCGGATCTTCTGCCTACGAAAATCCTTCATTGGAGAATGTGATTCATGATACCCAGCCCGTGAATGTGCTTCATTGGAGAATCTGATTTATGATACACTGGGGGGGGAGGGAACAGGGTCATAGGTGACTGTAAATTATGTATGCCAGAGTTGGCTTCATTTAGGTTAATGCTGACATGTTGCTCCTAATAAATCTTTTGAATTATTTTGAAGCTTGGCTTAAGGCTCATGATTTAATTAGGGCAATCACCAGAACCCTGACATCTTGGTGACTTTGGGCCAATCACCAGGAGACTGAGAGTTCTAGTCATCCCTTAGCTATGAAAGCCAGTGGGGTAACTTTGGGTGAATCGCCAGGAGACCGTGAGTTCTAGGCCTGCCTTAGGCAAAAAAGCTGGCTAGGTCCCTTTAGGCCAAACACCAGGAGACTGGGAGTTCTAGACCTGCTTTAGGCATAAAAGACAGCTGGGTGTCTTTGGGCCAATTACTAGGAGACTGTGAGTTCTAGTCCTACCTTAATTATGAAAGCTGGCTGGGTGACTTTGGGACAATTGAATTCCTTTCTCTTTCAGCCCAATCCAACTCACAGGGTTGTTGTGGAGAAAATAGGAGGAGGAAGGGATATTATGCACGTTCACCACTTTGAGTTACTTATAAACTAATAAAAGCAGTCTAAAAATTAAATAAATCCATTAAATAAATAAATAAATGCCACGGTTTGCATTTTGGGTTATTTTCAGCATTTTTCATTTTGTTTCAGCTATCATCAATCCTGTTTCCATCTAATCATATACGCAAAAAGAAATTGCATGATTTTTTAAAAAAATTCTGTCAACAAGATACTTCTAACATCACAACACTCCAGTTACTTGGATGTGAAATCAGCTTGTTACCAAGACCTATCAGATTTGCATGCGTGAATGAGGCTGGGGACCAAGAATATATCAGAAAAACTAAGCAAGCAGGATATCAAATTGCAGCCAGGCAGAATCAATCTGTTCTGAATAATGTTAAAATAATTTAAATCTTGTAGTTAAGGATGTTGGTTCCTTCCTTCCTTCCTTCCTTCCTTCCTTCCTTCCTTCCTTCCTTCCTTCCTTCCTTCCTTCCTTCCTTCCTTCCTTCCTTCCTTCCTTCCTTCCTCCCTTTTCTCTCTCTCTCTCCCCCCCCCTTTCTCTCTGTTTCTTTCTTGTCTCTTTCTCCTCCCTCTTTCCCTCCCTCCTCACATTGAATACGCATAAAAAACCCAGGTAGAACTAATAACACCATTATGAAATGTAGGCATTTTGGCCATATCCTTAAGGACATTTCCTGACTGTCTGCCTCCTACCTTGCTACCTTCCAATCCTGAAGTTACCATCCTGTCTCTTTCTCTTCTTTCCACTGCTATAATGGCCAGGCAAAATTGCAAAGACCGCTCCACTAACGGTGACTGGATTACTGGGAAAGTCACATGAGCTCCGTTGTATTCAACAGAAGGTGAGAAAGAGATAGCCTGTCCAAGGTTATTCCTGGTTTTTTAAGGACATTTTTTATTTATTTATTTGATTTGTCAATCGCTTACAAGATAACAGGTATAAGTATAAACATAGCTTTGAATACATGAGATGGATACATATAAAAAAAATAAAAAGAAACAATAGGACAGGGACGGTAGGCACGTTGGTGCGCTTATGCACGCCCCCTGCAGACCTCTTAGGAAAGGGGTGAGGTCAATAGTAGACAGTCTAAGGTTAAAGTTTTTGGGGTTTGGGGAAGAAACCACAGAATCAGGTAGAGTATTCCAAGCATTGACCACTCTGTTACTGAAGTCGTATTTTCTGCAGTAAAGTTTGGCGCGGTTAACCTTGAGTTTGTATCTATTGTGTGCTCTTGTATTGTTATGATTGAAGTTGAAGTATTCATTGACAGGTAGGACATTGCAATGTATGATTTTATATACTATATTTAGATCGGACCGGAGGAGGCGTAGTTCTAGGTTTTCTAGGTCTAGAATTTCAAGTCTGGTGGCGAAAGGTATTCTGCAACGAGTAGAGGAGTGGAGAACTTTTCTTGTGAAATATTTCTGGACTTTCTCAATTGTGTTAATATCAGATACATGATATGGGTTCCAGACTGATGAGCTGTATTCAAGTATTGGTCTAACAAATGTTTTGTATACTCTAGTTAGTAGTGTGATATTACCAGATATTACATGAGAGACATACGGTAGCCGATTTAACTATGCCCCTAACTTGTTTTGCTCAGGATGGCAAAAACATTTGGGCCATTTAAGTAAAACCTATCATACACCCAGTGATGGGACTCAACTATATTCGAATAATTTAGATTCAAAAACTAGATTCAAATAATTTGAATAATTAATTTGAATAAAATAATTCAAATAAACTAGATTCAAATAATTTAACAACTGGTTCTCCACCCTAATGATTTCTTCCAACAACCAGTTCATCAAACTGCTCTGAAAATTAACAGCCAGTTCTCCCAAAGTGGTGCGAACTGGCTGAATCCCATCACTGCATACACCTCATAATCAGTGCAAGTTTTATTTTGGTTAACTCTCCATTACAGTCTGAGTGATTGACATCCCCTTTGGGGCTTTCCAGCACGGTGAAATGAAACTAAATACAAAATTAAACAATGGTGAAAGGAAAAAAAATGTGGCATCTTTAATGTATGAAAGGCAGCATGCTTCCTCCCCTTACTATTGAGAGACCTGCTCTGTTAGTTATAATAAGTGCTGGTCCAAGGCTGCCACTTCCATCAATTTCTCAATCCTTTCTTGCAGGCTGAGCTTTGAGCCAGTCACTGAGGAGGTACAACCTGCACACACAGTTTGGAGGTACTTGTTGCAATTAGACTGCCTTTAAATGAAATAAAAATAAAGGTTCCCCTCACACATACGTACTAGTCATTTCATCTCCGTTACAAAGCCAAAGAAGAGCCAGCGCCATCCGAAGATGTCTCTGTGGCCATGTGGCCAGCATGACTAAATGCCGAAGGTGCAAGGAACGTTGTTACCTTCCCACCAAAGTGGTCCCTATTTTTCTACTTACATTTTTTACATGCTTTCGAACTGCTAGGCTGGCAGAAGCTGGGACAAGTAACGGGAGCTCACTCCATTACGCGGCGCTAGGGATTCGTACTGCCGAACTGCCAAACTTTCTGATTGACAAGCTCAGCGTCTTAGCCACTGAGCCACAGTGTCCCCTTTTGAATGAAATACCGGCATATTATTTGGATGGTCTGGGCTGTAAGTCATTTCTCTTTTGACATCTCCCTGTCAAAGGGCAAGTGGCCAAGTTTAGCAAATGAACAATGTTTTGATGACCCTTAGTTACATGAAAAATGATACAAAAGATGGAAAAGAAAAGGCCAATCAAATAAAAGGAAAGCACTGGAAAATTCTTACTATAAAATAAAATAGCAAAGCCAGTGAAATACACATATTTAAAAAGAATTGAAAAGCTTGTAAAGAAATGCCAAGCTTTTCTTCATATCCCCTCTGGTGATTCCATAGAACCAATAAGAGTTCATGGAAAGAAAGAAAGGAAGGAAGGAAGGGAAGGGGAGGGGAGGAAGGAAGGAGAGAGAGAGAGAAGAAAAAAAACAGAGCGAAAGAGATGAAGGAAGGAAAGAGAGAGAGAGAAAGAGGAAGGAAGGAAGGAGAGAAGGGGAGAGAGAAAGAGAAAGAGAAATAAGAAAAGAAAAAAGGGGAAGAAGAGAAAGTGTCAGCCTTCAAGATTTCTTCCTTTATTTCTTTTTCTCTGCTTTGCATCTTTCGGCTGCCATAAGTAACGGGAAATGGGGGGAAAGGGGGGGGAGGGGGGGAAATGGGCTATGATATATTTGGGAAGCGTGCTGGAGTGTGTAGGAAACGAAACTGTATATCTAGGGGGAGGGGGAGTTTTACTTAAGTTTCTATTCCTTGCTTTTCTATTCCTTGCTATGCGCAACTGCGACTCCTTATCAAAACTATGCCAAGGTCAACGGACAGAGGCCTCATCACCACCTGAAGATGCCCACATGATGCTATGCATATTTCCTCATTGGAGGAGCAATATGGACTGTTGGGGGTGGGAACGTTGCCATCACTTTGTATATGTGTTTTTCGCGCTCATTTCTTCAGATTCAGAATTCTTTTGTTGCTACCACTTTGATTTCCAGTAAAAGATATCTTTACTCTAACAAAATGGAGTTTAAGTGTTTCTTTCTTGGTTATTGGTGAAGACCAGGGAGCGACTGGAGGACCTGAATCCCTGCTGATGGAGGGAGCAGAAGAGACTGACTTCTTAGCAGAGCTAAGTCTTGGCGAAATCCCAGCTGTGAAGCCTAAATAGTCCCTGGGAGTCGGTTGGAAGGATCCTGAGAGAAAGGAAGGAAAGAGAAAGAAAGAGGAAAGAAAGAGAGAAGAGGAGAGAGAAAGAAATAAGAAAAGAAAGAAAGAGAAAGAAAGAAAGAAAAGAAAAAGGAAGGAAGGAAAAAGAAAGGAAAGAGAGAAGGAAGGAAAAAGAAAGGAAGGAAGGAAGGAAGGAGACAGCAGGGAGAGAAGGAAGGAAGGAAGGAAGAGAGAGAGAGAGAGAAGAAAGAAAGAAGAAAGAAAGAAAGAAAGAAAGAAAGAAAGAAAGAAAGAAAGAAAGAAAGAAAGAAGGAAGGAAGGAAGGAAAAAAAAGAGAGAGAAAGAAAGAAAGAAAGAAAGAAAGAAAGAAAGAAAGAAAGAAAGAAAGAAAGAAAAAGAAAGGGAAGGGAAGGGAAGGGAAAGGAAAAACTTTCCTACACAAACAGCTGTGGACTGAACCATTTTCTTACATCCATCTATATTTATTTATTACACTAGTGCCTGTCAGGTAAAAAACCTTAAGCAAATGCAAACAAGGAGTAAAAATATGAAGCCCAGGAAATTAAACACAAGATAAGAAGAAGAAGAGGAAATATAACTAGATCTAATTTATCCCCAAGCCCTTTCCTTATAACTCTCTAATATTTCGGCAAACCATCCTGGCTTTCCCCCATGTCCATAGCCTGATTCACACAATGATTGTCTTTCCTTTCACAATTACTCTTGGCATAAAAACTGTAAGACCAAGAAAGGCCCGTTTTAATCCACCAGCGGCCCTCCAAATGTCTGCATAATGCTTGGAAGGAGGTGATGAAGACAACCCTCTTCCTGTTGTGGTCTCCTTGCAACTGGTATTTCAGGGTATGCCATCTCAATAGCAATAGCAGTAACATTTTAGAGGTGGGATTCTACCTGTTCCCACCTATTCGCTAGAACCGGTTGTTAACATTCTAAGCAGTTCGGAGAACCAGTTGTTATTTATTTATTTCATAATTTTATATACCGCCCTTCTCCCGAAGGACTCAGGGCGGTGAACAGCCAACTAAAATGCATACAAACACAGAGATAAATATGATTAAAAAAGAATTAAATTATAGGCTGCCCAAATAAAAATCGAAAACCCCCAATTAAAATAAATTAAAACTTTCATACCCCACCCCAACTAATCTAAAACCCCTTATTTAAAAATCCCATTTGAGTCAGCTCAGGCTGGCCTGCTCAAAGAGCCAGGTCTTCAGGTTAGAAGAAATTACTGGCCTAATCCTGTAAGGAAGACAGGAAGGAAACATTCTGGTGTTGCTTACAGAAACTGCCTCTCCGTTAACCCTTATTACATTCTTGGTAGGACTAGACTTCCTGTCTCTGGAATGTCTCTGGAGTTTTTTTTCCTCCTTTGCTGGTAGTGACTTATGGCCATTTTTCACACTTACGACTATTGCAGCATCCCCATAGTCATGAGAGGCCAGGTGAGGAGATGCGTGCCTTGATGTGAGTGATGTTGAGTTGGCCATGCCCAGCCAGTCACATGCCCACCAACCCAAGCCTGCCAACTAAGCCACGCCCACAGAATCTGGTTGTTAAAATTTTTGAATCCCACCCCTGATTTTAGGTTTATATACGACTCCGTAAATCATTCCCTGTGTGGTTTACTGTGTAAGCATTATTAGCATATTGCCCCCCAAAATCTGGGTCGTCATTGTACCAACGGATGGAAGGCTGAGTCAATCTTGGGCCAATCAGGATCGAACTCCAGGCTGTGGGCAGAGTTTGCTTGCAGTTCAGGTGGTCCTCGACTTACAACAGTTCATTTAGTGACCGTTCAAAGTTACAACGGCACTGAAAAAAGTGACTTACAACCATTATTCACAGTGGTGAGATTCACCACTGGTTCTGTGGGTGTGGCTTGTGGGTGTGGCTTGGTGGGCGTGGCAGGGGAAGGATACTGCAAAATCCCCATTCCTTTCCCCAATCCACTAACCTGCTTTCCAGCTCCGTTCTCCTGTGCAGGGCAACAAAAGAAGACCCAGCCAATCAGCTGGGACTCGGGAGGCAGACAATAGATGTGGGCGGGGCCAGTCAGAGGTGGGATTTGCCGGTTCTCTGAACTACTCAAAATTTCCACTACCGGTTCTCCAGAACTGGTCAGAACCTGCTGAATAACCACCTCTGGTTATATGACCTTTTTAGCACCCCCATGACCATGTGATCAAAATTCAGATGCTTGGCAGCTGGTTCATATATATGACGTTGCAGTGTCCCAGGGTCATCATGTGAACCCTTCTTGCGACCTTCTGACAAACAAAATCAGTGGGGAAGCCAGATTCACTATACAACTGGGTTACTGCCTTATCAACTGTAGTGATTCATTTAACAACGGAGGCAAGAAAAGTAATAAAATGGGGCAACTTAGCAAATGTCTCATTTAACAACAGAAATTTTGGGCTCAGTTGTGATTGTAAGTCAAGGACCACCTGTCCTGCACTTTAACCCCTGCACCACTGGGATCTCCTCAATCCTAGAGAAACATCAATTCTTCAAGAAGATAAAGTTTCGACCAACTTGTTCTTCATGAATCTGTTGGATTTCTTTTGAGAGCCATCTAAAATGAACTGCTGCTATTAGGTCTGGTGGAAATCAATTTAAAAGATTAGAGGGAAAGGACCTTGTAGGTCATCTAATCCAAACCCCCCATCCAAACAGGAGACCCTAAACCATTTCTGTCAGATGGCAGTCCAGTGTCTTCTTGAAAGCTTTCAGTGATGAAGCTCCCATAACTTCTGAAGGCAATTTCTGTTCTATTGGTTGACTGTTCTCACTGTCAGAAAATTTCTCCTTATTTCCAGGTTAAATCTCTCCTTGATCAGTTTTCATCCATTGTTCCTTGTCTGGCTTTCAGGTGTTTTAGAAAATAGCTTGACCCCCTCTACTCTCTGTGGCAGCCCCTCAAATATTGGAACACTGCTATCATGTCCCCCCTGGTCCTTCTAGCCATGCCCAATTCCTGCAACTGTTCATTGTATGTTTTAGAATATGTTTTTTCATATTCTACAGGTTCATGACAGTGTGACTATAGGGTGGGCCTTTTAAGCCATCCTTTTATGGTTATCAGTTTCAATTTTGGGATTCTTCCTTAAAGAAAAGCATGTCAACAGACCAAGCCTTCCACAGCATCCCTTCCAAGACAGACTAGTTGTTGGCCCGGCCATAAAATTGATAAATGTCTCGTTCAAAGGGTTGGCTTCTCAATGGAGATAAATTGTTCTAAATGAAAACATTGCCAGATGAGATAAGGCTTCATGTCGGTTCTCACAGCTGCACTTCTGAGAAATGTGTAATTTTTTTCCAAAATGAGCCAAAAACACAGCAGGATACTTTTCTTGAAGACAGTGAAGGGAAGGGAGGGGAGGGACTCTTAACACATCTGTGTTGTTTTAGCCTCATGGATTGTGGTTCTTAGGGCCGATGGGTCAGAAGGGGGATCCATGCAAAGGAAGGACAAAGAAGAGGGAGTCAGGCTATTCTCCAAAGCACCTGAAGGCAGGACAAGAAGCAATGGGTGGAAACTAATCAAGGAGAGAAGCAACTTAGAACTAAGAAGAAATTTCCTGAAAGAAGAATTAATCAGTGGAACAACTTACCTCCAGAAGATTTTTAAGAAGAGATTGGACAGCCACTTATTGTATAGTGTCTCCTACTTGAGCAAGGAGTTGGACTAGAGAATTTCCAAGAATTTCCAAGATTTTTAAGAAGAGATTGGACAGCCACTTATTGTATAGTGTCTCCTACTTGAGCAAGGAGTTGGACTAGAGAATTTCCAAGATCTCTTTCTATTCTGTTATCCAACTATGAGCCAAACCTGACCTACTATAGTCAATAGTAGTAACTGTGAAAGGAATCTCGGAGTCCTAGTGGACAACTATTTAAATATGAGTCAGCAGTGTGCAGCAGTGCCAAAACAGCTAACACAGTTCTAGGCTGCATAAACAGAGGGATAGAATCAAGATCACATGAAGTGTTACTACCACTTTATAACGCCTTGGTAAGGCCACACTTGGAATACTGCATTCAGTTTTGGTCACCACAATGTAAAAAAGATGTTGAGACTCTAGAAAAAGTGCAGAGAAGAGCAACAAAGATGATTGGGGGACTGGAGGCTAAACCATATGAGGAACAGTTGCAGGAATTGGCTTAGTCTAGTGAAAAGAAGGACTAGGGGAGACGTGATAGCAGTGTTCCAATATCTCAGGGGCTGCCACAAAGAAGAGGGAGTCAAACTATTCCCCAAAGCACTTGAGGGCAGGACAAGAAGCAATGAGTGGAAACTAATCAAGGAGAGAAGAAACCTAGAACTAAGGAGAAATTTCCTGACAGAACAATTAACCAGTGGAACAACTTGCCTCCAGAAGTTGTAAATGCTCCAACACTGAAAGTTTTAAAAAAGAGATTGGATAAGCCTTCAGGTGTTTTGGAGAATAAGTTGACCTCCTCTTATTATCTACTATTTTATTTTATTTTATTATCTACTATTGACCTCACCCCTTTCCTAAGAGGTCTGTAGGGGGCATGCATAAGCGCACCAACGTGCCTACTGTCCCTGTCCTATTGTTTCTTTTATTTTTCTTATATGTGCCCATTTCATGTATTCATAACTTTGTATATACTTGTACCTATTATCTTGTAAGCGACTGACAAATGAAATAAATTCTAAATTCTAAAATTCTTTGTGGCAACACCTTAGATATTGGAACATTGTCATCACGTCACCCCTAGTCTTTCTTTTCATTAAACCAGACACACCCAATTCCTGCAATCGTCCCCTAATCACTTTTGTTGCTCTTCTCTGCACTCTTTCTAGAGCCTCAACACCTGTTTTGCATTGTGGCAAGCAAAACTGGATGCAGTATTCAAAGTGTGGCCTTACCAAGGCATTATAAATTGGTATTAACACTTCACATGATCTTGATTCTACCCCTCCGTTAATGCAGCCAAGAACTGAGCTAGCTTATGATCACAATTGAGCCTAAAATATCTGTTCCTAAGAAACTGTTAATAGTTAAGGGAACTGCACCCTTTTTGTCACAATTGTTGAATGAATCACTGCCGTTGTTAAGCAAATCATGCAGTTGTTAAGTGAATTTGGCTTACCTCCCCCTTTTATTTGGTTTGTTGGAAGCCTGGTGGAAAGGTTACAAATTGGGATCCCATGACCCTGGGACAGTGCAATCGTCATAAATACATGTCAGTTGCCAAGAGCCCAAATTCTGATCACATCTAGATGCTGAAACAATTGTAAGTGTGAAAAACATCCATAAATCACTTATTTTAACTGCCATTGTAACTTCAAGTGCTATTGTCACTAAGGGAGCGGTTGTAAGTTGAGGACTACTTCTAGTAAATATCAATCCATAAATGAGATTTGCGTTGGCCTCTCCTCAAATAAAATATTTACAGATGGAGGCATTAGTAGACTTACCAACTGAGTTCCAGTGAGCTGCTTTGAAACAGATGTTTCTTTCTTCACTCCAGTGATTTTCATGAATTTGTCATTAAAGCGAAGAAAGCAAATAACTTGAATGACTGCTCTTACTGGGGAGAGAGCTTTAATCTCCTCCTTTGGAGCTTTCCATCAAATGGCAGATAATTTCAGGTTCAAAGCACTAGCCGTGAAGTGATACATAGGGCTCAATTACATCAGATTAAATTTACTCTCCCATGAAACTTTTGTTGGAGTGACTTCTTGTACTCCGGTTTTCTCTGTATTCAGATTATAGAAT
Source organism: Bungarus multicinctus (assembly GCA_023653725.1). NCBI lineage: Eukaryota > Metazoa > Chordata > Lepidosauria > Squamata > Elapidae > Bungarus > Bungarus multicinctus. Next base: position 124,380,547 of record CM042842.1, on the reverse strand, counting down.
AGAATAACAGAGTTGGAAGGGACCTTGGAGGTCTTCTAGTCCAGGGGTTGCCAACCTTTTGGACCTCAGGGACCACCAAACTCATAATTTTAAATCCCGCGGACCAGAGACCCTGGGAAAATCCCCCCAAAAAGTCTCCCCATTTTCCTACTGATTGATCATTCTTTGAGAGAGAGAAAGAGAGAGAGAGAGAAAGAGAGAGAAAGAGAGAGACTTTTGGCTTCATGCAAGGAGAGCAGGAGAAGCAGCAGAAGTCTTTCTCTCCCCCAAACTCTGTGTGATGACCCAGGGTAGGATACAAAAGAAACACAGTCACAAAAACAGGTGAAGCCCCTTTTATTCCTTCAACTTTGATTCAAAGCTCCAAATATCCTTGACTGGAGACAAAAAACTCCCCCACAAACAGTTACAAAAAGGAGGAAATGCCGTTTAAACTAAAAATGCCTATAAATTATAAAGAACAAAAACAACACAAACCACACTGAAGCAATTAAGGGAACCAGGCAAAATAAGAGCTTGAAGATGTCCACAGATATCAGAACACACACTGGGAAACTCAGAGAGGAACGACAGACTCGAGATATTTCCACGCTTTGTTTCCAGCACTGTCCGTCCTTTTAAACAGTCCTCACAGCTGCAGCCCATGAAGAGGATCAAGGCCCTTTCTTCCCCTGTAGACCATGCGATTCACATCTCTCCCTTATCCTCTCCTCCCTGCATGCCCTAGGATGGAGAGGGGATGGGCCTGGGTCTTCCTCTGACTGCCCAGCCGGCTTCTGCCCTTCCTCAGCTTCCTCCACAACCTCCAGAGCCACACTTCCACTCCCTATTGGCTGTTCCTCCTCTCCCTCGGAGTCAGACTCCATCAGGGGCATGACACTTACCAGAAATGAGTCTTTGCCAGCGGAGCCTCTTGGAGTAGGATACCTTGCAAGGTCCCAAAGACTCATTTCTGGTGAATTTTGGAAAGAAAAACTTTTGATTTCTTTGCATGCAGCCAAAAGCAGAAGAAGAAAGAAATGGAAAGAAGCAGCCCGGTGGCCAGGCCAGGAATGTGGAGTGTATGGGGCAAGTTCCCCCACTCTGCCCTTTCCCCCCTCTCCTCATTACCGCATGTTGTTTGTAATGCAAGCAACACAGGGCCTGCAGGCCATGTGGGTAGCTCAGCCTTGTGTTCCTGTGCAGCCTAGATTAATTGCTTTGGGGGGTGCTTTGGGGGGACATTTCTCTGCAGACCACCAACATTTTCTCATGGACCACCAGTGCTCTCTGACCCACTGGTTGGCGACCACTGTTCTAGTCCAACCCTCTGCTTAGGCAGGAAAACCCTATACCATTTCAGACAAATGATGGTCCAATCTCTTCTTTAAAACTTCCAGTGTTGGAGCATTTACAACTTCTGGAGGCAAGTTGTTCCACTGGTTAATTGTTCTCACTGTCAGAAAATTTCTCCTTAGTTCTAGGTTGATTCTCTCCTTGATTAGTTTCCATTCATAGCTTCTTGTCATTATGACAGGGATGTCTTCAGGATAAAGTCAGAAAGGCCAAGATAGCAACCAGGAGAGGGTGATGAAAGTTCCACCCTGATTTTTGTATGTGTGACCCACAAAAACAAGACACAGCTTTGATCAATCACTGTGGCCATCACTGGGAAGCACAAACAACACTGGGGACAGACTTCTCCAGGGAGAAAAACAATGATCTTTGTGGACACTGGGATTTGATACCAAGTTAATGGCACATGATCCCTTGATCACGGATAAGAACCTATGACAAAATTCCTGGGTAGAACCTTATTTGTTTATTAACTAGATCTTTACCACTAATACCCCTCTATAAAGTCTTAGTATACACACACCTAGAGTACTGCATCCATTTTTGGTCACCACACTATAAAACAGATGCTGAAACTCTAGAAAAAGTACAGAAAAGAGCAACCAGGATGATTAGGGGACTGCAGGCTAAAACATACGAAGAACAGTTACAGGAACTGGGCATGGTTAGTCTAGTGAAGAGGAGAGACACGATAGCAGTGTTCCAATATTTGAGGGGCTGTCACAGAGAGTAGAGAGGGTCAATCTATTTTCTAAAGTGCCTGTAGGCCAGACAACGAATAATGGATGGAAACTGAACAAGGAAAGATTCAAGCTGAAAATAAGGAGAAACTTTCTGACAGTGAGAACAATCAACCAATGGAACAGAAGTTGCCCTCGGAGGTTGTGGGAGCGCCATCGCTTGAGACTTTCAAGAAGAGATTAGACTGCCATTTGTCAGAAATGGTGTAGGGTCTCCTGCTTGGCCGGGGGTTGGACTAGATGACCTACAAGGTCCTTTCCAACTCTGATTATCTGTTATCTGTTTATCTCAATTTTATTATTTTATAAGGAACTCAAGGTGGAGAATATACATCATACTCCTTCCTCCTCCTGTTTTCCCCATGACAACAACCCCGTAAGGTGGGCTGGGCTGAGAGACAGTGATTGGTCCAAGTCAGTCACGACTTTTATGTCTAAAATGGGACTAGAGTTTACAGTCTTCTGGTAATTGGTCCAAAGTCAGCCAGCTGACTTTCATGCCTGAGGTGGAACTAGAACTCACTGTCTCTGGTTTTTAGGCCATCATTTTAACCACTACCCCAAACTGGACTGTGTGGCTGAACAAACAAATGTATGACCAGATAAACATTGAATCGCAATGATAAATTCCTTGTTTGTCCAATCACACTTGTTCAATAAAGAATATTCTACTCTGTATTCCATAACTGTTAATCTTCTCATCACTCCTCATCACCCATCCCCTCCCACTTGTGACTGTAACTTTGTTGCTTGTATCCTCTGTTTCCTAGTATGATTTTATGTTGATTGTACCCTATGACTATCATTAAGTGTTGTACATTATGATTCTTGATTCTTAACGAATGTTCCTTCTTTATATATACTGAGAGTATTTACACCAAGACAAATTTCTTGTGTGTCCAATCATACTTGGCCAATAAAATATTCTATTCTATTCTATTCTATTCTATTCTATTCTATTCTATTCTATTCTATTCTATTCTATTCTATTCTATTCTATTCTATTGTTGCCAAGAAAATAATAATGTCATGTTATCCCTGAATTCAGCTCAGCACAAGGTGGTATTTATCTTTAGAAAGAAAGAGTAGTCCATTATTTTATAGATGTGGATTGTTTCTTAATCAATTCTTCCAGGATGTCCTTGTTGTACCCCTGTGTTAGGGATAATATGAATATCCCAGCAAATGTCTATGGAGATTCTCAGTCATCTAGGTCACGGTTATCCCAAAAGGGATTTTTCAAGAGGCAACTGGACTATCTTGTTTTTCCTTGAAGACATTTTGCTTCTCATCCAAGAAGCTTCTTCAAGTCAGAGCTGAAGAAGTTTCTTCGATGAGAACGAAACATCTTCAAACAAAAACAAGAAAATCCAGTTGCCTCTTAAAAAAGCACCTTTGGGGTATGTGCTCCTGAAGGAAATATCCCAAACCCACACTGTATGTTGTAATTAAAAAAAAAAAAACCACAGTAAAAAAGTAAAAAAAAAAAACCAGATTCTTCAGCCCCACTGAACCATTTTTAAAAAGCCATTTGTCTTAAAAATCCACTGACAATCTGCGGATACAGAACCAAATTGTAAGTGAAAATAAAAGCAATTTTTAAATTGTTTTTTTTTTTTTTTGCTTATGATTTGTTTTTTCATCCACAGATTGCCAGTGGATTTTTAAGATTAAAATTCTATTGGAAGAAATGGATTGAAATGCTCATCAGATACAGTGGAGAGCAGAGTAATGGAATTTTTTTTAAACCGATTTACAACTCCCTCCACTACTAGAATACTAAGTGGATATGGGAGCTGCAAGAGATGTTGGAAAGCTCTGTTTAGAGATCAGGATCTGTTGAGCCGAAGCAGAGAAGATTAACAGTAGCCGACAATTTGAAGGTCTGTTACAGACAAGCAAGAACAGGTTTCTTCTCTGTGGCTTCAGCAAAACAGGTTAAAACTGAACTGTGGAAATGACGGCAGCCCTTTCCTGCTAAGCATTGAAATCAACTTTCTCCCAGTCAGGCTATTTGATGGATTTTTTTTGTGTCTTTAATTTCATCTGCAGGTTTCTTGCTTCTCTTAGAAATTCTCTAAAACAGAGGTTCCCAAACTTGGCAACTTTAAGACTTGTGGACTTCAACTCCCAGAATTCCCCAGAATTCCTCAACCAATCGCTTTAAAATTCATGTAAACTGTGTTGGAAATTAAAACCTACTCCTCTTCTAGAAAAATGAAATATTTTAGGAAATACTAAAAAGGCAGAATATTTCTCCTAAAATAGAAGGAGAAACTCAAAGAGGTAGAAACTCAGCCCCCCCTCCTACCTTTGCTAATGGGTCATTAAGGCCCGGGCCAATCTATTCAACATAACAAAGATCTACCTCCTTCAGGCAGAACCATTTAATTGCCCTTCATTGCACCACCCACCAAGTTTCAACCAAACTTAGCTCACAGACAACCTACAATAGTAGCTATGACCTCTGAAAGCAACCAATCAGGATACTCTTCCTGTGCCCCAGGAAGTTCAAAGCCAGAGAGGGTATAATACTCAGGATCTCTTCCCTTTCTGTGCCCAAGAGCTCCAAGGCATGTGATCCTGTCCACCATTAAACCTTCTATCCAAGCAACTTCCTTGTTTCCAGTGTCCTTTTCCCCACTTGGAATTGAATCCAGAAGGATATTTCTCCCAACAACTGCTTTAAATTTGATTGTCAAATATTCAATTTTTGTAACCGAGTTGTCAAAAATCTGGAATATCTCAGTTGTTTCGGCTACTAATGTTCACAGATTTAATTCCAACTTAATTTCTCATCCCATATTTATAGGATTCTTAAGGAGGCATGCATAAGTGCGTATGTGTTCCTATCGTCCCTGCCCCATTTTAGTTTTTTTATTTTGTTCGTTCGAATTTGTAATTTTGGCTGGGCGAATAAATAAATGGGGAAATAAAATAAAATAAAATAAATATCCGCTATGTCTCTGATTCACTTCGGGCATGTGGTGCAGACCTGTCAATGGGGAGTTAAACCACTGACGAATAGGTTTTCTCAACATTGGCATCTTTCAGATGCCTGGACTTCAACTCCCAGAATTCTTCAGCCAGGGAAATTCTGGGAGTTGAAGTTCAGGTATCTGAAAGCTGCCAACATTAAGAAAGGATGGTCAAGAGAGTAGGGTAGGGTGTCTAAAAGTCCCTTCTGGAGTGCCCATGATGGCAGAGTTTGAATAAGTCAAGGTGGGATGTGTAACCATATAATTGAAGCCAACCCCTTCCTTTAATATGTGTCACAGGTTATGGTAATGGGGTTGTGGAGGCCATCTTGACATTTTTGAACCTCCTGGAGATGCTCTGATTTGGTCATTCGGGCTTTTAACTCAATGTTCTCTTTTGGTAACACTAAATTTTGGGCACATTTGACAGCGCTTAGCTAACCATTATTCAGATTTCATTAATGTTTGGGATACTGATTGCTGTATTTAACCATAAAGTTAAATACGTTTTGCTTAATGAAGATCAAATATTTGAAGTCAACATGGGACGCCCTGCTGAGAGAAGTAGCGCCTAGGAATTTTGATGTTTGTGAAAGGATTTCATTAGCTCTGTGAAAAGGCTGAAAAGTGGGAGGCAGATGGGGAGGGAAGTGCATCGTTTACAAGTCGCCACAGTTAATCTAATCTCTTGTGTTTTATAAAGCTGTTTGCAATCTGTTGGGGAGAGATAATATTAGTGCCAGTTGTATTTTTCTAATAAAGAGAGAGGGGCAAAGATACCTCTCTGAAAGCCAGTGTGCTTATCAGCACATCCTTTAGCATCTATCACAAACTTTTGTCTCACTTAACTTTAATATCTTCAGACTCTAGAAGTAGAAGCAGGAGAAATAGGAGATGATGAAGGAGGAGGAGGGAGGAAAAGAATGAGCAGGAGGAGGGAGGAAAAAGAGAAAGAGAAGGAAAATGAAGGAGGTGAAGGAGAAGTAGGAGGAGGGGGAGGATAAGGAGGAGGAGGGAGGGCAGGAGGAGGAGGAGGAGGAAGAGAAGGAGAAGAAAGCAAAATAGGAACAGGAGGAAGAGAAGGAAAAGAAGGTAAAGGAGGAAGAGGAGGAGGAGAAGAAAGCAAAGGAGGATCAGGAGGAAGAGGAGGACGAGATGGAATGAGAAAAGGAGGAGGAAGGAGGGGAGGATGAGGGAGGGGAGGAGAAGGAGAAGGAAGCAAAGGAGGAAGAGGAAGAGGCGGAAGGGAAAGAACAGGACGAGGAAGAGGAGGAGAAGGAGGGAGGGGAGGAGAAGAAGGAGAAGAAGGGGAAGAAAGCAAAGGAAGGACAGGAGGAGGAAAAGGAAAATAAGGTAAAGGAGGAAGAGGAAGTGGCAGAAGGTGTTCTGCTTATTACTCTCTGGATGGGTATAAAGCAGACAGAGCAGCTCCACAAAGCATCCATACAAAGTCTTTTTTATTGGTTCATCAGGCATCCTTATCAATTCACAGTTATGACGAGGTTTTAACTCTAAACATTAACTCTAAACTGTCTGGACAGCACAGAAGGGGAAGAGAAAGAGGAGGAGGAGGTGGTGGAGGAGAAGGAGAAGGAGGGAGGAGGAGGAGGAGGAGAAGGAAATGGAGGAGAAAAATAAAGGAGGGGAGAAGGAGGAAGAGGAGGAACGCAGGACACTTCAGCTTAGTGTTCTATTGGAAAAACTGCCCACATATCCTGAAAAAAAAGGTTTCTTTTAAGCTGGAGTGATAGAGATGGAGTATGGAACACTCAAGTCTCATCAGGTTACTTTCTGACAAATAGGAGGAGATGTTTTGGGTTGGGTTTTTTTTTTTTTTCATTAGCCGCACCCTCACGTTGCAACAGACAGCCCCACCACGGGCTGTTCTGTCAGCAAGCATATTGATTTAATCATTCACTCATTCCATTCCATTTCCATCCACGGTAATCAGAACAGACACCCAGCGATGGACAAAATGCTCTAAGCTGAACGAAAACCTCCCCGCTAGACATTAAAACAAAACAGAAAAGCAATTAAAACAACCTTAAAACACCTAAATCCATTTCATGTCTACAAAATAAGGAAAAAGATAACCAAGTCTAACTGGAATTCTCCGTGGAATAGCTCTGCTAAAGAATTTGTCTGAAAAGCAGCACCTCTTGGTTACTGTCCTGTGACCTCAGCTGTCCTGAGATCACCTCAGGGGTGGGATTCAGAAATCCCAGCAACCGGTTTGCTGCCCAGTTGCTGGGTGGGCGTGGCCATGATGGGCGTGGCCTACCAGAACTTCTGGGAGAGCAGTTTTTTGCCTTCCCAAGGGTCCGGAGGCTTCCCTCTGGCCTCTGGGAGGATGAAAATGGCCTCCCTGGGCTTCAGAGGCCCTCCGGAAGCTGGAAACAGGCCCATTCTATGATTTCCGGTACTTCTGGTAGGGCTGTTTTTTGCCTTCCCAAGAGTTTGGAAGCTTCCCTTGTATCTCTGGGAGGGTGAAAATGTCCCCGGGCTCTGGAGGCCATCCGGAAGCCAAAAAAAGTCCAGTTTCCGGATTTCCGGAAGGCCCGTTTTTCTCCCTCCCAGAGCCTCTGTGTGAACCCTGCACTTACTTGCATTGAAAATGGGCCGCGTAGAGATTCCTGGGAAGGGCAGAGTGGAGTGGGCGGGCCCAGCCGGTTGATTCAAATACTGGTTCGGCGAACTAGATGTAAATTTAACATCCGGTTCATGTGAACCAGTCTGAACCAGTAGAATTCCACCCCTGGGTCACCTAATAGGCCAGAAAGCTCACATAATAGCATCATAATAGAGTTGTAAGGGGCCTTGGAGGTCTTCTAGTCCAACCCTGGCTCAAGCAGGAGATCCTATACCATTTCAGACAAGTGGCTGTCCAGTCTCTTCCTAAAAACCTCCAGCAATGGAACACCCACAACTTCTGAAGGCAAGCTGGTTTATTATCCTCACTGTTAGGAAGTTTCTCCTTAGTTCTAGGTTGCTTCTTTCCATCCATTGTTTCTTGTCCTGCCTTCTGGCACTTTGGAAGCAGCAGTCCTCATATGCCTTCAAAATGTCAAGGAAGGGATCACGCACTCCCCCAAATTCTTCAGTTGCTTAAATTTGCCTGATAAGTGGAAGTCTTGCTTGAAGGATAGATTGCAACTGTTGGGAAATGATAGTGACTAATTTCTAGTTTAATTTGCCCAAGCATATTCCTCCTAGTCTGTTCCGAGATGCAGATCAGAATGAGCACACCTGTCACTCAATCCAGCTAGCAGAAACATAGCTTGAGGTTCATTTTACTGATTGTCAGCTGCCATAAAAATAGTTTACTGGCAAAGAGAGAGAGTGAGAAGGAGAGAGAAGAAAGACAGAGAGAGAGAGAGAGAGAGAAGAAGGACAGAGAGGGAGAGAAGAAAGAGAGAAGAAGAAGAAGAAGAAGAAGAAGAAGAAGAAGAAGAAGAAGAAGAAGAAGAAGAAGAAGAAGAAGAAGAAGAAGAAGAAGAAGAAGAAGAGAGGAGGAGGAGGAGGAGGAGGAGAAGAAGAAGAAGATGAAGAAGAAGAAGAAGAAGAAGAAGAAGAAGAAGAAGAAGAGACAGCTCACAGTAGAAAATGATAGACACATGAAGAATAGACGAGAATGTATATTATCAATCTATCTATTTAACAAGATAGATAACAAGATAGAAAACCCTCTCTAACAATATACGATTCAGTGGTGAAAAAACTAAGGTCCTGTACTTAGGCAGCAAAAACCAAATGCACAGATACAAAAATATTTATAATTATAATTATTATTATTGAGCACTTGGCTCAATAATAGTCACAGTATCACCCCAATTAAAGTGGTAACTACGAGAGGGATCTTGGAGATCTAGTGGACAACCACTTAAATAAGCCAAAGAAGCCAAGAGAGTCCCAATGTCAACTCACGAAGCTTCCTTGACTTGCTCCTGAGTTACCAAAGGCGGGGGAGTGGGGCGGGGTGTGTGAGGGGGAAACCACGCCTCACAGCTGCACCATGGAATTTACTCCTCTGTCATAACACGACACAGTCTGGCTGAGCAAGTTAAGTCCATCTCTGCGGATACCAGGAATGGCTGGAGGGAGGGACTTCTACAACCCACAAAATTAGCTCACTGGGGAATGTGATGGGTCACACACATTTTTTTGAGGGGGAGGAGGAAACAGGGTCAGAAGCAAGGCACGAAGGGAGTGAAGTCAGAGTTGGCTTCACCACTTAGGTCAGTAGTGGTGAAACTTTTTGGCACCAAGTGCCGAAACAGGAGTGCGTGCATGCCAGAAACCGGAAGAGCAGCTCTCCGGTGTGCAGGAGTACCAGAAACCAGAAACTCAGCTTCCTGGGCACGCATACACATGCTGGCCACCTGGCCTTCCAGTTTCTAATGTTCATGCGCATGTGAAGACCAGCTGGTCAGTGCATGCATGTGCGCCGGGAAGCTGCTCTTCTGGTTTCCGGCACTCCCACACACAAAAAAACCAACTGGCTAGCATGCATGGGCATGCCAAAACCCAGAAGAACAACGGGCGACAGCTGGCATGCCCACTTCCGGCACACGTGCCATAGTGGACCTAGGTAATGCTGACATGGTGCTCCTAATAAAAGACTGGATTTTTATTGCCAGATGGCTTGAGGCTCTTCATTGCATTAGGGCACTGGTCGGAACCCTGACACCCAGGTTGCATCAACAGAAGCATAGCATCAAAATCACAAGAAGTGATAATACGGCTTTATGCCACACTAGTAAGGCTACACTTGAAATACTGAATCCAGTTCTATTTAGTTTAGTTTATTGTCATTGCACCTCATACAACGAAATGAAATACCATCTTCAGTGTACAATTTATGACCATGAAAATAAACACAAATACACAGCCTTCACATGCTGTACACTGAATTGAAAACCCCTGATATTGCATTCATATTGCACCATACAGTGGAATTCAATGGAGCTACTGCCCTGGGAGAGAAGCTGTTCTTCAGCCTATTTGTCCTTGTTTTTATTATCCTGTACTGTCTGCCAGATGGTAATAGTTTAAAAAAAAAGGGGTGCCCAGGATGAGATGGATCTTTGAGAAGGTTTTGAACTTTCTTAAAGTAGCGGGAGCTATAAAGCTCTTCCAAAGAGGGGAGAGGGCAACCAATGATCCTCTGGGCAATGACATTAACCCTCTGGGGTGCTGTCCTATCTGCCACTGTGCAATTGGCAAACCATACAGAGGTGCAGTAAGTTAAGTTACTCTCTATGGTGCTGTGGTAGAAAGCCACCAGCAGTTTTTCATTCAGTTGTTGTTTTCTGAGAAGTCTCAGGTAGTATAATTTCTGCCGGGCCCTTTTGACCAGTTCTGCAATGTGAGCACCCCGGGTCTGGTCACCACAATAGGAAGAAAAAGATGTTGAGACCATGGAACTCATGCAGAGAAGAAATGCAAGGACAATACAATCTGGAGGCTCAATTGTATGAGGAAAGGCTGAGGGAGCTAGGTGTGTCTAGCCTATTGTAGAGAAGGATTGGGGTGAGCAACATGGTAGCTGTCTTCCGATACTTGGGGGACTATCACAGAGAAGAGGGAATTGGATGAGTAGAAATGACTGGAGAAAGATGGTTTCTTAGGTAACCTGGCCGAAGCCACGAAGCCTTGAACAGCATTCAAGGCATTCGACCAAGTAGACCACAACCTACTTCTTAGTAAACTAGAAAAAAGTGGAATAGATAGCACCACCACTAGAGGGACTCGCAACTGGCTGGCAAACCAGACTCAACGAGTAGTCCTTAGTGGGTCAAAGTCTACATGGAGGGAAGTAAGCAGTGGGGTTCCACAAGGTTCCTTCTTATGCCCAGTACTCTTCAGTATCTTCATTAACGACTTAGATGAGGGAATAGAAGGGGAACTTACCAAATTTGCAGATGATACTAAGCTGGCAGGAATAGCTAACACCCAAGAAGATAGGCTCAAGATCCAGATGGATCTTGACAGACTAGAACACTGGGCCATATCTAACAAAATGAAATTCAACGTAGAGAAAAGTAAAGTCCTACACTTAGGCAAGAAAACCAAAAGTACACATATAGACTGGGTGAAACCAGGCTCAATATCAGTAACCGTGAGAGGGATCTTGGAGTCTTAGTGGACAACCAGCTAAATAGGAGCCAGCAGTGTGCAGCAGCAGCCAAAAAAGCTAATGCAATCCTAAGTTGCATTAACAGAGGGATACAATCAAGATCAAGGGAAGTACTAATACCACTCTATAAAGCCTTAGTAAGACATCACTTAGAGTACTGCATCCAGTTTTGGTCACCACATTATAAAAAAGATGTTGAGACGCTAGAAAAAGTACAGAAAAGAGCAACCAGGGTGATTAGGGGACTGGAGGCTAAAACATACAATGAACGGTTGCAGGAACTGGGCTTGGCTAGTCTAGTAAAAAGAAGGACCAGGGGAAACATGATAGCGGTCTTCCAATATTTGAGGGGCTGCCACAGGGAGGAAGGGACCAAGCTATTTTCTAAAGCGCCCATAGGCCAGACAAGGGATAATGGATGGAAACTGAACAAGGAGAGATTTAACCTGGAAATAAGGAGAAACTTTCTGACAGTGAGAACAATCAACCAATGGAACAGAAGTTGCCATTGGAAGTTGTGGGAGCACCATCACTTGAGACTTTCAAGAAGAGATTGGACCGCCATTTGTCAGAAATGGTGTAGGGTCTCCCACTTGGGTGCAGGGTTGGACTAGATGACCTACGAGGTCCCTTCCAATTCTGATTATGTTATCTGATAATCAAGATCTTGGATTGCTCCTAGAAACACACTGCAATTTGGTGCTGTCCTAGGGAAGGATGGAGGCAGGGTGTCAGATGGCAGAATATTTGTGTGTCTCTGTGCTTAGGTATGTATGTGTATCTGTGGGTTTATATTTCAACTTGGATGTTCATATAAATCAGCTTAGTTTGTTAGAGGCCTTGACTTGAGCATAAAGTCTCAGGCTAGATGGAGCACCTTGGCTCAGTTTCAGGAGAAGGATTGGAATATCCTTGAAAGGGGCAGGATAGGCTAAATTAATGTTTCTCAACCTCAGCAACTTTAAGTAGACTTCAGTTCCCAGAATTCCCCAGTGAGGAGGCCAAGTTGCTAGGTTTCAGAAACACTGGGTTAAATGAACAGCTGGCTGGTATTCTATAACAGAGAGGTGGCATGGTGGCTAAGTGGTTAAGATATTGGGCTTGTTGGTTGGAAAACTGGCAGCCTTGGTTCGAGACCTGAGCTCCACATGATGGCGTGAGCTCCCATCCTCATCTCAGCTCCTGCCAACCTAGCAGTTCGAAAGCATGCAAATGTGAGTAGATAAATAGGCACCATTTCAGTGGGAAGGTAATAGTGCTCTGTGATGTCATGCTGGCCACATGACCGCAGAAACACTTTTGGGCAATGCCAGCTCAATGGCCTTGAAACAGAGATTAACACCACTCTCTAAAGTCAGCTAACGACTAGCGGAATAAAATCCGCATGGACTCCTTTACCTTACTTTTATTTTATAAGGGACCGTTTCACACAACAACATGTAGCAGCATGCTTCCCTTATGTTGACAATACTAATCTTCCATGTTTGTTGAAAAAAATTAAAAAGACTGTAATGATCAGTGGTGGTATTCAGCAGGTTCTGTTGTGGTTAGCTGGCAGCAGGTGTGGACAGCTGAAGAGAGCGAGGATTCAGATGAGGGGCCAGGACCATAAGGGAATGGACTGCTGCCTTCAGAGATTGTGGGGGCAGCAGGAGCGATGAGGAGTTTCCCAAGGAGCTTGTGCCAAATGCGCGTGCACGTAGGATTGCTCGTAGGAAAGAGCAGTTACAACAGCACAGGCAACTCAGAAGTAAGGTTGCAAGGTAATGGCCCCTCCTTCAAGAAGATAAAAGCCAGCTGTGAAACTAACCTTCTTTGCAGAAGGCAAAGATGTTTTGAAACTCCAGCTTTGTGGACATTTCAGTATCCTGAGTTTGTATTTGAAGATTCTTATTTTGCAAATTATTTCTTGTCTGTTATCTTTTGGCAAGTCTTGCACAGTTTGGCAAGACTAGTGCTTATCAAAGCTATTTATTTTGTAAAAGCATTACAAGGTTTCTGTTCTTTTTGAATTGTGTTTGATTTGTCGGAAAAGGACGTGGGTCAGAACTGGTTCTGACCAGTTCTGGAGAACCGGTAGTGGAAATTTTGAGTAGTTCAGAGAACCAGCAAATATCACTTCTGACTAGAGATTTTTCAGTATCCTATATTCACCTGCCACGCCCACCAAGTCAGTAGTAAAAAACTTTGAATCCCACCACTGGTGATGACACCTTTTGTGACTAGCATGCTGTGTTAAAAAGCACAACTTTTGTGAGCTGCAGTTTGAGCTCACATTGCTTTTGCCTTTTCATGAATTATGTTTGTTGGAAAAGGTGATACTAGATTCTTCCTGATTTTTTTTTTGGTCATCAAACTCCACTCTCCTCCGAATCAGGTTGAAAACTTGAATGAATTAATGTCACAGAGTCAGCTCTGATATATTATCAACTGTCTAGGTAAATGCTTGCTGTATTGATCTCCCAGCTCCCAATTCTTCTAAAGAGACTCAAGTAGTCTCTTTAATCATAATCCATCCACCTTATCTGCTGTCTTCCCTTTCACTTTGCCACGTATGTTTTAGGAGTAATTTGATTAAAAATACAATTATAAATTTGGAAATACAAACCAAAATATTTTAAAAAGAAAAAACTGAAAATACAGAAAAGAAAAATAGAAAAAGAATAGGGGCAGAATGTAGTAGAGAAAGAAAAGAAATATATAAAGAAATGACTTTCCTCTTCATCACAAAAATATAAACAATTTTAATAACTTGTAGCCTTCTCTTAAAATAACAAACAATCTTTTTCCTGTATCCCATCTCTTATGTATAAGTTAGTTTTAAAGCTTCATTGTTTCAGTCCTGATCAGCAAAAATCCATTAATGATTGCCAGAGATAACAACATTTCTATTTTAACTGTCAGGGTTCCAGAAATTATCCATTCCAATCAGTAACTCCGAAACAACCATAATCTCAAAGCACTTTATTAAAACAGAAACTTGGCACGTTTGTGGAATTCTGAAGCTAAAGTTTCCTCTCAGACTTCCCACAAGACTCAACTTACACCCACCCCTTTTCTTTCCCATCACAAATCACGTGAACCAATCACCCTTCAGCTACAATTCTTGCTGCACCATAGAGAATGACCTTGAAGGTTTTTTATATATTTATTTTGTCTATTGAAAGCTACTCAAACAACAGCAGCCCCCTTCCATCCTCCTCAGCTGTGTGGCAGCTTTTAATAAGGATTCCAAAGCTGACATTAACCTTGATCAAATAAACCAACTTTATATTCCTCCCTTTTACTTTTAGCAATCTTGATCTTTAGTCTTTTCAGATAATGTCCTGTAACTTGGTTTGTTTTCATTTTTAATTTGCCCCTTCCAACAAAATCCTTCACAGTTTTTAGAAGCCTCTTTTGTAAATACAATATAGGATAATTATCCAAGCTACTTTCTTGAATTGTTATGTGTATATCCCTTTTAATTATTAAAACATTAGCCAGGTTCTGTTGTATGTTCAGTGTAGCATCTTTTTTTTTTCATACCATTCTTGTGTCTGTCATTTTCAGCCTAATTTCAGACCAGTCTCAATCTTTGTCTGATAAACCCTTTTTTCCTTTCTTAACATCTTATAAACACAATCTCTCTATAAAGGCTGCCACTCTTAAAATTGATTTCTGAGTTCAATGTTCAGAAATATCCTTCACTATGGCCAATGTTGAAATATTTTGCTTCATTCTGTATTGGTGAATCAAACTGAAGTATTTGTCTCCTTTAATTATGTAGTTCCTTCTGGTTTCCTGTAGTGTCCAACCTCACATCCTATCATGTTTCCTTTTTAAGAATTCAGAACAAAAGCATTTGCCCTTGGAAATATTTTTGTAATTAATTCCAAAATTTTATTTCAAGTCCATTTGTAACTTTCCAAAACCAAACTTTAAAACATCTTTTTGCTGTTAATTTTTTTAAAAAAATAGTCCTTAAACCTGTGTTTAAAACTTATTTTCCTAAAGAATGAAAGAAACTCATCCAGTGTGGTTAAATCTGTCAATCCAAAGGTTTCCAATAGCTGAAAATTAGCTAACAAGCAATTTCCAAAACTGTAATTAATTTATTGTAATCAATTCCACAATTTTATTTCAAGTCCACTTGGACTTTTAGTCCATTTTGCGACCATCCAAATCTCATCATCCTTTTGCTGTTGATTCCAAAAGATTTTTAAAAAAGTCCTTAAACTTGTATTTAAAACTTCTTTCTCTAAATAATGAACAAAAACTGACCCATTGTGGTCAAACCTGTCCATCCAAAGTTTTCTCATAGCTGAAAAGAATTAACAAGCAATTTCCAAAACTATAATTAATTAATTCATCATAATTAATTCCAAATTTTTATTTCAAATCCAGCTGGATTCTTAGTCCATTTGTAACCTTCTAAAACCAAAGTTCTTATTGTCCTTTTTCTGTCAATTCCAAAATATTGTTTTAAGTTCTTAAACTTGTATTTAAAACTTCTGTCCCTAAAGATTGAAGGAAACTCACCCAGTGTGGTCAAACTGGCCAATCAAAAGCAGAGGTGGTATTCAGCAGGTTCTGACCAGTTCTGGAGAACCGGTAGCAGAAATTTTGAGTAGTTCGGAGAACCAGTAAATACCACCTCTGACTGGAGATTTTATAGTATCCTTCCCCTGCCACGTCCACCAAGCCATGCCCGCAGAACCGGTAGTAAAAAATTTTGAATCCTACCACTGATCCAAAGATCTGTAATTGTTAAAAAGCAATTAACAAGCAATTTCCAAAAATGATGGAGAAAAGAAAGTACACAAACCCCATATACTTTTGAAAGTAGCCACTCTGGTTTGAACAAGATAGCTATTCCCTCAGCTGCCAGATCTCTAAACCTGACAGAGATCACAGTCTTGTGGTCTTTTTGCAAGAAGCAACTGTCTGAAGTAATTGGTAGGAGATCTCAAACCCACTCCTTGTCCAGAGAGGAATTATAAGCCATCTCCATTTCTTTATTTCTTCCTCAGAACTCCAATCTCACCACTTTTCTCATCTGGCTTTGGGTAAGATGCACTTTGATTTGTCTGAGACATGAGAATAATTTTACAGTGTGGACAGATTAGCCATGATCTGCCTTGACAAAGTACCAGCACCTCCCAGAAGTGAGTCATGAAGCAGGCATCTGATTTTTGCTCTCTCTGGAGCAGCAAATTGTGATGGGCCATCCCTGTGCAGAAGTCATCTGGAATTAAGGCTAAGTTGATCGTTATGCTGTGTGTGGACTTTTTTTTTTTTTAATGTTAAAAGTTGAATGCATTTTTTTTCCTGATAGCAAAAATTACATAAACATCAAGACCTTATTCCTACATGACTTGCATAAAATGCAAGCAATGATACAAGTTGACATGAGAGCTGTTTTTCTTCCCTGACCTCAGCTCCATGTTGCATTGCCCAACAAGCACCACACTTTGGCTTGATGCAACATCGAATGGGGACATGTACAGTTAGGGATGTCTTGGGAGACCTTTAAATCTTAGGGTGGTATCAAGCCCAGCCCAAGAATGACAGAGGACTTTTCAGTTCAACCCTGAGCTACAAAAATTCTCTTTTATTGATAGTTATAAATTACAAATTAACTTTCTGAACAGTTCTTCTCTGGAGTTAGCTAGTCCAAGTATTAAAGTCAGGCTTCCTGCTTCTTTCTAGCTCTGAAAATAAGCTTCCTTCCATCTGCAGGAACCAGTTGTTCCCTCATGGTTTCTACCCATTCCCCAAAGTCCTAAAAAAGTTGACATTGACTGGGTCCCATTGATTAAACAGTATCACCTGGTGGGATCCTGGAATTACACTTTCTCTGGGTTTCTTAATGCTCTCTAAACTTGGTTGTTGACTTGCAAATGTTTCATTACCTAACTAGGAAGCATCACCAGGGTTAGAAGGTGATGATGTTACTTAGTTGGGGTAATGAAACGTCTACAAGAAAACTACCAAGCTCAGAAAGCACCAAGGACCCCACAGTTCAACCTTGAGCTACAAATAATTTCTTCTGTTGATAAACTCTTACTACCCTCAGCCTAAACGGATATTCTCTGGGAGATTCTAGGAAGTGACTATCTTAATTCTCAGTCTCCTAGCCAGTTCCGGGCTGTGCTGCCTCTTGTCTCATCCCCTTCTCGATATGTGCTTTTTTCTTGATATGTGCTCCTTCCATCACACCATCTCCACCCTCTGTACACACCATCCCTCAAAGGTTGCCATGGGCCCAGGGAGTCAAGATGGCAAAGCGAAAGCCACTTTAATCAATGCTCCCTGGAAAGGTTTTTCTAAACAAAAAATAATAATACTTATATTCAAATACATTCCAAGCAAAAACTTCTCACTCAGTTTGTTTATTTTGTTCTTTTTCTTACAGATACAGAAATCAACAATATGGCTGAAACCAAGGGTGGGGTTAAACACACAATCATTTTGGAGTCTCTATGCCCCCATAAGAGTTCATCCCCTTCCCCCTTGAAGTCCATTGTGTCAACTTTGAACCGAACCTGGCAGCAGCCATTTTCCCATTCCTCAGTTGCCACACAGAGGGGGAAGGAGGTTGGAATGTCCTACTAGATACAACAGAGAGCTTTCTCCTGAGAACCAAGGTCATCTCCACTGGTAATGCATAAGGTTGGGGGAAGAATATCTGGAGAGCCCACCAATTAAACCAATTGGCCCATGTGACCTGTGACACTTGGGGATGAGGTTATTTCCTATTTTATTTACACTGAAACCATGGGAAAGATTTAGAGCTGGTTTCCCTTTGAAGCTGTGCCGATATGATGTATTCAATAAAGATGTTCTGAACTAGGCTTCCCAAAAGCACGAAGCCAACTCCTCATCCTGATAAAACTCCTTTTATTTAGTTTAAAGTTAATTCCACTCCAGCAAAGTCCTGGCCAACAGTCTTTAAAGTGATTTCACAATTACAGATCTTTGGAGAGCTGCCAGGCCAATATCTTCCAAACGCCACTCTGTAGCAGACAATACTTGGCAAGAAGTCAGGAACAGGTCTTCATCCTCATGAATTGAACTAATTGTCTCCTGCAAACACCTCTCTCCTTTCGCTCGTCTTTATTCCCTATGGGAGGGACCATTCACCATCCACCTGTGGCTTTACTCCCAAGTTGACCCTTGGTCCTTAGCTGTTCCCCACAGTCCTGGCCCCATTTCTGAATCGGATGCAGGACCCTCGTCCAATCCATGCCAGACTCCCTGACTGGTTCCCTTTCGTCCTCACTGTCCAATACCTCTGCTGTCTGCACCAGCTGCCGGCAAACCACAACATGATGTCCAACTCTGAAGGCAGCTGATAACTGTCAGATGGCCCTGGCCCCATCTCTGCCTCCAATGCAGATCTCTCGTCAGAGCCTTCTCCAGACTCCAGGACTGGCCATGTTCCTCCTCAACCTCCTCACTGTCTGAGTCTGCTGGCCAATGGTAGGCCACAAGAGAAGATCTTTGAGAAGGATCCTAGCCTCAGAGTTCTGATTTGCTTAGGTTCATTAGTTGGAACCTTGACACATTCTCTTATCTGGCACCAATTTGCCTCAACTATTAGTAGTTCAGATTCTCATGAATAGACAGCATGAAAACAAACTTGTAAATACTTTCAAACCTGGCCCAAGCTACGTAGGACTAAATAGCAGGACATTGAAAGACAAGAGAGTTTCACTGCCCTTTTAACAGAAAAAAAATCAGTTTTTTTTTTTTTTAAAAGTCTGGAAGCCCTTAGACCGACTTTTTGCTGAACAAAGACAGAACTGATGATTTGATGATCTGAGGATTAAAAAGGGTTCAAATGGAAGAGAAAGAATAAGATAGCAAAGAGCAGAGGTAATCCTCCCTTTATTTTATTTATTTATTTTTGTCGCTTCTTTCTTCTTAATAATTTAATGTATTTTACAATTCTAATTTTTTTTTAAACGACAGTTGCATTCCCCTAAGTAAGAGTGAGAAATTCACACTGCAGTAAGATTTCACCCAAACTGCAATCTCTCTTAAAAAAAAAAATCCCCCTTATATTACCTGTATTGATTAACCTTATTTATGTGCAAGGCAATAATGAAATTCTCAGCAATGGCAGTTGATGAAAAGGCAAGAAAGTTCCTGCGTTGCAAAGCAGAAACCTGGGATAGATTCTAGCAAACTTCATGAAGGTAGAATAGGTGTCCGGGGATATGCTTTTGCTTGAAAAGGAAGCTTGGCTGATCTCTCCATGGTTGATGCTAAAGATAATAAGGCAACATGGTTCAAAGAGAGAAAGGCAGGGATGGGATGCTGCCATTATAACAACCGGTTCGTTGACTGTGCGGACATGAACAGCAGTGCAAAAATCTTTACCTGCTATGTTACTTTGGAGGAGTAACACAGCTGAGGAGCGGCAATCTGCTCTTCCACACTGATCATCTGGGACGATAAAGGTCAGTAGAGCGCAGGGGAGGGCAGCCCCCCCCACCCCATGATCGTTGGAGTGAACTGGTTCGCTCCCAGCTGATCTTTGGAGCTAGGGGCTCTCTTGAACCAATCCAAACCGGGAGAATACCACCAGGGCTGGGATACGACAGGGTTAACTACCAGTTCGGGATTTACGAGCTTCCCTGCACTGCTGAAAGCCACGCGCCTGTAAATCAGCAGCAGCAGCTGCGTGCAGAGACGCAGACTTTGAAACAGCCCTCTTTTCCTGCTTTTTTAACTGCAGCTGTGCCTCATTCGGCAGCTGAAGTTGAAAAAAATCAGGAAATAAAGATCAGGTAAGAGCCCGGGTAGATGGATGGGCAAAAACATCATCAGACATAGAATCGGTTCTATGTCTGCTGCTCTTCAGAGCTACCGATTCTACAGAGGTGGACAGAACCGGTAGAAACCCACCCCTGAATACCACCCCCGGGGAGAGGTATGTTGCAGTGAAAATGTATTACATTTGAAAGGGATAACAGCCTAGGTATAGTCAGGTGTAGAATTCAGGTAGTCCTCTACTTACAACAGTTCATTTAGTGACCGCTCAAAGTTACAGTGACCCTGAAAAAAGTGACCTATGACCATTTTTCACATTTATGACCATTACAGCATCTCCATGGTCACGTGATTTACACTCAGAGGCCTGATGATGTTTGCAGTGTCCCAGAATCATATGATCCCCTTTTGCAGGGATGCGCAACTTGGAATAAAGAAATTTTAATAATACCACTCTATGAAGCCTTAATAAGACCACACCTAGAGTACTGCATCCAGTTATGGTGACCACAGTATAAAAAAAGATGTTGAGATTCTAGAAAAAGTACAGAGAAGAGCAACCAGGATGATTAGGGGACTGGAGGCTGAAATATTCCAATGAACGGTTGCAGAAACTGGGCTTGGCTAGCCTAGTGAAGAGAAGGACCAGGGGAGACACGATAGCAGTCTTCCAATGTTTGAGGGGGCTGCCACAGAGAGTAGAGGGGGTCAAGCTATTTTCCAAAGCACCCGAAGGCCAGACAAGGAATAATGGATGGAAACTGAACAAGGAGAGGTTCAACCTAGAAATAAGGAGAATTTTTCTGACAGTGAGAGCAATCAACCAATGGAACAGAAGTTGCCTTCAGAAGTTGTGGGAGCTTCATCCCTGGAAGCTTTCAAGAAGAGATTGGATGGCCATCTGTCAGAAATGGTGTAGGTAGGGTCTGCTTGGGTAGGGGGTTGGACTAGATGACCTACAAAATCCCTTCCAACTCTGTTAATCTGCATTCTATAATCTGTAAGTGTAATAACATTGCTATAGCCATGGAACAGCTAACGGACTTGAAACCTGGAAACGTGCATCATCTAGAAATCGTATTTTGTAGATTTTATGCAAACTAGTCTCCTCTCTCTCTCTCTCTCCCCCCCCCTCCTCTTTTCAATCACCAATCTTCCCCCGAAAGGAAAAGCAAATGAATTGGAAATTCTTTCACAGTTAGGGTAGATTACAGTTGCCCTTGAACTGAACTCAGCCAGCTGAACACATCCGTGCAGTTTCCTTGGCAGCACCATGGAAGTGATTTAACATGGCTTCGTGGGAATTTGTTGTTTGCAATCCACTAGGGTTGGCTTAGTGCTGTCAGCTAAAAGGGCACCATTTAGACTGGAAGGAACGAACAAACAAGCCATCTATTGTGGTTCGAAAACTTGACCATAGAAGTTAAAACAAGCAAACATAATCTGAAAGTCCCACCTAAAAGTATAGCAAAATCTCATTCATGAAATGAATAACCTCCTTCTGATTCATTTTGGAGCAAACAACACCAGGAATACAACATCACAAAGTAGAATATCAAAAGAGACTATGTGCCAATGATGAGTGTGGGATTGACAATATATACACTTTTGCAGATTTGAAAACAGAAGAAGTTAAGGTATGCATGATAAAATGGCCTAAGAATTTTGGTTATAATATTCCAACAGATAAATGGAAAAATATAGTTAAAAGGTTTGAAATTCACTGTGTCTTACAATTTAAAAGAGAACTTTTATAAAACGATGTACTGTTGATATATTTGCGTGCTACAGCTGCCCAAAAAGAAAGATAAAGTACAAAACACCATAATATTTAAGAAAGGACAAAAGAAAAAAAAAACCACAACAAACAAGATTAAAAAGAAAAATGTATTTTTAAAAACAGACTAACATATATACATATAATGTCCTTTCTAGCTGAATGTTGATTAATACAATTACTACCCAACTGCCTTCAATCGAGGACCTGTATCCTGCATGAATTAAAAAGAGGGCTGTGAAAATATTTACAGACCCCTCACATCCTGGACATAAACTGTTTCAACTCCTTCCCTCAAGACGACGCTATAGAGCCCTGCACACCAGAACAACTAGACACAAGAACAGTTTTTTCCCAAAAGTCATCACTCTGCTAAACAAATAATTCCCTCAACACTGTTCAACTATTACAAAGTCTGCACTACTATTACTGTTAATCTTCTCATCACTCCTTATCACCCATCCCCTCCCACTTGTGATTGTATGACTGTAACTTTGTCACTTGTATCCTTACGATTTATATTGACTGTTTCCTAGTATGATGTGATTGTTGACTGTACCCTATGACTATCATTAAGTGTTGCACGTTATGATTCTTGATTCTTAATGAATGTACCTTTTCTTTATGTATACTGAGAGTATTTACACCAAGACAAATTCCTTATGTGTCCAATAACCCTTGGCCAATAATTCTATTCTATTCTATTCTATTCTATTCTATTCTATTCTATTCTATTCTATTCTATTCTATTCTAATACAGTACAACAGTGTTAGTTTCTCCCCCCCCCATTGTGAAAGAGGCCAAAAGAATTTTAAGCTACCAGACTACTAAATCTGCTTACAGATTGTTAGCCTGCCATCTTTTTATTATATTAAGAATAAAACAATTAATAGAAAAAACAACAATAAAAGTATTTGATAAAAGTAATAAAAATATTAATAATTTTGCAAAGATAAGATTGAAATTCAGAAACCTTCTGTTAACAAACTGTTATTGTAATTTGTAACTTGTAGAAAATTTATCATGGCTTCTTAACAATCCAAAATCATTCCCAAGATTAAAAATCCATGTTCGTTTCTTGATACCATCTCTTATCAATTGTTGATTCATCAAATACAATAATTAACCTTAGACTGTCTACTATTGGCCTCACCCCTTTCCTAAGAGGTCTGTAGGGGGCGTGCATAAGTGCACCAACGTGCCTACCGTCCCTGTCCTATTGTTCCTTTTTATTTTTCTTATATGTACCCATTTCATGTATTCATAACTATGTATATACTTATACCTATTATCTTGTAAATAATTGACAAATCAAATAAATAAATAAATCCAATCTCCAAAGCCATGCTATCTCCCTTCCCCTCCCCTCCCCTCCCCTCAAATAATCAGGAGATTGTTCCCCAATTAAATGTGGTAAATACTGTTGGCATACTGGTATCAGAGAAACTGTGTTAGATGTAAAAAAAAATATTCTAATCCCTGTTGGAAATGTGGAAAACCAGAAAGGACACTTTATCTAAGACAGTGGACTTGTGAAAAACAAAAGATAAAAAATTGAACCCAAATACATATGATGATACAGAGAACTTCAAAAATTAACATTGATGAAACCAGTTCTTTTTTTAACTAGGATGTATGCATAATCAGGAAAAAACCTCATAGATGACTGGTTTTATATATGGTAACTGCAATGAGGTTATTTTGCTGTAACTTGGAAGAATATAGAAATACCTATAATCGATTGTGTGAAGATAGCATAGCTTGCAGAAAGGTCTAAATTGTCTTGTTTGATTAAGGAACAATAATCACTTTTAGAAAGGATTGGAAACAGCGGGGGGAAGGAGCTGATTTCAGGATTTTACTGATTAAAAAGAGATGTATAGAGGAAAACAGGAATTATATAATCTGGAAAAGTAGAAATAGAGCTAATTTCTGTTTGCAATTGCTGCAAAGATCAGAAACCACTCCTGAATATTTTTCTTTTATTTTCTTTCCCACTGTCTCTTTTCTCTCTCACATCTCTCATCTATCTATCTATCTATCTATCTATCTATCTATCTATCTATCTATCTATCTATCTATCTATCTATCTATCTATCTATCTAATCTATTTATCTATCCATTCATCATTCTATTCTATTCTATTCTATTCTTTTTATCCATTCATCTATCTATTTATGTATCTATCTGTCTGTCTATCTATCCATCATCTATCTCTATCTACCGGTATCTATCTGTCTGTCTGTCCATCCATCTGTCCATCCATCCATCCATTCCTATCTGTCTGTCTGTCTGTCTGTATGTCTGTCTAGCTAGCTAGCTATCTCTTTCTATCTACCTCTCTCTCTCTATCTCTTCATCCATCCATCCATCCACCCATCCCCTGACCACCCATCTATCTATCTATCTATCTATCTATCTATCTATCTATCTATCTATCTCTATCATCTATCTATATCGACTTTATTTGCCGCCCATCAAGGTGACTCTGAGCAGCCTCTTAGATGATCCTCCGTCTGCCTCATCCGATTCTTTATGTACCCTTTTTAAAAACTAGCATTCTAAGGAAAAGACAGAACAGCCACTCTGGAAGCAAAATAGAAACACAGAAAAGACTGTTGGGAACAAAACATGCTAAAAGCTCAATTCTGCCTTGGAAACCATCTGCGCAGCACTCCGAGGAAATGCTTTTCCAAAACAGATCATCTGATCCACCACAACCGCATTGATTCACCTTGGATACCCCTTTCTCAATTGTCCACCGATTGCTTTGGGGGCAATTCAGTTGGGGCTTTTAAAACTTCAGATAAAGTCTGAGAAGGCGAGAGATGATCCAGATCTCTAAACTGCACATTTACAGTAGCTAATGCTAAGTCAGCATTTTTCTTTCCTTTTTTTTCACACTGTTGGAACTCAAGGTCAACCATAGGAAGAACCAGTTCAGGAAGCATGGAGTTCAACCAGCGGAATTCACCACCACTAGTTGAGGTCACAGGAGTTAATATGAATGGCTTGAAAAATCCCATTTTTATGATCTACAGAATTCTATAAAATGATGGGGTGCTTTAAAGTTGGATTGCCGAAAATAGAATACAATAGAATAACAGTTGGAAGGGATCTTGGAGGTCTTCTAGTCCAACCCACTGCTCAGGCAGGAAACCCTATATCCAGGGGTGCTATTCAACAGGTGTAACAACCGGTTCGGTGAGTGCGTGTCCTTGAGCATGCCCCAAACACACACTTCATGCACGTGCTCTACATTTTAAAAAGCCCATTTTCAACTCAATTATTTACCTTCTGCTGCATCCCCAGTGAGTAAAATAGCTGATGCATGGCAAACCCCTCTGCCCCGTGAATCAGCTGTGCTCATAAACCAGGAAATAAAGCACAGGAAAGGGCGTGGGTGGGCGGGGCCAAATGCTCAACGAAACTACCGGTTCGCCCAAACCATTCCAAACCGGTAGAATCCCATCCCTGCCTATTCTATTTCAGACAAATGGCTGTCCAATCTCTTTTTAAAAACCTCCAGTGATGGAGCACCCACAGGCAGTCCTCGACTTACAAAAGTTCATTTAGTGACTGCTCAAAGTTACAATGTCACGGGGGGAAAAGTGACTTATGACCATTTTTCACACTTATAACCGTTGTAGTGTCCCCCTAGTCACATGATTTACATTCAGATACTTGAAAATTGGCTCATGTTTATGACAGTTGCAGTGTCCCGCGGTCACGTGATCAATTCTTGCAATCTTTCGACAAGCCAAGTCAATGGGGAAGCCAGAGTCACTGCGCTACTAACCCAACAATTGCGGCAATTCACTTAACAAACATGGCAAGAAAGCTCGTAAAATGGGGCAAAACTCACTTAACACATTTCTCACTTAGCAACATAAATTTTGGGCTCAATTGTGGTCGTAAGTACAGCTGTAGTTCGGCTTTCCTTAAGCTTCTGATTTTCAGATGTTCGAAGGTACCAGGTTAAAGCTAATCCTCAAATTACACCTGAGCCCAAAATTTACTTGGCCATGTGATGACCTGGGACAAGGCACGAAGGTCACACAGCCAGCTGAGAGTTCAAACTCCTCTTTAATGCTCCAACTTTCCCCTCAATGCTCCCACCTTATGCAAATCCTGGAGCAATGCACACACACACACACACAGAGAGAGAGAGAGAGAGAGAGAGAGAGAGCAAAATGCTGTTAGCACAACGGCTTCAAAGCAAGAAGTCCAGCGAAGCAAACAAACAAGGAAATGAATCCACAAAGCAAAGAGTAAGCAATGAATCCACAAAGAAAGAAGACAAACAGTCTTACAAATGCCAGACATCAGCAACGGCACACAAAACTCCACAAATTTAGTGTTTGTTCTCGACAAACACCTCTCCCCACAGTATCTCCTTAACTCTCAGTCCCAGGTGTGCCTTGTGAAGAGGGGCGGGGCCTGTGATGGGATTCATTTTTTTTTACTACCAGTTCTGTGGGTGTGGCTTGGTGGGCATTGCAGAGGAAGGTTACTGCAAAAATCCCCATTCCCTCCCCACCCCACTAACCTGCTTTCCAGCTCTGTTCTCCTGTGCAGGGCAACAAAAGAAGACCCAGCTGATCAGCTGGGAGTCAAGAGACAGAGAATAGATGGGGTTGGCAAGGCCAGTCAGAGGTGGGATTTGCCGGTTCTCCAAACTATTCAAAATTTTTGCTACTTGTTCTCCAGAACTGGTCAGAACCTGCTGAATCCCACCTCTGGGCGGGGCGCTCTCCTCCCGAATTGTCAGGTTGGCTTGCACTGTTCTCACCTCCTGTCTACTCTCCGTGCTCATGGATCAGGAGAGGGTGGTCCTTGCTCATCGTCTGAGCTCCGTCGCTTTCTCTCGGTTGTCCTGCCCCTGTTCTTCCCTGCTGGCAAGTTGTCCCAAGCCAGAGGAGTCTGGGGCTGCCTTGTCCTCCTCCTCCCCACATCCCTCTGAAGCCAGCAAGTCCGCCCTCCAGTCAGTCCCAGCTCCTGCTTGTCCTCCTCTAGAGCAAATTCAGGCTCTGATAGGGGCATGGCAGGTCATCTCATGGGTGCAAATTCATTGGAGAATTTTCTTACAAGCAAAGTCAGTGGGGAAGCCAGATTCACTTAACAAGCAGGTTACTAACTTAATAACTGCAATGATTCTCTTAACAACGGTGCAGGAAAGGTCATAAATTGGGGCAAAACTCACTTAACAAGTGTCTCACTTAACAATAGAAATGTTGGGCTCAATTATGGTCATAAGTTCGAGGACTACATGTATAAAGCAGCAAACATAGGAGACATATGAAACTTTGATTTTGCCCTTAGATTGGCATCTGGTGCAAAATGGCCCAGATTAGTTATGGCTGATGCTAATTAGGGAGTTTATTTGTAGCTCAGGGTTGACACGAGGGGAATTTGAGCTTGCTTGATTTCTTAAAGACATTTCATTACCTAGCTAGGTAACTTCATCAAGGCTAGAAATGAAGAGAGGTTTTCAGAGAAGGGGAGGGGAAGGGGCAGGAGGAGTGAAGAGAAGGACCAGGGGAGACATGATAGTAGTCTTCCAATATTTGAGGGGTTGCCACAGAGAAGAGGGGGTCAATCTATTTTCCAATGCACCTGAAGGCCAGACAAGGAATAATAGATGGAACTAAGGAGAGAGATTCAACCTGGAAATAAAGAGAAATTTTCTGACAGTGAGAACAATCAACCAATGGAACAGAAGTTGCCTTCGGAAGTTATGGGAGCTTCGTCACTGGAGGCTTTCAAGAAGAGATTGGACTGCCATCTGTCAGAAATGGTGTAAGGTCTTCTGCTTGTATGGTGGGTTTGACTAGATGACCTACAAGGTCCCTTCCAACTCTGAATAGAATAGAATACTTTATTGGCCAAGTGTGATTGGACACACAAGGAATTTGTCTTGGTGTAAATACTCTCAGTATACATAAAGAAAAATATATTCGTTAAGAATCAAGAATCATAACATACAATACTTAATGATAGTCATAAGGTAGAATCAACAATCAAATCATACTAGAAAGGTCTGCAAGGAAACCAGCAAACTCAGAGAGCACCAAGGACCCCTCAGTTATTCCCTAGTATTGCTGAAAATAAAGGTGAGTTTCCTTTCTTCTCTGCCATGGCATCACGTGATGTTGCCTTTAATGAAAGATTTATGCTACCCAGATAAAGAATTCAGATCTACATGCCTGAATCCTTCTCGCCTTCCTACCTTTTCTGATGTTTGCAAATATTTGCATCAGGCTTAAAACGAGAAGCATCAATGGGTGGAAAAAATTGGCTTTAAGATTCAGTCAAAAACTCAAATAGGTTTGGCAAGGAGGAATATGCCAGATATTTGGGGAGAATGGAAAGACCACTGCAGCTGGAGAAATAATGTGGTCTTGTACAGATGGGTTTTTGCTTTTATTTCCTGGGAACTATGTCAGGGGTGTGAAACTCGATTTCATTGAGGGCCACATCAGGGGTGTGTTTGATCTTGTGGAGCTGGGCTAGGCATGGCCAGGGTGAGCGTGGCCAGATCAACATAACTCGTGTTATGTGGAAGCCCGAGTACTCTGCCAGCCAAAACGGGCTCCCAAGTTCTTTCCCCACCCGAAAACCCAAATCAAATCATTCCCCCATAAGGTCCTGATGTGCCATCTCTCCTGCAGCTACTTCTGAGACCGCTGTGGTACACATGTGTTTGATGTTCCCATGGAGGGAAGAACATTTAAGAATGTGGGTCAAACCAAAAGGAGACAGTGGCTAAATCTCAAGAACTGGGTGGAAACGTCTCTCTCTCTCTCTCTCTCCCTCCCTCCCCCCCTCTCTCTCCAGTCTCCATGCAAAACTGCTCTGGGCCAGGCCTGCATTCTGAGTCCAAGAGAATAGGAAGCCATGCATAGACCTCCCAAATCTGCTGATTATTGAGCTGATGTAACAATGAATATTTCTTGAGACAAACTGAACCAGAATAATTCCCCCCCATTTCTTCAGCTTATACGCCAAAACATGAACTATATTTTTCATTTATTAGTCTATGTTATCTAAGTCCAGTCTCTCTCCCACTCTCTCTATCTCTCATGCGTTTCCACAGTTTTTATCTACAGTGTCTCTTTTATTATCTAATAATGTCTGTCCATCTGTCTATCTGTCCGTCCGTCCTTCCATCCATCCATCCATCATATCCATCCATCCATCCATCCATCCATCCATCCATCCATCCATCCTATCTATCTATCTATCTATCATCCATCCATCCATCCTATCTATCTATCATCCATCCATCCATCCATCCAATCCATCTTCTACCAAGTATGTATGCATGTATGTATGTATGTATGTATATACATACATACATACATACATACATATATATATATATATATATATATATATGTATATATGTCTCTCTCTCTCTGGATTTTGTCTATGATTTCTCTCTCTCTCATCTATTATTTTGTACAACTTTTTCTATAGCTTTTACTTCCCTCTCTCTTACTATACTATATGTACATTTTCTCTCTCTCTGTCTCTCTCTGTTTCTGTCTCTCCCCCTCTCCTTCTCCCTCCCACTCTCTTTCCAGTTTCTGTCTACTAGAGTATCTCTCATCTATTCACAGTGCATTATCTTTGTATCTTTCTATACATCTATCATCAGTCTCTCTACCTGACTGCATACTGGAGAAAAGAGTGTGAGTCGGATTGTAGTGGTGCTTGTAATTAATTGATCCCAGTGCAAGCCTGCTACCATGGAGTTGGGAAGGATCCCCTCAAAGCACAGAAAAGCATTTATTAGTGTTCATTGTGGGGGGAGGGGGGAGGCATGAGAACCACAGTGGTGGGATAATAATGCAGACTGATTGGGCAGTATCCTGCTTGTGGGCAAAACCAAAATTAATTTCCTTTTTTTAAAAAAAAATTACTTTGCGGGGGAGAGGGGAGTGATTTATTTGTAAATTTATTCAAGCCTATAATTTAAAATGGAACACTAATTTGCCAGTACTTCAGCTACAATATTTCTTTATTCACCTGTCCAGCTATAGACTTCCCACTTGAGCAAAGGGCTCAAAGTGATTAATAGTCAAAAGGAATACACTAATTGCATAATTAGAGCTGAACTAATTGACCCAGGCAGCCTTAGCAGCACTTGTACATCCTGCAGAGCAATCAAAGTTGGTGACGTTCTTAAGATCTGGTGTTAGGGAGTTGCAAAGGTTGAGTGATGCCACCAAGAGGACATGGTATAGAGTTTCCTGCTTGAGCATGGGTTTGGACTAGATCAGTGGTCGCCAACCAGTAAGCCGGGGACCACTGGTAGTCCATGAGAAAATTTTGGTGGTCCGCAGAGAAATGTCCCCCCCAAAGCAATTAATCCAGACTTCATGGGAACACAAGGCTGCACTGCCTACATGGCTCGCCCTCCCACTGGCCCCCACCTTCAGCTGAGCACAAACCTTACCTTGAGTAGAGCCACGTGAGTTGGAACTGGAAGGTAAGACCAATGACGGGGAGGGAAATCCGCCCTGGTTGGCTTGCTGACGTTGGTGGGAAAGTCGGTCCTATATTCCAGAGCTGCAGTAGTCACAGGACTGGCCCTTTGGTCATCCCGGAGCAGCTTCTTCAGTCCATGGCAGGCCGGTGCATCCAAATGGAGGCGCAGCTGATCGGGAATGACCCAAGGGCCAGTCCTGTGACTACTGCAGCTTTGGAATATGGGACTGATTTTCCCACCAATGTCAGGAAGCCACTGTCAGTCAAAATTCATATTAGTGGTCCGCAGGATTTAAAATTATGAGTTTGGTGGTCCCTGAGGTCCAAAAGACTGGCGACCCCTACATTAGATGATCTCCAAGGTCTAACTCTGTTATTCTATATCTATGACTATGTCTAAATATCTACACGCTGGATTGGATTGTTTCTCACAACAATACAAGTGGTGAACCATCCATAACTCCTTGGAAACACAGTCCTTTCAGCAATTCCAAAAAGGTTCCACATCCATTGATACTATTTAGGTGACCCTGAGGGCACAGATAAAGCCTCAGCGACGCTCAGAAACAGTGCTAATGATCAGATGACTGTAAGGAATATACATTCTTACATTCCCCCTTCATTCAGTCAGAACTAAAGAAGCTTCTTGGATGAGAAGCGAAACATCTTCAAGGAATAGCTAACACCCAAGAAAGGCTCAAGATCCAGATGGATCTTGACAGACTAGAACACTGGGCCATATCTAACAAAATGAAATTCAATGTAGAGAAAAGTAAAGTCCTACACTTAGGCAAGAAAAACCAAAAGTACACATATAGACTGGGTGAAATCAGGCTCAAAAGCAGTAACTGTGAGAGGGATCTTGGAGTCTTAGTGGACATCCAGCTAAATATGAGCCAGCAGTGTGCAGCAGCAGCCAAAAAAGCTAGTGCAATCCTAAATTGCATTAACAGAAGGATATAATCAAGATCAAGGGAAGTACTAATACCATTCTATAAAGTCTTAGTAAGACCACACCTAGAGTATTGCATCCAGTTTTGGTCACCACATTATAAAAAAGATGTTGAGACTTTAGTAAGAGTGCAGAGAAGAGCAACTAGGATGATTAGGGGACTGGAGGCTAAAACATACAAGGAACGGTTGCAGGAACTGGGCTTGGCTAGTCTAGTAAAGAGAAGGACCAGGGGAGATATGATAGCAGTCTTCTAATATTTGAAAGGCTGCCATAGGGAGAAAGGGATCAAGCTATTTTCTAAAGTGCCTGTACGACAGACAAGGAATAATGGATGGAAACTGAACAAGGAGAGATTTAACCTGGAAATAAGGAGAAACTTTCTGACAGTGAGAACAATCAACCCATAGAACAGAAGTTGCCCTCGGAAATTGTGGGAGCGCCATCACTTGAGACTTTCAAGAAGAGATTGAACCGCCATTTGTCAGAAATGGTGTGGGGTCTCCCGCTTGGGCAGGGGGTTGGATTAGATGGCCTACAAGGTCCCTTCCAACTCTGATGATCTGTTATCTTTTAAAAACAAACAATGTCCAGTTGCCCCTTGAAAATGCACCTTTTGAGACAACCATGAGCTGGATGACTGAGAATCTCTTTAAACCACCAGAAAAATTGGTGCTTAATAGCTTAAGTAGCTCTCATTGTCAGGAAATTCCTCCTTATTTTGAGTTGGATCTCTCTGTGATACAATTCTTGTCATACCCGCAGGCACTATAGAAAATAAATTCACACACTTTCCTGTGACAAACCTTCCCTAATTGGAAGTCTGCCTCCCCTTAATCTTTTCTTCCGCAGGCTAAATGTACCAAGTCATTTTAATCAACCATCAAATTTAGCCTTCAAGACTCTCGCCCCCATTTAAGACTTGTCTGCATCTTTTACAGTTCCTCATTATTCTTCTCATGGTGACCAAAACTGGACACAAGATTCAAGCTCTGAAGTCTGGTCAATGTAACCTTATAGGGAGCTATAAGATCTGCATCATACAGGTGGTCCTTGACTTATGACCACAAATGAGCCCAAACTTTCCATTGCTAAACAAGACAGTTGTTAAGTGAGTATCACCCTATTTTACTACCTTTCTTGCCACTGTTGTTAAGTGGATCACTGCAGTTGTTAAGTTAATAACATGGCTGTGAAGTGAATCTTGCTTCTTCATTGACCTTCCTTGTTAGAAGGTTACAAAAGATGATCACGGCCCCGGGTCATTGCAACTGTCATATGTACCGTGTTTCTCCAACAATACGGCCCCCCCAATAGGAAGTCTTAGCATGTTTTCTGGGCATAAAATGAAATTAAGCCCCTCCCCCAAAATTTAGGCCTATTTTAAAGCATGCGAAATGGGGGGGGAAGAGTGGGGGTGGGGACTTGCCATTAGAAGTGCCTTCTGGGCAGCCACGCCTCATCACCAGCTGCTCCTAACAGCTGATCATGGCGGAGCGCGGAGGGCTCCCTACCCTCACCAAGCACATTTGCTGCAGAACCGGGTATGGTGCTGGTTCCAGGCCAGGTCAGCAGGTGGGCGGTGGCGGTGTGGATGTCCTTTGGCAGTGTTTTAGCCACTTCTTGGGCCTCCGTAGCTTCCACAGTTCCCGCCAACACTGGCGCCTCCAACAACAGAGTCTGAGTTGCTCCCGCTTTCCCCCCGTCTCCGTACCTGCAACAGGAGACATTTTGAGGTACCTGGGAGCGTGAGAAGAGCTGATCGAGCATCTCTGCCGCTGCTACCCTTGGTGCTCCAGCCTCAGGGTCTGCAAGTTTCCAACAGTGGCAGCAGCGGCGGGAACCGTGGACGTTATGGAGGTGGCTCCCCCACCCGAGAAGCGGCTGAAATGCTTTCACAGTTCCTGCTGATGCTGCCGTTCTTGTTGGAGACGGCGCTGGCAAGAGAGGGACAGCTGCAGCTCGGCCTGCACGTGCTTGGGATGCAGGAATGGGCTGTGCACCAGGACTTTTGGAAACTTGCAGAGCCCGAGGCTGGAGCACCAAGGGTAGCAGCGGCAGAGATGCTCGATCAGCTCTTCTCACGCCCAACCAGCCACTTGGGATTAAATGAAAATGCACCGCGCGGCGCTCCCAGGTACCTCAAAATGTTTTTCCCTGTTGTTGCGGGAACAGGGACAGGGGAAAAAATGGGAGCAACTCAGACACTGTTCTTTGAACTTGAGGTTGAAATTAATTCATTAAATGTGTTCAATTTATTGCAGGGGTCGCCAATCTTTTGGACCTCAGGGACTACCAAACTCATAATTTTAAATCCCACTGACCAAGACCCTAGGAAAATCCCCAAAAAAGTCTGCAGAAAAATTCCCCACCCCATTTTCCTACCGATTAAATTGTTCTTTATTGGGATCGCAGGATACTGTCTCCAGCTCCATTCTCAGGGGGAGAGAGACACTTTTGGCTTCATGCAAGGAAAGCAGCAGAAGTCTTTCTTTCTCTCCCCCAAACTCCTCCAGAAATGAGTCTCTGCTCCAAGAGACTGCACCGGCAAAGACTCATTTCTGGTAGAGTTTGGGGGAGAGAAAGGAAGACTTTTGCTGCTTTCCTTGCATGCAGCCAAAAGCAGAAGAAAGAAGGGAAAAGAAGCAGCCTGGTGGCCATGTCAGGTGCATGAGGTGAGTGGGGCGTTCCCCCCTTTCCCCTTTCCCCCCTCCCCTCACTACCTCATGTTGTTCACAATGCAAGCGATGCAAGCCTTGTGTTACTGCGGGCCATGTGGGTGGCGCAGCCTTGTATTCCCACACAGCCTGGTTTAATTGCTTTGGGGATGACATTTCTCTGCAGACCACCAAAATTTTCTCATGGACCACCAGTGGTCCCTGGCCCACTGGCTGGCAACCACTGGTTTATTGAACCTCCTAAAGAATGCCTATGAACATTTAGATTTTCAATGTTCGCAATGCAAAGAAATTTGAGGGCGCTGTGTATCAAGTCATGTGATTCGATCTTGTTACTGGATTCTTCTACAGGTAAATCCTCGATTTATGAACACAATTGGGATTGGAATCCTCTCCCTGTCATTGCAGTCATAACTGAATACAGGTAGACCTCAACTTGCGAATGCAATTGAACCCAAAATTTATGTTGCTAAGTGAGACATTTGTTTAGTGAGTTTTGCTCCATTTTACGACTTTTCCTGACACAGATGTTAAGTGAATCTTTGCAGTTGTTAAGTTAGTAACCCGGTTGTTAAGTGAATCAGGCTTCCCATTGACTTTGCTTGTCAGAAGGTTGCAGAAGCTAACCACATGACTCCGGGGCACTGCATCCGTCATAAATGTGAATCAGTTGTCAAGCAGCTGAATGTAAATCACGTGACCATTGGGATGCTGAAACATTTGTAACTGTGAAAAATGGTTGCAGGTCATTTTTTTCAGTGTTTTTTTCAGGACTGGTGGGCGAGGGGGAACAGTTCCATGGGAGGAACTATTATTTATTCATTTATTTTTTATTTAATTTGATTTGTCAATCACTTACAAGATAATAGGTATAAGTATATACATAGTTATGAATACATGAAATGGATACATATAAGAAAAATAAAAGAAACAATAGGACAGGGACAGTAGGCATGTTGGTGCACTTATGCACGCCCCCTACAGACCTCCTAGGAAAAGGGTGAGGTCAATAGTAGACAGTCTAAGGTTAATTTTTTGGGGGTTTAGGGAAGAAACCACAGAGTCAGGTAGAGTATTCCAGACATTGACCACTCTGTTGCTGAAGTCGTATTTCCTGCAATCAAGTTTGGTGCAGTTAACCTTGAGTTTATATCTATTGGGTGCTCTTGTGTTGTTATGGTTGAAGCTGAAGTATTCATTGACAGGTAGGACATTGCAATGTATGATTTTATATACTATACTTAGATCGGACCGAAGGCGGCGTACTTCTAGGTTTTCTAGGTCTAGAATTTCAAGTCTGGTGGCATAAGATATTCTGCAACGAGTAGAGGAGTGGAGAACTCTTCTGGTGAAATATTTCTGGACTTTCTCAACTGTGTTAATATCAGATACATAATGTGGGTTCCAGACTGATGAGCTGTATTCAAGTAATGGTCTAGCAAATGTTTTGTATGCTCTAGTTAGTAGTGTGATATTACCAAAAAAAATGCTACATAGGATTAGGTTAACAACTCTTAACACCTTTTTGGCTATGTAGTTACAGTATGCAAGCATGCTGGTGCACACACAGCTCCATTTGCACCAGTGGTGGGCATGTGCATCCACAAACCATGCAAATGGAGCGTGCATGTTTGCACGCTCCCCTCCTGATCATGTGGAACCATCTCACCCCCCACCTGCCGGCCTGCAAAGCAAATGCACATACTTGTACGTCAGGGGTGGGATTCTACCGGTTTAGACCGGTTTGGGCAAACCGGATGTTAAAGTTACATCCGGTTTGCCGAACCTGTATTTCAACCAACTGGCTGGCCCCGCCCATTCCTCCCCTCCCCTCCCTTCCCAGGAGTCTCCATGTGGCGCGTTTTCGATGGAGGCATGTGCAGGGTCCCCGCGAAGGCTCTGAGAGGGGGAAAAATGGGCCTTCCGGAAGTCTGGAAATGACCCTGTTTCTGGCTTCCTCCAGAGTCCGGGGAAGGCTGTTTTTGCCCTCCCAAGGGTCTGGAGGCCTTCCCTGGGCCTTGGGGAGGGGGAAAATGGCCTCCCTGGGCTCTGGAGGCCCTCCAGAAGCCGGAAACAGGAAGTTCCGGTAGTCCACGCCCACCATGGACACGCCCACCCAGCAACCGAGCAGCGAATCGGTTGCTGGGATTTTGGAATCCCACCCCTGATGTAAGTGGCCCGGTTTCGAACAGCTCTTGGGCCAGTAATAGGCTGCAGCCCAGGGCCCTATTGTAAAGAACAGTCAGAGTTGATTTCCTTTGCAGAGGAATATTTAGCAGCAAGTCTTTGTATTTGGATGCCCCTTCTAGATTTTACATTCAAAAAACCTCGTGCAAAATGAACTTTCCCCCTCGTTTGGCTGTGCTTTATGTGAACCAATCCCTTAATGCACATATAAAAGCACTGGCCTGTTGTCTTAGAGAGAGAGAGAGAGAATCTGAGAATCTAAGTAAAGAAATGTAATTCTGAGATGGGGAGACATGCTAGCTCAACTTGACATCGCTGGGTGTTTTCCAAACGATAGAAAGAACGACTTGAAGGAAAGCTAAAGGGGTTGCAGAAGGGGAAGGCTTGAGGTTAATCTCACTTCTAAATTGCTACTTTGAGGGGGAGAAAATACCAGCCGTGTGAGATCAGATGAAAGGATCAGAAGTAACTGCTTCTCATCTATCAGAACATCTTATTTGTTGGAGCAGGTTAGGGAGACCATTTGTGGGGTCACTAAGAGCTGACACCAACCTGATAGCACACGAATCAATTTATCAGAAGGTGGAAAGCTTACGCTTTTTAATAAAATGGGTTAGAAGAGGCGTTACCAGACACTGGCTTTTCACATTGTAGGCTAATACAGCTCTCTTCCTACAATGTTACCTAGGATCGCTTATTTTATTTATTTATTTGTTTGTTAATCTCTCTCTCTCTCTCTCTCATCAGGGGTGGGTTTCAAAAATTTTAGCAACCAGTTTTCTGCCTGGTTGCTAGGTGGGCGTGGCCTAGTCGGCCTCCTGCACCATAGCGGCAGGGATGGTGGTGGCTTTTTGGCCCTTTCTGGGCCCTGGAGGTTTTCCTTGAGCCTCCGGGAGGGTGAAAATGGCTTCCTCAGGCTCCGGAGGCTCCGGAGAGCCGGAAACAGGCCTGTTTATGGTGCCTCCAGGATAGAGGCGATATTCAGCAGGTTCTGACCAGTCCTGGAGAACCGGTAGTGGAAATTTTGAGCAGTCTGGAGAACCAGCAAATCCCACCTCTGACTGGAGGTTTTACAGTCTCCTTCCCCTGCCACGCCCACTAAGCACGCCTGCAGAACCGGTAGTAAAACAATTTGAATCCCTACACTGCTGCAGGAGGCCCATTTTTTGTCTTCCCCGGGGCTCCATGTGGACCTTGAACTTACTTGAGATCCAAAATGGGATGCATGGGGACTCCTGGGAGGGGCAGGGTGGACAGGGCCAGCCAGGTGTGGGATTTGCCAATTCACCGAACCAGCAACAAAATAGTCATAAAATTAGCTACTGGTCAGTTGGTCTGTCTGTCCATCTGTCTGTCTATCTGCCTAGCTATCTAACTATCTAGCTTGCTTGCTAGTTGTCTGTCTGTCTATCTGTCTATCTATCTATCTATCTATCTATCTATCTATCTATCTATCTATCTATCTATCTATCTATCTATCTATCTAGCTATCTATCTATCTAGCTATCTATCCATCCATCCATCCATCCATCCATCCATCCATCCATCCATCCATCCATCCATCCATCCATCCATCCATCCATCCATCCATCCATCCATCCATCCATCCATCCATCCATCCATCCATCCATCCATCCATCCATCCATCCATCCATCTATCTATCTATCTATCTATCTATCTATCTATCTATCTATCTATCTATCTATCCATCTAGCTAGCTAGCTAGCTATTTCCTGCCTTTATTTCTATAAATAACTCAAGGTGTGTTCCACCATAAGTTCCTTTGCCCAAGACTTGGGAGGAGAAAGAGATGGGTCTGTTTTAAATCAACAGAGCAGACCTTCGCTGCTCTTAATCAGTGGACAGATAATTAATTTAGACTGCACTTGTACAGCTATTTTCCATCAAATTGACTTGCCCTAAACGGCCTGAGATTATATTTATTGGGGTGGGGTGGGGCCAATTGGAGCATTTGAAAGAAGGATGCTGCAGCTTCCTGTTTTGCTGGTTCATTCAAAGGCCAGACTAAAGACACTTAACTGCAGGAAATACATCGACAATATCCTTCTTGAAATAACTCTATTACGATTGTTTATCCTGATCAAGGCTAAAGGCTAACCTGCTTTCTTTCTGAGTCTTAGTACAAAAGTCCTGGACTTACAGCCACAACCGAGCCCAAAATTTCCATTGCTAAGCGAGACAATGGTGGAGTGAGTTTTGCCCCATTGTACGGCCTTCCTTCCTTGCCACAGCTGTTAAGTGAATCACTGCAGTTGTTAAGTTAGTAACACAGTTGTTAAGTGAATCTGGCTTCCCTATGGTCAGAAGGGTACACAAGTTGATCCATGAACCCAGAACAACCAACCTGTCAGCTTTGGAAGCCATATTAGAATCTCCTGCTTCCTCACTGCCACATTCTGGAGCCGGGGAAAATGGGAGGAGGAAAGTTCTTGTGCTATTGTAGTTAGACACAATAGCATTCTTCTTCTAAGTCAAGGTCATGTTATTTCTGCACCTGGGTGAGGGCATGTCTCAAGTTGGGTTGGATGGTGATTGGGCCATGTGATGTGATGATGAGTGCAGGGGATGGATTTGTAGTTTTTACTTATTGCAAGGAAGCCCGGAACTTTCAGATTCGGGATTCCCCAGATGTGCCAGTTTACTTTCCAAATAAAACAGAATTTTTGAGAAGTTGTCTGTCTCGGAGTTATTTGTTGGAATGCTAGCACAACCATCACAATGATGAGTCGGTTTCCGAGCACCTAAATTCTGATCATGCGATCATGAAGATGCTTCAATGGCCATAAATGTGGAAAAAAATGGTCATAAGATGCTTTTTTCCAGTGACTTTGTAACTTTGAACTAAACAGATGGATGTAAGTTGAAGACTACCTGAAGTTGGTTTGCAAAGGATTTTTTGAAACTTTTCCAGGTGTTGGTGTGATTGTAGAGGAACAGGCTGCCCACCTCTATCCCAGATGGGGCCCAGTATACTTCAGGACCCATTTGAAGGTCCAAAAAGCACCTGAAGGCAGGACAAGACACAATGGATAGAAAATAATCAAGGAGAAAACCAACTTAGAAAGAAAGAGAAACTTCCTGACAGTGAGAACAATTAAATGGTGGAATAACTTGCCTCCAGAAGTTGTGGCTGATCCAACACTGGAGGTTTTGAAAAAAAAAAAAAAAGATTGGAAAGCCATTTGTCTGAAATTGTGTAGGGTCTCCTGCTTGAGCAAGGAGTTGAGCAAGGGGTTGGACTAGAAGATCTCTAAAGTCCTTTCCTATTCTATTCTATTCTATTCTATTCTATTCTATTCTATTCTATTCTATTCTATTCCTATTCTATTCTACCCTACCCTACCCTACCCTACCCTACCCTACCCTACCCTACCCTACCCTACCCTACCTTACCCAATGCCATTTGTATGACCTAAGACAGGGGTAGGGAACCTTGGCTCTTTTATCACTTATGGACTTCAACTCCCAGAATTCCTGAGTGAGCCATAAAAGGTTCCCCATCCCTGGCCTACTGGTTTTTCAGTTGTGAGGGAAATCAATTTTTGACTGGAATGGGATTGTTTGATATACAAATGTAGGACATATAAAGAATATATAAAGAATATGTCCTACATTTGTATATTAAACAGTCCCATTCCAGTCAAAAATTGATTTCCCTCACAACTGAAAAACCAGTAGGCCAGGGATGGGGAACCTTTTATGGCTCACTCAGGAATTCTGGGAGTTGAAGTCCATAAGTGATAAAAGAGCCAAGGTTCCCTACCCCTGACCTAAGAGATATGCCTTTTCTTTCAGACAATTGCCCTATGGAATAACATCCTTCAAAAATCCTAACAGCTCTAACCCTACTCTTGTTTAAATGAGCCTTGCAATTTGGCTATATCCCCAGGTATGATGTGAGCCTATTATGGGGCGGATTTTGTTGTGTTTGTTGTCCCTTTGATGGATCTCCTTGTTCCTACTTATAATTCTTAATAGAAAATATTTGTAGCTCAGGATTGAACTGTGGGGTCCTTGGTGGTCTCTGAGCTTGGTGGTTTTCTTGCAGACGTTTAATAACCCAACTGGGTAACACCGTCAGTGCTAGTAGGGAATGGAGTTTCTTCTCCGTTTATATACAAGCGACTTGCCCTTACTGTAAACACAGTAACCACGAACCACGAAGATATAAACAGTCTAATGAAGAAGGCACTTGTATATAAACAGAAAGCAAACCCCCCCCTCCCTTCTAGCACTGATGAGTTGGGTAATGAATCGTCTGCAGGAAAACAAGGAACAGCAAGGATCCCACAGCTGATCTTTGTACTGTCTGTCTAATCCGGATACCACCCCAAAATATTTGAATGCTTTTTAAATGGGATAAATAAATAATATCCACCATTGATGATCTTGGAATTGGAAAACTGGCTTTGATGGGTTTTAACCCCAACCTTCATTAAAAGAGAGGGGGGCTCCTAAATTTAATCCCCATCATTTAAGACAGTGTACCCCAACCTTTTGGGCACCAGGGATCAGTTCCATGAAGAGAGGTTTTTCCATGGACTGGAGGGGGCGTAGTTTCTCATGTTGCCTGCATCCTGGGTCGAGGTTGTATTCAGCAGGTTCTTACCAGTCCTGGAGAACCGGTAGTGGAAATTTTGAGTAGTTTGGAGAACCGCAAATACTACCTCTGCCTCCATCTATTCTCTGCCTCCCGAGTCCCAGCTGATCGGCTGGTTCTTCTTTTGTTGCCCTGCACAGGAGAACGGAGCTGGAAAGCAGGTTAGTGGGGTGGGGACGGAATGGGATTTTGCAGTATCCTTCCCCTGGCATGCCCGCCAAGCCACAACCCAAAAAACTGGTAATAAATTTTTTTGAATCCCATCACATGTTTTTCTGTGGATGGGACATTGCTTGCTTGCGCAGCCCAGTTTCTGGCAAGCTGGGGCCTGGTGCTGGTCCATAGACTGAAGGTCGGGGACTCCTGATTTAAGAAAATAAC
This sequence comes from Bungarus multicinctus, assembly GCA_023653725.1. Classification (NCBI taxonomy): domain Eukaryota; kingdom Metazoa; phylum Chordata; class Lepidosauria; order Squamata; family Elapidae; genus Bungarus; species Bungarus multicinctus. The sequence goes on along the minus strand of CM042842.1, from coordinate 124,339,507 downwards.
AAAGAAAAAATATTTGCTGTGAACTTCGCATGGTGTCAGGAAGGGCATCCAGCCAGTAAATGCTCAGCTGCATCGAGTCATCCCGACTCTGTCCTGAATTAAGTGTTGTAAAAAGAAAGCTTTTTTTTTATATTTAAGAAGATAACAGAAAGTCGAATCTATGCTTTGAACAAAGACTGTTCCCCCAAGAAATGCTGTGAATTATCTCTCTCTATCTCTCTGAGATAATCTCCTGATTTCTGCAACTGAATCAGCACTGGATTATTTCAACCAGTAATCTGGTTTCATCAAAGGTCACTTTCCATGCACCTGGATAACAAGGCTATTATGCCGCTCGTAGTCTAGGATGGCCAATTTGTCTTACGAGATGATAGAAAATTGATCCGAGCATTTTATCTCTCTGCAGCTTTCTTTGAGGAAGAGTGAAACCATCAGTTTTTTGCAAAGCTCATATCTGAAATTATCTTCCTTTGAGGTGTCATAAAAATATCCCAATAAAGAAACAACAGACAGTAATACAACAAAACAATTCTTACTTTAAGAATCAGAGGTTTATTTCATGAGCAATGTGAAACATGAATAGCCATCGTAACATTACTTACATCCATAGCCCACTGCAACGAGGTCCAGAGACAATAGCTAGGTCCAGCAAGGAATAGCTACGGCCAGTGGCCCTGATCTGAAACCCATCTCCTTCTTTTATACCTTTCTTCTGACAGTCCTTCAATAAATGGAATTTTATTGGTGTTACTTCCTTCTTCTCACATAAGGTAAAGGTTCCTCTCGCACATACGTGCTAATCATTTCCGGCTCTAGGGGGCGGTGTTCATCTCCATTAAAAAGCCGAACAGCCAGCGCTGTCCAAAGACATCTCTTTGGTCATTTGGCCGGCATGACTAAATGCTGAAGGCGCGTGGAATGCTGTTGCCTTCCCACCAAAGGGGTCCCTATTTTTCTGCTTGCATTTTTACATGCTTTTGAACTGCTAGGTTGGCAGTAATGGGAACTCACTCCGTCACGCGGCGCTAGGGATTCAAACTGCTGAACTGCCAGCCTTTCTGAACGACAAGCTCAGCGTCTTTAGCCACTGAGATCATTGCTTCTAATTTTGTAGAGCACTGACTCTTTTTGCAAGCAAGGTTTCCTGGTTATTTTGTACACCTCTAAAACAAAGGGTGGGCATTTTTTTGTGCAGATTTTTCTCTAATTGTAGAATACAGGTAGTCCTTTAAGTATGACAGTTCATTTAGTGACTGTTCAAAATTACAGCGGGACTGGAAAAAGTGACTTATGATAGTTTTTTGCACGACCGTTGCACATCCCCTTGGTCGAAAGAGAAAAGTCTGGCTGGGCAGAGCAGGGAGGAGGTAGAGCAAGGGAGAGGGAGTTCAGAGGAAGACGCGGGCCCACCCCCTCCTCATCTAGGGCACGCAGGGAGGAACAGAGAAGGGAACAACGTGAGTTGCATGGCTTACAGGGGAGGAAAGGGCCCTGATGTCCTTAATTAGCTGCAGCTGGGAACACAGTGTTTTAAAAAAAGAAGCTGCATGCAGCAAGCTATTGGGAGCAAATCATGAATTTATCTGGTATCATCGTGGCTTATCTGGGTTCCTGGCATCCTTCCAACTGTGTGTGTTTTGCTGGACTTTCAAGTCTGCAATTCCTTCTCCTGCCCTGTCAAGTTAATTACTGCAGCGTGGTTTGTGTGGATTTTTAGTTCCAGTTTGTATGTACTTGGTTTTTGGACTGAATTTTCTCTACTTAAAGGCTGTTCTTGGGAGAGTTTTTCTCCAGCCAAAGGTAACCTGGACATTGGGGGGTCAAGTTAGAGATAGTAAAGGGACTCTTCTTGCTTATTTGACTGTGTTACCTTTGTGCCACGCCCCGCGTCATCACAATATCTGTATCAATTTGGTGAATATTTATTTATTTGGCTTTTATCACATCCTTATTACTTTATAAGCAACTCAAGGCAATGGGCGTACCTAATGTACTTTCCTGTTCTCTGTTTCCCCACAACAAACCTATAAGCTGGGCCAAGAAAGAGTGATTGGTCTAAAGTCATCTAGACGGTGACTTTCATGCCTAAGGCAGGACTAGAACTCACAATCTCCTGGTGATTAGCCCAAAGTCTCCCAGTCAGCTTTCATGTCTAAGATAGCACTAGAACTGATGATGTTCTGGGGATGGTCCAAAGTTACCCAGCTGGCCTTCACACCTAAAGCAGTACTATAATTCATAATCTCCTGATGATTGGCCCAATGTCACCCAACCAGCTTTCATGCTTAAGGCAAGAATAGAACTCACAGTCGCCTAGTGATTGGCACATAGTTTCCCAGTCAGCTTTCGTGCCTCAGGTGGGACTAGAACTCACAGCCTCCTGGTGATTGGTCCAAAGTCACCCTATCGGCTTTCATACCTAAGACGGGATTAGAACTCGTAGTCTCCTGATTTTTAGGTCAAACCCTTCCACACAATTTAACTTTCAGTTTGTAAATGCAGATGTAAATAGCAGCCTATTCAAATATAAACGGAATGAAATTTCCACAAGAGCATTTCTGTGATTCTGCTCCCTCTAAATTGGAATCGGAAGCCCTAAGTATAGCATTGGAAGTTTGCAAGCTCTTTCTGCAATACTAGCCACTGAAATACATGATAATGTGAGGGAGTTCTTGAACCAATCCTGATGAGATCTCAACCTGATGCTTGGTGGATAGTTTAGATCATGGGTGTCAAACTCAAGGCCCGTGGGCTGAATCTGGCCCATGAGGTGTTTAGATCTGGCTGTCCTGGAAACAGTGAAGGACTGGCTTGCATTTCCTCTGTCAGTGAAAATGGAACTCGGGGGCTCTGCGTGTAGCCCCCCCACCCCGCTGCATTTTCTCTGGCAGAGGACTGCAGGAGGCCGTCGCAGCCAAAAACAGAGCCCAGGGGAGTTGATATTCAGCAGGTTCTGACCAGTTCTGGAGAACCAGTAGCAGAAATTTTGAGTAGTTCAGAGAATCGGCAAATCCCACCTCTGACTGGCCCCGTTCCCATCTATTCCCTGCCTCCTGAGTCCCAGTTGATTGGCTGGGTCTTCTTTGGTTGCCCTGCACAGGAGAACGGAGCTAGAAAGCAGGTTCGTGGGCTGAGGGGGGGAATGGGGAATTTACAGTATACCCTTCCGCTGCCATGCAAATCAAGCCAGACCTACCAAGTCATGCCAAGCCACACCCACCAAGCCACATCCACAGAACCGGTAGTAAAAAATTTTGAATTGCACCACTGAGTGGTGCGTTGGTAAAGAGTTGCCGGAGTGACGTCGAGCTGGCCACGCCCACTCCAGCCACACACACCCCCCCCAAGATCAAACTGAATCCTGCTGTAGCCTTCAATGAAATCAAGTTTGATATCCCTGGTTTAGATTAAAACATACCAAGACAGTTGCTGCCGGTCAACCATATAAACATGGCTTTTCAATGAGATTGATCCCAGCCTTTTTAAGGTTACACAGGTAGTCCTCGACTTACGACAGCTCGTTTAGTGACCATTTGAAGTTACAAAGATGACTTATAACCGTTTTTCACACTTATGACCATTGCAGCATCCCCGTGGTCATGCGACCTTCGTTTGGATGCTTGACAACTGACTCACATTTACAACGGTTGCAGTGTCCCCCAGGGTTGTGTGATCCTGTTTTGCGACCTTCTTAGAAGCAACGTCAATGGGGGAACCAGATTCACTTAACAACCAACCAATTTAACAAATGTGGCCCTTAACACACGTGGCAAAAAAACATTGTAAAATGGGGGCAATTTAATAACCGTCTTACTAATTTAACAACTGCAGGGATCCGCATAAGAAACATGGCAAAAAAAAAAGTCATACAATGGGACCAAACTCACTTAACAAATTGCTCACTTAACGACACACATCTGAGGCTCAATTGTGGTCGTAAGTTGAGAGCTACCTGCCTTTCTGCTGAAAAAGCTGAGATTTGGGGAGCCTTCTGGATTCACAGCTCCTGCCAGAACAACAGGTAAAAATATGGCCAAGCTGTAACTGGGGCACCAATCACCAACCTACAGTTTTTCCTGCAATTGTGACTCATATCTTGATTGCCTCCTATTAGGACTCTTACTACCAGCTCCATGGAGAGTGGCTTTAGCAAAATGCCGAGAAGGTACTGCTGGTACAGAATGCAACAACATGACTTTTATCCCACAGGTGCTTTTTAAAAGAGCCAACTGGATTTTTGGTTTTTCCTCTGAAGACGGTTCACTTCTCATCCAGGAAGCTTCTTCAGCTCAAAACAAAGAAAGTCCTGTTGCCTCTTGAAAAAGCACCTGTGGGACAACCATGACCTGGATGACTGAGAATTTCCAACAGACAACATGACTATTAGTTTGGACAATCAGTTTATATAGAATAACAGTTTTTGAGGACACCACACTGATCACTGGCCAGTTTCCAAGTTAGGTTCAAAATGTTCACCTGTAAAGTTCCATGGAACAAGGCACCAGGATATATCAGGGTCTACCTTATTAAAACATACAAAGAACAGTTGCAGGAATTGGGTATGTTTAGTTTAATGAAAACAAGGCCTAGGGGTGATATGTCAGCAATCTTCCAATATCTAAGGTGCTGCGATAAAGAAGGGTGGGTCCATCTATTTTCAAAGGTACCAGAAGGCAAGACAATGGATGGAAATGGATCAAGGAGAGAACCAGCTTATCAATTTCCTGACAATTAACCAATGGGATAACTTGCCTTTGGAAGTTGTGAGTGCTCCATCACTGGAGATTTTTAAGATGGAGAAGAAGAAGGGGGAAAGGAGGAGGAGGAGGAGGAGAAGGAGAAAAAGAAAAAGACAAAGAAGAGGAGGAGGAGGAGGAGAAGAAGGAGGAGGAGAAGGAGAAGAAGGAGGAGGACAAGGAGGTGGTGGAGGTGGAGGAGGTGGAAGAGAAGGAGGAGGAGGAGGAGGAGGTGGTGAAAGAGAAGAAGAAGAAGAAGAAGAAGAAGAAGAAGAAGAAGAAGAAGAAGAAGAAGAAGAAGAAGAAGAAGAAGAAGAAGAAGAAGAAGAAGAAGAAGAAGAAGAAGAAGTGGAAGCAGGAAGAGGAGGAGGAGGAGGAGGAGGAGGAGGAGGAGGAGGAGGAGGAGGAGGAGAAAGCTTCTTGGATGAGAAGCAAAACGTCTTCAAAGAATGGATGACTGAGAATCTCCATAGACTTTTAGGAATTGATTGGACAACTATTTGTCTGAAATGGTATAGAATTTCCTGCTTGAGCAAGGGGCTGGACTAGAACACCTCCAAGGTCCTTTCCAACTCTTCCATTCCACTAAGAGTTCTCTTTTAGGAAGAGCTTCCTCAACAGAGATCCTCGCCTTGAAGAATGTGGGATCCCAGAAGTACATCTGCTTCCAACACTGCCTGCATTCCAGAAAGCTGTGCTATTTTAGCCAGCCTGTAAATCATGGAATTTGTGGGTGGCTATATGATAATAGTATATTGTTAATTATTTCTATTTTTGATATTATAAGATAAGCATTCTGGTTTGGAGGTCTCCGTTTAGAGCCTTTATTGATTAGGGAGGTTGATAAATAATTAACAATGGATACTTACTGCTCAGCATCATTTCAAAACCATCACACTCACATTGAAGCATTCGATTTAGCAACTTTTCTAGGGAGGAGGGTAAAATAACAGAGTGTTGCAACCACCAGAAAATGCTATATTTGTGATTATGTGGAAGAAAGGGGAAATCGGAGATAAACAAGATCATGCATTCATGACTTCTCAGAAGCTCTACTGGATTCAACTGGATTCTTCCATATGAAGAATTAGTAGAGTAGTGAAACTAATTTAGGGGAGAGAATCTGTCTTTCAAATTATTGCATGGATTTGTGATGGAAACACTTTCTGGTTCTTAATGTCATGAATTACACACTAAGAGGGCTATAAAGCAAAATGCTTAGGCTTCTCGATTCTGCCCTAGGAAATGAAAATCCCTTCATCCTCTTTGGATTTTTTCAAAAAGCAATTGCAACGTGCAATTCTAAATTTGGAGCAGCAAATGTTGTGAATTTTTTTTGGATCCCATCGCTAGAGAGTTGGTTTAATGAAGAGGGGGAAAATGTTTTGCACTGAAGTCAGCAGTCAGTACTTGTGGATTACAGTCTCCTTTCTTTCTTACTTTCTTTCTTTCTCTCTCTCTGTCTGTCTATCTCTCTTTCTTTCTCTCTTTCTGTTCCTCCTTCCCTCATGCCTTTCTTTCTGTCTCTCCTCCCTCACTCTTTCTTTCTCTCCTTCTCCTTCCTCCCTCTGTCCCTCCTTCCCTTTCTTTCTCTATCTCACTCCTCCCTCCCTCCTTCTTTCCTTCCTTCCTTCCCTCCTTCCTTCTTTCCTTCCTTCCTTCCTTCCTTCCTTCCTTCCTTCCTTCCTTCCTTCCTTCCTTCCTTCCTTCCCTCCCTCCCTCCCTCTTTCTTTCTTTCTTTCTTTCTTTCTTTCTTTCTTTCTTTCTTTCTCTCTCCTTCCTCCCTCTGTCCCTCCTTCTCTCTTTCTTTCTCTCTCTCTCTCCTCCCTCCCTCTGTCCCTCCGTCCCTCCTTTCTTTCTCTCTCTCTATCCTTTCTCCCTCCCTCTCTCTTTCTTTCTTTCCTTCCTTCCTTCATTTTTTCTCTTCCCATGTTGTTGTGAAAAATCCAACCACTTTCAAAGAGCAGAGATGTACAAAATTATATGGCAAAGTTCCCAAAACGAGTGATGCAAAAACAAGGGAAACCAGTGCAATTCGGTTGGTTTGTACAATGTAGGCAGTTGCCCAGTTTGTGCAGCTCCCAGTTCTGATTTCACCAAAGCTGCTCATCTTCTACCCTGCTTGCATCCTCCGGTATTTCTGACAACACAGAGCAGCAAAGCTGGTTTTGCAAACCGTGTACACACCGAACGACATTCTTAGACTTTGGCACTTTGTTCTTCTTCCCGTAGGACTGAGCCGTTTGGAAGTAAGCGTTGTCAGCGCACGTACCTTCCATCTCTCTCTCCCTCTCTATGTTCTTCTAAAAGAATGCACCACTGTGTGAAACAGTCTTGACACAAATGGAAGAGGGTTGTTTTGCAAAGTTTAGTGAACTGGCGCAAGTCTTCGGGGACCAGCTGCACGCACGAATTCCAAACTGTCAAACAACATAGGGCGCTGTGTGTGTTTAAGCATCTGCTGCCATCTGTCCTGACCAGGGAGAGCTTATGGATTTATAGAAAAAAAAAAAAACCCACTCCCTGCCTGTATTTGCTTCTCTCTTTCTCTTTTTAAAGCCTTTAACTAATCTTCCAATCGTAGGCATTAAATATAGCTAGAGCCCGGCACAACAGAGACAAGCTACTCACCCTAAGCTAAAAGAAAAGCAGGCAAAGAGAGACTCACCTGGATGGCAATCTTCAGCATGGAATCATCTACAATCTGGGTGCAGACCAGCGAGTCGGGATCTTGGGGTATCTTGTAGATCTCGCCCATGATTAAGATCATCGGGATGGCCAGCAGGAAAGAGGCCACCCAGATGCAACTGATGAATTTTTTGGTCCGGCTCCTGGACATGATGCTCTTGGCTTTGAAAGGATGACAGATAGCCATGTACCTTTCCACGCTGAGGCTGGCGATGTTGAGAGACGTAGCGTAGGTGCAGGCATCCCTTAGGAAGTAGTAGCCCTTGCAGATGTCATTGCCGAAAGCCCAGGGATGGTGCACCCAGATGAAGTTGTAAAGTTCGATGGGCATGCAGAGGAGGAAGATGAGCAGGTCGGAGAATGCCAAGCTGGCCAGGTGATAGTGCACCGTGCTCTGGAGATTCTGCAGGGACTTCTTCCTCACCAGGGTGTAAGCAGTGATGGAGTTGCCCACCGTCCCCAGCAGGAAGAGCACCAAGTAGACGATGGTCACCATCACCTTGGAGTAGATGTCCGTGTTCACATCCAGATCCTCCTCGTTGGGTGGGATGGACCCAAGTCCCGAACCGTTGGATAGGTTCTCCGCCTCAGGCAGGACAGAATTGGCGGACGGCAGGTGAAACTCGCTCATCAGGTATCCCAACTGGTAGAAGGAAGAAGTTGTGTTGAGATGCATGGCTGGCTTGGCTCTCCAGCTCCTGAACCACAAGGAGAGATGCTGTGGCTCTTTTGGGTACCCAACCCAAGCTTGTTTTTCCAAGCAGGAGACGGTGTGAGAGATGCCACTGGCACCTTCCTGCCTGGCAGAGCGAAGCAAAAAAACACACAAAAAACACCTCCCACTATGCACTCTAAGAGGAAACTTGACTTGCTTTCATAGGAGAGAAAGGAGGAGCCTACAGACCAATCTCTCCATGCCTGTGCAAGGGAGGGGAGGAAGAGATTTAAGCAGCCCTCGAGCGAGCGGAGACGAGGGCCAGAAAGCTGCAAGCAGCTGCTTCTCAGAGGGAGTGCATCTTCGCTGTGCAAACAGCGGCTGTGTCTTTCCCTCGACCCTCCCCTCTCTCCCTTTGATCTCTGTGCAAGCCACGAATTCCCATTCCTTCCAGATGGGAATTGCAGTAATGTGCTTTAACAGGTCAGGTGATTCCCGTCCTCTTTCCAAAGGATGAACATAAACAAGACCCATTCGATTTGCAAAACAAGACATACATAATTCTTCCCTAATTTAGAATTTATTTGATTTGTCAATCATTTACAAGATAATAGGTATAAGTATATACATAGTTATGAATACATGAAATGGGTACATATAAGAAAACTAAAAGAAACAATAGGACAGGGACGGTAGGCACGTTGGTGCGCTTATGCACGCCCCCTACAGACCTCTAAGGAAAGGGGTGAGGTCAATAGTAGACAGTTTAAAGGTTAAAGTCTAAGGTTAAAGTTTTTGGGGTTTGGGGAAGAAACCACAGAGTCAGATAGAGTATTCCAGACACTGACCACTCTTTTGCTGAAGTCGTATTTCCTGCAATCAAGTTTGGTGCTGTTAACCTTGAGTTTGTATCCATTGTGTGCTCTTGTGTTGTTATGGTTGAAGCTGAAGTATTCATTGACAGGTAAGTCATTGCAATGTATGATTTGATATACCGTGCTTAGATCGGACCGAAGACAGCGTAATTCAAGATTTTCTAGGTCTAGAATTTCAAGTCTGGTGGCATAAGATATTCTGCAACGAGTTCTCCAGGAGTGGAGAACTCTTCTTATATTCTTATATAAATATGGTCCTTATTTACCCCTAGTTCTCCATCCCATCTCCACCCAGTTTAAACGTTTGGCCTTTTGCACCCACCTCTTCTTTCTAATACGGTAGTGTTCATTTTACACCTATTCACTTTTCACACCTACCATTTTTTAAAAAAATGTTTTAATTTTCTAATTGTTTGACACTGTGGATTTTGACATTGTAAGACGTCTAGAGTCATTCGATGGTGAGATGGGGAGCATATTTACTTATTATATGTATTCATTTATAAAATATTGGAGGGGCTGCCACAAAGAAGAGGGGAGGTCAACCTATTCTCCAAAGCACCCGAAGGCAGGACAAGAAGCAACGAATGGAAACTATTCAAGGAGAGAAGCTACCTAGAACTTAGGAGAAATTTCCTGACAGTGAGAACAATTAATCAGTGGAATTGCTTGCCTTTAGAAGTTATCGGTGTTCCAACACTGGAGGCTTTTAAGAAGACACTGGACAACCACCTGTCTGAAATCACGTAGGGTCCCCTGCTTGAGCAGGGGGTTGGACTACAAAATCTCCAAAGTACCTTCCAATTCTGTTATTCTGTGTTCTGTATATTGTTTGACAGCCATCTTTTTACCAAAGGCATTGTGGTCATGGATGTCCCAGAATCTCTGGACTGACTGTTTATTAGATAGATAGATAGATAGATAGATAGATAGATAGATAGATAGATAGATAGATAGATAGGTAGGTAGGTAGGTAGGTAGGTAGGTAGGTAGATAGATAGATAGATAGATAGATAGATAGATAGATAGATAGATAGATAGATAGATAGATAGATAGATAGATAGATAGATAGATAACAGATTTAACAGATAATCAGAGTTGGAAGGGACCTTGTAGGTCATCTAGTCCAACCCCCCCCCCACCCAAGCGGGAGACCCTACACCATTTCTGACAAATGGCAGTCCAATCTCTTCTTGAAAGTCTCAAGTGATGGTGCTCCCACAACAAGACAGACAGACAGACAGATATGGATTCCTTACCATGTTAAAACAGGTATATGTTTAGATAAACAGCTTCCATAAATTGTCACATGTGTGCATAGGTTTGTATATGTATACATGTGAATTGAGAAGGAGAGCTGTGTGCATGCACACAGGCGAGCATTACACACACTCTCTCTCTTACACACACACACACACACACACACACACACACAAAAGTGCATACAGAAAGATAACAGGCCTGGAGCTTCCCTTTCCTTTAGAAGATGGAAGAAGATTTAGAAAGTCAGTAGATTAATGTTATAGACTCACTCTCTAGGTGATTACGCTGTTTAACGGCAGAAAGAAAATAGAATGAATTGTGAATCAACAAGTCCTTGGCTGAAATGTTGGATCCACCATAAACTTGCAATTAATTTCTTTATCACACTTCCAAGCTGCCCACAGTCATTGTTCTCTAGAGAATGTACTAAACAATATGATATAAATTGAAAAATAAAAACCAGCAGCTTTACAGAGATCTAAAAACAGGCCGTTGCTGGCGTACAAGGCTCCTTGCTGCAGAATTCTGTGAGCAACCACAAAAAACATATTTTAAACATTCCTGTTTCTAGGATAATCTCTTTCTGTATGCAGTAACCATGCTACATGGCTTTTGATTTTTTTTTTAAATACTTCCAACTGTTTCCCCCTTTCCATGTCATTCTTGTGTGGGATGTATTTGCAGACTTAATTTTAGCAGGAGTGTTAGTTTGGTATAGTGGTTTAGGTATCAGATTGGAAGATTGGGAGTTTTAATCCTGCCTTAGCCATGAAAGCCAGCAGGGTGATTTTGGGCCAGTGATCAAGAGACCATGAGTCCTAGACTAGTCCTGTCTTAGATAGGAAAGCTGGCTGGGTGACTTTGGGCCAGTCACCAGGAGACTGTGAGTTCTAGTCCTGCCTTAGCCATGAAAGCCAGCTGGGTGGCTTTGGGCCAGTGACTAGGAGACTGTGAGTTCTAGTCCTTCCATGAAAGCCAGCTGGGTGATGACTATGGGTCAGTCACCAGGAGATAGTCACTAAACAATCAGTTGTAAGTCAAGGACTACCTGTATTAGAACAACAGGTGTTTTTCACCTTGAAGAAGCTAAACTGGATAAATAATATATGCATAGGTCGGGAGGTGGCCACAACTGGTCCAATTTAGGGGTTTAGAAGCTAAGTAGTGTTAGGGTTGGTAAGGATATGGGTTGCAGACCACCATCGTCTATCGAAGTTGGAGGCTAGACTAGGAAATTGAAAAAAAATATCTTAGAGAAAGGAGACAAGGGGCCACAATGTTTGCTATGTGTACACACTGCGAAATGTGGGAGTTGTGCAAACACACAATCCATTGCAGCACAATCAGCATAAACGATGAAAAGAAAAACGGATGGAAATTAATCCAGGAGAGAAGCAAACTAGAATTAAGGAAAAAATTCCTGACAATGAGAAAAATTAATCAGTGGAACGGCTTGCCTCCAGAAGCTGTGAGAGCTTCAACACTGGAAGTTTTTAAGAAGAGACTGGAATGATATAGGATCTCATGCTCGAGCAGGGGTTGGACTAGAACAGGGGTCACCAACCTTTTGGATCTCATAATTTTAAATCCTGCAAACTAGGGACTCTGGGAAAATCCCCCCAAAAATCTGTAGGAAAATTCCCCCACCCCATTTTCCTACCGATCGATTGTTCTTTATTTGGGATCGCAGGATACTGTCTCCAGCTCTGTTCTCAGAGAGAGAGATAGAGATAGAGACTTTTGGCTTCATGCAAGGAAAGCAGCAGAAACAACTGAAGACTTTCTTTCTCCCCCCCAAACTCTGCCAAAAATGAGTGTTTGCTGGCATGGCCTCTTGGAGCAGGATGCCTTGCAGGGTCCCAAAGACTCATTTCTGGTGGAGTTTGGGGGAGAGAAAGAAAGACTTTTGATGCTTTCCTTGCATGCAACCAAATGGTGGCCAGGCGAGGCGCGTGGGGTGAATGGGACAAATTCCCCCCCTCTGCCCTTTCTCCCCTGCTCTCACTATCTCATATTGTTTGCAATACAAGAGACACAAGCCTTGTGTTCCCGTGGGCCATGTGGGTGGCACAGCCTTGTGTTCCCACGCAGCCTGGATTAATTGCTTTGGAGGGTGCTTTGGAGTGACAGTTCTCTGCAGACCACCAAAATTTTCTCACCGACTACCAGTGGTCCCCGGCCCACTTGGTTGGTAACCACTACACTGGAAGACCTCCAAGGTCCCTTCCAGCTCTGTTACTCTGTTATTCTATTATTCTTTAATATTATAAGGAGCCTTGGTGGCGCAGTGGTTAGAGTGCAGTACTGCAAGCTATACCTACTGTAATTTGGCAGATCGAATCCTGCCACGCTCAAGGTTGACTCAGACTTCCATCCTTCCAAGGTGGGTAAAATGAGGACCCAGATTGTAGAGAGCAAGAGGCTGACTCTGTAAAACCACTTTGAGAGGGCTGTAAAGCGGTGTATAAGTCTAAATGCTATTGCTATTCTGTAAATCTGGACTGCCACCCATTACAGAGCATTGTCCAAAAAAGCTTTTTCAAAATCAAAGCCAAACAATGTCATGCTTTTTCCAAAGATATTCATTTAGTCTAAGGGATTATCAATAATGCTGGGCTTTTTAATCCTTTCAATCAAGTAACCATTTTTAAATTTAAAAATAACTTTAAAGGTAATTACAGTCCCAAGTGTTCTGTTTAATCTGCATATGTTTATCCATCACTTAATTCTAACAGCATTGCCTTCAATGTTTCTTTGGAAATGTTTTAAAGGTAAATTGTAAATTGAATCCAACTTTTTTCTATTTTTTTTTCAAATAATAATCTAGGACAGAACAGCAAAATTAGATAGAGATCATTAATGTTGAGATGTGTAGACCAGAAGTGGAAATGATCTGACTCTTGACCTAATTTTGTGCCATCAGCTCCTCTGCTGGCGATCAGGTAGGGCAGCTGTGATCTGTCCATCTTCCAACAATCCATTAGGAAAACCAAAGAGAGAAAGAGAGCTTAAGGACCTGCCAATTTTTTTTTCACTGGATATATTTACCATCAGATTTGGCTCCATCACTGCCAACAGGCAACATCTGATCTGTTTTCTTTCAGCAGATGTGCCCATCAATAGACAAAATCAATAGACAAAATAGATCGAATTCTCAAGTGAATTCTATTTCTTGCTTCTTATGTGACCTTATGTGAGTAGAAAAATCACAAGAGTGATTAATTATCTTCCTTCTCTCCTCCCCCCACGTAGAATTTTACTTCTATTCATTTACAGATATATTAGATTTGATTGACACAGTACTAGGATTATAAAAGTCAATCGGATAATCCCTTCCTACAGTTTTAGAATTGAATAGAAAATTACTACAGTGATTGTACAGAAATAGGAAATGAGAGCCACTTTGGTCTCATGGTTAAGCATCAGGCTAGAAACCAGGAGATTGGGAGTTCTAGTCCCACTTTAGGCATGAAAGCTGGCTGGGTGACTCTGGGCCAATCACCAGGAAATTGGGAATTCTAGCCCTGCCAGAGGCACGAAAGCTGGCTGGGTGACTCTGGGCCAATCACCAGGAAATTGGGAATTCTAGTCCCACCTTAGGAATGAAAGTCGGCTGGGTGACTTTGGACCAATCACCAACAGACTGGGAATTCTAGCCCTGCCAGAGGCATGAAAGCTGGCTGGGTGACTCTGGGCCAATCACCAGGAAATTGGGAATTCTAGTCCCACCTTAGGAATGAAAGTCGGCTGGGTGACTTTGGACCAATCACCAACAGACTGGGAATTCTAGTCCCGCCTTAGGCATGAAAGCTGGCTGGGTGACTTTGGGCCAATTATTAGGAGACTGGGAATTCTAGCCCTGCCTGAGGCATGAAAGCCGGCTGGGTGACTATGGGCCAATCCCTCTCTCTCAGCCCAACCCACCTCAGAGGGTTGTTGTGGGAAACATAGGCGAAGGAAGGAGTATTAGGTACGTTTAGCATCTTGAGTTACTGTATTTATAAACGCAATAAAGGTGGGATAGGAATAAAATAAACGAATAAAATAAACGACGAACAAGTCAGAGTACGTCCAAGAAAACCGCAGCTGGTACCTCGTGGGCAGCCTTGCTTGGATTGTAATAAAAAGCCACATCTCACATCTGTTTGACATCAAAGGCCGTAGTAGGGGGTGCGTAAACAGTCAGCTTGATGACTTGGCCCATTGCAAACTGTCTGGCAGAAGATTCCGTGCAGAGAGGATGCCAAAGAGAGAAGGATTGGCACGACCACAGGGCACTGTATATGTATCTCAATAGCTCTGGCAGTGAAGCTGCATCACAACCAATTAATTAATCACCCTCGGTTTCCCTTTGGCTGATTTTCAGCCCAGTCCTTTGATTTTCTCCAGCTCTGCTCCAAACTTGGAGAGAAGCTGGAAGGGTACAAAAAACAAATACGTACCCAAACCAGCAGAGATTCTTTGCACAATGAAATTTTATGGAGGAGAGGAGGCGTGCATAAGCGCACCAACGTGCCTACCGACCCTGTCCTATGGTTTCTTTTATTTTTCTTATATGTATCCATGTATTCATAGCTATGTTTTTACTTATGCCTGTTATCTTGTAAGCAATTGACAAACCAACTAAAATGAATAAAAAATAAAAAAGAGAGTGGGGTTTATTAGGATCGCTGTTTTTTCCCCCAGAGACAAGAATGGAAGGGCAAGTAAAGAGCTGATTCGCAGTGGACTTCCTTTGGTTTTGTTTTGTTGACCTGGCGCGTTGATGCAAACAGGAAGTCAGTTCAATGCACACAATGAAAAGGAGAGATGGTGTAATTCAATCCTTGGATCATGTGTTTCAATGTTAAGCTACAGCTTGGAACCTGCCATGTAGAATGGGGGATTCTATAGAATATAAAATGCAGAGCTCTCTCTCTCTCTCTCTCTCTGTCTGTCACTATTAACACAACTGTTTTAATCAGGTCAGGTAGAGATTAATGGTTGCCTTTATTCAACATGCTTTAAGCTTGTTTAACTTTAGCCTTGGTAAGCTTTTCATAGTTTATTTATTAGACAGATAGCTTGTCTGTCTGCCTGCCTGCTTGCCTGTCTGTCTATCTATCTATCGATCATCTCTCTCTCCTCTCCCCCCACTCTATCATTTATCATATCTATCTATCTATCTATCTATCTATCTATCTATCTATCTATCTATCTATCTATCTATCTATCTATCTATCTATCATCTATCTATCTTCTATCTGCCTGCCTGTCTGTTTGTCTATCTATCTCTATCTCCATCCACCCATCCATCCCTCTCTCTCATCTATCTATCTATCTATCTATCTATCTATCTATCTATCTATCTATCTATCTATCTATCTATCTATCACCTATCTATCATCTATCATCTATCTATCCTTCTATCTGCCTGCCTGTCTGTTTGTCTATCTATCTCTATCTCCATCCATCCATCCATCCATCCATCCATCCATCCATCCCTCTCTCATCTATCTATCTATCTATCTATCTATCTATCTATCTATCTATCATCTATCTGCCTGCTTGTCTGTTTGCCTATCTATCTCTATCTCCATCCATCCATCCATCCATCCATCCATCCATCCATCCATCCATCCATCCATCCCTCTCTCTCATCTATCTGTCTGTCTGTCTGTCTGTCTGTCTGTCTGTCTGTCTGTCTGTCTGTCTGTCTGTCTGTCTATCTATCTATCTATCTATCTATCTATCTATCTATCTATCTATCTATCTATCTATCTATCTATCTATCTATCTATCTATCCATCCATCCATCCATCCATCCATCCATCCATCCATCCATCCATCCATCCATCCATCCATCCATCCATCCATCCATCCATCCATCCATCTATCTATCTATCTATCTATCTATCTATCTATCTATCTATCTATCTATCTATCTACAGTATCTATCTACATCTGAAGGACTTGCTGTCAAGATATAGACCTAGCTGTCATTGGGAATTGGGTATGCCTAGTCTAGTGAAAAGAAGGACTGTGGGGTGGGACATGAAAGCAGTCTTCCAATATTTGAGGTGCTGCCACAAAGGAAGAGGGAGTCAAGCTATTCTCCAAAGCACCTGAGGGCAGGACAAGAAACAATGGATGGAAACTAATCAAGGAGAGAAGCAACCTAGAACTAAGGAGAAATTTCCCGACAGTGAGAACAATGTATCAGTGGAACCACTTGCCTCCAGAAGTTGTGAATGCTCCAACACTGGAAGTTTTTAAAGAAGAAACTGGACAGCCACTTGTCTGAAATGGTATAGGGACATGATGGAGAATCTATGGCACGTGTGCCGGAAGTGGCTGTTCTTCTGGTTTCCAGTGTGTCCCCCCTGCCACGCATGCGCACTTCCATTTTAACACTCGGTGCTGAAAAAATTCACCAACACTGGTATAGTGTGTCCTATTTGAGCAGGGGGGTTGGACTAGAAGACCTCCAAGGTCCCTTCCAACTCTGGTATTCTGTGTTAGATAGCCACACAGAGATCCACACAGTTGGAACCAGCAAGGAAACATCCTTTAAAAAGCCTGCATTGAAAAGATCAATCAAAAACACTTTCCAGAAAATTTCCATTTAAAAAGCTATGCCTGGGAAATGTACATTAAAATCTGCCTGCAAAAGCTCCATAAATTAGAGAAAACTGCAAAGGTATACAGATTTTGGTGTTGTTGTTTTTTAACGTGGAACTTCAAAAAACAAATCCATTAAAAGAAATGCAACATGATATTGTTTAACTAACAAAGACAGGCTGCAATTTATACTGTTCTAGATGAGCTCAGTCCTGTGCATTGCTTCTAAAATTGTGAATTGGGGAAAGTATACATTTAGATTGAAATACGTACGATGAACCTTCCTATCAAGTGGTTGGCTGTTTACACCGAAACCTGTACGAAGATTGTGTTTGCCTCTGGATTTATGAGAAAGGACAGAGGAAAAGACATTTAGTCTTCACCAAAGACTGCAGAATAGAGGAAAAAGGAGGAGTCCTCCTTGCAGATTTTTACTCTGTTGTCATTGCCACCTCTAGGGGGCACTACTGCTCATCTCCGTTTCAAGGCCGTTGAACCAGTGTCGTCCAAAGTCATTTACGCGGTCATGATGTCACAGAGCACTGCTACCTTCCCACCGTGGTGATACCTATTTATCTACTCGCATTTGCATACTTTCGATCTGCTAGGTTGGCAGGAGCTGAGGCAAGGACGGGAGCTCACCCATTTGTGTGATAGCAATAGCAATAGCACTTAGACTTATATACTGCTTTATAGTGCTTTACAGCCCTCTCAAAGCGGTGGCTAGCTTCCCAACCGATAGTCCCAGTGTCCCAACCGCTGAACCATCACATCAGAGTAAACAAGGGTGCTTTTAAATTTTTCCCTTCTTTTTTTTAAAACAAACTTTATTAATTTTATCAGTTAAAACAAAACAAACAACGTAAAACAGATTAAAAGGCCTTCAACAACGACAAATTGTGATTTCTCATTTGTAACATTATACTGTGTTATATTTACAACTACTATATTATGCGTATATATATTTACTACAACTAGTGCTCATTTTCTTTTACTAATTACTTTGCAATCTGTCTTCGCTCAATCCATTCATACCAATATTCCTAAATCATATAGTACTCTGATAATTCTTTATCCTTTAAAGCTAGGGTTAATTTATCCATTTCTGAAATTTTCCCCTTCTTAAGTGTATCCATACCTGGGGAGGTATACCATTAATGGAGAATTTCTGGTCTTTGACCATAAGTCAAATCCTCCTCCATTGAGAAAGGGTTGTTCAATTTTGACATAGATGGCTTCTTCTTTGACCAAATTATTCAAATTATCAAATTATTCAAATTATTTTACCACCGGTGCGGTGAGCTTGGCTTGGTGGGCATGCTTTGCCTAATGCCAGCTGAGACCTGCAGCATCAATCAGCTGAGAGGTTAAAGAAGAGAAAAGCGCAGGGGCAGGTGGAAGGGCCGATCCTGCGCTTTTCTCTTAGTTTTCCTCTCAGCTGATTGTCCAGGATTTTTTCCCCTCCTCTCAACTGATCGTTGGCTTTTTTTTTTACTACTGGTTCAGGTGAACCGGTCTGAACTGGTAGCATACAGTACAACCACTGTCTTTGACCGCCTCTTTCAAACCCAATAGTCTGCTCTGTCCAAAATGTGGACTTTGCTGTCTTCAAAAGTATGGCCTTTGTCCTTTAAATGCAGATGGACTATTGAATCAAAATTGAACAGCCCTCTCTCAACAGAAGGGGAGGGGTATAACATCATCTATCTCCAGTCTACAACACAGTCCTTTCAGCAGTTCCAAGCAGGCTCCACACCCATTTACACCACTCAGCTGACCTTGAGGACACAGACAAACTTCCAGGTGACCTTAACGGCCTGCTAAAAGAATGCAAATGACCAGCTGTCTGCAAGGACTATAAATCCTTCCATTCCCCACCATTCAGTCAGAACTGAAGAAGCTTCTTGGATGAGAAGCGGAATGTCTTCAAAGAAAAACCAGAAAGTCCAGTTGCCTCTTGAAAAAAGCACTTTTGGGACAACTATGACCTGGGTGACTTAGAATCTCCATAGACAAAGGACTTCTGCTTCACATTTCTTCAGCTCTCTCTCTTACTCTTTAACCTCCATTACATTCACTCCTCTTCCCTGTTAAAGGAGTACAAATAATCCTATTTCCATTGTCAGTTGAATTCCACAAATTGATTTAAGGTTGATCCAAAGTGAAAACACAATCCACTGAGTCACTAAATCAGTTTGAAGGGCTCAGGGTTGATGCGCTGAAGTGATTCAGTGATTCAATTATAGATTCAATGCATGGGGTAAATTGACTGAATTGCCATCAGATTTTCAGGTGGAAGGCTCTCACAGCCCTAAGAAGGGGAGATAACACAATAAAGGGGAAAATTCTTTTGATAGTAGAGGAGGACAAAAAAGGGTAACTGAAAATAAAATAAAATGTTTGATTTAGAAAGAAGAAAGAAAATCAGTTTGGTCTAGTGGTTAAGGAACATAGCTAGAGAACAGGAGTTTGTGAGTTCTAATCCTGCCTTAGGTACAAAGGCCAGCTAGATAACTTTGGGTCAATCGCCAGGAGGCTGTGAGTTCTAGACCTGCCTTAGGCATGAAAGCCAGCTGGATGGATGACCTTGGGCCAGTTACTCTTTCTCAGCTTAATCCACCTCTTTAGGTTGTTGTTGTGTGGAAAAAAGGAGGAGGAAGATACGTTGAGTTACTTGTGAAAATAATAAAAGTGGCGAATAAATAAATAAAATAAAGACCAGAATAGACATTATAGGAAGAGAACCATGATGGTCTATAGTAACAAACAACATCAGCAACAACAACACACCCAAACCTTTAAATAAACATTAAAAACTGCAAGGACTCTGATACTATGAACAGTGATACCTTTTCTGTTGAGGTGTTGAAAATTTAATAGCTGACCAGCTGTTGTAAGGTTGCTAAAAATGCTGATGCAATGAGAATGAGTCAGCAGGATATTGCGGCTTTAAGATTGAGGTTGGGTCAACAGGGTTATTGCCACTTTAAGAAGCTGTTTATATAAGTGAGGCCATGAGAGAGCATATCTCTCTCTCCTCATGTTCTATCTCCATTGTAGTTCTCTGTGCAGAGTAATGAAGACTGATTGCTTGACTGGTATGTGAATGTATAGAGCAATCTTGTATCCTCTGTTTTGCTCCTGGGTTGTGTCACAATAGTAGTCACGCTGCAAACATACTGACATTTTCATAAGATTAGTTACTTGGAAAAGGTGCCATCAAGTTCTTGAATGTTTGCCAGAAGTCTTCCAATAATGAGACCTACATTATTCTCCAGCAGATGTTAGCTCTGCACCTTTTACTTCCTTAATTAGTGTGATTTATTTTGAATGTTAGAAATAAATGCTCTCCACTTGACTTTTGTACCTCTGGAGCTTATGGAACAAGCCTGGGACATCTGGAGCTTATAGAACGAGCTATTTCAAATGTTACCTTAACTCAGAATCTTAGGAAAATATCATCCGGAAATTGTAATCTGATTTATTAATATTACTGGGATTTTAAGTGGAGATTTGTTTTGAGAGCTAAGGGAAAAGCTTACTGTATGTCAATGAAATTTACTTTGGGGATGCTGAAATGCGCTACACTCTGGAACATTTTATCCCCTGTGAGTGAAACTATACTTTTATTTCCTTTCCAGGAGAATATTGAAGCACTCTGCAGCCTTAAAGCATCAAATACGGGTAGTCCTCATCTTATGACCACAATTGAGCCCAAAATTTGGGTTGTTAAGCAAGACACTTGTTAAGTGAGTTTGGTCCCATTTTACCACCTTTCTTGCCATAGTTGTTGAGTCAGTCACTGCAGTTCTTAAGTTAGTAATATGGTTGTTAAGTGAATCTGGTTTGACTTTGCTTGCCAGAAGGTCGCAAAAGGGGATCACGTAACTCCAGGATAGTGCGACTGTTCATAAATATCAGTCAATTGCCAAGGGTCTCAGTTTTGATCAGGTGATTGTGGACATGCCGCAATGGTCATAAGTGTAAAAAACATTCCTAAGTCACTTTTTCAGTTGTAACTTCAAACAGTCACTAGATTAAGATAAGGTTTATTTTATTTTATTTATTTATTTGGTTTGTCAATTGCTTACAAGATAATAGGCATAAGTAAAAACATAGTTATGAATACATGGATACATATAAGAAAAATAAAAAAAATAAAAGAAACAATAGGACAGGGACGGTAGGCACATTGGTGCGCTTATGCACACCCCCTACAAACCTCTTAGGAAAGGACAATAGTAGACAGTCTAAGGTTAAAGTTTTTGGGTTTTGGGGAAGAAACCACAGAGTCAGGTAGAGTATTCCAGACATTGACCACTCTGTGGCTGAAGTCGTATTTCCTGCAATCAAGTTTGGTGCGGTTAACCTTGAGTTCGTATCTATTGTCTGCTCTTGTGTTGTTATGGTTGAAGCTGAAGTATTCATTGACAGGTAGGACATTGCAACGAATGATTTTATATACCATACTTAGATTGGATTGAAGGTGGCGTAGTTCTAGGTTTTCTAGGTCTAGAATTTCGAGTCTGGTGGCATAAGGTATTCTGCAATGAGTAGAGGAGAGAAGAACTCTTCTTGTAAAATATTTCTGGACTTTCTCAATTGTGTTAATATCAGATATGTAATGTAGGTTCCAGACTGATGAGTTGTATTTGAGGATTGGTCTAGCAAATGTTTTGTATGCTCTAGTTGTTAGTGTAATATTACCAAAGAAAAAGCTACGTAAGATTAGGTTAACAACTCTTAATGCCTTTTTGGCTATGTAGTTACAGTGGGCTCTAGCACTTAGGTCGTTTGAGATGAGTACTCCAAGATCCTTGACAGAGTTTGAATCATCAACAAGGTCTTGACTATTCAGCCTGTATTTTATTTTCTGATTTTTCTTGCCAATATGCAAGACAGAACATTTGTTTGTTGAGATTTGAAGTTGCCATTTGTTTGACCATTCTGATACATAGTCGAGGTCTTTTTGGAGGTAGCGGTATTTTCTGTGGTGTTGAATAGATTTACATCGTCAGCGAAGAGAACGCAGTTGCTCTTGATATGATCACAGAGATCATTTATGTAGAGTATGAAAAGAGTTGGTCCTAGAACACTGCCTTGGGGGACACCACTGTTGACAGGTACAGAATTTGATAGGACTCTCCCAATTTTGACCATTTGTTGTTGATAATTGTCAGCGTACCAAGTAATGCGCCCAAAGGAAGCAGAACTCTGAGGCAGGTAGATTCATCAAGGAATGATTTATTAGATACTTCATATTGGTACAACTGGTAAAAACCAACTCTGAAGGTTCCTGCAGTTTTCCCCTAATTAAAAAGTAAAAGTTCCTCCTTCCCCCAAACAGTCAGTCACATTGTCCAATCGAGGTGTTGGCCGGTTGCTTGGTTACTTCACTCCTCCTTTCTCCAGCCACCTGTTGGAATGTCCTTGGTTCCCAAAGGAAAACTTTTTGTTTTGACTACCCTACCCCCCCCAGCTAGCTATTTTCCCCCTCCCTGTCCCTTCTTCTTCCTTGTGGCAACCCTGAAGCCTCCAAGATGGCCTCAGCCAGGTTCCCTTCAGTGTTGACAAGAATTTTTATTTTCATTTTTTTTTCAATCGGTACATTGGCACAGATTAAAAATGGAATCCTGTTCCCTGCTCTCAAAATTGTATACATACATAAAACACATATTGAGGTCAGGGTTCCAATAAACACACCCAATGGAATCAAAGCGCTGTCAATTGACATGCTATATACATGACATGTATACACTTACACCCTTACTAGAGGTGGTATTCAGCAGGTTCTGACCAATTCTGGAGAACCGGTAGCAGAAATTTTGAGTAGTTTGAAGAACTGGCAAATACCACCTCTGACTGGCCCTGCCCCCATCTATTCTTTGCCTCCCGAGTCCCAGCTGATTGGCTGGGTCTTCTTTTGTTGCCCTGCACAGGAAAACAGAGCTGGAAAGCAGGTTAGTGGGATGGAGGAATGGGATTTTGCAGTAATCTTCCCCCAGGAATGGGGAGGGAATGGGGATTTTGCAGTATCCTTCCTCTGCTATGCCCACCAGGCCATGCCCACAGAACCGGTAGTAAAAATTTTTGAATATCACCATTGGGTTTGTGGCTGTGTTTGCCTTTTCTGAAATCGACTAAACGAATGGTTGTAAGTCAAAGAAGAGGGAGTCAAGCTATTCTCCAAAGCCCCTGAGGGCAGGACAAGAAGCAATGGGTGGAAACTGGTCAAGGAGAGAAGCAACCTAAAACTAAGGAGAACTTTCCTGACATTGAGAACAATAAATCAGTGAAACAGTTTGCCTCCAGAAGTTGTGAATTCTCCAACACTGGAGGTTTTAAAGAAGAGATTGAACAATCATTTGTCGGAAATGGTGTCAGGTTTCCTGCTTGAGCAGGGGGCTGGACTAGAAGACCTCCAAGGCCCCTTCCAACCCTGTTAGTCTATTTTGCAACTCCTGGCAGAGATTTAATTTTCCTTGGAAGATTGCCCATCAGCCGGAAGCAAATTCCCGATGTACTTCTTAAGCTTGTTTTACCTTCAGCTGATCTATAGCTACAGAAGCGAATTGTTAATACATCCCCAACTTGTTCTCGCCTCCTTAGCGCTGGTATAGATCTACTAGTCTTGAGTTGGAAACCAAGTCAACAAACTGCCTTACTTTCTGATAAACACCCCACAAACACCCCATAAAGCACCAATGTTGTAATTGCATTCTTGACTGCACATAATTTCTCCTTCTTATTTCTTCTCGCTTCCCTATCGTCTGTGCACTAAGGGACTGGTGCAAAATTTCAGGGTAGTGATTTGCAACATTGATTTATGCTCTTAATCATGCATGCCTTCATAAAACAGACACGTCTTTGCAGCAAAAGCAATATGAATAGAAACAGAGTGGTTGCTCGTAACACTTGCAAGGGGTAGTTTAATCGTTCCTAAAATCCTCTAACTATTCATGGAAAGACAGGTGCTTCAAATAAAAATGTTCTATCAATGGCACCTTCCACCAGCCAGACTGGCCAAGATGTTCAAAAGCCAGTCCCCAAACTGCTGGAAATGTTCAATAGAACAGGGAACATATTACCATGCGTGGTGGTGCTGCAAAAAAAGCACAGGAGTATTGGGTTAGGATGGGGAAGTGGCTGGAGGAAATATTGGGTTTTAAAGTAGATCACCTACCAGAATGCTTTCTATTGGAAATTATGTCAAAAAATATAAGAAAGATGAGCTGTATTTGATAAAAACATTATTACTGCAGCAAGGATAACATTTGCCCAGAACTGGAAAGAGACAGTTATATCAAGTGAAGAAAAAGTAATAAACAAAACCTTACTATGAGCTGAAATGGACAAGTTAATTCTAGAAATGAAAAACAAAGATGAATCGGCATATGATGCAATTTGGGATGAATTCTATCATTGGTGGGAGCACAGAGGAAGATCTTAAGTTGGGAAAGGAGTTGTTAGAAGGGTATATGATTGGATGAGATGAAAAGAAGACAAATGATGTTAATAGAATAGAATAGAATACTTTATTGGCCAAGTGTGACTGGACACACAAAGAATTTGTCTTGGTGTAAATACTCTCAGTATACATAAAAGAAAAGATACATTCGTCAAGAGTAAAGTATCATGAGATTGAACACTTAATAATACTCATAGGGTACAATAAGCAATCAAATCATACTAGGAAACTATCAATATAAATCATAAGGATACAAGTGACAAAGTTACAGTCATACAGTCACAAGTGGGAAGGGATGGGTGATAAGGAGGGATGAGAAGATTAATAATGATAGTAATGCAGACTTTGTAAATAGTTGGACAGTGTTGAGGGAATTATTTGTTTAGTAGAGAAAAATGTATTATATGAACGAACAAATGTATATATGTATATAATTGAATAATTGTTTATAGGAATATATATATTTGTTTTCTGAGATTGTCGCGGGTATTTGTATGTGGATCTTTGATTCTTCGGATTTTCTCCCACGTATATATATACACGCGATATTGATCCAAAATCACATCAAACCGACTTCCCCATGTTCAATGTTTTAATTATTTTGTTTAATAAAATGGTTTTTAAAAAAAACAACAACGCTTCAAATCAAGCCCACTTGCGGTTTTGCAAAGCAACGTAAAGGAAAAATGTGAAGTAAGGCAAAGGGTTGGACTGGTTGACTTCTGGGGTCCCCTCCCACTCTGTAATTCTGTTCTGCTGTTCCGTTATTCTTTCTATGACCATCTGTGTCCATCCCATCAAGCTCAAAGAAAATCCAGAATGGTATAGGAGCTCCTGCCCTGGGCAGGGAGTTGGACTAGAAGAGTTCTCTTCCAACCCTGTTATTCCATGTTCTAAGTAGTCACATTGATTTGCTTAGTATTGCTCTGACGATCTCCTATGATATTTCCAGCAGCTAAGGCACGGGTGTCAAACTCTAGGCCTGCGGGCAAATTTGGCCCGCGAGACGCGCAGATCTGGCCCACAAGGGCTGGCCTGGAAGCAGCAAAGGACCAGCCTCTGCCAGCAAAACAAACTAAGAACAAAACAAAAAGAGAAATGTCCCCTCTTTTGCATTTGAGCATGCAAGAAGGGACAGGAAAGGAGAAAGGGAAAGAGGAAAGAAAAAAAAAAAGATGGGAAGATAGCAAATAAAGAAAGAGGAGAATGAAAAAGAAAGGAGAATGAAGCGGGAAGGAAAAAGAAGAGAAGGAAAGAAGGAAGGAAGGATGATTATAATGAAAGAGACGGAGGGTTAGGGTTAGATGGAAGGTCTCAGGGAAGTTCTGCCTTAGCACTTGGCCACCACAGTTGCCCCCAACACATCTACCATGTGTCACATCTACCATGGCTACATCCACCACCACCCCACCCTCCAAGGTCAAACACAACCCTGATGTGGCCCTCAATGAAATTGATTTTTACACCCTTGAGCTAAGGGGAGCCTTTTGCTCACTGCACCTATTGGAAATTTGCAGAAGCCTCCTCTGGCACTTCTAGCAAGTACACCAAGACAAATTGTCAGCTTTGGAAGCCATATTGAGATCTGATGCTCCCACGCTGCCACAATTGAGCCTAGGAAAATGGGGAATGTATTGGAGTATATCTAGTTAGAAAGAATGTAATAACATTGTTTTTCTGATTCAAGGTCAGGTCGTGTTGCGCATAACTGAGAGGAAGTCTTAACTAGGGATGGATGGTGATTGGGCCATATGATGTGATGATGGGTGCAGGGGGTGGATTTTGTAGTTTTTACTTATTGTAAGGAAGCCTGGAACTTTCAGATTTGGGATTCCACAGTTTTTTTTTATTATTATTAATCAAATTTATATACCGCCCTTCTCCCAGGGGACTCAGGGCGGTGTACAGCCTATCTAAAAACCCACAAATATACAAAAATTAAAAAAGTATTAAACCAATTTGGCTGATAAATAAAACTAAACAGGTCCCACCCCCCCACCTTAAAACCCCAATTTAAAATTTAAATACCATGGAGACCAAAATTAAAACCATTATCTCAGCCCAGGCCGGCCTGCTCAAAGAGCCAGGTCTTCAACGCGCGCCTGAAGGCCCTCAGGTCCGTGTCAGTACGAAGCTCCGGTGGCAGAGTATTCCAGAGGGCGGGGGCACCCACAGAGAAGGCCCTACCCCTCGGCGCCGCCAGACGACACATAGCGGCCGACGGCACCCGGAGCAGACCCTCTCTGTGGGAACGCACTGGCCTGTTGGAGATCACCGGCAGAATGCGGTCCTGAAGATAACCTGGTCCCATGCCATGGGTCGCCCTAAAGGTCAAAACTAGAACCTTAAAGCGAACCCGGAGAGCCACCGGCAACCAATGCAGCTCGCGCAGAAGTGGCGTCACATGGGCGCTACGCGACGCCCCCATAATCATCCGCGCGGCTGCATTGTACCAGTTACTATCCAAATAAAAGGAACCTTTGAGAAGTTGTCTGTCTCGGAGTTATTGGGTGGAATGAAGTTTTGCTGGAACGCTGACACAAATTCCTTGTGTGTCCAATCACACCTGGCCAATAAAGGATTCTATTCCATTCCATTCCATTCCATTCCATTCCATTCCATTCTTTATCTTTTCTATCCTGTTCTCTTCTATTTTGTTCCGTTCCGTTCCATTCCATTCCATATTTTCTATTCTATTCTATTCCATTCCATTCCATTCTTTATCTTTTCTATTCTATTTTTTTTCAGTGCCGTTATAACTTTGAATGGTCACTAAATGAATGAATGTAAGTCAAGGACTACCGTATTGGGCTGGGGAAGCCACCAAAGTTGAGAAACAATGCTCTGTAGCCTCTGATTGGCCGGGAGAATTGAACCCTTGGACTGGAAAAACTTTTATCTGATCTGGAATGACGCTTCTTATCTGTCAACTCAAAAAGATTTCTCTGATCTTTTAGAGTTGACAGCAGAAAGAGAGTGGGGGAAGTAGTGCATTCCTTAAACGCTTCATAAATAATTGCTAGGCGGAAGCTTCTGGCACGCAAGATTATTACTGGAGAGCATGATTGATGACTCTTGGCTATGGATGTGTCCCATGGGAGAATATACACCCAGGGGGTGGGGGGAAGACCAGGGTCAAGGGTGAAATGAATGATGTGTCTCAGAGTCAGCTGCACCCAGGTAGCACTGCCATGTTCACTCCTAATAAATCTTTTTTTTTTTTTAACTCTGAGAGATGCGGCTAGAGACTCATGATTCGAATGGGGGTGGAAGCCGGAGTCCTGACATTATCTTCCTTTTGTCAGCCTTGGAAGCCATATTTTACTTAGAAGCTTCCAGGCTGCCACATTTTGTGCCTGGGAATTTGGGAGGGGGGATTTCATAGAGAGGTGAAAGATTAGACTCAACAATGTTCTTCTTATAAAGTCAAGGACATGTTACCCAGCACTTGGAGAGAAGCGTCTGGAGGAATGTCTCCAGTTGGGATGATAGTTTGATTGGACCATGTGATGGACTGGTGGGTGCAGGGGATGGATCTTTTTTTAAAAAATAATTTTTATTAAACAATTTTCCGTACATACAACATCATTTCCATTCATTACAATGCTTTTGTGACAGTATACAGACTTTTACATAAATCTTTACGGTATACATATTTTCACATCAATCTTAACTATCTATACACTTGTCTATGTTGCTTAATCTATCGGAGACTTTTCTATTAGGTATAATAATGGGAAAATATGATAAGAAACAGAGTATTTAATGCTACATTTATTAACGGCAGCAAGAATAACTTATGCACAGAATTGGAAAAATGATAGTATGCCACCAGAGGAAAATATGATAAGAAAAATACTAGAGTGTGCCGAGATGGATATGTTAACCATAGAGATAAAGGAAAGAGAGGAAATGGATTATTATTTGACGTGGAATGTAAAGTATGATTGGCTAAATAATAGATATAAAGATGAATAGAAAAGAAAACAATAAGATAATACAATAAAAGATATAGTGGATCAAGATAGATTAAGGGGATGGATCTTTGAATTTCTCTTTGTTGGAAGTTTCAATTTCCCTCTGCTCTCCAAGGAAAACAGCCCCCACCTTTGTCAAATAGGGCTATTAAAATAGATGGTGCCAGCTTACTTTTCACAACAAAAGGAAGGAGAAAATTACAGACATGAGATACAGAGGAAAAACCTCACAAACTAGCTCAGATTCTTTCCCATAGAAATCAAATAGATAACAAGCTATAAAACTTGTGACCAAAAGGCATAACAGGAAACTCAGGAACAAACAGCTACTATAAAACAATTACTCTTATCAAGATCCCAGGAAGAAATCCCAATATCAAGAGACAGGAACTCATCACACACACATACAAATCAAAGACTATCACATTAGGGCAAGGTTTCTTTTTTCCTTTCATCAATTCTCTTGGGAAGGGAAAACCTGGAACTCTCAGATTTGAGTTTTCCCAGATGTGCCAATATGACTTCTTTAATAAATTCTTACTTGGATGAACTTTGTTCCTGAGTGCTGAATGAGAATGGGAGTTTCATTGGAATGCTGACCCCTCTCATGTTCTGAGGTTCTTCTTTTGATGAAAGACCAAAGAATACTGAGAAAAGTTAAGAAAAAACAAACAAACTAAGATTATTGGCCAGTTTGCATGTCCCTAACTGTGAAAACACTAATTCAAGTTGTTAGATTCAGCAGCATGTCTCCTCTGATTCACTGTAAAAAATGTTTGCTAAACTAATCTAAAAACTCTTGCCTGCTGCCTAAACAGTTGGAGATTTTGAAATGTTTCATTTGTCTTGATGTGAAACTCTACATTAGTTTTTACTTGAGCATTAAAAAGAGGATGCCATTTCTTTGAATAAATTCCCAAGCCTTCTTAAATTTGAAGAATTCCTTCATCAGTTTTCAGACTGAAGGCTAAATTTGGCTCGAGTAGCATATTGATAACTAAGCTTCAGGCACAGGAAAGCAAATTCTTTTTAAAAAAGTATTTTCCTTTAATTAATGTATTTGGATTTAGCTGTATTTTGATTTAGAGGATGTCCTAATATAAACAAAACTGGGCAGCTTACCCAATAAAAGTCACAAAGAATGAAAAACAGAACAAAAAGATTAGGGAGGCCCAGAGTAGCAGCACACAAGAGCCATAAATGAAAAAAAAAAACATATCCATTTATATACTTGCAATTGTAATTACAATTTTAATTCTATTAAATTGATATAGTCAATATGATTACCCCAGAGGGATTTAATACTTTTCTTCTCTCGCACTAAAAAAAGTGCAATTGGGGTGTGCTGCCATGGTACCCCAAGTTTTGGAGAAGGACATGGGACTGTGATTTCAGACTGGGTACCTCTGATTAAGGATCTTAAAGTGTCTCAATGTCATTTAGATACCTATTAATGTAAATGTACCCATAAATCAATATGTAGACTTTAGGAGAAACCCTCCCATACTACCATCTCCTACAATACAAGACAACACAGTATCAACAGTAGAGACCTTCAAATTTCTAGGTTCTATCATATCACAAGATTTAAAATGGAGACCTAACATCAAAAATGTCATCAAAAAAGCAAAACAAAGAATGTTCTTTCTGCGCCAACTCAGAAAGCTCAAACTCCCAAGGAGCTGCTGATCCAGTTCTACAGAGGAATTATTGAGTCTATCATCTGCACCTCTATAACTGTCTGGTTTGGTTCTGCAACCCAACAAGACAGACACAGACTTCAGAGGATAATTAGGTCTGCAGAAAAAACAATTACTACCAACCTGCCTTCCATGGAGGACCTGTATACTGCACGAGTCTAAAAGAGGGCTGTGAAAATATTTACAGACCCCTCACATCCCGGACATAAACTGTTTCAACACCTTCCCTCAAAATGACGCTATAGAGCACTGCACACCAGAACAACTAGACATGCCATCACTCTGATAAACAAATAATTCCCTCAACACTGTCCAACTATTTACAAAGTCTGCACTACTATTACTATTAATCTTCTCATCAATCCTTACCACCTATCCCCTCCCACTTGTGACTGTATGACTGTAACTTTGTCGCTTGTATTGACGGTTTCCTAGTATGATTTGATTGCTTACTGTACCCTGTGACTATCATTAAGTGTTGTACCTTATGATTCTTGACTCTTGACAAATGTATCTTTTCTTTTATGTACATGGAGAGCATTTGCACCAAGACAAATTCCTTGTGTGTCTAATCACACTTGGCCAATAAAGAATTCTATCTATCTATCTATCTATCTATCTATCTATCTATCTATCTATCTATCTATCTATCTATCTATCTATCTATCTATCTATCTATCTACCTACTATCTACTCATCACAGAATGATGCATTTTCTTCCTACTAGGGCAAAACTGAAAGTTTAAAATACTTTTTACTTCTGTATAGAGCTAAAGAAAAACATCCTTTACATAATTTCATGGACATGTCCAGATCCATGAAGTTTTTTCAGAAACAAGCTTTCCCTTTTTGTGACCCTCTAATTCTTTAATTTGGAGTTCTAGGTTGAATATCTCTTTAATGACCTTCCAACTTTTCCTGCCCTCTGGTGCTTTGGAGAATAGATCAATCACCTTTTCTCTGTGACAGCCCTTCAAGTACTGGAAGACTGCTATCATGTCATCCCTACTAGCCCTTCTCTTCATTAGACTATACATACCTAATTCTCTTGATCTAGTTCCTACTGAGAGCCAACCTTGTTTAGCTTTGTAGATATGCCCAGGTTGACAAGGGCACATACTTTGTAAAATATAACTGTGGACCAGACAGATAAATGTAACATATTGCCCTGCTTCCAAGTGATATCTGCCAACACGAATGAGCCAGGTTTGAACTAAGTTTACAACAAAGGCATTCAGGTGTGTGGGGATGCATTTTATCATTTGCAGCAGCCAGTATATTTCCAATGGTGCTATTTCATATTCCTCTCTCAAAATGTCACTTTTGCTTCCCATCAGTTTTATTTGTGAGAAGCACAGATGTGACTGAAGATTGCCTGTAGCACCACTTAGTGGCCAGCTCCTGATGTCTCCCTTTTCATTTTATCCCATTTCAAAAACTTAGCCGTAATGAAATTGGAAGGGAGCACCCACAATTCTGGAGCATTAAAAATAATCTGAACCCACCTACTGTATCCTCCTAAATTGCACCTTTTTAATGGTTTAACTCTCAATATATTCTGGATGTACTGAGTTGTGGGGGGGGGGGGAGTCTATGCACACTTTCCAGTTGAAAGGACAGTGAAAGACGCAACTTGCAACCAGAGCATCTATCTTCTGAATGTTCTAATAGAGTAGTACACAGATCTCCAAACTTGACAACTTTAAGACTTGTGGACTTCAACTCCCAGAATTCCTCAGCCAGGCATGCTGAGGAATTATGGGGAACTCTGGGAGTTGAAGTTCACAAGTCTTAAAGTTGCCAACTTTGGAAACCCTCAGTGCAGTAAAACGTAGTCTGGAGACCATGGAGGAAGGGGATCCTTCCCAGAGGGCAAAGAGGCAATGGAGCTTGGAATGTCTGATGGCCCCTTCTTAGCAGTTCACTGAGAATAGCAATAACAATAGCATTTAGACTTATATACCGCTTCCCCGTGCTTTATAGCCCTCTCTAAGCGGGTTTACAGAGTCAGTCTATTGCCCCCAATAATTTAGGTCCTCATTTTACCCACCTCGGAAGGAGGGAAGGCTGAGTCAACCTTGAGCCTGGGGAGAATCAAACTGCCAAACTGCTGGCAGCTGGCATTCAGAAGAAGAAGCCTGTAGTACTGCATTCTAACCACTGTGCCACCGTGGCTCTTTACCTATACCTATCATTATGGGCCGGCACTGATTAGAAGATAAGTTTTGAAGCTTAAAATTGGCTGTTTTTGAACGCAAAGCGCTCTCTCATAGAACCAGTAGTAAAAATAGTTTGAATCCCACCACTGGGATCAACCTAATCTCCAAAACGCCTGAAGGCAGGACAAGAAGCAATGGATAGAAACTAATCAAGGAGAGAACCAACCTAGAAATAAAGGGATATTTCTTTTGACCAATTAACTAGTAGAGTGGCTTACCTCCCGAAATTGGGGGTGCTGCATCACTGTAGGGTCTCCTGCTTGAGCCGGGCGTTAGACTAGAAGACATCCCCAGGTCCCTTCCAACTCCATTTTATAAGGGCATGCTCTGAACATGATGAAAGTAAATATAATGGCATCCCTTTAAAAAAAAAAAGATTTTTAGTTATAAGCATCCATTCCTCATCATGGTGACTCAGCCACCTTGAACTCCATTGTTCCTCCTCTACCCCATGATTTTAATAGACAGTTGCCACTTCCAAGCTGCTACACAACAGATAAAAATTCCCATGCTGCAGCTCATAACAGTTTTGGGATAAAAAGAGAAATAAAAACCCACACAGAAAACAAAGTGGCCTCTAGAAAATGTTTTCTGAAACAGGAAAACAAGTCATGGCCAAATTAGTTTGCAGAGGGCAAGTTGCGTTACCCAGAGAGAAGCTTTTCATTGTGGAATCAAGGATTTTCACAAATTGTTTCTGAAAAATGCCGGAGAAAATGTTTAGTGTCATAGGAGAGAAAGGAAAAGGAAACAAGTAGAATGAGAAGAAATGTTCCCAATTAAGGAACCAAGAAACAAGAATTATTGATCAGATATTTTTTTTCTCCAATGACATCCTGACATGTTTAAATCAGCTTCTGCAATCTTAAATAGAACATGAGAAAGTTTAGATCTTCAGGGAAGTAAAAGTTTGGCACCATGAAGAAAGAATACAGATGGCTGGACCTCCAAGACTTTTTAGAGTAAGTGATGACAATATCTTTGTTGTTGTTCAATTATTTATGGTCCTTCCTGATCTGATGGACATCATGCTACATACAAGGAGTATGTTTATGGTGATCGTCAATCATCCAGGTCATGGTTGTCTCAAAAGGTGCATTTTCAAAAGGCAACTGGACTTTCTTTGTTTTTCTGGCAAAGAACTGATGAAGCTTCTTGGAAATGTCTTCAGAAAAACCAGCCAACCAATCAAAGTCTAGTTGCCTTTTGAAAAAGCATATTTGAGAATACTGAGAGTCTTATGATCGTATATATAAGCTTGTCCTACCAGTTTGGGTAGAAGTGAAATTTCTTTCTTGGTGGTTCCTTGATTAAAATATTATTTTCTGCCTGACTGTTTGTCTGGTACTAATCCCTGCTTATCTATAGGTGAGCAACTGGAAAGAATGTGTTCTAATCTTTTTGTTTCCTCCTAGATTTGTTATTGTCTCTTTTGAATGGTGTATAAATGTGGTTTATCTCTATGTGTCTAGTGTTGATTGATTTGACTGAATGCCAAGTTTCCAGGATTCCTTAGAGTTTTTTGGAATTGTCCTGATTTAAGATGCTAGTAGTTTCCCAGTTGAAACTGTGGTTGAGTCTGGCCTTGAGCTTTGAGATTTTGAGGCTGAAACTTTTCTTTTGTATTATCTGTGGACATATTCTGTCATCCAGGTCATAGTTGATTTAAAGGTGATTTTTCAAAAGGCACTGTTTTTTTTTCCTTGAGGAAGAAGGTATTTTGCTTTTCACCCAAGAAGCGTCATCGGCTCTAGTAGGATAGTGGGAGCTGTGGAGAGATTAATTCTGCCAGGATTGGATGTGGTTTTTCTTTGCAGTCATCTGGTCATTAGCACTCTCCTTGAGAGCTCTTGAGGCCACTTGGGGGTTTATCTGTGCTAAGATCAGATGACTGCAAAGAAATATCTTTCCATCATCAACCCCCATCCTGTCAGAACCTCCATAGATCCCACTATCTTGCCGAGCTGATGAAGCTTCTTGGATGAGAAGCGAAATCATCATCATCATCATCATTATCTTCTTCTTCTTCTTCTTCTTCTTCTTCTTCTTCTTCTTCTTCTTCTTCTTCTTCTTCTTCTTCTTCTTCTTCTTCTTCTTCTTCTTCTTCTCCTCCTCCTCCTCCTCCTCCTCCTCCTCTTCCTCCTCCTTCTTCTTCTTCTTCTTCTTCTTCTTCTTCTTCTTCTTCTTCTTCTTCTTCTTCTTCTTCTCCTCCTCCTCCTCCTCCTCCTCCTCCTCTTCCTCCTCCTCCTTCTTCTTCTTCTTCTTCTTCTTCTTCTTCTTCTTCTTCTTCTTCTTCTTCTTCTTCTTCTTCTTCTCCTCCTCCTCCTCCTCCTCCTCCTCCTCCTCTTCCTCCTCCTCCTCCTCCTTCTTCTTCTTCTTCTTCTTCTTCTTCTTCTTCTTCTTCTTCTTCTTCTTCTTCTTCTTCTTCTTCTTCTTCTTCTTCTTCTTCTTCTTCTTCTTCTTCTTCTTCTTCTTCTTCTTCTCCTCCTCCTCCTCCTTCTGAAAAAAAACACCTTTGAGTTGCCTTTGCATTATTTGTCCAAAATATATTTATACATATTTAAACTTTAGCTTCAGTGTCAGAGTTTCTGTATGTTACTGTGGTTTTACTTCATCTGATAGTGAATCATATGCCCTTCTTAAAATCCAAGGTATTTTCAAGCAATTTTTATCCAGTATAACCCCTCTACTAGAATACCAAGCTCAGTTTGGGATCTCTTTGCTCTTGCCAGTGAGTAATAACAAGGTTTTCAGCTTCCTGATATTGTTGACAAATGGATTTGTACAGAGAGGGCAAGAGAAGCATGAAAATACATCAAAGAGAAGCTGGATTTTCCTTTGATGGAGCTCAACCGTCAAGCTAGTAGCTGAACCGGTAGCAAGACTTGGATATGGTAAGAAAAAGCCAGAGGGTTTTCATTTCAGCTCTCTAAAGATGTTTCAGGAAAATTAAATGTGTTTCAAAAGTGGAGACTGATTCTGATTTAGAAATGCACAGAAATGAGATATGGAACTTAGTTCTGGTTAACCATGCAGAAGATTATATATGTGCCTCCTCTATCATGTTCATTTCATAATAGAGTTTAAGTTGGTTGTTGCATTTTTTGCTATAAATAATAGTAAACTACCATGTGATTGAACTTATTCTTGCAGGGACTAATGCTTTATCTGAATTCAAGAATATCATTTTATTATGGAATGCAACTTGTCTCTTTTTTCCGTTCCTCCTTTGTAGAAGACCACTTCCTTTCTGAGGTACATGATGTGTATGTTTCTTGTGGATTCACAACTTGATGTTGGAAAAGAAGTCATATGGAGCTATGCCCTCTTTAAAATTATATCCAGTTTGGCTTAGTGATTAAGGTGGCCATCAGGAGAAGGTGAGTTCTAGTTCTACTTTAGACAGGAGAGCTGGCCAAATGACTTTTGGCCAATCACCAGGAGACTGTGAGTTCTAGTCTCACCTTAGGCATGAAAACTGGCTGGGTAACTTTGAGCCAATCACTTTCTCTCTTGGCCCAAAAACCCACCAGACAGGGTTGTTGTGTGGAAAATAGGAGGAGGAAAGAAAATGGTGTATGTTTGCCTCTTGAGTTACTTATAAAGTAACTAGCTCGATACCCGTGCTTTGCTATGAAACTATGTAGTCGGGCTTAGTTTTTGGGGAGGAAAATAAGGGGAAAAAATCCTGCCTCTGCCTACCAGCATCCATCGGTATTCATCTGGCTAGCTTCCTGTAAGTGTGTGAGAGTTGAGGGCCATTTGGAAACTAAAACAATATTCACTGTGTGAGCAAGAAGGAGACAGCAAGGAGCCTGGGCGTGACTTAGCTCAACTGTACTAAAGCTGCTTGGTGCTGTGAAACTAAAACTGAAACTCCTCTCCTCTGCTTGTGTTTTGCATTTGGAACAGATTTATTTTCAGGTGGAGAGGGGGCGTAGAACTCCTTAGCATCAGAGCATGTTAATGATAATATACAAAATACTTATGCTCTGATGGTCACTTCGATAAACCCTTTCTTAGTGAGCACCTAGAGACCAAGGGGAATATACATGCCAGATTTCAAGTTTGTAGGCTTTACAGTTCTGGAGATTTTGTGATGATGCATGAGTGGTATTTTTCACTTTTATATATATAGATAAGGGCAGGTTAACAATCTGTTTGCAATTTGGCAGTTCAAATCCCACCAAGCTCAAGGTTGACTCAGGCTTTCATCCTTCCGAGGTCAGTAAAATGAGGACCCAGATTGTTGGGGGCAATAGGCAGACTCTGTAAACCACTTAGAGAGGGTTGTGAAGCACTGCGAAGGAGGTATATAAGTCTAAATGCTATTGCTATTGCTATAAAATAAATATAAATAAATATTTCACAGTGAAAATGGACCCACATCCTTATTTATGCATCTCTATCCCTTTTGCAAATCCATCTAGGAATATTTTATCTAACAGAATAATAAGAAATTTTATTTCTTCTGTCTAATGACAGCCTCAAGGCAAGCTGACCATTTGAGTCAGCAAGGACATAAGCACCCCACATACATACACCCCAAAAAGTGTTCAATTAAATGAAAGGAGGTAGTGGTGCCGAATGAAGGCAGTGGGAGATGAATAAATAAAATGTCCATTCTTTGTCTCTGAACTATCAGCGCTGCAGTCTGCTGTTCTTTAAACAGGATAAGTCTTATCTTCCACTGTACAATTGCATCTCCAACAGACTGCTTTTTTACACTTTCTGTTAAAGTCCCAAAGGAAGATTGCCGGAGGTCTGAATTCAGCAGGAGCCCTTGTTAAAAGGAATGTTCCTGACGATCTGCAGAATGTTAAAAAAAGTAATTAAATAGCGGAGCATTCCAGGGGCAAAGCAAAATGCTTTCTTCTTTTCTTTGTAGAAAGTTAGCACGCACTCCACTTCTAGAAAAATGAAATATTTTGAGGAAATATTTTAAAAAGGCAGAATGTTTTATTTCCTTGGGTGAGAAATGGATGAACATGCTCTTAGAAAGCAGCCCACACCTTCCTTAATAACCCACAGCCGATGTCAGCACAAGAGATAAAGAGATATAGATAGATCTATTCATAAGCAAATCCCCTGCAGCAAGGTCTGAAGAAAGGTAGGGTTAGCCCTCAGCCACAATAGGAATTGCCCGACAAGCCTCTTCATTGCTTCAGCAGACCAAACTTCAGCCAAACTGAGCTCACACAAATTCCTAGGATTGGCCCAGTGGGAGTCTGACAACCACCAATAGAATACATGTTCTTGCACAGGAACAGGAAGCTCAAGTTCAATGCTCAAGAGAAGGTATAAATAACCCCCACTCTCAAACTCCATGTGGTCAGCCGGCCAGAACCACCCATGTTCATCAATAAATGGACCCTCTTTCCAATCAGCCTCCAGCCTCCATTTTGTCTCCAATGCCTTTCTCCCAGCTTGGAACTGAACCAGATGGATATTTCTTCCAACATCTTGGAGGTAGAGTATATGCTTAACTGAGCTACAAATGAAGACTACCAGACCTTCATTACATTTGCTGTAAAATATAGATTTATTAGGGAATGTGATAGTCATGCTTCGGTCTAAGCCAGAGTTCTCCAACCTTTCTGGTTTGGTAGATCGGCGGAGATGGTGACGGCAGTGTGTGGGGGGGGGGGGGAGGGGGGGGGGGGAGAGAGCATGCACATGATGACACTTTCACAAATATAGCTGCACATGCTCTCGCCCACTCTTCTGACCAAGGCTTATTGAGACACTAACAAACATATGTTAGTCCCAAAACCCTTTTTTTCTTTATTTCAAAGGCTGTGAATTTTAGTCATTCACAGCCCGTAATGAGTCTCCAACAGTTTGTAAATAATCTCATGGAAGTCTACCAATGTCCTTCAGGATAAGTCTGATAAGCACGCACCTTTATCTACCTTGAAATGCTGCCAATGTCTAAATTTCCAATTAGTTATACAAGGCCAAATGGAGCACAAATTCAACACAGAACTTCAGGTTTCAAACCGACCAGAACGAACAAAGTTGCTTCCTGCAAAGGTTCCTGTCCCTTTGCTCCTCCTTTATGTCTTATGGGAGGGTCAAGCCTCCAAGCCTTACTCCCAAGTTGTCCCTTTTGTCCTAACTGTTCTTGCCTTCTGGCAGCTCTGTGCACGCGCGCACGGGGAACAGGCTCCCCTTGTTCCTCTGCCTCGCTATTGTCAGATTCTGGAAGCTCTGAAGTCTGCACATAATTCCCAGATGGTCCTGACCCCATCTCTGTATTGGATGCAGGAACTTCATCCAAGTCCTCTCCAGTCTCTCGGACTGGCCCACGTTCCTCCCCACTGTCTGACTCTGCTGCCATCTCTGCAGGCTGCCAGTGTACCACACCACCCACCACTTCTGCGGCCCAGTTCTGAATGGGCTGCAGCCCCGCTACGGCCCCAGGGTTGAGGACCCCTGGTCTAAGCTACATTATGTAAAAGCAGGAAATATATGCACATCCAAGAGAAAAAGAACCTGAGATGAGAGAGTAGCAGAGAACATTCCTTGGATCCTTAAAACACAAAGTTATTCAACCCACGAATAGCAACCAGCAGTCAGAAGACAGAATGAAAACTTTTTAATTGCACAACACATGGAGAGACTTAACCATAGTTTCTACTGGGAAACTGTGAGCAGCCTAGACCAAGCCAAGTTGCGAAATGCTAGAGAATTCTTGGAAGCCTGGCACTTGGACAAATCAGCCATCAACAGGCACATAGAGATAAGCAACATCTACACAGCATTCAAAAGGGACAATCAAAAAGCCAAAAACAAACCCCCCAAAAGCCAAAACATCTCCTCACCAGCAATCAACACCCAAGATGAGCAGAGATTAACACCAAGATTAACATTAGGCTAACAATCAGGAAGCAATCAACGAACCCCAAAGACCACTTCCACCAATACTAACAGCTCAAACCACTAGAATATGGAATGAAAGCAAACCCCATTCCTTCTAGTACTGATGATGTTACCTAGTGTGGTAATGAAATGTCTGCAGGAAAACAGCTAAGGTCAGGGAGCACCATGGACTCTGTAGTTGAACCGTGAGCGATACATATTCTCTTCTACTGGAATTCATTTAACGTAAGAACTATCAAGAGATTGGGTAATCAGTGAAGATCCTTCCCTTAGCTATTTATTTTCCTTGGGGACCTAAACAACTCATTGGCACAAAGAGATCACACAATCCACAAGAACCTCATAAGTAACTCCTCTTAATGGGAGTTAAGAATGGGAAGGATAGGAGGTTGTGTAACATTACATAACTAGGTAGTATAATCAAATCTGCCTGTTTATATATAGTAGATTTCTTTGCTAATTTTGATGTGGGGTATAAGTTCTTTCTTGGTGGTTCCTTGATTAAGGTATTGTTTTAACTCATGGTGATAAATCATATTTAAACACCATTCAAAAGAGACAATCAGAAACCTCAAACTGCCCAGGCAGCTGTTGATCCAGTTCTACAGAGGAATTATTGAGTCTATCATTTGCATCTCTATAACTGTCTGGTTTGGTTCTGCAACACAACAGGACAGACACAGACTTCAGAGGATAATTAGGACTGCAGAAAAAAACAATTACTACCAACCTGCCTTCCATCGAGGACCCGTATAATGCATGCATCAAAAAGAGGGCTGTGAAAATATGTACAAACCCTTCACATCCTGGACATAAACTCCTTCCTTCAAGACGACGCTATAGAGCACTGAACTCCAGAACAACTGGCTACAAGAACAGTTTTTTTCCGAAAGCCATTACTCTGCTAAACAAATAATTCCCTCAACACTGTCCAACTATTTACAAAATCTGCACTACTATTACTATTAATCTTCTCATCACTCCTTATCACCCATTCCCCCCCACTTGTGACTGTATGACTGTAACTTTGTCGCTTGTATCCTTACGATTTATATTGACTATTTCCTAGTATGATTTGATTGCTTATTGTACCCTATGAGTATCATTAAGTGTTGTACCTTACAATTCTTGACTCTTGACGAATGTATCTTTTCTTTTATGTACACTGAGAGCATTTGCACCAAGACAAATTCCTCGTGTGTCCAATCACACTTGGCCAATAAAGAATTGTATTCTATCATAAACCTAGGAAGAAACCAAAACGATGAGAACATATTCCTTCCAGCTCCCCATGTGCAGATAAGCAGGGATTAGTACCAGACAAAACAATCAGGCAGAAAACAATACACTAATTAAGGAACTATCACGGAGGGAATCATACCCATTTTATTATATTTCTCTTTGTTAAGCTAAATGTTATTATACATCTTTTCATTAAGCTAAGCATCCTAGCTCCTTGGTAAAACATCCCCATCCCATGGAGGAAAAACAAACATGATAACCCCAACTGCCAACTGCAAGGAGGGGACCCACTTAGATATGTCCACTATGGGGAGGTCAGAAAAGTCAAGATGGCAGCCATGATGGTACAGAGGAAGCTCTACCATTTTGATGTGTAACGCCTATAGTTGACAAGTGTTGTGGTCCGCTGGCAGCCTGTGCAGACCGCAGTGGAATCGGACAGTGGGGCAGAACGGGGACCAGTCTGGGAGTCTGGGGAAGACTCGGATGAGGGTCCTGCATCCGATGGGGCCAGAACCACCTGGGAGTTGTGTGCTGACTCTGGGGCCTCCGGAGTCTGGCAGCAGTGAGGCAGAGGAACAAGGGGAGCCTGTTCCCAGTGCGCGTGTGCGCAGAGCTGCTAGAAGGTGAGAGCAGCTAAGACAAAAAGGACGACTCGGGAGTAAGGCTAGGAGGTGATTGCCCCTCCTCTAAGATATCAAGAAAGTGCAAAGGAAGAGAAACCTTTGCAGGAAGCAAAGTCGTTCGTTCTGTTCAGATTAAACCTTGAAGCTCTGTGTGCGCTTTGTACTTCAATTGGTTTTTTACAGTTCATTTGGCACTTTAGTTGTTGGCAGCAATTCAAAAGAGATAAAGGTGGGTGTTTATCTTGAGGGACTGTTTGGGACTCATTACGGGCTGGGAATGAAAATAATTCCCAGCGTTGAAATAAAACAAGAGTTGTTTGGACTAAGTGTGTACTTAATTACGATTCTCAGGAAGCCTTGGTCAGAACAATAAGGAGTTTCCACATGCTGCTTTATTATTATTATTATTTTTTTAAAAAAAGCAATGCCTGGAGCTTTGTTGTTTTCTTTTAAGGCACAGAGAGAAAAGCTTTGCAGTGACAGTAGCTGGCTTGATAGGGGCCAGCTGGGCCTTATTGAGGAGGCTGAATGTTTCTTCAACACTTTTCTGATTTTTTTCCCCATCAACCTGGAAGAAATGACCATGTGCTGGTCTTATTGTTCCTCAGGGTTGGCTCCTGCTGATTGTGATTTTGTGAAAGTGATGGATGGCCTCCTGGAGTTTTAAATTAGACGTCACCACAGAACAAATAAAAACGAAACCTTCACTAAGCTACCCGCCTAATGCAGTTCAGATATACTTAGCACATAGTTGCACCCAGAGAACACACTGGCGTCGATGGATTTTATTAAGAATTTCTCTCCAGCTCAGGTTTACTTTACAGGTGTTCCTCAAGTTACAACAGTTCATTTAATGACCATTCAAAGTTACAGCAGCGCTGGATAAAAAAGTGACTTATGACTGTTTATCACAGCTGCAATTGTTTC
The DNA here is from genome assembly GCA_023653725.1 of Bungarus multicinctus. Classification (NCBI taxonomy): domain Eukaryota; kingdom Metazoa; phylum Chordata; class Lepidosauria; order Squamata; family Elapidae; genus Bungarus; species Bungarus multicinctus. Next base: position 124,297,648 of record CM042842.1, on the reverse strand, counting down.
TCTTAGTTTACTTTACTTTATTGTCATTGCATCTTGTACAATGAAATTAAATTAAATCTACGGGACCGCCTACTGCCATCGTCTACCTCCCGCCGCCCAGTACGCTCCCACAGGGTTGCCCTACTTGGGGTACCGCCGCCTGATCGTTGTCGGCTGGCGGCCCCGAGGGTGCGGGCCTTCTCTGTGGGAGCCCCCTCCCTGTGGAATGATCTCCCCCCGGAGATACGAGCCATGACGGACATCCTGACCTTCCGGCGCGCGGTTAAGACCTTATTTTTCCAGCAAGCCGGCCTGGCCCAGTAAATGGTTTATGGGTTTTAATCTAATTTGGTTTTAAATTTTTAAATTTTAATTTTTAATTAATCCCGGAATTTTAAATTTTTGTATTTTGCAATTGATGGGATTCGGCCAGATTCGTATATTTAATTTGTTTTTAAACTGTATATATTCTGTTTTTTAGTAGGCTGTACACCGCCCCGAGTCCCTTTTTGGGAGAGGGAGCGGTATAGAAATTTGATTAAACTAAACTAAACTAAACTAAATGCCATCTTCAGTGTATATTATGACTATGGAAATAAAACACAAACAACATCCTTCATATTCTATATATTGAATTGAAAACCCCTGATATTGCATTAATATTGCACTATACAGTAGAATTCAACAGAGATACTGCCCTGGGATAGAAGCTGTTTTTCAGTCTATTTGTCCTTGTTTTTATTATCCTGTACCATCTGCCAGATGGTAATAGTTCAAAAAAAAAAAAGAAAAAAAAAAGGGTGCCCAGGATGAGATGGATCTTTGAGAATGTTTTGAACTTTCTTAAGAAGTGGGAGCTATAAAGCTCTTCTGAAGAGGGGAGAGGGCAACCCATGATCTTCTGGGCAATGACATTAACCCTCTGGAGTACTTTCCTATCTGCCACTGTGCAATTGGCAAACCATACACAAGCACTCTTCAGATACTAATCTAATCCGTAAAATCAAACTTCATTCCCCCCCCCCCCCATCTCAAGCACAAAGTCCAGAAACAGTTTCCAAGTAGAAAGTGAGTCGATGCATTCTTATGGGTGTTTCTTGTCGGAAACCCACTGAAAAAGCCACATATCATATCGTATGACCATGGAACACTAAGCTGTAAAGATGAGCGAGTTTCCAAAAGCCGGAAATGCAGTCATTTAAATGATTTTAAATTTGGTCTCCATTTTTAATTCTAAATTGGGTTTTAAGGGTGGGGGGGGGGTTTCTTAGTCTTATTACGCAGCCGATTTAAATTTAATATTTTTTAACTTTTGTATTTTCTGTGGGGTTTTTAGATGAGCTGTTCACCGCCCTGAGTCCCTTGGGAGAAGGGCGGTATATAAATGGAATAAATAAATAAATAAATAAATAAATAATAAATAATGTAACTATGGGGTGTGTGCGTGTGTGTGTGTGTTTGTGCCACGATCAGAATTATTACACGCTCTCAACACACAATAAGCTCTCCTTGGCTCATTAATTCTATGCCAGAAGCCAACTGCCTGTTGCGGCTTTAATGCCACGTACGGATCATGGTATCAAATGAACCCCAAAATCGCAGCATGAAACTTTGAATTAACATTTAGATATCACACAGAGTTATGGCAACTGAGTCTAATTATCGTCTGTAACAGAGAGAGAAACATACACTTCTAGGGTTTGTGTTGGCATTTGCCCTGCAAAAAATTCTGGCTTGAGATCTATTCTCCCCTCCACCTACACCCCTACCCCATATATGGAACCAACCTGCAACTTTGCAACGTAAGACACCAGCATAGCAAAATATTTCTGAGAAGTATTCCGTGGAGATTTTATTTATTTATTTATTTTATTTACATCCTGCCTTTATTATTTTTATAAAGAATTCAAGGCAGCTAACATATCTATCACACTATCCTCAAATTTTCCCCACAACAATAATCCTGTGAGGTGGGTTAGGCTGAGAGGGAGTAATAGGCTCAAAGTCACCCAGCTAGCTTTCATGCCTAAGGTGGGACTAGAACTCACAGTCTCCTGGTGATTGGCCCAAAGTCATCCAACTGGCTTTCATACCTTAAGGTGGGACTAGAACTCACAGTCTCTTGGTGATTGGCCCAAAGTCATCCAACTGGCTTTCATACCTTAAGGTGGGACTAGAACTCACAGTCTCTTGGTGATTGGCCCAAAGTCATCCAACTGGCTTTCATACCTTAAGGTGGGACTAGAACTCACAGTCTCTTGGTGATTGGCCCAAAGTCATCCAACTGGCTTTCATACCTTAAGGTGGGACTAGAACTCACAGTCTCTTGGTGATTGGCCCAAAGTCATCCAACTGGCTTTCATACCTTAAGGTGGGACTAGAACTCACAGTCTCTTGGTGATTGGCCCAAAGTCATCCAACTGGCTTTCATACCTTAAGGTGGGACTAGAACTCACAGTCTCTTGGTGATTGGCCCAAAGTCATCCAACTGGCTTTCATACCTTAAGGTGGGACTAGAACTCACAGTCTCCTGGTGATTGGTCCAAAGTCATCCAACTGGCTTTCATACCTTAAGGTGGGACTAGAACTCACAGTCTCCTGGTGATTGGTCCAAAGTCATCCAACTGGCTTTCATACCTTAAGGTGGGACTAGAACTCACAGTCTCCTGGTGATTGGTCCAAAGTCATCCAACTGGCTTTCATACCTTAAGGTGGGACTAGAACTCACAGTCTCCTGGTGATTGGTCCAAAGTCATCCAACTGGCTTTCATACCTTAAGGTGGGACTAGAACTCACAGTCTCTGGTGATTGGTCCCAAAGTCATCCAACTGGCTTTCATACCTTAAGGTGGGACTAGAACTCACAGTCTCTTGGTGATTGGTCCAAAGTCATCCAACTGGCTTTCATACCTTAAGGTGGGACTAGAACTCACAGTCTCTGGTGATTGGTCCAAAGTCATCCAACTGGCTTTCATACCTTAAGGTGGGACTAGAACTCACAGTCTCTTGGTGATTGGCCCAAAGTCATCCAACTGGCTTTCATACCTTAAGGTGGGACTAGAACTCACAGTCTCTTGGTGATTGGCCCAAAGTCATCCAACTGGCTTTCATACCTTAAGGTGGGACTAGAACTCACAGTCTCTTGGTGATTGGTCCAAAGTCATCCAACTGGCTTTCATACCTTAAGGTGGGACTAGAACTCACAGTCTCCTGGTGATTGGTCCCAAAGTCATCCAACTGGCTTTCATACCTTAAGGTGGGACTAGAACTCACAGTCTCCTGGTGATTGGTCCAAAGTCATCCAACTGGCTTTCATACCTTAAGGTGGGACTAGAACTCACAGTCTCTTGGTGATTGGCCCAAAGTCATCCAACTGGCTTTCATACCTTAAGGTGGGACTAGAACTCACAGTCTCCTGGTGATTGGTCCAAAGTCATCCAACTGGCTTTCATACCTTAAGGTGGGACTAGAACTCACAGTCTCCTGGTGATTGGTCCAAAGTCATCCAACTGGCTTTCATACCTTAAGGTGGGACTAGAACTCACAGTCTCCTGGTGATTGGTCCAAAGTCATCCAACTGGCTTTCATACCTTAAGGTGGGACTAGAACTCACAGTCTCTTGGTGATTGGCCCAAAGTCATCCAACTGGCTTTCATACCTTAAGGTGGGACTAGAACTCATACTCTCCTGGTGATTGGCACAAAATCATCCAACTGGCTTTCATACCCTAGGGTGGGATTAGAACTCACACTCTGGTGATTGGCCCAAAGTCACTCAGACAGCTTTCATGCCTAAGGTGGGACTAGAACGCCCAGTCTCCTGGTGATTGCCTCAAGGTCACCCAGCTTGCTTCAATGCCTAAGGCAGGACTGGAATTCACAGTCTCCCAGTTTCTAGCCTGGTGCCTTAACCATTAGAACCAAACTGATTCTTTACAAATCACCAAGTGAGTTAGAAATATCAGTTTCACAGATTTGACTAAACAAGCTTCAAGTCAAATTTCCGAACCAAAACTTTTCTTCATAGGGTTTTGGGTTTTGGCATGACGGTTTTGCCCATATAGTTTACTTTTCAACCATTATACACAGGCAGCATTTTAATTTTAGTTTATTTCTTCTTGACTCTGCAAATTAGTGCTTCTACTCTACTTGAAAAGATAGCATTGGTTCAAGAAATTTCCCATTAAGCCAGTGTTATTGTTCCTTTAATATTACTATTCCTTTTTATAAGAAGAAGAAGCTTAAATGATGAATATCACAGCAGCCTTTTGCTAAGGGCCTCCTTTACATATTAGCATGCGACTACATGATAAATTTATTTTTCTTCCTTATCAAGAGCTGTTCCTCCCCTTAATTACGTTTAGCCCTCAAGCAGCATCTCAGATCAGAGCAAGGGGGAAGCAGGGAACAAATTCTCCCAATTGGAGCACAGGAGTATCTTCCCAAACAGGATATTAAAGCTACAATTGCAATTGCACTGATTTTAACAAGAGTTTCAGACTTAATTTATTTTAGTCATTGGATATTCACAGGAGCCTTCTGCATAATTAGATTTCACTTATCTTCAATTGGCAACACACTTGTCAGCGCTAAAGTATCTTTTTTTTTCCTTTTTGACATAACCTGGTGTTTTATTCAGCACACGTAAAACTACATTTATAATTTAAACATGATTGGAAGGGGGACTTTGAAAACACTGTTCTGCCTCCATGTGATCTTAGATTTAACAGAATAACAGAATTGGGAGGGACCTTGGAGGTCTTTTAGTCCAACCCCCTGCTCAAGCATGAGATCCTATACTATTTCAGACAAACGATATCCAGTTTTGTTTTAAAAGCCTCCAGTGATGGAGCATCTGTAAGGAAGGGAAGGGAAGGGGAAGAGAGGGAGGGAGGGAGGGAAGGAAGGGAATAGGAAGAGAGGGAGGGAAGGAGGGAGGAAAGAAAGGAAGGAGATGGGGAAGGAACGGAAGGGGAAGAGAGGGGAGGGAAGAAAGGAAGGAGATGGGAGAGGAAGGGAAGAAAAGGAAAGGAAAGGGGAAAAGAGGGAGGGAAGGAAGGAAGGAGATGGGAGAGGAAGGGAAGAAAAGGAAAGGAAAGGGGAAAAGAGGGAGGGAAGGAAGGAAGGAGATGGGAGAGGAAGGGAAGGAAAGGAAAGGAAAGGGGAAAAGAGGGAGGGAAGGAAGGAGATGGGGAGGGAAGGAAAGGAAAGGAAAAGAGAGGGAGGGAAGGAAGGAAGGAAGGAAAGAAGGAAGGAAAGAAGGAAGGAAAGAAGGAAGGAAGGAGATGGGAAAGGAAGGAAAGGAAAGAAAAGGGAAGGGAAGGGGAAGAGAGGGAGGGAAGGAAGGAAGGAGATGGAGAAGAAAGGAAAGGAAAGGGGAAGAGAGGGAGGGAAAGAAGGAAGGAGATGGGAAAGGAAGGAACGAAGGAAGGAAGGAAGGAAGGAAGGAAGGAGTGAGTGAGATATGAGAAAGAAGAAGGGAAAAAGGAAGGAGCAGAAGGGGAAGGAAGGATGAGGGAAATAGGATAACATCATTTCATCATTTCATCATTTCACTGTTTCTTGAGTTTGAAGGGAAAAGTAATAGTACTCGGAGAATTCAACTAGTAAACAACAACAACAAAATAAAGTGAGGTCCACAGTTTCACTATTCCTGTGAATAATACATTTCATCAATGTACAAATAAGCACCATCAAAACCTATCAAAGGACAGAAGGCAAGTCGATTGGCAGTTTCTTTCATAAACAGCAACATAGTCCACCTGGGGAGAAAATCAGGAACCCCTCAAAGAGATATTTTCTTAACGAACTAATTATGGCAACAGGAAATTCCTCCTACTGTTTCAAGACTCTGTATTACTTTACCCAAGCATGAAAAACAAGGTTGTGAAATCGGTGTGGTTTTACTGCTTTGATCTTTCCCGCAGCTGGATATGGCTTTTATCTTTTACCGGACAACCTCTCTCTCTCTCTCTCTGACCCGCCTGGTTGACCATTAAATCCTAAAGGACAATCTGCTGAAGAACGTCTTCATTTCAAGACAGGGAAGTCTTAAAAACTGCATGCAGATGGGGGACTCTTCTCAGCAGATGCACCAAAGCGCAAAAGCCCGTCTGTCACTCCAGGAATAAAGAAACCTCAGGAAAATATCAAGAGAAAAATTGAAAGAAACCTCAAGGACCCTGAGGACAAAGTTGAAAAATAAAAATTGCTTCTGGTGCAAAACAAGAGAAATCTTGCGAGTAATTGCAATGCGGTTTTGACAAACCCTTAGTTATAAGTGTTGTGCTTGGAATTCACCAGCTTCGTAAGTAAAAGAAGATATTTTTGTATCATGAAACCTCTCAGGATCTGCCTTTAAGTTTCTTTTAAAAGTTTTCTACAGTTATCTCGCCATGCTTCAAACTCAAGGGGATTTTATTTTGCAGGGCACATTACAAATAGACTTAAATGTACTGATGGCAGAGAATATTTGTAGCTCGGGGTGAACTGTGGGGTCCTTGGTGATCTCTGAGTTTGGTTCAGTGGTGCTATTCTATCAGTTCGGCTCGATTCTCGCGTACCAGTAGCGCCGAAGATTAGCGGAGACTGAACCGGTTCTCTCTGAGGAGCTGCTGTTAGGCCCGCCTGCCTGCCTAGGCTCCCATACTCACCTTTATTCCCGGCTTTTGAAGCGCAGCTGTTTTACGTGGCACAGCCGATTGCCACGCGTCAGCAGTCGAAGCTACAGGGAGAGTGCAGGAGGTGAGTAGGAAAGCCTCTGTGCATGTGCAAAGTGTGCCTTTGGCATGCATGCGTGAGCAACGTGTATGCGTACATGCAAAGCGCGCCCGCCCACCACGCCATGCACACTGAACCGGTGAAAACCTACTTTGCAACCCTCCACTGGTTTGGTTGTTTTCTTGCAGATGTTTCATTACCCAACTAGATAATATCATCAGTGCTAAAGGGAGAAGTGTCTGTTGGGGGGAGGAGGAGTGATTATAGAGTCCTTGCTGCTCTCTGAGCGTGGTTGTTTTCTTGCAGACATTCCATTACCAAACTGGGTAACATCATTATCTTCTGACACTGATGATGTTATCTAGTTGGGGAATGAAATGTCTGTAAGAAAACTACCAAGCTCAGAGAGCACAAAAGACCCCTCAGCAAAGGGGTCCTTCATCTGTCTATAAGAACTGAACTTTGGATGGATTGTTCTATGTCATTCCCCAAGATTTAAAGGTCTCCCTGGACATCACTAAGTAGATGATGATGTCACCTATTTTGCTAATGAAACATCTGCAACAAAGCAACCAAACTTAGAGAGCACCAGGATTCTGTGGACTTAAAAGTCTTTCCAGCTGTGTCTTACACAAAGTGCTCATTTATCTTTTAAAACAAAATGGGGACTGGAGGCTAAGACATATGAAGAATTGTTAGAAATTCTGCTTACATAAAGCACCGCACAGGGCAAACAAAGAATACAGTCACCATATGCTTTTACTGCTCAACTATAGAATTGTAACAGGAAATAGGAAAATCTATTCAGAACAAAAGAGCATATATATAGCATAAATCCAGACTTGTAAATATTGCCATCTACTGGCTGAATACTACTGTAGTTTTTGCATAGAAATACATTCCAACAATGAATTCCAACAAGAATAGTTTCAAGAATTGGGTATGTCTAGTTTAACGAAAAGAAAGTTGAGGGGTGGCATGAGAGCAGTCTTCCAATATTTGAGGAGCTGCCACAAAGAAGAGGAGGCCAATCTATTTCCCCAAAGCACCTGAAGGCAGGACAAGAAGCAAAGGATGGAAATGAATCAAGGAGAGAAGCAACCTGGAACTAAGGAGAAATTTCCTGACAGATAAAACAATCAGTGGAATGGCTTGCCTGAAATTGTGTGTGCTTCAACCCTGGAGATTTTAAAGACGAGATTGAACAAGCATTTGTCTGGAATCGTGTAGAGTTTCCTGCCTGAGCAGGAGGATTAGAAGACTCCAAGGTCCCTTCTAGCTCTGTTATTCTTTTATGTTCTGAAACATTGGATTAACTAAGGCAATTGACACAGTAAAAGAAGACGCCTCCCATGGGAAATCATATGCTTATGACATGATTCTAACTAACCCAGAAACCTGGTGAGAATAAAGAATTGAATTGGAAAGGGGAAAGGTTGATTATTGTCATGGGCTTGTAAAGAGTCTGCAATTTTCTTTATGTTTATGCAAATGAGACTAACATAAAATCAGGGAGTGTGAGGTTCAGTGTGCTGGGTAAAACTCAGCTAGTTTTTATTTTATTTTTTAATTTTTGTTTTTGTTTTTAAGAAGAACAGAGCTAGCTCCATTTATCAAAGTACTGCTAATATTGCTCCTTGGATGCCAGCTCAGCCTTTTGGCTAAAATCAAATGTCGTTGCCTGTGATTAATAATCTTCACTGGTTTTCTTCATAGAATGAGTATTTTTCTTTCTCTGCAGGAATGTAGCACTTAGCATTTCCACGTATATGGCTTATATTATTATTTCTTCTTCTTCTTCTTCTTCTTCTTCTTCTTCTTCTTCTTCTTCTTCTTCTTCTTCTTCTTCTTCTTCTTCTTCTTCTTCTCCTTCTCCTCCTCCTCCTCCTCCTCCTCCTCTTTCTCCTCCCCCTCCCCCTCCTCCCCCTCCTCCTTTTGAAAAAAAAAACACCTTTGAGTTGTTCTCACCTTCTCTCCACTTGTGCTTAAGGATCAGAAAGGGATGGTCCTTGCTCATCGCCTGAGCTCTGTCTCTCATGTTGACTGCTTAGCCTGTCTCGGTCATACTGTCCCTCTTCCTCCCTGCCTACAAGCCATCCCAATCCTGAAAGGCCCTGGCCTGCCTCGGCCTGCTTCTCCCCATTTTCCTCCCAAGCCCCTTGATCTCTTTTGGCTCCAGTTCTGGCTCGTCCTCCTCCATAGATTCAGGCTCTGATAGGGGCATGACAGTGAGTTTAAGTCCCACCTTAGGCATCAAAGCTGGCTAGAGGACTTTGGGCCAGTCACTCTCTCTCAGCCCATCCCAGCTCACAGGATTGTTGTTGTGGGGAAAGTAGGAGGAACAAGTAATATTGCATGTATTCACCACCTTGACTTATTTATAAAAAAGTAGAAAGGGATACGAGTAAATAAATATACAGGATGGATTAGAACTTGGATTTCTTCAGTTTCAATCCAGCACCTTCATCACCAATCCACATTATCTGCTCTGCCCTAGCCTTCACAAAATCATGAAGCAGACTTCTCGTCCCAACAAAACTCTTTGTCAACTAAAAAGATACTCCTTTGGTCTTTTTAACTGCCAGAAAAAGGGAGTGGAGGAAAAGAAGGCTTTCTTGAAATGCCTAGATAATCACCTCGGTAGCCTAAAGTTGTCGGAGCATAAGAAGGTTATTGGAGAGCATGATGGATGACTCTTGGAGATGGATGTGTCCCATTGGAGAAGTCACATCCAGGGGGTGGGGGAAAGACCAGGGCCAAGGGGGAAATGTATGGTGTGATTTAGTATTGGCTGCACCCCGCTACGCACCAACATGGCAATTTCTAATAAACCAATTTACTTTTTATGAGATGCAGTTAGAGACTTTTGATTTGAATGAGGGTGGATTTTTTTAGGCTAATGTGAATTCCTCTCATTCACATCCAGCGAAGTCCCAGCCAACAGTCTTTCATGAGTGATTTAGAATCACAGACCTTATCAGGCTTGGAGAGTTGCCAGGCCAATAGCTTGCAAGCGCAACGCTGTACAAGAAAATACTTGGCAAGCAGTCTCTGAGAGTCACGAACAAATCTTCACACTAATTAAATGAACTAATTGTCTCCTACAAGCACCACTCTCCTTTCTCTCCTCTTTCTTCCCTATGGGAAGGGCCATTCACCAACCACCTGTGTCTTTACTCCCAAGTCAACCCTTGTTCTTTAACTGTTCCCTTCTCCTGGCAGCTCTGCACATGCGCACACTGGGAACAGGCTCCAGCTGTTCTTCTGCCCCACTGATCTCCGACTCCCAAGGCAGCTGATAACTGTCGGACGGCCCTGGCCCATCTCTGCCTCTCGTCAGACCCTTCCCCAGACTCCAAGACTGGCCTATGTTCCTCCCCAACCTCCTCACTGTCTGAGTCTGCTGGCTGCTGGCAGGCCACACCACCACATTACCCACCTTACACAAAGAAGGCTTGTAGGTGTTCTTCTTGCCCTCTCTTAACTATGTCTGCAGCAGCCTCGCCCAGAGCCCTGAGAGGTCATAAAAATTGGTTTTAAAAAATAAAATAGCCTAACCTCCTTTCTGTCCAGTTGCAGAGATTTTCAACTTGTCCGTTCCTAAACTTGTATTTGGCCCCAAACTACACAGGACAACTTTTACTCTTCTAACTCATGTCCTTGACTTACGACCACAAACGAGCCCCAAATTTCCATTATTAAGCAAGACAGTTGTTAAGAGACTTTTGCCCCATTTTATGACTTTTCTTGCCACATTTGTTCAGTTAATTAATTAATTAATTAAATTTATTTATTTATTTATTTTTGTCAATCGCTTACAAGATAATAGATGTAAGTATGAAAATAGTTATGAATACATGAAATGGGTACATATAAGAAGAATAAAAGAAACAATAGGACAGGGACGGTAGGCACGTTGGTGCGCTTATGCACCCCTACAGACCGCTTAGGAAAGGGGTGAGGTTAATAGTAGACAGCCTAAGGTTAAAGTTTTTGGGGTTTGGGGAAAAAAAACCACAGAATCAGGTAGAGTATTCCAGACATTGACCACTCTGTTGCTGAAGTCCTATTTCCTGCAATCAATTTGGTGCGATTAACCTTGAGTTTGTATCTATTGTTTGCTCTTGTGTTGTTATGGTTGAAGCTGAAGTATTCATTGACAGGTAGGACATTGCAATGTATGATTTTATATACTATATGTAGATCGGACTGAAGGTGGCGTAGTTCTAGGTTTTCTAGGTCTAGAATTTCGAGTCTGGTGGCATGAGGTATTCTGCAACAAGTAGAGGAGTAGAGAATTCTTCTTGTGAAACATTTCAGTGAATCATTGCAATTGTTAAATTATAGTAACCTGGTTGTTAAGTGAATCTGGCTTCCCTGTTGATTTCGCTGGTCAGAAGGTTTGCAAAAGTTGATCACGTGACCCCGGGACCCTGCAATCGACATAAATATGAACCATTCGCCAAGTATCTGAATTTTGACCAAATGACCACGAAGACACTGCAATGGTCGTAAGTGTGAAAAAGATTCATAAGTCACTTTTTTCTGGTACTGTTGTAACTTTGACATGGTCCCTAAACGAACTGTTGTAAGTCAAGGACTGCCTGTATAAGGATCATTGTTAAATGATCTAATTCCTAGACATCCCCTGGTGTAAAGGAGCAAACAAAGCTCTCTCTCTGGAGAAAATTTAAAAACCAGATGGACTGGGTATCTGGAGGCGAACAAAGAGAGAATGTTTGCAGTCAATTGATCTAATTAGACAAACAATTGCAGCTGTCACTCTACAAGTCTATTCAATTATTGCCATCATTCAGCAGAACTGCCAATTTTTCTAGTGATCTGTTTGCTGTAGAAGCCAACATGGTGCAACAAATAGTTGTAGGAACACCACGCTATAAACAAAGATGTTGAGACTCTAAGAATAAGTGTAGAGAAGAGCAACCAGGATGATTAGGGGTCTGGAGGTTAAAACATATGAAGAACGGTTACAGGAACTGGGCTTGGCTAGTCTAGTGAAGAGAAGAGAAGGACCAGGGGAGGCATGATAGCAGTGTTCCCATATTTGAGGGGCTGCCACAGAGAGGAGGAAGGGGTCAAGCTATTTTCTAAATCATCTGTAAGCCAGACAGGGAATAATGGATGGAAGCTGAATAAGGATAGATTCAATCTGGAAATAAGGAGAAACTTTCTGACAGTGAGAACAATCAATCAATGGAGCAAAAGTTGCCTTCAGAAGTTGTAGGAACGTCATCACTGGAGCTTTCAAGAAGAGACTGGACTGTCATTTGTCAGAAATGGTGTAGGGTCTTCTGCTTGGGTGGAGGCAGTGGTGGGATTCAAATGTTTTTACTACCGGTTCTGTGGGAATGGCTTGGTGAGCATGACATAGTTTGGTGGGCGTGGTGTGGCTTGGTGGGCACGGCAGGGGAAGGATACTGTAAAATCTCAATTTCCACTCCACTCCAGGGGAAGGATATACTGCAAAATCCCCATTCCCTCCCCACCTCACTGACCTGCTTTCCAGCTCCGTTCTCCTGTGCAGGGCAAAAGAAGAAGAGCTAGCCGATCAGCTGGGACTCAATGGGAGGCAGAGAATAGATGGGGGCGGGGCCAGTCAGAGGTGGGATTTGCCGGTTCTCCAAACTACTCAAAATTTCCACTACCGGTTCTCCAGAGCTGGTCAGAACCTGCTGAATACCACCTCTGAGCGGGGGGTTGGACTAGATGACCTACAAGGTCCCTTCTAACTCTGTTAATCTGTGTCTGAACATTCTGAGTGGCTAGCATCAGTTCTTAGCCAGACTTGGTTTTCACTGTTAAAAAAAAATCGATTTCCCTGTAAATTCTGCTCATCATCCATATTTATCTAGGCATGAAATGGACGTGGTTTGCCATTGCCTTTCCCCAAGATTTTTGCTTTAATTTTCTAATTTAATCAACAATGTTCAACTTCTGAGGGAAATCTTATCAAAGAAAGACCCCACCCAGAACTAAAAAGGAATTTCTTGACAGGGAGAACAATTAATCGGTGGAATGGCTTGCTGTCAGAAGTTGGGAGGTTTTAAGGAAGAGATCGGAAAGCCATTAGTCAGAATTAGGTCTGCTGCTTGAACAGGGGGTTGGTCTAAAAGACCTCCAAGGTCCCTTCCAACTCTGTTTTTCTGTTTTTCTGTTATTCTGATCTTGGTCTCATTTCAAAGAACAGGATTAAACCTAATATAAAGCTACACTAACAGGATGCACGAACTTGTCAATACACAAAGTTATAAGGTGATATGAAGTCTTTAATCTGATTTGTATGACTAGACTTCTGACCCAATAAAGAGAAGGTATTAGGACCATGAACATTTTTGAAAGGATTATTGCTTTGAGAAAAGCCTACAAAAACTCTGTTTTGTTTGCTTTTCTAACTTGAACCAACAAAGCAAATTTTGCAACCTCCATCCATAGCTCTTAATACCTACCCAGGAAAAAGCCCTATGGCTTAGCACAGCCATAGAAAAGATTCGGGTGTACGGAGGATGGCGAAAACATGACCATGACTGCCATCTAGTGGGCAATTGAAATCACTGGTAAAATATTATATTTCTGAAATGGGAATGAGTAATAACCCTGTTTCCGAATTTTGCTAGGATAGGATTTCTGTTTCCTGCTTCAACAGCCAGGCCTCGTGGTGATGTGAACATGCACAATTTTTTACAAAAAAAATTTCCCTGTTATTCTCTACGGGTTTCTCTTGTGGCTTTAATGTGGAATTTCCGGTGTGTTTCGGCATAGCTGAAAAGATTTTAAGCATCTCCTTCAACTTAAAACTCCAGCTCCTAGCAGCTTCCTGGAGACATCTGGATAGTTTTATTGGCAACATGGCGGAAGTAACTCATCACTGTTTTTATACTTTTAGATTTGGCAATAATTGAATTCCTGTCTAAGCATTATTCAGGTTTGATTCTGTTGGGTTTTTGAAGTCAGCCAAGCTTGACTAGGAATGATAAGAAAGAGATATAGGTACTTATGGGGTCCTGATGGCTCAGTGGTTAAAGATGCTGAGCTTGTCAGCCAGAAAACTAGCAGCCCAGGTTCAAGACCCAAGTGTCATGAAATGGAGTGAGCTCCTGTTCCTTGCTCCAGCTCCTGCCCACCTAGCAGTTTGAAAGCATGAAATTGCAAGTAGATAAATAGGTACCATTTTGGGGGGAAGATAACAGCATTCTGTGCAGTGGTGGGATTCAAATATTTTTGCCACCGGTTCGGTGGGCATGGCTTGGTGGGCGCGCTTTGTGCATGTGCACACATTTTGCATGCATGCACACGCCAAACACATACTTTGCACAGGCTCAGAGGCGTTTGGGCAGACGCAAAGGTGTTCAAACTCATCTCTGCAAGCCTGCATGATCCCGGTCGCTTCAGCAGCTGTCACGCAGCACTGTTTTGTGCCATACAAAGCAGCTGTGCTTCAAATTCAGAGGGTAAAGGTGGGTGGGTGGGCCCAACAGCAGAATGGCGGAGAGAATCGGTTTAGTCTCCGCTGCTCATTGCTGCTACCGGCTCAGGAGAACCGGGCCAAACTGGTAGAATACCACCACTGATTCTGTATGCCTCAGTGTAGAGTCATGATGGCCAAACGACCATGGAAAATGTCTTCAGAATCTCCTAGAGTCAGATACAACTGGACAGGGAAACCTTTACCATTACTATAGGTTCTTTTAATCCTTAGGAAGGTTTCTGGGGTCAAGGGAGGAGTTAGCTCAGAGGTCATTTACACTTTCTGCTCTTGCAAAACATCTACGGAATGGACTAAGTATAGCAAATTATGTGCATTCCTTGACATCTTGAGGAACTGACTTGATTAAATATGTTGCATTCTTTTTTACATGCCCTGAAAACCTTTTGACATGATTCAGTTTTGGCAGCTTGCAAATAGGAGTTCCAAATCTGGAAGATGATGCTGAAAGATGTTAGAGAGATATTGTGATGACCCAGGGCATGGCACAAAGGCAACACAGTCAGATAATCAATAGGAGTCTGGGCTGGAGAAAAACTCTCCCAGGAACAGCCTTTGGCTGCAGAGATTCAAGTCCAAAACGTAGTCAACGAAAACTGTAACTATAAGTCCAATCAAAGCAAAATGAGGGCAAGAGAAGGAATTACAGACATAAAGGAATGGCAGTAATTCAACCCAGTTGGGAGGATGCCAGGAATGCAGATAACCAAAGTCAAAGCAAGATAAACTTTGTTCCCAGCAGACACTGCACTCAGCTGGCATCTCTTTTAAACTCTCTTCCCGGATGTGGCTAATGAAGGGAATCAGGGCCCTTTCCTCCCTCGTAAGCCATGCAGCCCATATTGCTCTCTTCTCCGTTCTTCCCTGCATACCCTAGGATGAAGAGGGGATGGGCCCGGGTCTTCCTCTGAACTCCCTCTCCCTTGTTCTACCTCTTCCCTGCTCTGCCCAGTCGTACTTTACCCTTCCCCAGCCTCCTTCACAGCCAACGGAGCCACACTCCCACTTCCTGTCGGCTGTTCATCTTCCTCCTCAGATTCAGACTCTGACAGAGACATGACAGATACAGTTTCTCAGGAGATACCTATAATGCCATTTCTTTTAAACTTGTGGTGGACAAGGGAAACCATTTCCACCAATCCAGAACGCCCAGTGTAATACAGCTCTGGACAGAACTTCTTCCCCCATCATACTGGTACCTTATCAGGCTTATAATCCCCCTTCATTCAGAAGTTTAAGATGGAATATGTAGCATATCCTCATCCCGTTTTAACCCACAAGCACAAGGCCCTCCCTACCAGTCACATGTTCACCTTTTGGGTGTTCGGCAACCACCCTGCATTTATGGCAGTTTGCCATGTGTAGGTTAGTCCACTCTATCATGTTTCCCATAGCTATCTAGGATTGTGAAAACTGGACCTTAAAAAAGCAGGACAGGAAGAAAATCAATCCATTTGAGCTGCGGTGCTGGAGGAGGCTGCTGTGCATTCCTTGGACGACAAAGGTGACCAACAAGCAAGTTTTGCAGCACATAACATCAGACACATCACTGGAAGGCAAAATCGATGAAACTGGGTCTCTCTCTTACTTTGGCCATGTCGTGTGGAGGAATTCATTGAAGAAAGCGATTATGTTTGGAACAGTTAGCGGTAAAAGGAAACCCAGGCTGTTAAAGAACACACTGGCTAGGCACCATCAAAGCTGACACCAGCCAGAGCATAGAACATCTCAAAGAAGTAATGCAAGATTCAGGAAGAGATGGAGAGATCTGGCTTGGGCATCCAGTTTTGGCCACCACATCACAAAAACGATGCTGAGATTTTGGAAAAAGTGCAAAGAAGAGCAACTAAAGATGATTAAAGGCCTGGAGACAAAAACATATTGAGTATTGCAGGAATTGAGTATGACCAGTCAAGAAAAAGATTCTAGGAAAAGACTCTAGGAAAAAGTACAGAAGAGAGCAACCAGAATGATGAGGGGACTGGAGGCTAAAACATATGAAGAATGGTTGCAGGAACTGGGCATGGCTAGTCTAGTGAAGAGAAGGACCAGGGGAGACATGATAGCAGTCTTCCAATATTTGAGGAGTTGCCACAGAGAGGAGTGGGTCATCTTATTATCCAAAGCACCAGAAGGCAGGACAAGAAACAATGGATGGAAATGAATCAAGGAGAGAAGCAACCTGGAATTAAGGAGAAATTTCCTGACAGTGAAGACAATACGCTGCTTGCCTTCAGAAATCGTGGCTGCTTCATCACTGTAGGTTTTAAGAAAAGTCTGGACAGCCACCTATCTGAAATGCTATGGCGAACCTATGGCATGCGTCCCACAGGTGGCACGCAGAGCCATTTGTGCCGGCACACGAGCTGCAGGCAAACTTACCTCACTGGGCATGCGCGTGCCTCACTGCTGATTTTCTGCCATTTTGAGGCCTTTTTCAGCCTCCCAAAGGCTTGAGGAAGGTTTCTGCAGGCTTTGCAGGCCAAAAACTAGGCCTGTTTCATCACTTCCTGTTTTTCCGAAGGTAAGGGGTAAGGGGGCAGCGTGAGTGGGTGGGATTACCTGCGCATACGTAGGGGGCGTGGGGGTGTGTGCATTGCCTTCTGGGTGCTGGCAAGCACGCACACAATTTTTGGCACAGGAGCCCAAAATGGTTAGACAGCACTACTATAGGGTCTCCTGCTTGAGCAGGGGATTGGACTAGAAGGCCTCCAAGGTCCCTTCCAGCTTCTATTCTGATTGATTGATAAAATTGCCAAGAGTCAGACATAACTGAATGGACAACATCGTCATCATCATCACTAGAAGCTGAATTTTACTTATGTTTTCTGGCAAAAACGCCCATTGTGGACAATGAATTTGCTTAACAACTCTGGTGTTTGCTTTACAACTATGGCATTTGTTTAGCCACCACAAAACAAAAGGGTTATACAATCAGGTGCGATCACATGCCGCAACCTTAATTTCAGGTTCAATTTCAATCGTACGTTTGGACTGCCTTCAACTGGACAAATGTAAGGGGACAATATTTCCATTTCTTTTTAATCAAATTTGGATAGCCACAGAGCTATAATGTTGAATTAGGACTGGTGAGACAAGGACCAAAAGATTTTCTTCCCATCTCTCTTTTGCGGACCAATTTATCCTTACAGCCGAGTAGCTGTGTTGGAGATAAAAATTAATGAAGACTTTGAACTTGATGAAAGAAGGGGAAATAAATCTAAGAAGCACTTCTTCTGATGTTCAGCAGAAGATTAGGGGGAGAAAAAAAAGAGAAGCTATAATATAAATTAGATTCTTTCCTAGCCAATTCCAGCTCCCGACGTACCTGGATTTGAAAATATCTTTGATTAAAGCAGAGCGATCGAAAGAAACGATTGTCAGCTTAGGTGGAGAATGACAATGAATGAAGTTAGATAATAAAATTACTTTGAGTCAAGCTATTTTCCCAGACACCTGACAAGGAATAATGGATGGAATCTGAAACAAGGAGAGATTCAACCTGGAAATCAGGAGAAATTTTCTGACAGGGAGAACAATCAATCCATGGAACGGAAGTTGCCTTCAGAAGTTGTGGGAGCTTCATCCCTGGAGGCTTTCAAGAAGAGATTGGACTCCCATCTGTCAGAAATGGTGGAGAGCCGCCTACTTGGGTGGGGGGTTGGACTAGATGACCTTCCAACTCTGTTGATCTGTTAATATTTAACAAAGCTAGACAGTCACAATATCAGACTTGTAAGTTTCAGCTGGCACAGCTGCGTAGGTTTTACTTTTACTCTGATTGTAATCCACCGTAATGTATACAGGTAGTGGTGATCCTTGACTTACAACCATTCATTTACTGAATTACAAGAGGGCTGAAAAAAGTGACTTATAACTGTTTTCATCCTTATGACCATTGCAACATCCCCATGGTTACGTGATTAAAACTCAAGTGCTTGGCAACTGGCATGTACTTATGATGGTTGCGGTGTCCCAGGATGATGTGGTCTCCTTTTGCCATCTTCCGACAAGCAAAGTCAGATTCACTTAACAACCGTGTTACTCACTTAACAACTGCAGTGGTTCACTTAACAACTGTGGCAAGAGATGTTATAAAATGGGGCACGGGTCACTTAATTGTCGTGCTTAGCCACCGAAATTTTGAGTGCAATTGTGGTCGTAAGTCAGGGATTATCTGTAACTGATTTTATTGCCTCTGCGATATTTTTAAATAGTTCTTTTTGATTGTAATTGTGCTGGGAAAGAGGGGGTATTTCCTTATTTCTATGTTGGTTAATAACCAATGACGGGCAAATAAAATCCATGAGCAATTTTTTTCATATATCTAAAAACAATTGCTTTGCAGAGCTAATGCAGCATAACTATTCTGACCCAGCTTCCCAACACAAACCCTCTGTAGTTAAATAAATGTTCTCTTAATTAGGAATGCCAGCAGCCCTGGCAAAAAGTCTCTCTCTCTCTCCCTCCCTCCCTCTCTCTCTCTCTCTCTCTCTCTCACACACACACACACACACACATAGCAGGCTAACAAGTTTGTCTTCCCAGGAGATGAATAATTGTCTGCCACACCTATTCATCTCCACCCCCTGCCTTTTATCCCCACATGGGGCTCTTCTGTCCCAAGGACCAGCCCATAGATTTCCACTGCTCTCCTCTCAGTCTTCTGTGTGTCTGTGCATCAGGCACTGGACCCAGCTGTTCCTCCTCTCCCTCATCAGCCACCTCCAGACCTGAAGGCTGTTGACTCTCCATCTGAGGGCTGATGGACAGCCCAGGCTCCACCTCTCTCTCTCTCTCTCTCTCTGCCAGCTTCATTCCCTCTTTCCCTTCAGTGCACTCAGATTGCCTTGATGCTGGCCCTGATTCCCACACCTCCTCCTCCTCCTCTGATTTGGCTGCTGGAGGGGCCGGCGGCTGATAGGCCACAACAATAACTTTGCATAGACCCACTATTTTTTTACATAAGCTCCATGTCAAAATGGCCAGGAGGCAGTACAATCACTTGCAAGCAATAAGACAAAACTTTGTTACATCAAAGGGGGCTCTGGCCATGCTTTTTCTCTCAAAATCCTGCAAAAGAGAAATAGAATTCAGAAATAGCAATCCTTTGAATAACCCTTGAAGACAAGCAAAGAATAAAAACAATGTTCCCTGGTAAGTTTGAAAATAGCAGCGTTGAGCAAGACTTTCCCGTCCATTAGCTGGTAAAATTTTATTCATCGCTTTGTTTACTGGTGGAAGAAATTCTGGGAAGCCACTTTGCAATTCAAAGTTATAGGTTATATTTGTCTTTTTGTTTGTTCGCATCCTGCCTTTATTACTCTTACAAATAACTCAAGGTGGACATACTAATTCCCTCCTTCCCCTTCCTCTTCTTTTCCCTATAACAACAAGGTGAGGTGAGGTGAGAGAGAATGACTGGCCCAAGATCACCCAGTTGATTTTCATGGCTAAGGCAGGACAAGAAGTCACACCCTCCTACTTTCTAGCATGGTGCCTTCACCACACAGAGCAGATCTAAAATAATCAGTCTATCTATCTATCTATCTATCTATCTATCTATCTATCTATCTATCTATCTATCTATCATCTATCTATCTTCCTCCCTCCCTATCTATATCTATATCCATATCCATATCCATATCCATATCCATATCCATATCCATATCCATATCCATATCCATATCCATATCCATATCCATATCCATATCCATATCCATCCATCCATCCATCCATCCATCCATCCATCCATCCATCCATATATAGCTGAAGTCTCCAAATTTGGCAACTTTAAGTTTGGGGACTTCAACTCCTAGAATTCATCAGTTAATGTGCTGGCTGGGGAATTCTGGGAGTTGAAGCAGGGGTGGGATTCTACCAGTTCTCACCTATTCACTAAAATAGGTTGTTAACTTTCTAAGCAGTTTGGAGAACCGGTTGTTAGAAGAAATTACTGGCCTAATCCTGTAAGGAAGGCAGGAAGGAAACATTCTGGTGTTGCTTACAGAAACTGCCTCTCCATTAACCCTTATTACATTCTTGGCAGGACTAGACTTCCTGTCTCTGGAACTTCTCTGGAGTTTTTTCCCCCACTTCTGCTAGTACTTTGCTTGTGTGGAGTGACCATTCAAAGTTATAATGGCACTGAAAAAAGTGACTTATGATCCTTTTTCACACTTACAACTGTTGCAGCTTCCCCAGTCATGAGAGGCCAGGCGAGGAGATGCGTGCCTCGATGTGAATGATATTGAGTTGGCCACACCCAGCCAATAACATGACCACCAAGCCACGCCCACTACCTAAGCCATGTCCACAGAACCGGTTGTTAAAAAATTTGAATCCCACCCCTGAGTTGAAGTCCACAAGTCTAAAAGTTGCTGAATTTGGAGACCGGAAATAATCTATAGTAGTGTTTCCCAAACCTGAATAAACTACCCAAAGTGAGGTAAAAATGCTTTCTCCTTGGGTAACGACATACGACTCTATTACCCATCAGAACAGGGAGATTTAAATGGACGTAAAAACTGTGGCTAAAATGAATTTGAATGTGTCCCATGGTACTGGCAGTCCTCGACTTATGACCACAATTGAGCCCAAAATTTCTGTTGCTAAGTGAGACATTGGCTAAGCGAGCTTTGCCCCATTTTACGACCTTTTTGCCACCATTGTTAAGTGAATCACCACTCTTATTAAATTAGTAACCCAGTTGTTAAGTGAATCTGGCTTCCCCAGTGGCTTTGCTTTTCAGAAGGTCGCAAAAGGGGATCACATGAATCCCCCCCCCCAGGACAATGCAACCGTCATAAACGTGAATCAGTTGCCAAGCATCTGAAGTTTGATCACGTGCCTATGGGGATGCTGCAAGAATGTAAATATGAAAAATGGTCATAAGTCAATTTTTCAGGGCCACTGTAACTTTGAATGGTCACCAAATGTTGTAAGTTGAGGACTACCTGTATTTTCTCCCTATTTCTTGCTCTCTGGCTTTTTTATTTTATTTATTTATTTAATTTATATTGCAGCCTATTCGCCCATGGCGACTCGAGGCGGCTTACACAATGTAAAACCATATTTAAAACAAAAAATAAAAATTGAAATCAATAAAAACTAACAAAAAGAATCAAATAGATTAATAAAGTACAATAGAACAAAATCTGGAAAATAAATAAATAAATAAATCACATCTCCCATCCCCCATCCCGACAACAGAAGATCACATGAGCCATTAGATGGGATCCATCCCGCTCTGGGTTCCCAGGCCCATTGGCAGAACCAAATATTCAGCCCCTTCCTTAAGAGTATTAGTGAGGGGGGCATTCTAATCTCTGGGGGAATGATGTTCCAGAGAGAGGGAGCCACCATGGAGAAGGCCCTTCTTCTGAGTCCCACCAGGTGTACCCCCTTTGGGGATGGGGAACCACAACATTCCCTGCCTCCCTACTTTGATGGGTCAGGTAGATGTGACCGGCAAGAGACGTTCACTCAGACAACCTGGTCCCAAGCCATGAAGGGCTTTAAACAGGGGTGGGATTCTACCAGTTCGCACCTATTCGCTAGAATCAGTTGTTAACTTTCTAAGCAGTTTGGAGAACCGGTTGTTAGAAGAAATTATTGGCCTAATCCTGTAAGGAAGGCAGGAAGGAAACATTCTTGTGTTGCTTACAGAAACTGCCTCTCCGTTAACCCTTATTACATTCTTGGCAGGACTAGACTTCCTGTCTCAGGAACTTATCTGGAGTTTTTTCCCCTCTCCTTTGTGGGTACTTTGCTTGTATGGAGTGACCCTTCAAAGTTACAAAGGCACTGAAAAAAGTGACTTAGGACCATATTTCACACTTACAACTGTTGCAGCATCCCCACAGTCATGAGAGGCCAGGCAAGGAGATGCGTGCCTCAATGTAAGTGATACATGCACATTGCCTTCTGGGTGCTGGCGCGCACAATTTTTGGAACAGGAACCCAAAAAGGTTAGCCACTACTGGACTAGGCATACCTAGTTCCCTCAATTGTTTCATTGTACGGATTTTCTGGGAAGTGAATAGACATTTTTGGAGTGAATATAGACAAGATTAAACAAAGAAACAGGAAACCAACCATGGCTTGTGTGATGACCAGGTCTTCACTGATGGTCACAAAATTAATAACCTATTCATCCCTCATTGACTTGATTGACGGTTTCCAGCATTAATGGAAGTGTTTGAGGTATTGTGTGTGTCATCAAAGCTGTATTAGATACTTCATCTATGACAGCAGATTTACACCCCACCCCCTGTAAACAACTGCAACATTGCAACCATCAAGCAATAACAGACCAAAAAAAAATATTACCTAAGAAAGATTTCACATTTTTAATCAACAAACTATGGGTTGGCTAGACAATATTTATATCTCATTTGTACCAAAAAAGGTTTTACACCAGCTTAAATATGCAGTCCAGTGCATGGTTGGCTTCTTTAGTGCTTTGTAAAGGAATGATACAAAGTTATGTTTAGCCCTTCTTTAAATAAATTAATACTGTAAGAGGTGGAGAGAACGGATAGCACAAATCTTGAGGTCAGATTTGGTGTCTAAATATACAAGATCAAAACACTCCATAAAACGAGGGTGTTTCACTGAGCAAGTAAAAAAGAAAAATTAAACTTCCTGCAAAAGTTGTCGCTTTCCATTTTCTTTTTAATATTCCAAGACCATCTCGGAATTGCAGTCCAGATCCAGGATAAAATGAAACTCATCTCTTTGAGATCCTTAGATCCCTTCCCTCTTTTCACAGCGGAGAGACGAGGATTCAAGTTTTGCCATGTGCTTTTGCTGCTTGTGAAAAATCACACACACCAAAAAAACAATAATAGATCATCACAAAATTATTTTTCCTGCCAAAAGAAGCCAAATCTGCAGGAAGGAACAAGTAAGACATTCTTTTGCCACAGTTTCTGGGCAATGATGAGAAAGTTGTTTGTGGGTAGCTCAATGGCTATACATCGCCCTCGGAAGGCTGATGTGAAGATTGGCTCTCCTGCAGATCACAAGCGCCATTTTCTGAGACTGCCGAGCTGCCGTGGAGAGATCCAGGGGAAGGGGCTTTGTAGAGCATGCAGGCTAGCAGGAAGAAACACGAGCCCATCACCTGTAAGACATCCAAATTTGGGTTTTTTAGTCGCCAGAACGCCATTCTTTCATGTCCCCAGTTTCTCAGAATACAAAAGAAGAAAGATAATCGGAGCTGGAATTGATTGGCTCCTTGGATGAACCAAGTGTTCTGACCAAGGCTTCCCGAGACTGTGATTAAGCACACGCTTAGTTAAAACAACTCTTGTTTTATTTCAATGCTGGGAATTATGTTCATTCCCAGCTGGTAATGAGTCCCAAACAGCCCCTCGAGATAAGCACCTACCTTTCTCTCCTTTGAATTGCTGCCAACAACTAAAGTGCCAAATTAACTATAAAAAACCAACTGAAGTACAAAGTCCACACAGAGCTTCAAGGATTAATCCGAACAGAATAAACGACTTTGCTTCCTGCAAAGGTTTCTCTACCTTTGCCTTTCCTTTATACCTTAGGGGAGGGGCAATCACTTCCAAACCTTACTCCTGAGTTGCCCCTTTTGTCTCAACTGCTTTTACCTTCTAGCAGCTCTGTGCACATGCACACTGGAAACAGGCTCCCCTTATTCCTCAGCCACACTGCTGCCAGACTCCAGAGGTTCTGGAGTCAGAACCCCACTCCCAGGTAGTCCTGGCCCCATCTCTGCATCGGATACAGGACCCTCGTCTGAGTCCTCTCCAGACTTCCCTGGCTGGTCCCCTTTCTTCCCCACTGTCTGATTCTGCTTCCGTGGGCACAGGCTGTCGGCGAACCACAACACCAAGCGAGTCTAAAACATTAGCACCATACTTCCCCAGATTGCAAAGTATAGTTAGTACTTTAGGGTTAAGATTAATGATAGCAGCATTCTAGTTTTTGAGGGGCTGCCACAAAGAAGTGGGGAGGGAATCAACTTATTTTTCAAAGCACCTGAGGGCAGGATAAGAAACAATGGATGGAAACTATTCAAAGAGAGAAGCAACTTGGAATTAAGGAGAAACATCCTAACAGTGAGGACAATTAACCAGTGGAACAGCTTGCCTTCAGAAATGGTGGGTGCCCCATCACTAGAGGGTTTTAAGAAGAGACTGGGCAGTCACTTGTCTGAAATGGTATGGGGTCTCCTGCTTCAGCAGGGGGTTGGACTAGAAAACTTCCAAGGTCCCTTCCAGCTCTATTCTGATTGACTGAACTACAGGTAGTCCTTGACTTTCAACCACAGCTGAGCCCAAACTTTCCGCTGCTAAACAAGACGGTGTTTAAGTGAGCTTTGCCCCCATTGTATGACCTATCTTGCCACAGTTCTTAAGTGAATCACTCCAGTCGCTAAACTAGCAACACGGTTGTTAAATGAATCCGGCTTCCCCATTGACTTTGCTTGTTGGGTTGCAAAAAGTGATGTTGATGTGACACTGCAACTGTCATAAATACATTTCAGCTGCTATGTGTTCGAATTTTGATCACGTGACTGTCAGCTATGGAAGCCATATTAGCACCAGAAGCTTCCATGCTGCCACATTTTTGAGCCTGGGAAGATGGGAGGTGGGTATTACATGGAGCGTATGTAGTAGATATAATAGCATTCTTCTTTAGAGTCAAGGTCATGTTATTCCTGCACCTGACTGAGGAGTGGTTGAAAGGATGTCTCAAGTTGGGATGGATGGTGATTAGGGCATGTGATAGTATGATGGGGACAGGGGTGGATTTATAATATTTTACTTATTGGAGGGAAACCTGGAACTTTCAGATTCGGGGTTTCCCAGATGTGCCAGTATATCTACTCTAATAAAAGGAAACTTTGAGGAAATGCCTGTCTTGGAGTTTTTAATTGGAGTTGGGTTTTTCTGGAACCCTGACAGTGACCTTGGGAGATGCTGCAACAGTCATAAATAAAACATGCTCCTAAGCTGCTTTTTTTCTAGTGCTGTTCTAACATCAAATGTTCATTAAACAAATGATTGCAAGTCGAGGACTTCCTTGTGGAAGAGTTTTTTTATCGAGGTCTTCTTAAATGACCTGCCATAATCCACATGGCGGCTCACCTTAAGGGAGCTTTAATATGGCTTTAATGTTAATAAAGCTGTGGAGATATGAGCAGAATTAGGATCGGTGGCGGTTACAATGCAGTAAGGTAAAGGTTCCCCTCGCACATACGTGCTAGTCATTTCCGGCTCTAGGGGGCGCTGCTCATCTCCATTACAAAGCCGAAGAGCCAGCGCTGTCCGAAGACATCTCCGTGGTCATGTGGCCGGCATGACTAAATGCCAAAGGTGCGTGGAACGCTGTTACCTTCCCAACAAAGGTGGTCCCTATTTTTCTACTTGCATTTTTTACATGCTTTTGAACTGCTAAGTTGGCAGAAGCTGGGACAAGTAATGGGAACTCACTCCGTCACGCGGCGCTAGGGATTCAAACTGCCAAACTGCCGACCTTTCTGATCGACAAGCTCAGCATCTTATAGCTACTGAGCCTACATGCCAGCAGCTCGATCCTGACCGGCTCAGGTTGATTCAGTCTTCCATCCTTCTGAGGTCCGTAAAATGAGGAGCCAGATTGTTGGGGGCAATAGGCTGACATTGGAAACAGTCCAGTAGGGGTTCCCAACCTTTGGGCTGCAGCCAACTACTGGACTGTGACTTATTTGCAACTGGACCACACGAGTGGAAGGCCCCTCTTTCCCCCAGCTGGGCTGCCAAGCCACAAAGGTTAATGACCATTGTTGTAAACACTATGGAGCGACATATAAGTCTATAGAAGTCTACTATTGCTGTTGCTATAATCCAGGATTACCTTGAATATCAGACCAGCGATCAGGGTGTATCGGCTCATGGAGAAGTTCTGATAGACATAACAAGATCCTTGTTCACCACACTGGCTCTGCCACAGAAGACACGACTTGTCAATCATCGACCCAAAAGCAATGGGGCCCGGGATGCTCCCTATATACAAAGACATAAACGAGAGGAGTGGTATATCTCAAGCATTTCATATTCTACAAATTACTTCTGCAATAAGCTGGAGTGCTTGATTCTGCGAGGTCAGTCATATTTCATCTTGTCTTTCTTGGAATCGGATTTATTTTGAAAGTCTCCACTTAGCCAACTTCACACATGGGAAAAATTACTCCAAAAGAACAGGCGGTAAGACAATATTCACTCAGAACGGTTCCCGACCTCTTAAAAAAAAAAACAGTTCTAAGATCAATCTTATCAGTGACAGCATAATAGCAAAAGTGTCATCCTTCACAAAAGGAATGTTTCTAGCTCAGCATCTATACAGGTAGTCCTCAACTTATAACAGATAACAGAGTTGGAAGGGACCTTATAGGTCATCTAATCCAACCCCCTGCCCAAGCGGGAGACCTTACACCATTTCTGACAGATGGCTGTCCAGTCAGTTCTTGAAAGCCTCCAGAGATGAAGCTCCCACAACTTCTGAGGGCAAGCTGTTCCATTGATTGATTGTTCTCACTGTCAGAAAGTTTCTCCTTATTTCCAGGTTGAATCTCTCTTTATTTATTTATTTATTTATTTATTTATTTATTTATTTATTTGTAATATTTATATACCGCCCTTCTCCCGAAGGACTCAGGGCGGTGCACAGCCAATCACAAACCCCAGTACACTATACAAAAATTAAAAACAAATTAAATAATTTAGGCTGTCTAAAAATTATGCCCTTCCCCCATAAGTTAATTAAAACCCAAATATTAAAAACCTAATTAAAACGTAATACTAATTAAAAACCCTATATCAGTCTAGGCCGGCCTGCTCAAAGAGCCAAGTTTTTAATGCACGTCTGAAAGCTCTCAGATCCGTGTTAATGCGCATCTCTGGAGGCAGACCATTCCAGAGGGCGGGGGCCCCCACAGAGAAGGCCCTACTCCTGGGAGCCGCCAGACGGCACATAGAAGCCGACGGCACCCGGAGAAGGCCCTCTCTGTGGGAACGCACAGGTCTGTTGGAGATTACCGGCAGAACGCGGTCCTGCAGATAACCTGGTCCAATGCCATGGATCGCTTTAAAGGTCAGAACCAGAACCTTAAAGCGAACCCGGAAAACCACCAGCAACCAATGCAGCTCGCGCAGGAGAGGCGTCACATGGGAGCTTCGTGACGCCCCCATAACCACCTGCGTGGCTGCATTTTGTACCAGTGGGAGTCTCCGGGTGCTCCCCACAGGGAGCCCCATGTAGAGAGCGTTACAGTAGTCCAGGCGAGAGGTGACAAGGGCATGAGTGACCGTGCGTAAGGCGTCCCGATCCAGAAAGGGCCGCAACTGGTGAATCAGGTGAACCCGATAAAAAGCCCCCCTGGAGACGGCCGTAATATGGTCTTCTAAAGACAGCCGTGCATCCAGGAGGACACCCAAATTGCGAGTCCTCTCTGTGGGGGTCAAATCTCTCCCCCAATAGCCAGCGACAGAGTCAGCTGACTATATCGGGCCACCGGGAACCACAGCCACTCAGTTTTGGATGGGTTGAGCTGGAGCCTGTTCCCACCCATCCAAATCTGCACGGCCTCCAGGCACCGGGACATAGCCTCCACAGCATCATTGGGGTGGCCTGGGGTGGAGATGTAAAGCTGGGTATCATCCGCATACAGATGACACTGCACCCCAAAACCACGGATGATCTCCCCCAGCGGCTTCACATAAATGTTGAACAGAAGAGGGGAGAGGACCGACCCCTGAGGCACCCCACGAATGAGGGGCCTAGAGGTGGACCTCTCCCCCCCCGTCAACACGAATTGCGAGTGGTTGGAGAGGAAAGAGAACCATCGCAAGACAGTTCCCCCAATCCCCAACCCCTCCAACCGCTGCAATAAGATACTATGGTCGATAGTATCAAAAGCCGCCAAGAGGTCTAACAGTACCAGGACAGAGGAAAACCCTCTGTCACAGGCCCTCCAGAGATCATCAACCAACACGACCAATGCTGTTTCGGTACTATGCCCGGGCCTGAAGCCTGATTGGAAAGGATCGAGGTGAGTCGCTTCCTCCAGGTACTGAGGGAGCTGACGTGCCACCACACTCTCAACAACCTTCACTAAAAAAGGAAGGTTGGAGACTGGATGATAGTTATTTAAAACAGCTGGGTCCAGGGCAGGCTTCTTGAGGAGGGGCCGCACCACCGCCATCTTCAGGGCAGTAGGGAGCGACCCCTCTCTCAACGAAGCCAGCCTCGTGTCACCTCCCTGGTTCAGCTTCCATCCATTATTCCTTGTCCGGCCTACAGACGCTTTAGAAAATAGCTTGATTCCCCTCCTCTCTTTGGCAGCCCCTCAAATATTAGAAGACTGCCATCATATCGCCCCTGGTCCTTCTCTTCCCTAGACTAGCCAAACCCAATTCTTGCAACCGTTCTTTGTATGTTTTAGTCTCCAATCCCCACCTTTTTTCAGTGCCATTGTAACTCTGAATGGTCACTAAACAAATAGTGGTAAATCAAGGACTACGAGTGCCATACTCCGACATGTCAAAATTTCAGCACTTTAGAGCATGGATCCCAATTCCCAGTTCAGGGACCGGCACCGGTCCGAGGCATGCCAGGAACTAGTACACGCAAACAAACAAAGCTCCATCCGCAGGAGGTAGCCTGCACACTAAACCACGTCCCCTCTGGTCCGTGGAAAACCTTTCTCCATGGAACCAGACCCTGGTGCCCAAAAAGTTGGGAGCCACCGGTTTATGCCATCCATCTGGTAAACTCACGAGATTAGTTTTTGTCGCCATGTTCATGTATACATCCGAACTAGATGGTGTTGTTTCTCTGTGTCATATAATAATTTTCTATTTATTTATTTATTCGTTTGTTTGTTTATTTATTTAGTCCTGTTTATGTAGTGTATATCAGAGGTGGGGACCCTTTGAGAGCTGTAGGAAATGAAATTTCATTTTAATGTATGTCAATTAGTGTACATTCAAAGTGACAATAGTTTCTATTCTATTCTATTCTATTCTATTCTATTCTATTCTATTCTATTCTATTCTATTCTATTCTATTCTATTCTATTCCACTCCACTCCACTCCACTCCACTCCATTCCATTCCATTCCATTCCATTCCATTCCTATCCATTCCATTCCATTATTGTTCTGTTCTGTTCTGTTCTGTTTGTTCCATTCCATATTCTATTTCATTCCATTCCTTATTATTATTCCATTGCATTGCATTCCATTCCACCCTAACCCTAACCCTTATTATTATTCCATTCCATTCCATTGCATTGCATTCAAATCCTTATTATTATTCTATTCCATCCCATCCCATCCCATTCCTTATTATTATTCTATTCTATTCTATTCTATTCTATTCTATTCTATTCTATTCTATTCTATTCTATTCTATTCTATTCTATTCTATTCTATTCTATTCCATTCCATTCCATTCCATTCCTTATTATTATTCCTTTCCATTCCACTCCATATTTCTTATTGCTCTTCTATTCTACTATCCTAATTAAGACCAAACTATGGAGAAGGCTACAGATTTTGTCGGTATACTATACCTAGCGTTCTCACAACAATCCATTGGATTCCTAGTGCAAACGATCGCTGTCTGTCAGAAACACACCTAGGATACATAAAACAAACATTTAAACATGAAGGCAAGCAGGATCAGCTACAGAGTGATTCGAACATAACCGTTGTGTATTCCCCCACCCCCACCATTAAGTGGGAGAATGAGTTAACCATACAAGGATGAGTAAGACGGGCTGGACAAAAGGCCAGGCATCTCTTCGAGAGGGGACAAGCAGGAATGACAAATATATATGTTGTAACACAAATGCCATCTCTTATGTACAGGTAGTCCTTGACTTGAAGCAGTTTATTTAGTGACTGTTTGAAGTTATAGCGGCATGGGAAAAATACTGTTTTTCAGACTTATGTCCATTGCAGCATTCTCATGGTCATCCAATTTACATTCAGATGCTTGAAAATGGCTTCATATTTATGATGGTTGCAGTGTCTTGGGGTCGTGTGATTCCCTTTTTGTGACCTTCTGACCAGGAAAGTCAATGAGGGGAAGCCAGATTCACTTAACAACCGTGTTGCTAATTTAACAACTGTGGCAAGAAAGGTTGTAAATCGGAGCAAAACTCACTTAACAACTGTCTCACTTAGCAATTGACATTTTGGACTCAATTATAGTTATAAGTCAAGGAGTACTTGTAGTTTATTACAGTGTAATTTGTTATAGAACACATTCTAAGCCAAATTATAGGTTAAATATATCCTTAAGCACAATGGTGTATCCGCAGGCATGGGGTGGCTTCACACTTATGATTCATTAGAATAAATAAGGTTAGTTGGCTAGTTTGACTGATTCATTTGTGACTCGGGATATTGTAGGAACTTAGGCAATCTGTCATGCCCCTGTTGGAGACTGACTCCGAGGGAGAGGAGGAACAGCCGAAAGGGAGTGGAAGTGTGGCTCCAGAGGTTGTGGAGGAGGCTGGGGAAGGGTAGAGGCCAGCTGGGCAGTCAAAGGAAGACCCAGGCCCATCCCCTCTCCATCCTAGGGCACGAAGGGAGAAGAGGATAAGGGAGAGACATGAATGGTGTGGTCTCCGGGGGAGGAAAGGGCTTTGATCCTCTTCGTGGGCTGCAGCTGTGAGGACTGCTTAAAAGGACGGACATGTGTATGGGCCAGTGCTGGAAACAAAGCATGGAAATATCTCTAGTTTATTGTTCCTCTCTGAGTTTGGCGTTCTTCCCAGCGTGTGTTCCGATATCTGGGGACGTCTTCGAGCCTGGTTCTTGCCTGGTTCCCTTAATTGCTTCAGTGTGGTTTGTGTTGTTTTTACTCTTTATAATTTATAGGCATTTTTAGTTTCAAAGGCATTTTTGTAACTGCTTGTAGGGGAGTTTTTTTGTCTTTGGTCAAGGATATTTGAAGCTTTGAAGCAACGTGAAGGAATAAAAGGGGCTTCACCTGTTTTTGTGACTGTGTTTATTTTGTATCCCACCCTGGGTCCTATACTATCATTTTAAGCAGGTTGTGTGAACAACCAGACTATCCCACTAACTATATCTGTGGTCACCACATATAACTATAGCCATTTCTGGTTTCCTCACATCAAGTTAGGATTTAAAGCAAGTGCCTTCAAACTTGGCAAGTTTAAAACTTGTGGCCTTCAACGCCCAGAATTCCTGAGCTAACATGACTGGAGGAGGAATTCTGGGAGTTGAAGTCCACAAGTCTTAAAGCTGTCAAGTCTGAAGACCCCTGATTTAATGTGTATGTGAACCCAGTTTTGTTCCTATAGCCAATGTTGATCTGGAGTAATAACTAATTTGCCTGCAGACTTAATTTAAAAAAAGAAAGAAAGGCGTGCTGGAGTTTTATCAGGTGACTCCAAACTTGGCCACTTTAAGACCTGTGGACTTCAACTCCCAGAATTCTTCACCGAGCCATGCAGGCTGGGGAATTCTGGGAGTTGAAATCTACAAGTCTTAAAGTGGCCAGGTTTGCTGAGTGAGGAATTCTGGGAATTGAAATCCCCAAGTCTTATAATGGCCAAGTTTGAAGACCCCAGATTTAGATGGCTTAAAAAACATTCTTTTTGGCTCAGCTTTGAGAAAATAAGTCTTATTTCCTTGTATCTTACCGCAATGTAGCTGTCAACGCAGGAATGCTACTTAGGAATGTGAAGAAAATGATAACAAACATGAAAATCAAAAGGAGAGTTCTTCTTTCACATGAAGATGTGCACTTCCCTGCTGTAGCCAAGTCGGAGACTGGAGTGTTGGGTCCAATAATGCAGCTGCATTCATGATAAACCTTGGGAAGCAAGGACAGTAGTTTAGAACAGCCACTTCACCCTGTAACACAGTGGGGTCTATTTCTTTTCTCTGGCTAGTGTTGTTCAGAGGAAACAAACTGCAACTGAGTGATACAGCTCATATTTTGCATGCAAACATTCCTAAATTCAGCCCACAGTATCTGGTTATGCATGTACTGCATCTGGTCTGTACATGTACATGACTAAGGGAACTGTTATGTCTAGTCTAACAAAGAGGGATGATAGATCAATCAATCAGAATAGAGCTGGAAGGGACCATGGAGGTCTTCCAATCCAGCCCCCTGCACAAGAAGGAGATCTTATACCATTTCAAACAAGTGGCTGTCCAGTCTCTTCTTAAAAATGAAAAAATGTTTCTGAATGAAAAACTGCTGGTGACCTTCTACCACTGCACCAGAGAGAGTATCATAACTTACTGCACCTTTGTATGGTTTGCCAATTGCACAGTGGCAGATAGGAAAGCACTCCAGAGAGTTAATGTCATTGCCCAGAAGATTATGGGTTGCCCTCTCCCCTCTTCAGAAGAGCTTTATAGCTCCCACTTCTTAAGAAAGTTCAAAACATTCTCAAAAATCCGTCTCATCCTGGGAATCCTTTTTTTTGAACTATTACCATCTGGCAGACGGTAGAGGATAATAAAAACAAGGACAAATAGGCTGAAAAACAGCTTCTATCCCAGGGCAGTAGCTCTTTCAAATTCTGCTGTATAGTGCAGTGGGTGTGGTGTCAGGGGTTTCCAGTTCAATGTGTGAAGGGTGAATGATGTTTGTGTTTGTGTTTATTTTCATGGCCATAGTCATGATGTGCACTGAAAATGGTATTTGATTTTGTTGTACGAAGTGCAATGACAATAAAGTAAACTAAACTAAACTACACTAAAAACCTCCAGTGATGAAGCACCCACAACTTCTGAAGGCAAGCTCTTCCACTAGTTAATTGTTCTCACTGTTAGGAAATTTTTCCTTAATTCCAGGTTGCTTATGACATGACAGCAATGTTCCAGTACTTAAGGGGCTGCCACAAGGAAGGGGGGGGGGGTGTCAACCAATTCTCCAAAGCCCCTGAAGGCCAGACAAGGAACAATGGATGGAAACTAATCAAGGAGATGAGCAACCTAGAAATAAGGAGAAATTTCCTGACAGTGAGAACAATTAATCAATGGATCGGTTTGCCTTCAGAAGTTGTGGCTGCTCCATCGTTGGAGGTTTTAAAGAAGAGATTGGACAACCATTTGTCTGAAATGGTGTAGAGTTTCCTGCCTAAGCAGGGGGTTGGACTAGAAGACCTCCAAGGTCCCTTGCAACTTCTATTCTAATTCTAATTAATGTTTATTCCAATTCCAATTCCTATTCCTATTTCCATTCCATTCCACTCCACTCCACTCAAGTCTATTCTCTCCATAGACACACAGAGTCAACCTCAATCCTTTGGTTACACATCAACAGGGTTTGGACATGCGAAAGACTTGGAGAACAAGTGAAGACTGATATCCCCCACACACCTTTTCCCCGCTATTGTGGTTTATTGATGCTTTCCTGCAACCAGCATGGCAGGGCGAATAATAGGTGATGCCATCATTCCCACACACGGGATTGTAGGTCTCACGCAGGCAATGGCACTCCATGTTGCAGGGGTCAGACAGGTTGAGGTGACCTTGCAGTAAGATGCTAAACAAAACATATCATCGATCAATATATTTTCTCCCTAGCATTATCAGTTGGGGCGATTGAAAACAACATGCAAGGCAAGAAGGAGATTTACCCAGCTAAGGGTTACTGATATATCTCAATAGTCATTAGATGCTAATTTGGTGGCCGTGGTGGCACAGTGGTTAGAAGGCAGAATTGCAGGCTAACTCTGCCCACTGCCAGCAGTTCGATCCTGACCAGCTCATTGGCCTTCCATCCTTCCAAAGTCAGTAAAATGAGGACCCAGATTGTTGGGGATAATAGGCTGACTGTAAACTGCTTAGAGAGGGCTGTAAAGCACTATGAAGTGGTATAAAAATCTAAGCGGTCTTGCTATTTATCTCAGCCATGAGTGTACAGCATCCTTGGGCATCTACTGTATCAATGCCTCATACCTCAACTTTAATATCTGCCCCCCCCAAAAAAAAAAAAAATGGTCAGAATTGAGTATAAGGCAGTGTCTGTATACTTCCAACAGTGGTTCAGCAACCTCTCTGGAAGACTGGAAAGAAAATCCAAATACTGTAGTATTTCTGAATTATTTATTAAAAATCTAATGTCTGCTAGTTGGCTGATCTTCTCTGTCTACCACTCTTCCATAGAACAGGAAATGGATGGATGGATAAATGGAAAGGTAGATAAAGTGGATGATAGGGAGTAGCTGATGGATTGATATACTGTATTCAGTAGATGATAAGAGATAGATAGATAGCTAGATAAATAGACAGGCAGACAGCATAGAGAGATGGACATGGATATTGTGGATAGAATGGATGGATGGATGGATCAAGAGAAACAGATGGATTGACAGATAGGTAATATTTATATCCAACACAGCTAGCTGGATATAGTTACAGCAGATAAGACAGATGACAGAAAAATAGATAGATGAATAATAGATAGACACAGACAACATAGATTGACATATAGATAGGGTAGAAATAGATGGATGGATACTATGGATGAATGGCTAGCTGGATAGATACTGTGGATGGATAGATGGATGGGTACTGTGGGTGGATGGATGGATAGATGAATGGATGGGTGGAAACTATGGATGAATGGATAGATGGATAGATACTGTGGATGGATAGATGAATGGATGGATGGATGAATGGATGGATATTGTGGATGGATGGACAGATGGATACTGTGGATGGATGGATGAATACTTTGGATGGATGGATGGACAGATAGATACAGGTAACACATAGATATATGTAATTTTAGTAGATAGGGCAGGTGATAGATAGATAGATAGATAGATAGATAGATAGATAGATAGATAGATAGATAGATAGATAGATAGATAGATGTGATATTCTTTTGCAGCTTTCTTTTGGAGTAGCCTCCTTTGCAAAGAGATTGTTCTTCCCCTGCTTACCTTCCGTCCTGCATCTGGGTCACTCCAGCCATTGGCATATTGGGACAATCAATAAAAAATATGAAAATTGCCAGCAGACTCGACATGGTGCACATGAAACAAAACTTGATGATCCCTGAGCAGCGCAGCTTAAACTTGTTCACGATGAACCCTCCAAGGAAAGTGCCACCTCCTCCTGCTGGAACCACAAGGTAGCCTTCCAAAAGAGAGGAAACAGGTCTGTCATTTTCAAATCTAATTTTTTGTTATTTAAAGCATATTCGATTTCATTTACAAGCTTATTATTAAACTAACTGGATACTCATGCTTCGCTACGAAACTATGTGGTCGGGCTTAGTGTTTGGGGAGGAAAATAAAGGGAAAAAATTCTGCCTCTGTCTACCAGCATCCATCGGTATTCATCTGCTTCATTCAACGACTTCTATTCTTACCAAACAAAGTTGCTGATTCAGAGGCACTTAAGCTGAATTGGGATTCAAGGAATTTGGGGCCAAAAGTTGACATCCCAGCAATCAAGGTAGCTTCTGTAGCTCCAGCTAAGCAAAGGAAGATGAAAGT
Source organism: Bungarus multicinctus (assembly GCA_023653725.1). Classification (NCBI taxonomy): domain Eukaryota; kingdom Metazoa; phylum Chordata; class Lepidosauria; order Squamata; family Elapidae; genus Bungarus; species Bungarus multicinctus. Next base: position 124,261,928 of record CM042842.1, on the reverse strand, counting down.
TGGGTTCTTCAATAGCAGCCAAAGTGACCTTTAGGATTCAAAAAAACCCACAAAGAAACATATTATTTAATGTGTAGATCCTACATTCCAACCCAGGTGCATAAGCATTATAAGATGATTGCCATTTATTTTAGTTGATTCTTTTTTTAGCAAGGTTTTCCTTAGGATTATAATCCTATATCCCTCATGGCATGTTCTCCCAATTTCTTATAATTAAAGAAAAATGATTGTTATCTTTCAAAAGATTGTTATTTCTCCATTGTGATTAGCTTTTATCTGTATTTATTTATTCTGTTATGTTATATAGTGTATATTGGAGGTGGTGACCCTTTGAGAGTTGTAAGCAATGAAATTTCACTTTAATGTATGCCAATTAGGGTACATTCAAAGTGACAATAAAGTTATTATTCTGTTATTCTATTCTAGTTGGACATCAGTAGCTAGAGCAGGGCTTCCCAACTTTGGCCACTTGATAACCTGTGGACTTCAACTCCCAGAATTCCCCAGCCAGCATGGGAATTCTGGGAGTTGAAGTCCATAAATCTTAAAGTGGTCAAGGTTGGACAGCCCTGTTCTAGAAGACTATTAGGACAAAGAATGAAATAGAATCCAGGCAACAAAGGACAGATTTTCATGATTTTCTCCAGAAAGTCAGAATTACAAAACTAGAGTTATCCAATGATCATTGAGAATCCTAACAGTTGCAGTCCCAAAATATTTATGATTGCCAGATTGGAAAGCACTAGTCGGAGGCAAGAAGGAATTCTGAAAGAGATGGAGAGAGGGGGATGACAAATTCCAGCAGATAGCAGATCTGGGAATTATTTGCACATCTTCTAGAAAATGGTTCCATCTGCAATGCTTACTCCTAACTACAGAAAAGTCTTAAGGAGTTGCAAACATCCAGCCTAATAATGTGTGTATTTACTTGACTAGTCCTCCTCCTCCTCCATCAAAAAAGCCATTAGCTCCAAGAAAAGTCCCTAAATCCAAGAAAAAAGTCATCTTTGGATGGGGTGGGCTGTATATAAATTAAATAAATAAATAAACAATCTTTATTATTGAAGTGTTCAGGGGAAAAGCACAATCCTGGGAACAGACAAATGCCTTTTACAGAAAATTTGCTTCCTAAAAAAAAAATCTATTAGAGAACAATAATTTGTGTGCCATCTCCCTTGTGATATGTTGTAGCAGCTGCTCAGCAATGTTTTCTCACACAAGCGCTTTCTCAGAAGTGAGAATGACCTAGGAACACACCAGTTGGTAAGATGTTTATATTTCTAGACAGTTAAATCTGGTGATGAAGAAAATGAAACTAATATAAAATGCGATTTGTGGTAATTTCTTCTGCTTCACTTAAGTCTTTTTTTTCCCTGTTCATTACCAGGAAATTAGAAAGAGAACAAAATTAACCAGACACTTCTGTATGTCACACAATAGCTCTTTCTGTTTGAATAGTCAAGGGTATCAGGAAACGGAGAATTTTAACTGAATGGTTTTTTGGTGCTTTCTGAGCTTGGTTTTTTCCCCTTTCTTTCTTGCAAACATTTTATTATTCAAACTAACATTTACAGTGCTAGAATGTGAACCATTAGTAGGAAATATGGTTGAGTTCATGCCAGCTAAATCTATTTTGTGACTTCTCTATATTATGGTGCTGGAAGAATTATCCTTCTGGGTTCAGTTTCAAAGTGGGGAAAAAGACATTGGAAACATGGAGGCTGTTTGGAAGGTTTAATGGTGAACAGGACCACATGGCCTGGAGCTCCAGAGTGAAAAGGAAGGATGATCATATGCTTCAAGGTGAGAGAAGAGATCAAGAAAAAAAGGGCTGAGATGCTGAGAGTGCCTGGGTTTTATAACCTTTGTTGGCATTTGAATTGGCGCTTGTATTCTGATTGGTTGTCAGACTCCCATGAGGCCATGCAGGGGCAACTCTGTAGGCTGTCCTGAGTTCCAGGCTTGGTTGAGCCTTGCTGGATGATGATGCACTGAAAAGTGCTTTTGACAATTGCTGTAGCTTTAGCTGGAGATCTTTGTTATGTATTCTGGCCCAGGCCTTAATGGCCCATCCATTAACAAAGGTGGGGGTGAGATTCTGCTTCTGAGTTTCTACTTTTTTTAGAGGAAATATTCTGCCTTTTTAATATTTCCCAGGATATTTCATTTTTCTAGGAGACGGGTGGGTGCTAAATAAAACTGTATGTGGTTAGGTTTAAGATTAAACGTGATATATAAACACAGCTGCATAGTTAGTATTGTAATAAGGAAATAATAATTAGAGTGGTTTTGCAGATGGTTTCTTAATGCAAAGATTTCAGTTTCATCCTTTCATTCAATAAAAGTTGGATTTAATAGTTGGAGGGAAAAGAGGTTAAAGTCACAACATAGTCTAAACTGCTTTTCTTTCATTTTTGTTTGCTGAGTTGGTCTCACTCTGCTGGCTTTTCAATGTTATTTTTTAATTTAATTGTCTTATGCAGAATAACTGTGTCATGGTCTTGAAAAGTGGCAAATGGTCAAAATTTATACTTTCCATATATATTTTACTCTTAACAGTTCTTAGATTAATGACGGCTGCTGAATACTTGTTTTTAATCAAGAGACCTCACAGCAAATGCAATTTTCTTTGCAAAGATGGGTTTACAATAGAGTCAACTTTATGATTCCCAACAGGTTAACTCTAGCATTAACCAAATTATTGCTCGTCCTCTTAAGTCTATCCTTCTGAGTTTAGCTCTGTTCAAATTTCTGGGGTGTCCTATTTTTGCCCCCAAAATACTGTTGATTCTCTGCCTTTGGGAACGGCAGCTAACAAGATGTGTACAATGAAGATACAGCACTGAATTATTTCAGTCTGTTTTGGAGGCAGCACAAGGACCTCCGTAATAAAGGATGCATTTGTTTGGATCCTCTTTAAAAGACAATTCTATGCTGTCTTCGGTTTGGTAGCAGACTCATCAAAGGAAGAAAACAACAAATTAGACTAGATCAGATCAGATCAGATAATCAGAGTTGGAAGGGACCTTGTAGGTCATCTAGTCCAACCCCCCGCCCAAGCGGGAGACCCTACACCATTTCTGACAAATGGCAGTCCAATCTCTTCTTGAAAGTCTCAAGTGATGGCACTCCCACAATTTCTGAGAGCAAGCTGTTCCATTGGTTGTTTGTTCTCAATGTCAGAAAGTTTCTCCTTATTTCCAGGTTAAATCTCTCCTTGTTCAGTTTTCATCCATTATTCCTTGACTGGCCTACAGGCGCTTTAGAAAATTGCTTGACCCTTCCTCCTTGTGGCAGCCCCTCAAATATTGGAATACTGCTATCATGTCTCCCTGGACCTTCTCTTTACTAGACTAGCCAAGCCCAGTTCCTGCAACCGTTCATTGTATGTTTTAGCCTCCAGTCCCCTAATCATCCTGGCTGCTTTTCTCTGTATGTTTTCTAGAGTCTCAACATCTTTTAGGCTTTATAGAGTGGTATTAGTATTTCCCTTGATCTTGATTGTATCCCTCTGCTAATACAACTTAGGATTGCATTAGTTTTTTTGGCTGCTGCTGCACACTGCTGACTCATATTTAGCTGGTTGTCCACTAAGATTCCGAGATCCCTCTCACATTTACTGCTATTGAGCTTGGTTTCACCCAGTCTATATGTGTACTTTTGGTTTTTCTTGCCTAAGTGTAGGACTTTATTTTTTTCTACATTGAATTTCATTTTGTTAGATATGGCCCAGTGTTCTAGTCTGTCAAGATCCATCTGGATCTTGAGCCTATCATCTTGGGTGTTAACTATTCCTGCCAGATTAGTATCATCTGCAAATTTGGTAAGTTCTCCTTCTATTCCCTCATCTAAGTTGTTAATGAAAATATTGAAGAGTACTGGGCCTAAGACGGAACCTTGTGGCACCCCGCTGCTTACTTCCCTCCATGTAGACTTAGACCCATTAAGGACTACCTGTTGAGTACAGTTTGCCAGCCAGTTGCGAGTCCATCTAGTGGTGGTGCTATCTGTTTCACTTTTTTCTAGCTTACTAAGAAGTAGGTTGTGGTCTACTTGGTCGAATGCCTTGCTGAAATCTAAATATATTATGTCCACAGTATTTTGCTGGTCTACTAATTTAGTCACTGTGTTGAAGAATGAAATAAGATTGATTTGGCATGATCTGTTTTTAACAAACCCATGCTGACTGCTAGTTATTACTTTACTTGTTTCTAGATGTTGGCAGATCTGTTTTATTATTATCTAGACCAGCGGTAGGGAACCTTGGCTCTTTTATCACTGACGGACTTCAACTCCCAGAATTCCTGAGTGAGCCATAAAAGTTTCCCCATCCCTGGCCTAGTGGTTTTTCAGTTGTGAGGGAAATCAATTTTTGACTTGAATGGGACTGTTTAATATACAAATGTAGGACATATAAAGAATATTGATCATTCAAGTCAAAAATTAGGACATTTGTATATTGAACAATCCCATTCAAATCAAAAATTGATTTCCCTCATAACTGAAAAACCAGTAGGCCAGGGATGGGGAAACTTTTTATAGCTCATTCAGGAATTCTGGGAGTTGAAGTCCATAAGTGATAAAAGAGCCAAGGTTCCCTACCACTGATCTAGACTAAAGGGATGTCATGACTGAGCATGTTGAAGGAACCCAACCACTGACTATGCTTATACAACTGCAGAGTTCAATAAAAGAATAAATACATAAATAAATAAACTTGTCATCTTACCCATTTTGGAGTTTTTTAAGAAGGGATTGAATCATATCAAATCAGTTGAGTTTACTTATCAATAAGCTACTGAACAATTCTTCATGATTTAAACTAAATGGTGTCAGCATAGCAATAGCACTTAGACTTATATACAGCTTCACAGTGCATTGCAGTCCTCTCGAAGTGCTTTACAGAGTCAGCCTATTGCCCCCAACAATCTGGGTCCTCATTTTACTGACCTGAGAAGGATGGAAGGCTGAGTCAACCTTAAGCTTGTCAGGATCAAACTGCTGGCAGTTGGCAGATTTAGACTGCAATACTGCATTCTAACCACTGCGCCACAATGGCTCTTGGTTGCACAGCATGTTGTATTCCAGCTACCCCGGTTGTAAATGATCTGGCTAAGCATTTTAGAATCCAGCAAGAGTCATAACACCTATAAATCAAGTTATTAACATAAACTCTGTGATTTATTCTGGGGACATGTTAAATAACATACTGTACTAGTTGTATTTTGTTGGCTTGGATTTCCTGTATTTATTTATTCATTAGATTTTTATCCTGCCTTTATTACCTTTATAAATAACCCGTGGTTAACATACATAATATTCTTTCCTCCTCCTATTTTCCTGACAAGAGCAACCCTGTGAGGTGCATTGGACTGAGAGAGAGAGAGAGAGAGTGACTGACCCAATGTCATGAAGCCCAACTTTCCTATTTAACTGAATGGCTCAAAGTCACCCAACTGGCTTTCATGCCTAAGAATAGAATAGGAATAGAATAGAATAGAGCTGAAAGGGACCTTGGAAGTCTTTTAGTCCAGCCACCTGCTCAAGCAGGAGAACCTATACCATTTCAGACAAGTGACTGTCCGGTTTCTTCTTAAAAACCTCCAGTGAAGGAACGCCCACGATTTCTGAAGGCTGTTCTACTAGTTAATTGTCCTCACTGTTAGGAAATTTCTCCTTAATTCCAGGTTGCTTCTCTCTTTGATTAGTTTCCATCCATTGTTTCTTGTCCTGCCCTCAGGTGCTTTGGAAAATAAGCTGACCCCCTCTTCTTTGTGGCAGCCCCTCAAATACTGGAATACAGCTATCATGTCACCCTCAATTCTTCTTTTCTCTAGACCAGCCAAACCCTGTTCTTCATATGTTTTAGTTTCTAGGCCTCTGATCATCTTAGTTGATCTTCTTTAAACTTTTTTTCCAAAGTCTCAACATCTCTTTTATAGTATGGTGATCAAAATTAGTTGCAGTATTCCAGGTGTGATTTTTCTAGGGTTTTATAAAGCGGCACTAATATTTCACATGATCTAAGGCAGAACTAGAAGTCACAGTTTCCTGGTGACTGGCTAAAGTTACCCAACCAGCTTTTGTGCCTAAAGCAGGACTAGAACTCACAGACTCCTAGTTTCTAGGCTAAAACCTTAACACCATACCCAACTGGCTCTATGTATTGTTTGAATACCATATCTGCCTTATGAATACCTTTGCTTAAAGGAACAAAGATAGCGTTGGAGTAATTTCCTCCATACCCCAAAGTCATATTCAATACAAATGTTTGTTCATTATTAAAAAGGGAAATTCTTACTGTGGCAGATCTTTCACCGTCTTTCCAAAATCGGGATCCGAGGCTGTTTTATGGCTGCCATCTTTTGATTGATGGGTTTCCGAAACTCGCATGACTATGTAACGCTGTGATCCTAGGACAACAAATGTTTCAATAAGATCATTGATTTGTGACTTATCATTTGGATCATCTGAACATACAAATGTTCCCATCAACAACCAACATCCTGAGGTTCCTGCTATGCCTAAGGCTGTCAATTCTTTAACAATGATTGTTTATTTCTGCTGCTTGGATTTCTTAGCTAAACTTCAACTTTAACCATTTAAAGGTAATCTCTTTGAAAGAGCTAGATGGGTATTTGGACTTTAGCCAGGCACAATTTACCAACAGCCAAATACCCCAAGTATTTTGTGTAGTTTGTCTTACAGGTTATGAGTAAAGCTATTATGCTTTGCAAAATTTGATTTATAGTTTTGTATGCTCAGTAAATAAAATTTACCACTAGTGATTTTTCAACAAATCGTGCTTAATAATTAGAACTATTTCTTTCAACCTGTATATTCCGTCATGGTCTGTGTTGCATTGTGGTGCACAAAGGACTTAGCAAAGTGGGCTATAGACATTTGTTTCTATTCAGGGTATTATTTGGTAGGCTGATCATTTGTAAGTGTACTATACTCCTTCAAGCACAAGCTATCTTATGCCAACGTTGTTCCTCTATAGTAGTTACACCTTTTCCAAACTTATCTTCTTGAGAACTTTTAACTGAAGAGCTCAGGAAGAAACTTACAATCCTTGGCAAGCAAAAGTTATAGTCTTGTGTGGAAGTCTTTTTGGAATGTCTACTTAATTTTGGACAAAAATGTTAATTTATTTTATGCTTGCGATATAGCAATAGCACTTAGACTTACACACTGCTTTACAGTTCTTTACTGCCTTCTCTAATCTGGTTACAGAGTCAGCCTATTGTCCCCAACAATCCTGGTCCTCATTTTACTTACCTCAAAGGGATGGAAGCAGGGGTGGGATTCAACCAGTGTTACTACCGTTTCGGTGACTACGTTTCTAAATAATAGAATGTCCATAAGGTTTAACTCAATTACATAAAATAGTATCAAAATCTGCATTGAATACTACAATGTATCAAGATTCAAAGCACTGCAATTTTTTTAAAAAGGAAAACTATGCTAGTGCCTTGTACCCTTGATGGGAAGTCAACGGAAGAGAAGCAGCTGTTTTGGCAGGTTTCCAAAATCCTGAAAAGAAGCTCAAAGAATTTGGTTGGGATTCAGTTCACGTACCTGGAAGACGATGAGGGTACCCCAAAATAGGTACTGAAATCAAGAGGGAACCGACGCCAGCGCCTAAGAATCCAATCCACCATGCTCCAACCCACAGAGAATTATCCGGCGTAAGATCAATTCTGGGAATAAAACCAGGAAAAAAGCCATTAAACTTTGAGAAATCCAATCAAAACTGTCTCTCTGGCTTTGATAATTTAGAGACAAAGCTAATTCACACAAGCATGAAATGTAGCCCTTTCTTTCTTCAAAGATATATTACTTCCTTAATTGCTTGGGAGAAATTTTTCAAAAGGGACATGCTTTTGTAAGGGTTACAAACCAGGCACCACCAGAAAAAGTAAATCAAAGTCAGTGTATTTTGCTTTAGGCAGAGCTGAAGGATAATCACAATAACAACAATAAAGCATGCATACATAGAGAGAGGGAGGGACAGAAAATGAGAGTGAGCCTTGGACTAGCTTTTCCCACCCAGTCTGAGACTTTCAGGTTTGTGGGGGGTGCATTTGACAAACTGAGACAGAAATAACAATCGTGTTAATAATAATCACAGATCCAAGGATAAGGAAAAAGAGAAAACTAGCTGTGTAAAGTTTGCAGATGGATATCTAGGGCTCCCTTTTTATGACCCTACAATCCCTTAATTTGGGGTAGAGTTGGGTGACTGGATGGATCTGAGCATTTACTGGCCGGATGCCCTTCCTGATGCCTGTGTGGAGTTCACAGCAGATATTTTTTTTCTTTGTGCCCGAGGAGAGAAATATTTGACATCACCTAGGATTGAACTCTCAACCTTCTGAGTGGGAGGCGAGGGTCCTCACCACTAGGCCACCATGCTGGACATCTAGGACCAAACTGATCATTTTAAAGATCTTCTTGCTGGATTTTAAGCTACTCATCAAATGGGAGGAACGGATGAGATATTTAAATGTCACTGGATAAACAAACTCAAGGGGCTACTCTTTAGGGAAGTGAGAATGACAAAGTACAAAAAGAAAGGAAAAAGAAAGATGATACACAGGAGAAATTCCTGAGGCTAATTGGAGAACTTGAAACTTACAGCTGGTTCTTGAATTACAATCATTTGTTTAGGGACTGTTTGAAGTTACACCTGCACTGAAAAAAAATGTCATGATCATTGCAGTGCTTCCATGATCAAAATTTGGGGGCTTGGCGGACTGGCATGTATTTATGACAGCTGAAATATCCTGGAGTTACGTAATTACCATTCATGATTTTCCTAGCCAGCCTCGGATAAGCAAAGTCAGTGGGCAACAGGTTCACTGAACAGCCGTATAATTCACTTAACACCTGTAGTGGTTCATTTAATGAATGCAGCAAAAAGGATAATAAAATTGGGCGTGATTCATTTTACAACTGCCTCGGTTAGCAATGGAAGTTCTGGTCTGAATTGCAGTCATTGTCAGCATTCCAACTAACCAACTCCAAACCAATAAACTCCAACATGAGCAATTCCTCAAAGTTCCATTTTATTAGAGTTGACATATTAGCACATCTGGAAAAACCTGAATCTGAGAATTCGGGGTTTTCCCTTCCCAAAAGACAAATCAAAGATCCATCCCGCTGCCTCCATCAGTCCATCACATGGTCCAATCAAACTGCCAACCCAACTGGAGACACTCCTCCAGACACTCCTCTCCAGGTGCAGAGCCACATGTCCTTGACTCTCTGAGAAAGAATGTTGTTGAGTCTAATCTACTACCTCACTAGGAAATCCCCCCTCCCAAATTCCCAGGGACTGAATGCGGGAGCCTCGAGGCTCCCAAGAGAAAAAGAGCTGCCAAGGCTGACAGTCGTAAGTCGAGGACTAATGTAATGTAACGAATGAATGTCATTCTGGATAACGCTGCGTAAATGCCAATAGAGCTCTAACTGGTGAATCAGCTGAAGAATTGAATGGAGTGGTTCAGCTCTCTTGTAACACTCTGCTGTCTCAGATCACCATAGGAAATGTTTATTGTATTCTAAATTAAACCTTGCCCAGGAGTTATTACCATAGTTGCCATTATAGTTTGCATGGTGCTCTTTTTCTTTAATACAAACTATCCACCTGGTGATGAAAACTTAAAAACAAAGCTAAGAATTTCTCACGGCAACAGTAATACATAGGAACCAAACCACAAGTGGACATGCTTTAAAAAAATAATGAGGCCTGGAGAATTGTAGGTTTTTCCCCCATTATATTTTAACTTAAGAATTGAGTGTGGAATTTTAGGAGCTCAAAGAAGCTCTAAGTTGAGGGTGAGTAAGTTGCTACCAACTGCCATTCCTAGATTGATTTTTCTCTTAGCAACTTGGAGATGAGTGGACTTCAACTCCCAGAATTCCCAAGCCAACTGTGCTGGTTCGGAATTCTGGGAGTTGACGACCACTCATCTTCAAATGTTAATGTTGAGAAATACTGCCTAAAACAGTAGTGGCTAACCTTTTTGGGTTCCTGTGCTAAAAATTGGGTGCGTGCGCACGTGCGCGCGTGCTCACGTGCCAGCACCCAGAAGGCAATGTACACGCACTCCTGCCCCCTGTGCATGCACGTGCAATCCCCCACATGCCCCCTTATCTGCACTGCACCTCCTAGCTGATTTTTGGCCCATTTGAGGCCTTTTTCGGCCTCCCAAAGGCTTGAGGAAAGTTTCTGCAGGCTTTGCAGGCCAAAAAATGGGCCTATTTTGTCACTTCCAGTATTTCCGGAAATACAGGAAATGATGAAACGGGCCTGTTTTTCGGCCTGCAAAGGCTTTCCTCAAGCCTCTGGGAGGCTGAAAAAGGCCTCAAGCAGGCCAAAAATCAGCTGTGAGGTGCACACATGCGCAATGAGGTAAGTTTGCCTGTGGCTCACATGCTGGCACAAGTGGCTGCGTGCAACCTGTGGCACACGTGCAATAGGTTCACCATCATGGGCCTAGAAGATGCTTGTCTGGACATCCAGATCTACACCGGAATATCTTACTTGAAATATCTCTCTGAAAACGCTGACATTTATTGAAGCTACATCCCTGTTGACACTGGCTTTGATTCTACCTGACAGAAGCATATCAAGAGAGGAGCAGAAAGTTCTCTGGGAATTTTGGAAGGGCTGATGGAGGGGAAGAGAAAGGGGGCCAGGAACTTACTGTCTCCCAATTTCAGTGTAAATATTGAGAAAGATGCCTCCAACCAAGTAGCCAGCTGCTGGGCCCAATATGGCAGCGGTGTAGAAAATAGCTGAAAAGAGAAAGAGATAACTATGATATTGGCCAAAGTTCAACATGGAAGATGTTGGTGTTTGCTAAGGCTCAATTGGGGCAAAGAAGGTCACTGCAGGGAGAATGGGACAACTCACCACAGCCAACTCATCACAGCCAACTTATCAAAGCCAACTCACTGTGTGATAACTTGCTGCAGGACAATTTAACAATTCTATTTAATTATTGAAAATAAATTAAAAAAATATTTTAATTTTTGCTGTTCACATTTCATTCTGCTCCCCCTTTTGCATCCTTTCTTTAAAGATTCTATCCCATAATTTCTTTGATATTAGTGCAACTCTTGTCCCATAGCAAGTTGTCCTATGGAGAGATGGTTGTGGCATGTTTCCTGCAGTGAGTTGGCTGTGGCAAATTGGCTGTGTTGAGGTGGCTTGATGAGTTGGCTGTGGTGAGGTGGCTGTGGCGAATTGTCATAGACCCACTGCAGGAGCCTATAACCTTCTCCAAGTTTCATTCAGTGATTAAGTTGAAAGGGATTCGACTGGCCCTCTAATCCAGGGGTCTCCAAACTTGGCAACTTTAAGTCTTGTGGACTTCAACTCCCAGAATTCCCCAGCCATCATGTCTGACTGGGGATTTCTGGGAGTTGAAATCCACAAGTTGCCAGGCTTGAAGACCTTTGCTTTCATCCAACCTCCTGGACAATGTAAAGATTGGAACACATGATCCTGAGGATTCATTCCAGAGGTGGTATCCAGCCAGTTCTGCAGGTTCTGGAGAACTGGTAGTGTAAATTTTGAGTAGTTTGGAGAACTGGTAAATACCACCTCTGGTTGGCCCCGTCCCCATCTATTCGCTGCCTCCAGAGTCCCAGCTGATTGGCTGGGTCTTCTTTTGTTGCCCTGCACAGGAAAACAGAGCTGGAAAGTAGGTTAATGGGGTGAGGAGGGAATGGGGATTTTACAGTATCCTTCCCCTGTCACGCCCACCAAGCCACACCACCAAGTTACAGCCACCAAGTCATGCCACAGCCACCAAGCCCACCAAGCCATGCCCGCAGAAACAGTAGTAAAAAAATTTGAATACCACCACTGATTCATTCCCAAGAGAGGTGGCCATCAAATGGAGAACTTATCTTGTTCAATGAGGACTGTCTGATTCAGATGGGCAGCATACAGATTTGATAAATAAAAAAAATGTGTTGGATGATGTCATCCTACTCATTCCATCGTTCTGTAGACCACAGGACTTACCAATATACACAGGAGAATAGTTGGACTTGACGTTTTCATCCAGGTAGGTCACCCCAAGGGTGTAGAGCGGCGTTGCTCCAATCCCATGTAGAAACTGACCAAGCATGAAGACAAACTGATAATTAGAGAGGGTGGAGACACTTTCTGAGCACCACGCACTCTGATTGGAGGAGCATGTGCCAATCTCCTCCGAAAAATGGACTTCGTATTGGCTGGTGGTGAAGTGAGGCAGGGCAAAAATGAGGGAGCCAATCCCCATGATCAAAACTCCCCAGCCCAGCCACCGTGGTTTAGTTCCATTGCCTCCAAAGTAACTGACAAACGTCAAACACACGCAGGCCGCGATGTCGTAGGAACTGGCAATCAACCCGCTTTGGTAGCTCTGGAGGTCGAAGCGCCGTTCGATCGACGTAATGACAGTGTTAACAAAGCCATTGACGGTCATGCCTTGCAAGAAGGAAGCCACACACAGGAAGAAGAGAACTCCTTTGGGGGTGTTGAAAAACTGTAAACAACTTGGGGTGAAGCCTCCCCACCCGCACACCAGGACCTCCCGCTCTGTGGAGATGTATTAATGCTGCTGTTGAACCCGTTTTCGTGGGGAGATGTCACCTCACAGAGAGGCTTCATGCAGGAATCTGAAGGACTGTTGGGTTGGAGTAGAATGTCCCATTGCTCAAAGGAGTGGGGCAGGATTCCTGAGGACTAGGGTATCGAAAGGAGGGCTATTCTCCGCGGAATTGGATGCATTGGAAAAGATAAGCTTATTGGTGCAGTGGAAGCCATTTTCTCCCACCATCTTGTGAGACACTTCCATCACACAGGGCTAGTTGATGTTCTCAGATGTTTCTCTCTCTCTCTCTCTTGTCCTTCCTCAAGTTGGCTTGGATCCTTGTGCTTGTGGGCTGGAATCTTGGTCTTCAGAAGAAGGAATTATGTGGGAAATAAATCAATTAATAGGTGGGCCAAGGAGAGATCCTGAAACACTTCATTCTGAGGGGAAAAAGAACATAAGAAAAATCAGTAAAATATCAAAATAACAGCCTCCCAGTTTCTTGAGGGGCCATCAAACAGAAGAGAGGACCAACTTCTTCTCCAAAGCACCAAAGGACAGGACAAGAAAATAACTGGTGGAAGCTTGTCAGGGAGAGATCCAAACTAGAATTGAGGAAAAAAATTTTCTGATAATGGGAACAATTAATCAACGGAAAAGGTTACCCCCAGAAGTTGTAGGTACTCAATCGCTGGAGGATTTCAAGAATAGATTGGGCAACCATTTGGCTGGGATGGTATGAGGTCTTTCACTTTGAACTGGGGGTTGGACCAGAAGACCTTCCAGCCCTATGATTCTGTGTTCTAAGTCAGCGGTCATCAACTGATGGTCTGTGGACACTGGTGGTCCTGAGAAAATTTTGGTGGTCCGCAGAACAATAATTTGCATTTTTTATATTGCACTATATGCTACTTATCTTTTTAAAAAATTCATATTAGTGGTCCAGAGGATTTAAACTTATGAATTAGTGGTCCCTGAGGTCCAAAAGGTTGGTGACCCTTGTTCTAAGTAGCATTCCTGTTTATTATACAGAAATCATAGCATGTCCAGGCCAGCCCTCTGGTGGCCCAGTTCTGCTTGAACACATGACCTACTTTGGACCCTGACTGTGACTGAGCCCCTTTTTGATGACATGAGAAAACAAGTAATCATATCCATTTCCATCATCCAAAAGATGTCTATTTGGATCCATGGCAATCAGGCTTCAGCCCGGGTACAGCACGGAGACGGCATTGGTCGCGTTGGTGGATGATCTCTGGGGGCCTGTGACAGAGGTTATTCCTCTGTCCTGGTCCTGTTAGATCTCTCGGCGGCTTTTGATACTGTCAACCACAGTATCTTATTGCGTGGCTGGAGAGACTGGGAGTGGGGGGCACTGTTTTGCAGTGGTTCTCCTCCTTCCTCTCCAACCGTTCACAATTTGTGTTGGCAGAGGGGCAGAGATCGACCCCGAGGCCCAATTTGCGGGATTCCTCAGGGGTCAGTGCTCTCGCCCCTACTGTTCAACATTTATATGAAGCCGCTGGGTGAGATCATCCGTGGCTTTGGGGTAGAGTTTCATCAGTATGCTGACGATACTCAGCTGTACATTTCTACCCCAGGCCACCCCGACGAAGCTGTGGAAGTGATGGCCCGGTGCCTGGAGGCTGTGCGGGGTTGGATGGGGCGGAACAGGCTTTAGCTCAACCCAGCTAAGACCGAGTAGCTGTGCTTCCCAGCACCCGATACAGCCAGCTAGTTCCTTCACTGGCTGGAGGGGGGGGGAAATTCTTGCCCCATAGAGAGGGCGCACAATCTGGGTGTCCTCCTGGACGTACGGCTGTCGTTAGAAGACCATATTGGCCGTCGCCAGGGGTCTTTTTGTCAGGTCCGTAGGATCTACCAGTTGCGGCCCTTTCTGGATTGGGATGCGCTTCGCACGGTCACATCTGCCCTCATTATCTCCCGCCTAGACTATGCCAATGCTCTCTACCTGGGGCTCCCCTTGAAGAGCACCCGAAGGCTCCAACTGGTGCAGAATGCGGCCGCGCGGGTTGTTTTGGGGGCTTCTCGGAGCTCCCATATTACACCACTCTTGTGTGACCTGCATTGGCTCCCGGTGGTCTTTCAGGTGCATTTCAAGGTGTTAGTTACCATCGTTAAAGCGCTCCATGGCTTGGGACCTGGGTAACTACGGGACCGCCTACTGCCACCATAGATCTCCCGTCGGCCAATGCGCTCCCATGGAGCGGGTCTCCTCAGGTTGCCACTGGCTGGACAGCTGGTGACCCCGAGGATGTGGGCCTTCTCGTTGGGAGCACCCTCCCTCTGGAATGAACTACCCCCGGAGATGAGGACCATCCCTGACCTTTTGACCTTCCAGCGCGCGTTGAAACTCACCTATTTCAGCAAGCCGGTCTGGCCTAGGGTTTTTATAGGGTTTTAATTGGTTTTAGTTTTTAAATCCTAGCTTGATTTTTATCTCTCAGCCACGATATTTAATCTTTTAATTGTTTTTAATATTGTATTGTTACTGCATTTTAATTTGGTGTACACCGCCCCGAGTCCCGCTGGAGAGCGGGTGGTATAGTAAACTTAATAATAATAATAAAGCAGGGGTAGCCAACCTTTTTATACCTACCGCCCACTTTTTTGTATCTGTTAGTAGTAAAATTTTCTAACCGCCCACTGGTTCCACAGTAATGGTGATTTATAAAGAAGGGGACAAACCCTCTGCCGCCCACCATGAAGCTGGAACGCCCACTAGCGGGCGGTAGGGACCAGTTGACTACCACTGGTCTAAAGGATGAGTCAAAATAATATCTTTATGGTTTTTGGTGTCAGCTTTGGAAGCCATATTCCACGCTGCCACATAGCCTGAGAAAGTGGGAGGTGGATGATTTTAATTGAGTAATGCTAAGTAGACCAAATAAAATTCTTTTCTTAGTTCAGGTTTTTAAGTATGGTGCAACAGAGAAAACGGATCTTACACTGAGACATATCGGTGATTGGTCCATGTGATCTGATCATGGAGGGAAAAGGGGATGAATTGTAGTTTGGACATTGTGGGAAGTCTGGGAAACTTTAGTTTCGAGATTCCACAGATGTGCCAGGTGCTATTTCTAATAAAGGTACTTTGAGATTATGCTTATCTCGAAGTTACTGTTTGGAATGGAGGTTTGCAGGGACGCTGACATTTTGACTGACTGTTCTGGTCATTGGCTATCATGGCCAATTTCTTCATGTCAGCAGTGCTGTATCAAGACCACTTAGTCATTTGGACAGCAGCCATTTTTCTGGGATCTCCCAACCTCTATAAAGGAGGTTGAGAAGTTGTCAATCCATCTTTTGTTTTTTGTTCTCTGAGAGGGTGAAAAAGAATCAGAATACAATAGAACAGAATACGAAATAACAGAGTTGGAAGCAGGAGAACTTATACCATTCCATACAAATGTCTGTCCAATTTTTTTCTGGGAAACCTCCATTGATGGAGCACCCACAACTTTCTGGAGGCAAGTCATTTCACTGATTAATTGTTCTCAACATGAAGTATTAATAC
Source organism: Bungarus multicinctus (assembly GCA_023653725.1). Lineage (NCBI taxonomy): Eukaryota > Metazoa > Chordata > Lepidosauria > Squamata > Elapidae > Bungarus > Bungarus multicinctus. The sequence continues at coordinate 124,245,794 of CM042842.1, read as the reverse complement.
CACTTTATAATGTTTTGGTAAGGCCACACTTGGAACAACCCACCCAGTTTTGATTGCCACGATGTAAAAAAGATGTTGAGACTCTAGAAAGAGTGCAGAGAAGAGCAACCAAGATGATTAGGGGACTGGAGGCTAAAACATATGAAGAACGGTTGCAGGAACTGGGTATGTCTAGTTTGATGAAAAGAAGGACTAGGGGAACATGATAGCAGGAATTCCAACATCTAAGGGGCTGCCACAGAGAAGAGGGGGTCAAACTATTCTCCAAAGCACCAGAGAGCAGACAAGAAGCAATGGATGGAAACTAACCAAGGAGAGAAGTAACCTAGAACTAAGGAGAAATTTCCTGACAGTTAGAACCATTAATCAGTGGAACAACTTGCCTCCAGAAGTTGTGAATGCTCCAACACGGAAGCTTTTAAGAAGAGATTGGATAACCATTTATCTCAAATGGGATAGGATTTCCTGCCTAAGCAGGGGTTGGACTAGAAGACCTCCAAGGTCCCTTCCAACTCTATTATTCTATTCATGTCGGAAGTTTCTCCTCAATTCTAGGTTGGGATCTCTCTTTGATAAACTCCTGCACATTATTTCTTCTTCCTGCCCTCTGATGCTTTGGAGAATAGGTCAACCCTCTCTTCTCTGTGACCAGCCCCTCAAATATTGGAAGACTCCTATCATGTCACCCCTAGTCATGACCAGGGGTGAAAAGTAGAAAATAAACCATTATAAAGTGTTTAGAGAGGCCCTACTATCCTAAATCTTTCACTCTTTGGTGAAAAATGCAGGCTTAATCAGTATCAAACTATCCTAAGGATTTTGAAGCTAAAATTCAAAAGTCCACTGACATACTAACCCAGTTCATGACCTAATGAAGGGTTTTGTTTGAACAGAGCTATCCAGTAATAATTGATCTGCTGTAAGGAACTGAATTTGCCTTCGTCCATTAGAATATTGAGAACGAGAACCTTGATGAAACTTCACAATCTGTGCGGCACCAGAAGTTCCCCTATAAAACCTTACTAAGACCACACCTAGAGTATTGCATCCAGTTTTTGGTCACCACGCTATAAAAAAGATGTTGTGACTCTAGAAAAAGTTGCAGAAAAGAGCAACCAGGATGATTAGGGGACTGGAGGCTAAAACATACAATGAACGGTTGCAGAAACTGGGCATGGCTAGTCCAGGGAAGAGAAGGACCAGGGGAGACAGGATAGCAGTTTCTTCCAATATTTGAGCAGCTGCCACAGAGAATAGGGAGTCAAGCTATTTTCCAAAGCACCCGAAGGCCAGACAAGGAATAATGGATGGAAACCGATCAAGGAGAGATTCAACCTAGAAATAAGGAGAAATTTTCTGACAGTAACTTGCCTTCAGAAGTTGTGGGTGCTTCATCTCTGAAAGCTTTCCAGAAGAGACAGGACTGCCATCTGTCAGAAATGGTGTAGGGTCTCTTGCTTGGGTGGGGGGTTGGACTAGATGATCTATAAGGTCGCTTCCAACTCTGTAAATCTAAATCTGTGTTTTGATCCTAGATATACCCTAAACGCCTTTTCTCCCAGTTGGATACTGAGTTGAGTTGCAGACTGGAGCAAATGCTGAAAGAGATTTATATATTCCAATATTTTTTAGGGCGAGCATGAGGCCCATGGCCTTCTGTACAACAGCCTGCAATTGATATCCTTCCAGAGTCAGCTGTGATATTGGCATTTTTGACATTAGGTAACCTCAATTTATGGTTGTAAATAAACATAACCGTATATATATGTAACTGGACAATCTAGCCATATTTGACTAGTTGCAACTTGAGTTGGGCTTCCTTCAAACCTGGTGGTCTTGAATTGAACTGAGTTGGAATAGAAATTCCCCAAATCCCAGCCTACATCCTTGCAGAGAATTCTGAAAATTGTACTCCTAAAGTATGATTACCACATATGGAATACTGCAGTTCTGGCCACCATGATACAAAAAATATGTTGAGACTCTAGAAAGGGTGCAGAGAGGAACAACAAAGATGATTAGAGGACTGGAGATTAAACCATACGATGAATGATAGAGGGAACTGGGTATGTTTAGTCTAATGAAGAGAAGGATGAGGGGTAGCAGGATAGCAGTGTTTCCAATCAGAGGTGGTATTCAGCAGGAGTATTCCAGTATTTGAGGGGCTGCCACAAAAATGAGGCGATCAACTTATTTTCCAAAGCACCAGAAGGCAAGGCAAGAATCAATGGAGGGAAACTAATCAAGGAGAGAAGCAACCTGGAATTAAGAGAAACTGCCTAACAGTGAGGACAATTAACCAGTGGAACAGCTTGCCACTAGAAGTTGTGGGTCAGAGGTGGTATTCAGCAGGTTCTGACCAGTTCTGGAGAACTGGTAGTGGAAATTTTTGAGTAGTTCAGAGAACCGGCAAATACCACCTCTGACTGGCCCCGCCAATCCCATTTCTTCTCTGCCTCTCGAGTCCCAGCTGATCGGCTGGGTCTTCTTAGGTTGCCCTGCACATGAGAACGGAGCTGGAAAGCAGGTTAGTGGGGTGGGGAGGGAATGGGGATTTTGCAGGAATCTTCCCCTAGGAGGGGAGAGCGAATGGAGATTTTACAGTATCCTTCTCCTGCCACTCCCACCAAGCCACATCTGGCAAGCCACCCCATAGAACCGGTAGTAAAAAAAAATTTGAATCCCACCACTGGTTCCAATATTTGAGGGGCTGCTACCAAGAAGAGGGGGTCAACCTATTCCCCAAAGCACCTGAGGGCAGGGCAAGAAACCCTAGAGGGAGGCTTATCAAAGACAGGAGATCCATACTAGAATTAAGGAGAAATTTCTTGACACTGAGAACAACTAATTAGTGGAATTGCTTCCCTCCAGACATTGTGGGTGCTCCATCCCTGGAGGTTTTTCAAGAAGAGACTGGATAGCCATTTGTCCACAGAATGGTATAGGATCTCTTGCTGAAGCTGTTAGTTGAACCAGAAGACCTCCAAGGTCCTTCCCACCTCTGTTATTCTGTATTTTGGTGTACACACAAATCAGGATAAGGAAGGCCAGTTTAGATAACAGATAATCAGGGTTGGAAGGGATCTTGTAGGTCATCTAGTCCAACCCCCCGCCCAAGCAGCCATTCTCACAAATGGCAGCCCAATCTCTTCTTAAAAGCCCCACAACCTTCCGAAGGCAACTTCTGTTCCATTGGTTGGTTGTTCTCACTGTCAGAAAATTTCTCCTTATTTCCAGGTTGAATCTCTCCTTGTTCAGTTTTCCATCCATTATTCCTTGTCTGGCCTATGACACATTAAGATGTGTGGGCTTCAATTCCCAGAATTCCCCAGCCAGCAACAATCAAGATATGAACAATGGAGATGATCCAAATATCCAAGTAACTGTTGTGGCCTGTCGGCCACCAGCCCCTCCAGGATCCGAATCAGACGAGGAAGAGGAGGCATGGGAGTCAGAAGTTCAGCATCAAGGCAACCTGAGAGCTCTGAGAGGGGAAGAGGTAATGGAGCTGGTAGAGAGAGAGAGAGAGAGAGAGGCTGAATCTGGGCTGTCCAATCAGCTCTCAGATGAAGAGTCAACAGGTCTCTGGAGGTGGCTGCTGATGAGAAAGAGGAAAGAACAGCTGGGTCCAGTGCCTGACCCGCGGATGTGAAGAAGGCATAGGAGAGCAGTGGAAATCTATTAGCTGTCCTTGGTGATGGAAGAGCCACTGCTGCTAGCGAAGCATGCTAGGGATAAAAGGCAGGGGTGGGAGATGATATATGTGGCAGACAATTATTCATCTTCCAGATGGACAAACTTGCTAGCGGCGTTGAGAGAGAAACTTTTTGCTGGGGCGCTGTTATCCTAATAAAGGAATCCTTGAGTTAACTTCAGGGTTGTTGCGTTTGAGGAGCTGGGTGTTCATAAATCCAAAGAAGTGACTAATGATAAGAAGTACTGGCCTACAAGCTTATTCTGTAGCGAGTGTTTCATTAATTTCATCTGAAACAGGACAACACCCAATGGGAAATAGCTCTGAAAGCCAAGGACGTTCTCAGTTGAGGCATTTCACTTTCCTCCTAAGAGGGAACAATGGAAACCTTGGCAAAAGAGGAACTAGAACAAATTGCATTTTTCACGACTTAGTGTATTGCTGATGGGAATAAAGGGCTACGAATAACGGACCCTTTTTCAGATTTAGAGAACAGGAAAAACCTTACTTTAAGGAGAATGTTCTATTCTACAAGCACAGCTAACCTTGCTAACAATGGTTCATTTAGTGACCATTCAAAGTTTCCCCCCCCCCCCCGATGCTGGAAAAAAAGGGATCTTCTGACCATTTTTCACATTATGGCGGTTTGCAGCAATCCCACGATCAACATGATCAAACTTCAGACTCTTGATAAGTGTCTCATATTTATGATGATTGCAGTGTCCTGGGGGTCACGTGATCCCTTTACGACCTTGACCAGGAAAGTCAATAGGGGGAGGGAAGGCAGATTGTACTTAACAAATGGGTTACTAACTGAACAATGCAGGGAATCACTTAAAAAAGCGGCAAGAAAGGTTGTAAAATGAAGGCAAAACCACAAAACACATTTCTCACTTAGCAACAGAAATTTTGGAGGCATTCCATTCTAGTCGTAAGTCGAGGACTATTTGTATATTTTAAAAGTCTAGTTTTTTTCCATATAGCGATAAATAACAGTATCTAACAAGTGTACAATCCGAAAAATCTTTGAAGTCTTTCTTTATGGGGAGGGAGTGATATAGAAATGTTTTCAAAGGTAATAAATATTCTTTTTAAAAAAAACACACTCAAAAAGTCATTTGAAAATTGACAGGATGTAGCAGAAAAGCTAAATACGTATGTTATTAGTCCGGATGAATGCTCTGCGGTCCTCGTCAAGCTTATGAAAACAGCAACAACTTTTTTACTATCATGAATTATACAGAATTACAGAAAGACCACCTCTGTAAGCCTACACAGAAATGACAGGATTCCATGAAACATTATTTTTGGGGTGGATCCTATTCAAAATTGGCCATAGTTTACTTCCTGGGAACCCCCAATCACTCTTACTTCAAAACTGGATAAATGAATCCAGGTTTGGTTCCCGCTTCCAAGGCGGATGCGAGAACTTTGGAAAAAACACTGTAGGAAGCGAACTAAGGTGATTAAGGAGCAGTGGGTGGCATTCCATTTTTCCTCCCCCCGGTTAGGTGAAGTGTCGAGGGGGCGCCGTAGCCGGAAGCGAAGGTGGGGACGAGATAGTGAGGAGAAGGAAGGCACAAGGTCGGGTTTAAAGTGGAGTTGTGTGTTTGGTGGGCCGGCATGGCAGAGGCAAGAATAGAATACTGAAAAAGAAACCCATTCCCTCCTAATCCCAGGAGGATGAGTACTGCCAATAAATCTCCCTCCCCAACACCAATAACCTGCTTTCAGCTTTGGGTCCTGTGCAGGGCCAAAAAAGAAGAAAGAAGATCCCGCGGATCAGCTGAGACCTCGCGAAGCAGGAGCAGAAGCAGAGAATACGAGTGGGGGTTGGGGCCAGTCAGAGATGGTATTCCAAAGTACTCAAAATTTCCGTACGGTCTCAGCCACTGGTCAGACCGCTGAATACCAACGCTGATTAAAAGACTGGAGACAAAACATAATCAAGAACAGTTGCAGAATTGGGCTGGCTAGTCTAGAGAAAAGAAGGACTGGAGGACATGATGAGTATTCCAGTATTTGAGGGGTGCCACAAGACGAGGAGTCAAACTGATTTTCCAAAGATGAGGCGCAGGGAAAGTAGTAATGGTGGCAACCAATTCAAGGAGAGAAGTAACGGCAGTTAAGAGGAAAAGGCTAACGGTGGGATAATAACCAGTGGAAACAGTGTTCGCTTTCAGCAGTTTGGTGTCAGTGGTGGTAATGCCAGCTGGTCGAAACCAGTTCTGGAGAATCAGAAGCGGAAAATTTGAGTAGTTCAGAGACCAGCAAATACATCTCGGATGGCCAACACCATCTATTCTTTGACCTCCCGACGTCCCAGCTGATTGGGCTCGGTCTTCTTTGTTTGCCCTGCACAGGAGAACGGCGCTGGGAAGCAGGTAGTGGGGTTGGGGCGGAAATGGAGAGTTTGCAGATCCTTCCCCTGCATTCCCACGAGCCTACGCCCAACAACCCAAGCCACGCCCACAGAACCGGTAGTAAAAACGTTGCATCCCCACACACCAGTGATGGTGGTTCACACCTGGAGATTTTAAAGAAGAGACCGGACCGTCACTTGCTCTGAAATGATACAGTGTAACTATGGCAGCCATTCTTGAGATCAGTGCTGCACAGTGAGCCTGGAAAAGTGGGAGAGGGAAATTTATTGTGAGTATATCGAGTTAGACATAATAACGTTCTTTTCTGAATTCAAGGCAGATGGTTTGCACTAAGTGAGAGAAAGTCTAACTGGCGAAGGAGGGGTGATTGGGGCCATGTGATGCGATGATGGGCGCAGGGGTGGATTAGCGTTTTATTATTGTAAGCGAAGTCCAAGGAACTTCAGATAGGGCAATGACACAGTGGTGTGCCAGATAGCCAAGTAAAGGGAACCTTTGATGAAGTGTCTGTCTCAGGAGTATTGGGTGGAATGGAGGGTTGCTGAATTCGTGACACTTTCTGCTTGAGAAGTGGTGGGCTAGAAAAAGGGGTAGCCAACATTTTGGACTCAGGGAACCACCAAACTTCATAATTTTAATACCAGGGACCACTAGCCAGTTCTCTTTCTGGGGTTGTGGCCTTAACTTGGGGGATAATGGTTTGGGGGTCATGGACTGGCTGGGCATGGCTGTATGTAAAGATTATCAACTTATTTATATACATTTGAATTTTTTAGAAAAACTCAGGCAAAACAGGCCGGCAGATTGTACGATTGCTCACCGAAACAGACCTTCATCCAGAGATCTATCTAACGCCATCGGCTAGCCATCCTGTTCCCAGAAAATTTGATTGCAAGCACACTGACACAATAATACCACACACTATGTATGTAAAGATGAATTTTTGCGATTACAAAAAGAGCAACTATTTACCCCAAAATAAGCAAACGCCGGCGGCAGAGGAGTTGCTCACAGAATCATTAGTGCATCATCTATCGTCCATCGGCTGGCTCAGCCGTCACATAACAATTTGCTTTGCCGTCAGGTCTGCACTGAATAAAAGAGGATAGCAGAGCCAACGATCGAAAGATTAGCTTAGAAGAAAAAAAACAAAAAAGGGGAAATGCCCAAACCATTTCGCCTTTTAACGAAGTAACATTAAATCTTGGCACAAGCAAGAACAGTGCGGTTGAAAAAGGAAAAAATAGCATTTCGCAGGACATGTTTGGGCGGTAAGGAGTAAGTGAGCGGAGGTTACGCAGGCAACTTTTTGTGGCGGCCGCAGGCCTCTGTGCGCGCCTGGATTAATTGCTTGGGGACTTTCTCTGTGGCACCAAAATTTTACTCGCGGCCCACCCGGTGCGTGACACTGGGCAACAGAAGTATAAGGTTCTAGAATAGCGAATCGAATTAGACCTTCTTCTGTTTGATGACGATCGTAAATATATTTTGTAAGGTGTGAATCACTCGAAATTATGATACATATCCGACAATGTTTATTTGCCTCTGCCCCCGGCGGGACTTCTAACCTCCTTCTCTAAGGCCTCATTTATGCTCGTGTGAAGTGGATGTCGGAAGGAAGCTTGCAACATCTCAAGGCATAGGTAAGAGAGTTTACATTGGGTGAATCCCAAGTTCCACTTTGATCTTTTGGCTGATGGTAATACGCTCACATTGCCTATCACTGTTCACAGGGACACTTGAGGACAAGCGAGATCAATTGAGAGAAAAAATTTATTAAAACTGTTAACGCGCGGAGGCAGCGTGAAAGAGAAGTTGGAAACGAGACAAGAAGAGAGAATCAAAAAAAAAAACCCCGTACAATCCAATGCAGCGGTTTTTCTTCCTCCGGCAGTGGGAAATATATTCATGATGGACTAAGGGAACATCACCAATCCCTCAGTTATCAGCTGCCCACAATGGCCATGACCTTATTCAGTTCAAAAAACCCAGAGATATTAATAACGGAGAATATTGTAGCTTGGGGTGACACGAAGGGTACCCTTGGTGCTCTCTGCTTTGGTTGTTTTCTTGAAGATGTTTCAACCCAAACTAGGAACATCATCAGTGCTCGAAGAGAAAGGTGTGTATGGAGTGGAGGAGGAAAGAGGAGGGGCGAGGAGAAGACGTCAGCTTGAAGCCATTATTAGTACTAGAAGATTCCACGCTGCCACATCCTTATTGGGAACGTCGTGGCAGGGATTGTTAGTGTCGTTGGTCGTAGACATCCTCGCTTCTTCTTTTCGGGTTCAAGGTAGGTATTCCTGCCCCTTGGAGGAGCGAGTGGTGAAGGGATGTCTCACGTTGAGAGGGTTGGTGATTGGAAATGGATGACTGGATGGGTTGCAGGCTTGTGGTTTTGACTTTTCAATTACTAAGGGAAAATCTGGAACTCTTGATTCGGGTTTTACAGATTGCCAGGAATACTCTAATAAAAAGAAAATTTGGAGAAAATGCCTGTCTTGAAGTTTTTAACGGGAATTGCTTTTTGGAATGCGGACATAGGCAGTGGGGTATTGGTTCTATCCTGAGACTTGGTGGTTTTGCAGACACTTCCGTACCCAACCTAGGGTAACAGCATTAGGGAGTGGCCCAGTGTGAGGTGTGGCTCATAGGTATGGGACTCTATAGAAGCATATTTTTTTAAAAAAAAAAAAAAATTACTACCGGTCTCTGTGGGCGTGGCTTGGTGGGGAGGAGGGCGAAGGAATATTGCCATAAATGGTTATTCCTCCCACTCCGGGGGAAGGTTACTGCGAAAAATCCCATTCTGGCCCCCCCCTACTAAAGTTTTCAGTTCGGTTCTCCTGGCACGGGCAACAAAAGTAAGACCCAGCAATCAGCTGGGACTCAATGGGTAGCAGAGAATGATGGGGGCAGGGCCACGTCATAAGGTGGTAGTTGCCATTCTCTGACTACTCAAAATTTCGATACGGTTCTGCAGAAATGGTCAAACGGTGAATAAAACACATCAGCTCCCTACTTTTGGATGCAGGTAAGTGCAGGGCCTGTGCACGAGGGTCTGCCAAACTGATCCTCCAGAAGTTCGGAGATCTGGAAAGGGGTGTTTCAGTTCCGGAGGGCCTCCGGGAGCCCAGGGGAGAACATTTTCATCCTCCAGAGACTGGGCAAGCCTCCGGACTCTGGGGCAGGCAAAAAACGGCCCTCACGGAAGTTCGGTGGGCCAAACCACATGGACACACCCCCCAGAAAAACGCGGCAGAGAACACCGGTTGCCTGGGACTGTTTGAACCCCCACCATTGGGTTTAAGACATTTTCGAAGAACCCGTTAAGCTAATTTTTTTTTTTTTCTAATTTAATAGGTATAGTTCTTTTTTTTTTCGTGCCACCCTAATCCACAAATCCATAAAATTCAAAAGAAACAGAAACGTGAAACGCTGCAAAAAAGAGAGTAAAGGGGAATTCAGGAACACACTTAAAGCATAAGTGAAACCGATCTAACATCTCCGTCCCCAATATGAACTATCGTCAATGACCTAGTAATAGAGCTCCTAAAATGAGAGTGGTTTCAAAGCTTTAATCGGTAATGATACTAGAGACTTTTGGCAGCCAAGTACAAGCAAGAGCACAGGACTCAAATATCTATCCTGGCTTAGCCACAGGAATCAATTCAGCGCTTAATGGAAGTTTTACCTCTGAAATCCCGCAAGGAAACAGTCAGTTATGGTTTAAAGGAAAAAGCAAAAAACAGGGTGAAAAGGGAGGGCACGCATTTCGTGGAAGCAAAAAATCATGGGTAATTTTCCACAACAAACACCTTGCATTCTCCTGGTCACTGGTAACTTCGACGAACAGCTTTGTAACATGTTGGATAGGAGCTAGTCATGGAATAAATAACATGCTAACAGAAATACTAATGTACTTTTAGTGGAACAAAGGACGAAATGATGATACTTTAAGATTTTGGTGGTTGGATGAAGAAGAATCTGAGAGGAATGGGTGTAAGCTTAGGCAATAAATGTGTTTACTGAGGTAGTGCGGCAGTAAGTGAAGAAAGAAGACGGCTGGTGCGTGAGTGAGGGGGCTTGCAGGGCGATGCCCTGCGGGCAGAACTGGGGGGGAAGGACATAACAGTGGGGAGCAGAACGCCCGTTATTCCGGCGGGGCGTGTGAATGCGAAAGGCGGGAAGACCCGGTGCGGAAGGCACAAGGAGAGGGATGTGGGAGAGGGGCGGGGGAGACCTGGCTTGAAGATAAGGCATGAGAAGAAGAGCACCGGGGATAGCGCGATTTCGGTAGGATGAGTAGCGGCGTGAGGTCGCGGTGTTTCTCATGTTCATAAGTGAGGAGAAGAAACATCCGAACAGTCTCTTGTCCTGACCTTCCTGCAAGGCAGGAAGGCAGTAAGGAGGCACGGATGGAGGCAGGGCAGTTATCTCAGTATCACCCTCCCATGTCATATTGTTGGATTAACTGTTTATCTTTTGAGGAACAGTGTTTGACATTCAAATCACCCATAGATTTCCTAACGTACATGCTAAGATTCTCACACCCAAAAGACAAGAAACAGAAAGAAGGGATTATACTTGCTAAGGACAACAATGGGCACACATTTTTTTGATACATATATCAGCAGCACGGCTGAACTTTTTGCTACCAGTCCTGTGACGTGAAAATTTGCCACAACGTCTGACTCCTTGGTTAGGGCTACCTTGGTGCATTATATTTGCTGTTTTCGTCGAAGGCATGGGTTTGCATGTTGTGGGATCACTGAGCCCATTGGTTATTTGATGTTGTAAATGGCATAGGATAGAGATCCCAGGGAAAGGATTTCCTCTTTCTTTTTGCCTCGGCCCTAACCTCAGAAACTGGGGACTCAAAAGCAATTTTTCCTACGCTGTTTGACAGGAATACATGATTGTCATTTCCTGGCAATCCACCGTGGCTCTATCTTCTTCTGGAATGCCCATGCCGGGTGG